>JAVRXN010000010.1:36241936-36901936 GCA_033556935.1 Timema podura
AAGTAGGGAGATTTGGAGGAAGGTGGGTCGAAATAATGAAAAAAAATCCTTACGTAATTTATGGACAGCCCCCTATTGGTTTTATAAAAGTATATTTCAAACAAAGGTGTTTATTTAATTTTAATTTGGTTACAACCTTACAATAATGAGTTATTTCATGTCTCAAATACTTGCAAAGATATGATTAAAACTGGAAATATCTGCTTATGTAGATTACCCTTAAAATTATGTTCATAGGATGATTAGAACAGCCATTTAGTTTATAATGATAAACAATGCCCAGATACGAAATTTAATAAAAATTGTTACAGCGGATTTCGAGATAGCTTGTTTTCTCTCTTTTTTACCTTTAGTAAACTATCCTCAATTTTAGGGTAAGGTATCTAACTCCAAGAACTCCTCTGGGGAACCTTATATAAACCATATATACTAAGTTTTAGCCTCATCAGTAAAATGGTGTCGGCTCTAGGCCTAGATATAGACACACAGGCAGACGGCATCGCAAAAAAAAAAAAAAAAAAAACCTTTCCGGTTTTGGGGGGTTGACAGTTATCAAAATTGGGAATTTTTTTTATGAGAAAAGTACTTTTCTCTTCAAGGTATCGAGAGAAAGTAAAAATTGTCTATTGACGTAAAGATGAGCACAAATCACAGTCTAATACGCTTCAATGGTGCAAGCACATTTCAAGACATTCTTAAAACTACTTTCAACTAAGGGCTCAATGACACTTTGGAGTAAAATAATCACAACTTAAGAAGCAAAAAGTAGTAAATATTACATTGGCCATTTAGGTAAGTTTTGAGTCTATACAGTCATGTTCCATTATTTGAATATTGAAATTATTTTTAACCTATCAACTATAGTTATACAGTCTTATGAAGAGTGTTTAGTTGGATACCGGTACATATTTGATCTCTTACACACTTTAAAAACTTAAGTGTTTTATTGAAACATACCTCTTATCATAACCTACTATTTAAAAGCCAAAGTTGTTAAACTAAAGCTTAAGCCAAACAGCTGGTTTTTTTAAAACAATCACAATTATTCAACATTAAAACTACTTATAAATCCTACATTAATTCAACGTTTTAAAATGGAACATGCTACAAATATTACTTTTGAGACAAGAGTCTAGATTCATAGAAATATTTCAAAACACAGTTAATTTATTACATTTAATTGGGATCAAATTCAGCTTAAATTCACAAGTACTCAACTCCCAAAATTTCACTCAACGAGATGAGATTATTGGTGTAATAAGTTCCATATGCTTAGAAATAAAATTTAATAAAAATAGATTTTTTATCTTTTCGCCCTTGAATAAACTACCCTTAGTTTTAGGGTTAGATATCTAATTCCAAAAACCCTAGATACCAAGTTTCAGCCCGATCGGGAAAATATTTTAGGCTCTAGTCCTAGGTACAAGCAGACAGACAAACAGATAGACGGAAATTCAAAAGCCACTTTTTCGAATTCGGGGAGGTCATTAAACGTCGAGATCCATCAAAATCTCGAGCTCAATTTTTTGACAATCACAATACTTTCTCTACCTGTAAGATAGCGAGAAAATAAAAATAGGTTTTCTCAAAATCAGCTCTAACGATATTTTTTAAATTTTATTTTAAGCTTTGATCAATATTACAAACAAAATGGCTACTCTCAAGTTTTCGTCAAACTGACTTAAAGGGTTCAGTGCTTATGCGTAAATTCTAATTTCTTATTATATCTCCGTAACGCTTTGAGATATGAGATTACTTATCATAGAAAATATGTAGGTCTACTAATATTAAAAACCTTTTATTTGAAATATATTTTTACAAAACCAATAGTTTTCAAGATATACACAAATATCTATATATATATACACATATAACTTTTCGAACACTCGAGGTAAAGTATTGCGACCGTCAAAAACAATCTAACCCGAGATGATAATGAATGTCAAAGTTTCATCATACCCCCCCCCCCCCCCCCCCCGAACCAGTGGTTTTTGCAATGCCGTCTGTCAGTGTTTCTGTCTAAACCTAAAATTAAGAGTAGTTTATTTAAGGGCCAAAATCATCAAAATTGGATATAACGATTTTGATTAAAATTCGTATCTGGGCGTTGATTAAGATTATAAATAAAATGGCTGTTTTCATTTTCCCATGAAAATTACTTTTAAGGTATTTTACAGAAGCGGAAATTTCCATATCTCCGCAACTATTTGTGATACTAAATAACTTCCCTCCGATGTTGGAGGCAGAGCTATTTTTTTGTATGAATATATTAAACACTCCTAGCCTTACTATGGTGTAGCTTGCCCCTCGAAAAGATTATACTCGTTCTTAGTTAGTCCTCCGTGGTCTGGCCTGGCCTGTTCATAGGTTGATGAGTTTCGGAGGTCATCTTCTTGGAGTACCGAGCGTCACTTTGGCCATAGAGGAGCTCATTATGATTGCTCTCCTATTCCTTTTCTGGTGCGAATGTCTCGGAAGTAGATCAGGAATTAAAAACTACACCGGAATATTTAAAAATGCTTATGAGAAGCCCCTTTCTAAACAATGTGAGCTTTTTTCCACAATTTTGCGTAGGATAAATGGGTGTCCTTTTCCCTGGTTTGTTCTGGTTAGTTACATAAAGGTGCTATGCAATGTACGTAGCTATCCCATTCCCGAAAATCCTTACCTGGCAGTTCCCTATTGTAGCCTTTATACGTCTGCTCTACCATCTCCACCAATTAACTAACTGTCCCTAAATAGTGGTTTAGATGTATCTCGGCCTGATGTCAACAATGTTTGGTAAGATCTAGTTATGCCAATGCCACTTCATCTTGACTCTATATATACGCCAATAAGACCTCAAAGAAGAGCGTGGGGATCGTTTGACTATTTCAACTTATTGTTCTATTCAGTCCTCTTGATCTGGTACAGATTGACTATTGATCCACCCACATCCGACTTACTGTGGAGTCACACGTTCACCAAAAAACAAAAGCAGAAACGTAATCACGTGATGAGCTCTAAACCAATCACAAGATTTCAGCCTTGTCAGTGTTGTCCGCTCGGCGTGACTTGAAACAACTCCAGCTTTCCATTTTCTACGCGAAAACATCAGCTTCGGAGACCCAATCGATGTATACTTAATTGTTTTTAATTCCTAGGGCTTTGCATCTGACCTATAAAGCTTATAATATGCACCAATGGTGAAATTTATCTATTCCAGACAGGTATGTGTATAAAACATGTAAGTGTATATTTATTTATACATGACTAGCCAATCCCAAGTCTCTTAGAGGAAGAAATTTAATACTAAAATATAGAAATACTTTGGTTAAATATAAAAATTAACATGGAAAACTATACTTTTCAGATGGTTTATTGAACCCACATAGCCTTTGTAAGGAACGAGTAAATAAAATAGAGGAATTAATCCAAATGGAAGTATGCTATCACTTGTATTTTGAATAGATAAACTGAGTTTGTCTGGTTTGGCTTGTTTCAGGTGTTCGACAAACATAACCGTGGCTACATTGTTGCTTCTGACTTGCGAGCAGTACTGCAATGCCTTGGGGCTGACGATGATCTATCGGAGGAAGAAAGTGAGGGTGTTGTCACATTCATTTCACACTTGTGTCAATGGGTGATATTTTATGTATATGGTTATTGGTTCATTTGTCAGTAAGCAATGGCTGATAGTGAGTTGTCACTGTGGACACAACTTGGCGGGAATGTAGTAGTAAACTATTTCCTTCCCCTAAGTTAGCTTAGCTTAGCGTTTGGACGCTTAAGGGGAAATTGTAGGGAACTTGAGAAGAGGTCAGTATTTTTGCCCTTTTTCTAGTAAAATATATGTCCAACAACATTTTAAAAATATTGCTCTATTTGAAATATAAAGTTTAGTTTTCTTTACATGGTGATATCATCAGTTCTTGACTATCTCTAATAAGCATAGTGACATTAGATGACAAACTTTTAAAAGAAAAGAAAAAAAATGGCCATTAAATTCCAACACATCTTTGACAGATATTCAAGAATTGTTGTGGTCACCATATGAAGAAAATTAAACTATAGGTTTTTACTGAAGAAATATTTGATTTCTTTTGACCAACAAACTGTTTTGTTGTAAAAACTGTAAAATTACTGCCCTCGACTAGCCGCCATATAATCCCACCTTAGAGGGTTGGAACGTACCCGTAACGCCACACATCGGCAATGAGACCTGGCCGTTGGCAAAGCCTTGTATGGATTAAGACAGTAAAATTCGTACATCATGCTTCCTTCCCCATGAGTATACCACAAACTAACGACGCACGGTCATCTTCTGTGTTATAATGGGAGGGTGAAGATTTCTTACCCACAACACACTAATAGCTGAGTAGTGTGTACCCGATTTAACTGGAGGAGATTACATTTATTTAACATTGAATAATACCCAACATTAGTTTATAGTGTACCATCAAAGATCAAACCAAGGTCTCAATAGCCTTTTTTTGGCTTCCCGTACTAATTTCTCAATAATAAAGTTAAATAATATATGAATATTAATAGAAAATAAAATATATTAGTTCAAGTTAAATTTAGTATCACAAATAACGAAGGCCCATTGAATCTTTGCAAAGTTTCGATACATTATTGTTTTTTTCAGTTGAAGACATGATCAAGGAAGTTGACGTGGATGGTGATGGACGCATTGATTTCTACGGTAAGATTACAGCTACATACATAAATGTATGTTTAAATATTTATAAATGAGAAGTGTTATGATATCCCATTTAAACTTGGAATCATATTGGCAATAGTCCCGATATAAGAGATTTAAAAAGAAGCCTTTTGATTCCTTGATCATTACCCGATACAAATATGACTTGAGTGATCAAATTTTTTAGAAAGCTTTCTCCTATAAATGTATATAGTATTATATTTCGAATCAATCAGTATCATGTGCACCACTTGTACTTATCTCACAGTCAATTGATTAATCAGTATGTAGGTTACACGGTTACGCTTGAAATAAGAATCTCATTGAAGTTCAGCTGTATACATTTTCCATTTGACAACAATAAAATAAGTGCCAGTAATTTTCATTTAAAAAAATATGGCAAGAAGGTTTATTTGGTCTCAACGAAACGGTTTTTAATGAAGACAAAAGAAAACAGTACTAGGGTTCAATGCTTGTTTAGAATGATAGTACCTTCCTTAGGTGCACACAGATGATGTTTTTGTACTTGATTCATTATAAGACAACTTATACCGTGAGCAGTCCCAACTATTATGATGACTATTAGCTAAACAAGTAATTATCATGTAAGCTTATGCGTAATTTGCTAGTATCACAGTTCTTAGTTTTCAGAAATGTTTGAGTATAAATACATGCGCAGAAGAAATAAAAGAACCTTCATTTAAGCAAATTGGACAATGATATCGTTATATATCAAACAAAAATAAAGCACAATATTTTTGTCCTGAACAAAAATAGAGTAAAGTGATTTTAATTAAATGCAGGCATATTATATAAACACTAGCTTCCACCCGCAGTTTCGCTCGCGTTAATATCAATTTTAAAAACATGTTCATAAAATAATAATGTTTCTAAACCCAGAGTTTTTAATTTCCAGCATAGAGAAGAACTCACGCAACGTATTAGGTGGTAATTACATGACGAAATCTTTGAAGTTATTAAAGATGTATCTTTAGAATAAAAAAAATCCATTTAGTGTAATTTTTTCTGATTTAAAATTAGACACACAGGATTTTTTTTATTAATTGAAGGAAATAAAGTAGCAAAACTTAAGGCAAAGCCCCTTTATAAACGACGTTAGTGATCTTATCATAAGGAACAAGCATTTGCAGGCTACTGCTAGAACTATCACGGGAGCACGTCACCAAAAGTTGTCCATGCTAGAAAAACTTGCCACGGATTTCAACGACAGCTCCTTCAGAGTTTGTTTCTTGCGCTGTGTTTATGATCATCGGATGGCAAAACTTCATAGTAAATTGCATGCGTATAAACTGGAAGGGCAGGTCTGATAGAATCATGGGTACCTTTGATATTAAGACCCATTCTCCCATAGTGCAACCTTTCATGACAGTCTCCTCTATGATAAAATTATGCAGACCATTTACCTGTAAGCGAGTCCCACTAAACAGTTTAGGTGCGTTCAAATGACGCAGCAAAGGATGGGTGTTCAAATTTTAATTTAAGAGCGGGAATGTTTAGATAGAATTTACTTGGGGATTTAAAAATGAGAGAGGGTAATGTCATGTGAGTGCGGGATGGCGCTTTGAACTGGTCTAAAATACAGTCATTAATTTTATTAGTCGATTCATTATTTTTAGTTAAAATAGCTTGCTCCTAGAACGACGAGAGAGGTTTGTTTTGAAGAAGACATCAAGATACATAAAATTGAATCAGATATGAATATCCTTCATCATGACGCATATCTGAGAGTTATTCAAGGACACCTTGAATTTTTTATCTACGAAGACTCCATTACCAAGTTTCACCAATATATCCATTACTAAGTCTAGTTTTTGTCTTCGTACAGTTGGATGAGCCTGTTGGTTGACAGGGAAACGCTCACAACGTCTGGGCACATATAGAACTTTTTCAGGTAGGCGTTGACCTCTTCAGCTCTAGTGACTCAAAATTAGCGGTAGAGTTTGTCGGAAGTGTCCTGAGAACAATATGGTGACGCCTCCTAAGAGCACATTGTTGATTACCAGAGTTCTGAGCTCTATCTAGATCTTAAATTGAGGTCTTATACGACATTGTACTCTCATTCGATAATATAAGAGATCATTTTGCAGTACTTTTGATGTAAAATTTTCCTTTTATGTATTTCAAATGGCAATTGGTCATTAGAAAAACGCAAAAATATTTTAAATGTTACATTCGCTGATCTTCCCTCTTTTAACAAAGTAGCAGCTGTACCCGATGAAGCCACTGCAAATGTAACGCATCCCAAACCTGAGCTTAGTCAAGAATAAATTGACTATAAAATCATTTCTTTTAAACCCTGGTGCATCGTAAAAGAACACTTTTACTGGGTGACCTGGTGGTCTAGGGGTAAGGTGTCAGACTTCTGTGCTGAGGGTCCGGGGTTCAATCCTCGGTCCCGGCACAGATTTATCTGATTGCCAAACCCTTCCTTCACCTCTGACAAGATGTGTATTAATCACAACTTGTGAATGTGAGGAATGCCAGGCCTCCACCGTGGTTCGGATTCCACGTTAAACTGTAGGTCCTCCATTTCATCTCACAATCACCCTATCATTACACATTAGCGTAAGTGCGTATAACCCGAACGGGTAGTAAGACGCGGTGCTAATAATAATAATAATAACACTTTTATTATTGTATCGCCAACATCCTTAATACCTTTATCCATAAGGTAAGTTGTTTGGTTTTTAATAGGAGCTTGTTTATATTCAAAGCTTATAATAAAAATAGGCAGTTCTTTGTTGTCTCTTTCAAATGGTTTCTATAAAATAAAGATCCGTACACATGGTTGTATAGAAGAAGACCCCAAGTTCTTCACTCTCTTGCCCGAGAGAGACCTCACGATTTATTTGATTTCACTTTATCCAACATTAAAAGCTTTCCCTGTGGGTCAGCCAAAGAGCGAGAATATATTTCACGTTAAAAATAGTATTATGATTGACAGTAAATATCTTAGAGGGGAAGAAGAGCGTCACAAAGTGGCTTTTGATAAAGTACTGCTCCAGTGAAAGTCATCCTCTAATAGTCCCAGCACTTTGCGTGAGTTGCGTCGTTCACTGTATGTAAGTTTTCAAAATATATAGTTATACCTCTGACGACATGAAGCTGCATTTTCACACACACTGTGTTATTCAGGTTTACGGTATATACTCGGTTGAGGGTATCACCTTTCATAAATCCAGGAGGCTTCTCAGCAGAAACACCATTCTTTCGGCACTGGAATTTCTTAATTTTTCCAAGCAATATATGAAGCAGCCTCAATGTAAATAAGTGTATTCACAAAGGGATCTTCAAGGCACAATTTGAAGAAGGTTTTTAATGGTGTGTCGTATGGGTTGTTAGTAACGTCAGTGGTGATATTTGTTATAATATACACACTGTCCATTTTCGAGATGGACAGCTAAATACATACCTCCATGAATAATCCCAAATGAATTTTTTCTATCTAGTTGGTAAAGTTAATACTAAATATCATATGATCATTTCCCTTATTGATTTACCTACATATATACTTAATGGATTTGATGAAACTGCATCTCCATAGTAAATGGGAACTGAACACTCTTCACAGGATGGGGTTATGTGGGAGCACCCAACGAAAGTCTATCTCCAACGCAAGAAAACATATCGTGTCCGAGCACCCTCCATCGTATGGATGCCATCTACGGTATTTTGAATATCCACCATGCCCATTGGCGTAGCTTTTTAAAAGCTATTTGGATTATTTTTTAAGCATGCATGGAGATGGTCGATTCAAAAGTCCGTATTGGCCGTGTACCATATATTTAATCACCCTTGGATGTAGTTGTGGGTCGATGTTTGAATACAGAATCTCTGAACTTATTAACTATTTCTTTGGGTCTGATTTTTTCCCCTAAAGCCATAACATTTGATTCATGTTGTCGTGCGGCAATCTTGTGACCGTTCCGAAACCGAGTGAACCACCGAGAGCCCCCAGTGCGCCCGTAATTAGTGTCCAGAATTCTCGAGAGGCAGCGCCAGGCTGAGAAGGGCTATTAAGCCCAACACTTAACAATAAAAGGGTCCAAAAGACGATCCAGTGGCAGTAGCGGGACGGGAATGTATATAGGTTAATTAAGACTAATTCTAAGAGTGTATATATGTATGTGTTTAGTATAAGTTATAGTGTAAGACTAGGGAGGAGGGTTGGGCCCAACCTCCTCCCCACGGATAAAAAACCGTTGATGTATGGATGGCACAAAAATAATAAAACAGGAAAAACAAGAAAGCCAGAAATCATGTAGTTTTTCTCTGCGTACACTCTTTTTTACAACAACCCTATCAACCTACCTATAGCGCTCAGAAACATTCGGACAGCCACACTCCCTCTGTTCCAGCGCTCATGAAACATTCGGGCAGCCACATAAGTATCACTCCCGACATCCTTTCCTCTCCTACTTTTATGCCCCCTCCTCCACCTTACCGTCATCTCCACAGAAGGAAGAACAACAATGTGTGGCAGTCTTAAATTCACCACTCCATAGTGTACATAAAATCTTTTATTGCCTTTAACATCACTGCTCAGCTACTTGGAAACATTGATAATTTTTAGATCATCATAATATAAAAAAAAAACACCGCACTCAAATCTATTAATTAGCAGTTCTCTAGTTATAAGCTAACATATTATCATAGGTACAGAAACTATCCTTTATAAGGAAGGATATGTAAACTCAAAAAACCAAATGAACTGAAGTTTGATTTCTCTTTGTATTTGTTATTGAAATGTATTGCATAAGCACTCTTTGGATTTGGTGGAAAATATTGAATTCTACATTCAATAGGAAAATTCATCATTGATCACGTGTTTTAAGATAAAATCATTGAAAAACATCAATTTTATTTGATTTAATTCATTTGCTCACTAGCCTAAAACCTTCTCGGTAAAAATCTACATGATAAAAAAAACTGCATCGCTAATAGTGGCTCCATAAATATTAGACAACAGACAGACCAACAACTTATTTTAATAGAAATAGAGATGTATTCATTGTTTATAAAATAAACAACATTGTTGACATGCACTGATGGCGCCTTTGCTGTAGGTCATTCAGTTAGGACGAGTGAGCTGGGTAGGTTTCGTCTTGATCACAGGTCACTCTAGTAGGATAAGGACTTGAGTGGGTTGCACCTTGACTGTAGGTCAATCTTATAGGACGAGCGACTTGGGTAGGCTGCGCGTTGATTGTAGTTCACTCTAATCAGACGAGGGAATTGGGTGAGTTTACCTGAGAAAGGAAGTTCATTATAGTGATTCGACCGGCGTCGCTCGGCCACATTTTTAGTCTACCAGATCTCGAGAGGCTATCTGCTGCTAAGCGCAGAACATAGAGCTTTCTTCACATTCCTTCTTTAAAAGCTGAGGGAAAAAATAGGTAAAGGGCGTAGATAGACACTCAAATACTCTCTCAACTGCTCAGAGGAAGTTTGTATATAAAAGTGAGTGGACGAGAATAATTTGACTTTTAGGATGAGGTTTTTGTGCTCTGGACGAAAACAAATCTTTTCTTGTATTGTGCTGAACTGTGTTATCGAGGACGGGAAGTGTTTATATATAATTTACTGAACTAAAAAGCACTTAGTGTGTTTGTTTTATTATATGAAAACCCTATAGAAATGGATATAGAATCTTTTCTAGTGGTCGCATGTTCTAAAAAAGCGTTAGACTCACATTGCACTTGGCAATTCTTAATGAGGAGGTTAAGTTTCGAATACCAAGGTAATCTATGGTGCTTGGTTTACCACTGTGGTTTTTAAGTCTTTCTCCACGGTAATTTTGGTCAGTTTCTATATTAATTATTCCTACCCCTTGAATTAAATTACGTATGTTTTAAATTTTTTAAATATTTTCAAAAAAGGAAATAGAGCAAAACAATGTTAATACAGTCTATTAATATGGGGACCAGGCGCTCTAGGAGTAGGGTGTCAGACTTCTGTGTTAAGGTTCCGTGATTCAAATCCCGGTCCCGGCACTGATTTATCTGATTGCCAAACCCTTCCTTCACCTCTGACAAGACGTGTATTAATCACAACTTGTGAATGTATGGAATGCCAGGCCTCCACCGTGCTTCGGAATCCACGTTAAACTGTAGGTCCCCTCTGTTTTACACCTTCATCATTCTCATGTATCATCCTACCATCTGGGTATAATGGAATTCGCCCTAATGGTGACCCCACCCCAGAAATGAATTCCTCCATAAGTCAGCAGAAGTAATATAAGCTCAAATCACCAATATATAAAGCATTAGCACCACGCGTCCACAATTTATTACTATACAGTCAAATCTGACTATCATTGAATATTAATGATTGCATTTCCTATTATGGTGTAAAACAAACTAAATATAAAGAATCGCCATTAGCCCTAACACTTGAGTTCTCAGGAAGTTTCCATTTGACCAAACACATGCATGTGCAGATGACCATAAATTCTCTACATATTTCAAACAAATTGCGACAAAATCTCACAATATCCTTTTTCTTAAAATATAGATAGGTATAAGGCTGTAATTGATTTTATTTCCTAAAATACGATCAAGCTACAATTTTGGCGAATGTGTGTTTTTCAGAGTTTGTGAGAGCATTGGGAGAACATGGAGATGACGATGATGAAGACGACAGAGAATTCGACGATGCTTGAGAAAATGGGGGCCTAACTTTGAGAATTTACTGTCATCAAGATACATTCAGTTGGATTTAATGAATGTTGTGAACTTGTACAATTTGGTCTTCATTTACTTGCAATGGTATTCATGTTTGTATTTTGAACAGTAATAATACTATTGATTTTATCTATATCAACCTATCTTATATTGTTATAAAACATAACATAACATTAACGTTATTTGACTTAACGCAAGCTTTTAATGGCGGAGCCTATGCTCATTTTATCATCATTCACATCTTTGCATTAAGCTTTCAATGTATTATTTATTAAAGTAGCATTTAAACCATTTACATTATGAACATATTAGCCCCCTACGCCCAAATGTCCCAAAAGCAGCAGTGTATGGGTATTACAAAATAATAATAATAATTTTACAAATTAATAGGTTTATTGATGAATCAGATAGTGATGATGAGGATAGAATGGTTCTAGTTTTGGTGCTCCATGCTAGTATATCACGTTCTATATTATATATTTATTTTTCAATATTAAAATGTCTGCATTATTTTGGTAATCGTGTCATATCAACTGTATAAAATAGCTCAACTTAACATGATTATTTAATTTTAAAACATATTTAAAACTCAGATATTACTGTTCTATTTCTACTTTGAAATCATATAATGTTGAAGACTAAATGTTTTATAATTTATAGCTTTTATGTTTAGGCCTTTTTAAAATCTATGTGTGATTGATGTACCGTCATGTTGTATACCCACTTTTTTTCTAATATTTGCCTAGTATTAAAAATCTAATCATATGATTCAGTTAAAAGAAACAAATAATATGACATTTTAGTTAAGTTTGGGATACCCCAAAACTTGTCGAGCTAATTGAGGCATGTTTGACTGATATGCATGACAGGGTACGGGTTGGATGTACCTTATCAGATGCTTTCAAAATAAATAATGGAGTTTAACAAGGAAATGCATTACTCTTTTATCAAGCCTTAAATTATCCTATTAGAGTAAAGCAAGAGGGTAGGGAAGGTTTGATATTAAACGCTACAATGCAGCTACGTAGGTGATTTAGCTTTGTTGGGTGATAGTAAAGAAACTATTGGAAAAAATGCAAACAGTTAATTAAAGGCTGGTAAGGAAATAGGTTTCGAAGTTAACACTGAAGTGTCTGAGTATATGATCACACATAGAACACAAATTGAGGATGATAACTTGGAGTTTACTGCGAACAACATATCATTAGACATTGTTAATGAGTTTAAATATTTAGGAACAATTTCAACTAGCCATAACAATGTTAGAATGGAAATTAGGAGATTAATACAGTCGGAAAATGCATGTCATTACTCGGCCAGTAAATTGTTGACATCTTGCCTGCTTTCAAGGAATGTAAGATTCAGAATATAAAAAACAATAACTTTAACGGTTGTTCTTTATGGGTGTGAAACAGGATCTCTTATCTTACACGACGAAAACAAATTCAAGGTATTCTAAAACAAGGTGCTTGGAGATATATTTGGGCCAAAAATGGGTGAAGAGACTGGGGAGTGGGGGGAGTGGAGGAGGTTACATAATCATGGGCTACATACCCTGTACTTATCACAAGGCATTGTTAGAATAGTCAAATCTCATAGATTACGGTGGGCAAGACATGCAGTACAAATCGAAGATCCATGTTAAGAGTATTGATTAATAAATCCAATGGGAAGATACTATTGGAAAGACCTGGATTCATTTGGGAGGATAACATTAAAAATGGACCTGAAAGTGAGAGGGTGTAATGAAGGGGACTGGATAGAACTAGCTCAAGGAAGAAATAATTGGCTTACTTTTGTAAGTCCTGCAATTAATTTTATATTTCTTATGCCGTAGAACAAGTAAGTAAGCTTTTATGCTACCATTAAAACATTCTGTAATTATTTGTTATTAATTTTGTCAATGGAACTATCTCTGACCATCGTTCACCTAGAATGATTTTATATGCAAATTTTGATACAATAATAATGAAGTAGCCAACTTTTACAACTAAAATAAAGAATTTATACTAATTTTAAACAAGAATTTAAAGCCTAATTAATTGGTGTATTCGTGTTTATAGTTGTCAAAAATTAGTAGAAACAAAGATGGAATTTTGCTGTTACTAAAATCTAATATTTCTCTTTTTATTTGATAGGTAGGCTTTCATAGTTGGTGTCTATTTGAATGTTTTTATTAGTTGTGAGCCATGTGAATCGGTTTAAGTTTACAATACATCGTCTAACTGGTAATATACATCTTCTGGGTGTAGTTCTGAGAAGATAGATTCTGCACACTTAGCTGAGAGTTAGGAAACCAATCCACATGGTTTTTACGTGGCTCATATCAGAGAAAATATTTCGACTATGCATGTTAATTCTATGATTTTAAATACATGCATGTTTTAGTACTGAGTATGTGGTTACATAAAAATATATTCTTTACTGGGTGAATATATATTTAATAAGTATATCCTTATAAAATTCTATAAATATCTGAACATTTTTCTCTATCAGCAATTTATTTGTTCAATGTGATGTAAACGAATAAATTAAATAAAAACATAATTATGAAAATCCATCATGAACATATTTATTTCCCATCTGATTTTACAAAAAAATTGTGTTATTATAATACTATGCCTATTATGATAACAAGAAACGTTGAGGACACAATAACACAGGTAAGAAATGAACTATCCTTGTTAGTAGCGAATATTACTTAAAGAATTGCATCCATAGTATGTTCTGTTCTTAAGGATTTAAATTATTAGTATAGTGATATAATCAATAGATTGTAGTCAAAGCAATACCTTGCATTTGTACCCTCCTTCCCTACTGTTTACTACATTATAGGATATAGGTACAGTACAGGAATAATATATACATGGTTAACAAAGTTAGTTTATTAATAAAGAAATAAGACATAAGAGCAAAGAATTATAGTTTGTAATTATTTAAACCATCCATTGTTTAAGATGATGATATATATATATTTATATAAATAGCTCGGCTAAGGTGAGTCTGGTGTGAAGCACCTAGGAACATCCTATAGCCTGCACACTTAGGTCATAGGCGTAAATACTAAATCTTGTGACTCGTTAAAACAGGAACACAACAAATACACCTAATAACTTATTTTTCATTCAATCCAGTCGGGCCTACTACAACAACACATAGCTTTAAATATGAAGAACAAAACCGTTTAATCTTAGTCCTAGTAAGGAGCTACACGGGTGGTAATCAACATTTGCTAGCTAGTGAGATTTAGCGCCTAATTGACTTAGATATTACAATGTAATTTCTTCCTTGAAGAGAAACAGATTTTTTAAACCTAGTCAGTGGCGAATCACCAGCAATCTAGAAGCAATTAATACTATGGCCGGACATTTCCTAAATAGTACTGCCAGTGCAATAAATAGTATAAACATTAAGTTACCCTGCAAAGGGGATAATAACACTAATCAAGATAGGAATCAAACTCTATCAACTCTATAGGCTCCTCAAACGGGCCGTACATAATAAACATGACCCCACGAGCCACTACTATGGACTAGTAGCACTTCCACAGGTTGCGTACCTCAAATTAGTACAGACTTAGACACCTACAAGACTGTTGTGAGTTACAGACCCAATAATGTAATGAAACGAAGTAACAGATAACCTGGCATCCTCCATAATTAAACCCTACGCTATTCTATAGCCGCAGCATGGTCTAACAATCTATGACATCTGTTTACGACCCCAATATTTGCGGCCAAGTCTAATAGACGTAGAAAGATAGTGCACATGGTGCACTATAATAAACTAAGCCTTATGGGCATAGAAAAGGTTAGAACAACTGACATACATAATCTATGTCCTATGGACATAGTATAATAGAGCTCACAGCTCAACAAAATAAACTATGCCTTAAGGTAATAGGGACACACATCAGTGTTACCTACAAAAAACATAGTCTTAAGGACATTTACATGAGAGAGCTCACAGCTCCACTAACAGAAACTATGCCTTAAGGGCATAGTGACATAATCAACTACTTCTCTCAATACTCATGATAAGCACCGTAGCTCAATCTGCGGCGAGGAGGTGATTCAGACGCCACAACCATCGCAGTCTTCTCTACGAAGTCTAGAGTATCTCTGGCAGCAGTGTCTCCAAAGAGTGATGCTTACAATACAGGTAACGTGAACCAAGGACCGGCTAGTATTTATATCAACGGGTCTAGATGAATTGGCCATGAATATTCCAAGTAAAGAAAAGGGGGAGGGGATGGTTGCATATCGCACCACCTGACTCCAAGCGCTCGCCGACCAGCTGGCCTCTCCTGATGTGACCTCTCGCTCATTTACTCGTCAACCAGCACATGAGTTAGAAGTTGGCTCGTGTTGTCTTCCAATACCGATGTACTACGCTCACTGGGGAAGTTTAGGTGTTGGCGAGTAGGGCGTTTCCTGATGTCGCAGTAAGTCTATATCTGCCACACATTATAAGAAATTATTAGAACTGGTAATCAATGTTTTACACCATTCTAAGGGCTTGATTGATTGTACGTGTTAAAATGTGTTGTTTGTCATTTTTGACACGTTACACATTAAAGGGGTTGTTTACAATAATACAAATCAACCAGCAGATGTATTCCAACGGATTATACCATCTGAGGATTGCATGGTGCTGTTTTTCGGTTATCGGTAACTGGAACTCATGATGAATATGGGAAGGTTTGTCTCTCTTTCTTGTTATAGATACAATTTTTTCTACAAAAGCAAAACTGACAATGCTCCCGCCTTGGATATACCACTTTTATAACTTTAGGTAGACCCATGAGGAAGAAGATAACGCCATCTGTGAACTCATCTCTTTACCACCACCTGCCTACCATCCATCCAGAATTCCTGGCCAGGACCGCCCTACTCATTTACAGACAACCAATAGGGGACATGGTGTGACGTCATATGATGATTTTTGTTTATTTCAGAATCCTAGTGTGTGCTAGAAGGAGTCAGTTGGTTAGGGAACAATAATAATATACATCAATTTCTAGCTCAGTTTGCGGAAAGATTAGCCAGTACTAACGTACCGTTGCTCAGAGGACTAATCGTACATTCTTTCCTTGGAGCCTCTTTTTACGTCCCAATGAGATGAGGGTATGATGATGTTAAATATGAGGGTGTAAAGCCTATCCAGATTTTAACCTAACTAAAGCCTAAGTAATCAAACTATGGTGACCCCGGGAACTATTTCCCCTTCGAAAGAAATCCCAAACCCGGGACCTCTAGGTCAGCAGCAAGGGACTCTGACCACTATACCACGAGACCAAATAGGGAACCATCAGATTTGATTAATAGATAATAAGTGTAACAGAATCAAGATTCCTTGCATTTATCAAGGCTATAATTTTCAATTTTTACACTTTTTGACCGACATAGGATGAATTTTGATATTCTATAGACAATAGTTTGCGTCAGCGTCTAGCCCGAAAGGATAGTAGGATACGTTGCTAAAAAGAAAATAGTGTACGTCATATACCTGGAACTCTCTGATACAACCATTAAGTTGTTTATTTATCACTTCACCAAGAGTCTTACAAGAGCTAGAATTTGGACTTAAAAATAAAGGTATTTGTTGACATGTTATATTTAGGATTCATATTTGTAGGAATGTATTCTTATAATGACGGAGTTATGATACCTAAATTATTTTAGCCCCATGGTTAATTGTTGTAAGTTCAGTTTTTTCAGCTTTCCAGGGTAATTTTGAAGGCTAAGAATAAACATTTGTCCCTGGTTACTGGGAGGGTTCTAAAAGGAGATAAGCTTTGCCTCAATACAGATACGGATAGCTTACAATAATTTTGTTTGACCTAGTGCTAGATGGCAGTTAATCCTTAACAAATGAGCGGCCAAATAGTTGCAAGAATATTAATATTTTTTTTTTCCAAACGAAAGGTTGAAGGGAGAAATAAATACTTTAATGAGGTATGAAACCTGCTTAGTTAAAAGCTATTGGAAACAGCTAAGTATGTATTTGTTCCGTGGCGGTAAAGGTGCAAACGTAGACTTTTAAGAGTAAAAATCAATCTCATTTGAGAAGTGGTCGCAAGTTTTACCAAAATCTTAATTTTGAAATAAAACCTAATTTACCATATTACCATTGTTAAATGTATTCTTTAGGCTGCCTTTATAATAGGAAACTCGGTGGAAATTGGTTTCATGAGATCGATTGCATGCGAAAATAAAATACATTGGGCCAAATGGGAGCGTTTTATAGTAATCGATTTCATTGCCGAAAACAGATTCCACCGATTTGCATAGCGTGAAACCGACTCATAAATTCGGATGACAATTTTGGTTTCACACGCTGTATGTGGGCATTGTTTCAAATATATCCGTCTATATTAGTAAACAAATTGCATGAAACTGACCTCACTCGAGGGCCCCCTTGCTTTTTATAACTCAATAATGTATTGGGATTCCATAAGTATTTCTTCAAAGCACGTTATAAAAACAATTATTATTTATTTTAAACCTAGTTATTTTCTTGTATTCTTCAAAAGCCCATAGAAAACAGCGGCCTACCACAAAATCTTGATGTTTTTAGGAAAACTTCGATTGATTGATACATTGGCCTGATAACATTGATGTCGATGTCCATACAATAACCTCGCAGACAACAACAACAACAACACAACCTCACAGACTTTTACAGTAGTGTCTGTCTCTGAACGCTAGCCGCGTTTCTTTTGTTTTTGTTAACATTTTGTTTACGTTTTATCGTTGTTTTACCTGTAATTTTTTTCAAGAGTAATCTTTGATTATATAAAAAATAGTGAAGTTAGTGATTATGATGAAGATGAAGAGGATACTTTACAAAACTCAGAAGAGTGAGAAGATATCAACCAAGACATGAACCAAACCGAAAACAAGATGAATGCAAAGAAAAAGGAAGATCTTACAAAAAAAATATCAAAACTGATAGATGTAAAAGTAGATATTAAAGAGCTCATTTGCGAAGTAAAGACCTATCCTGCCCTATGAGAATTGAGGACAGAGGAATGTTCAAACAAAAATGAAAAATTAAATGTCTGGGCCAAAGTTTTCACCACGTTTTTTGTGAACTTTTATTAAATGTCCCCTCAGGAGACAAATTTAATAGGTAAGAAATAAGTAATGCTAAATTAAAATACTACATTATACTATGATACCGTACTATTACAGTAAAAACTAATAATCTACAGTATAAATTAATTTTGACAGTGAGAGGGAGGGAGTGGCATGGTGGTAAGGCGCCCTCCACCCCTTCACTGCACCTATGCCAGTGTCAGGCTGGTGTGTCTTGAGTGAGAGTGAGTCACTCCGGTCCGGTCATCATCAAGTCAACAGCGCAGCGACAATCTTGATTGGTGTTTATACTTTAGTCAAGTTATTACAAATTTCTCTATACTAATGGAAACTATTAAAAACAAACAGAAAACATTATCTTTATTCTTTTCGAGATATGTTTATAAAGGATGACTCAATGCGTCAAGTGGACCCTCTAGCAAACCAGATGAACATTTTCTATTGGTACCAAGCACATCAATGGATGATAACGTTAACGAGAGTGTTGTTGACACACAAGGCGAGTGGTCAAGTATATGGACGGCTAATATGTGGGAGCGGAAAATAGAAGTAGAACGGCTTTGTAAACGATTTCGAATAAGTTCAAGTAAATCAATAAATGGGCTTAGAGACTACCTGGACAGCAGTAGACGTTTGCCTGATGCCCTTAAAGAGCTGTTGAACTGTTTAAATATAATACGTGGTAGTTCATCAGAATGTGAGAGAGGCTTTAGTCTCATGAATATAATAACTACAACAACAAGAACAAACCTATTAGTCCATCACGTCTCATCTTTATTATTTATCAAACTCCACGGCCCTAGTCTAAACACCTAGGAACCCGAGCCTTATGTGACAATCTGGTTGAGATCGCACAGATCAGCAGACGACACTAGAACTAGAGTGGTGAAGAACCCAAAACAGCCCCAGAAGATAATATGTTTTCTGATTTGTTGTAAATTTTAATACTGAAAGTTACAGTAAGATTACTTATTCTTGAAAAGAAAATATATTTCCATTTTAGAAATATTTTGTTTGCTTAAAACCTTTTATTTAATTCGTAATAGAAACATTTTACTAGGTAAGTAGGATAAGCTTTTTTACAATGAGGCATATTCTTTTACTTAACAAAAGAAATATATATTTTTAAAAGTAAAAATAGTTTTTGGCCATTTCATAAAATCCTATTTAGCTATGGTACCAAAGAAATAGTAAATTAATTATAATGGGTTTCTTTTCTTTCTAAAAATTATATTGTTCGATATCATTTTTTTTATGGTTGAACTGGAGTAACTTAATAAATAAGCACTTTGTCTGTGTTAAAAATCATATAAAACATAAGGGTATTTTTTTATATTAATAAAACCAGCTGTTACATTCGATATGTTTGTATTTTTGATTTCGCACCCCCTCCCCCCCACCGAGTTCCATAACGCCCTTTTAACCCTTTGATCTTGACCTTGAGAACAAAACGATCTCTCCCACACTGCTAAACTTGCCACTATACCCTTGGGAGATATCATTTGTTTTGGACAGTGGAGCTACATGCCATTTATTAAAGAGCAATTATGCTAATTATTGAACTTATCCTAAGGATGTTAATATTGATATTAATGTGGCTAAAGTGGGTGTAACTGTCAAAGGAACAGTGTACGGTAAATTACCTGTTGTTACGGAAGATGGCGTAAGAATCGTCATTCAAGACATTGTAGTTTGTGAGAACTTGGATTTTAATTTATTGTCAGTCCGGTAGAGGAAAAAGGTTATTGTGTCAGTTTTGAAAATGGTTGTGTGAATGTCATGCTAAACGGTAAAACACTGCTTTCAGGACAATTATGTGGCAGATTATATATTGCTAGAGTGTTTATTTTTAAAGAGTGTGTGAATCTAGCCGAGATTAGGAAGAACTTTGAGTGTGATTTGTGGCATAGGTGTATGGGACACACTTCAAAATATTCCTCTTCTAAACTATGTTACATTTGTATTAAAGGTAAACAGACTAAGTTGAAGTATATGAGGTCCATCCTAGAGGATCAGAAGGAAAGACTTATTTTAGAGACCGGGTCATCAAATGTCTGTGGAAAAATTACGCCTCAAAAACGTAATGGTAAAAATTATTTTTGTGAGTTTCATAGAGCATCATAGTCATTTTGCTATGATATTTTTTATTGAACATAAATATGAAGTTATTGATAAATTTAGACTATTCATATCAATGGTTGAAGAAAAATTTAACAAGAAGATTGAGAATTTTCGGTGTGATCAAGGTGAGGAGTGCTCATCTAATGATTTTAAAAGTTTGAGTGCAGAGAAGGGCAATACTCTACAATGCTCAATGGCTAGGAATACTTCCCAGAATGGACTAGCCGAACGATTTAACAGAACAATTTTAGAAAAAGCCAGATGTCTACTATTTGAGTCTGAAATGGCCAAGGTAATGAGGGAGAAAGCAGTAATGTCGGCGGTGTATTTACACAATAGGACTGAAACTTCAACTCTTCCGAAAGGTGTAATACATGCAGAAGTGTGCTATGATAATAAACCATATTTGTCTAAAATAAAAGTTTTTGGTTGTCCTGCTTACAACCTCATTCATAAGGAGGATAGGAGAGGTTAATTAGACTTGCATGAAAAAACTAATAATTAGAGGTTATTGTAACCGTGGGATCCTGAAGAATGGGAGGATGTTTTGTCCAGAAAGGTTATTTTTGACTAACACTGGAAGAATAAAAGTTCTGACATACCTGCTCCATTACCAATGAGACAAAGCCCAGTGTTATACATGATACTGAAGAAGAAGACGAAGAAGAAGAAGAGTATACACCAAAAAATAGTCCTCCATTAGGTAATAACGAAGAGCCATCACCATCAAGCATAACAGAAGTTCGTTGAAGTTCAAGATTATGGCAGCTTCCAAAATACTTGGAAGATTTTGATATTGCTGTCATGTTAGCCCTGTCGGCTGGCACAACAACTGATGTTCCTCAGAGCTATGAAGAGGCAATAAAAGATGAAGGTTGGTGACTCGCAATAAAAGAATAACAGACTATCCTCGCTAGAAATCAATGTTACATTTAAATTGGTTGATCCCCCTCCAAACATCAAAGTGATTGATTCGCGCTGGGTTTTCACTGAGAAGATGGTTATTGGTGTTGCTTACAAAAAGGCCTGGCTTGTGGCTTGAGGCTACCAACAGCCTTCACTGGATGGTGAAGAGATATTCGCTCCGGTTGCTTGGATGGTGACGCTGAGGGTCTTGTTGTCAATTGCAGTCGAGAGAAACCTACACCTGCAGCCACTTGATGTCAAGTCTACCTCCTTGAAGAGCTCTCTTAACGTGCTAGTGATTATGAAGCCACCGAAGGCATACAGGGCAAGGAATTGAAAGTGTGTGAATTAAAAAAGGCCTTATATGGGTTAAGGCAAAGTACCAAGTGCTGGAATGAGTATATTAATTTAGAATTAATCAAAGAACATTTTAACAGATCTAAGGTAGATACTTTCTTATATTATAATGGGTTAACATACATTTTAATTTTGGTTGATGATTTATTTTTTGTGTCACGTTCTAAAGTTGATTTAGAAATTATTAAATCAAATTTGATGTCAAAGATGGAAATGAGAGATTTAAGTTCTGACACAAAATTTCACTTTGTAGGTTTGGATATTATTAAGTGTGACAATGGTAATATTGTGGTTAGTCAACAAATTTTGATTCAAAATATATTAAGAAAATTTAATATGATCAATTGTAGACCAAGTAGAATTCCTTTAGAATCCAAATTAAATTTGGTAAAATATGAAAAAAAATTTGAGGATAAGTTTCCTTACAAGGAACTTACAGAGAGTTTCATGTATTTGATGTTGGGATCTAGACCTTATTTATGTTTTTCAATATCATACATTGGTAGATTCCTAAATTGCTTTAATTTGACTCATTGGAAACATTCGAAAAATGGATTGCGTTTTGTAAAACATTCAGAGGATGTAGGTATGAATTTAGTAAAATAATATAATGCAAATTTGATTGTAAGATTCCTACCAGGGGTGGTTACACTTTTATATATGAGTGAGTGATAGGAACATACTTAAGTACATAAAGAATTAAATAGGTAACAAAAATAGATTTATTAAGCAAAACATTAAGGTTAGAATTAGATTACATTAGCTGAGAATAAACAGAAAGTATAAACTGTGGTTGAAGCCCGTTGAATGGGCAAAGCAAAACATTAAGGTTGTGTAACTCCAAAGTTACAGTATCATCTCGTAGCTCGGGAGAATACGTGTCCTAGACGACACGCGAACAGTCGGGTTAGCTGCCTGATTTCCACCGGAAGGGTCTAAGCAAAACAAGGTGAATTTAGAGTTAAATAATGATATAACACAAGACACTATAATTTTAGAGTTATTAGCCAATGTACGTCCCAGCTAGAGATAAAGAATTGTTTCAGAAATAGTAAAATGGACTGATGGTCCATTACATCAGAGAATGGCTGAAAGGCAACCAGGTGTCTACTCTAAGTAGTACTATGGCCGGTCCTTTCCCGATGGGAATTGACAGAGCATTCAATAGTACTTAAATGACATCATCCACTCCCAGGGGTGAAACTCACGTTTAGAAAACACTTATTTTAAACATCACATCACAAGAAATTCCATCCAAAGGGGCGAAAGAAAAGTACTATCTGTGCGGGCCACCATAGAAGATTAGCCATGTTCCGCACTTTGCGCATCCAAAATAGTAACACTGAAAAAGAGATTCGAATAACAGTGCTGTGAGATACTGACCTAACTAGGTCCTCAAATAAAGGCGTTAGATACCCTGGTTGTAGCCATTCTAAAGGTAGCACATATGAGCATGACGTCCAAGGCGTTATGTGATACTGTGAAGTATTAAGAACTTACTCCTGAACTTGTGAAAGAGAAGGTCCTAAAGCCTGGATCCTATCTCAAATAGAGCTCAAGGCTCCCGCATTTAAGCTATATCATATGAACATAGTAAAATATGTAGTCAACACCTCTGACATACAAAATAAGTTAGCCCTATTGACTAAACTAACACGTCATATTGACGTACCAAAATAAAGCTATTATAATGACTCTATACAACTCATCTGACTGACGTTCAAAATAAAGAAGTCCTTTTGACTAAACTAAACACGTCTAAATGACGTACAAAATAAAGATTTCCTAATGGCTAAACCAAATTTAACATAGTATTAAGGACAAATTCAACAAGTCTGAAGGACTTGGAAAACAACAGGATACTTGGATTATTCGATGGGTTTCCCTCGGCGTCGAGGCGGTGATTCCCACGCCCTAACCGTCATGGTCAGCGGTTTCTTCTCTAGGTGCTGGAGCAGAGTGTCCTTCTTTGACGAAAGCCAAGTAATGAACTAGAATAAATGGGCCTAGGAGTTTCCTGTTTTATACTCTTTCCCAGACCAACAAATAGGGCAATGTCAACAACGGAAAAGCGAGGACAGGGGAGGGAGTTTTGAAGCGAAGGGGAAAGGGTTGCCAAGGAAATCCGCTAGGGGCGTAATTGTCGTAGCTCTTGTCGTCGCTAGTGATCGAGCGAGGTACCTCTGGTCTTTCTTCGATGTTGAGGTCAAGAGGTTAGACGTAAGTTGAAACTGCCACGCCTGTTCTTCCGCCATGCTAGTAGAACAGTTGGTGAAAGCATGGTGATCATATCCGGGAACATCCGTGTACTGTAAGTAGAATCTTGTTTATTTTACTTCTAAATTTATCAGTATTAATTTTCCTCTTCTGATTCTCTTGTCGTAATCCTAACTATTATAAATGCGAAGGTGAGTTTGTTTGTTTGTTTGTTTGTTTGTTACGCTTTCACGCCTAAGCTACTCGACCGATCATCATGAAATTTCGCATACACGTTGTCATGGGTACATAAAAGGACATAGGGTACCTTTCATCCAGAAATAATGCGAATGTGAGTTTGTTTGTTTGTTTGTTTGTTATTGTTTGTTACGCTTTCACGCCTAAACTACTCGACCGATCATCATGAAATTTCGCATACACGTTGTCATGGGTACAGAAAAGGACATAGAGTACCTTTCATCCAGAAAAAAAAAATGCAAATGTGAGTTTGTTTGTTTGTTTGTTACGCTTTCACGCCTAAACTACTCGACCGATCATCATGAAATTTCGCATACACGTTGTCATGGGTACATAAAAGGACATAGGGTACCTTTCATCCAGAAATTATGCGAATGTGAGTTTGTTTGTTTGTTTGTTATTGTTTGTTACGCTTTCACGCCTAAACTACTCGACCGATCATCATGATATTTCGCATACACGTTGTCATGGGTACAGAAAAGGACATAGGGTACCTATTATCCAGAAAAAATGTGAATGTGAGTTTGTTTATTTATTTGTTTTTATTGTTTGTTACAATTTCACGCCTAAACTACTCGACCGATCATCATGAAATTTCGCATACACGTTGTCATGGGTACAGAAAAGGACATGGGGTACCTTTCATCCAGAAAAAATGTGAATGTGAGTTTGTTTGTTTATTTGTTTGTTTATTTGTTTGTTATTGTTTGTTACGCTTTCACGCCTAAACTACTCGACCGATCATTATGAAATTTCGCATACACGTTGTCATGGGTGCAGAAAAGGACATAGGGTACCTTTCATCCACAAAAAAAGTACTCTTCCTGACGGATGGAAAAAAATAACTTTTAGACGGTCGTCCGGCTTAACAACTCGGCCTACTGATATGAATAAATTAATTGCAACATGATGCCTGGAGTACAGAAAAAGGGACCTGCGGTATCCCAGAAGAAAATCTGATATCCCGAATAAAAATCTGTTCACCATTTATTTTAGGCACATCTATCTTAAATTGATTAAAAATGATTATATTCAGCTAATTAAGCTCTGTCTGTTCACCCGTTATGGTAAATGACAAAATTGTCGTAAGAAGTTTGGTATTATTCATTTCAGCAAAAATAGCTCTCGAGGTATGAAGCTACGACAATGTAAGCTTTTAGTGTGGGACGAAAGTACGATGTCCCATAAAAAATCTATAGAGGTGTTAAACCAAAATCTTCAGGACTTGCGAGAGAGGAGGAATGGTAGTTTTACTGGCTGGTGACCGACGACAAACTCTACCGGTGATCCAGAGGGGCACACATGCAGTTGAAATCAAAGCCTGTCTCAAGTCATCAAGATTGTGGGCAAAAGTGAAAAAATTCAGCCTAACAACGAATATGAGAGTCCACCTTTATAATGACGTAGATTCAGGACATTACGCAGAGACACTATTGAAAATTGGCGATGGACGTTTGGACACGGATGCTGAAGGATGTATTTTACTTACAGGGGAATTCTGTAATTTGGTGGAAAATGATGTGGAGCTCATTGCTAAAGTCTACCCAGACTTACAACTGAATTTAAATTGTGATCATTGGTTGTGTGCAAGAGCAATTCTTGCACCAAAATATGAAATCGTTAACAAAATCAACACTGACATTTTGAAAGAGGTGCAGGGAAAAATAAAGGAGTATTTGTCAATAGATACAATCATGGACACAGAACAGAGCACTTCATATCCCGCTGAGTTTTTAAATTCTCTGGAGCTATCGGGTGTACCCTTGCATAAACTACAATTGAAATTAGGTGTATCAGTTATGCTTATGCGAAATTTAGATGCACCCCGTTTATGTAATGGGACGAGGCTTCAATTACACAATTAGGGACACTGACCTACCATTTCAATTCAAAAGACTTCAGTTTCCAATCAAACTTAGTTTTGCTATTGAGAATTAACAAAGCGAAAGGGCAAACATTGCAGGTAGCAGGGGTGCATTTGGAAATGCCATATTTTTCCCATGGCCAGCTATATGTAGCCTGTTCGCGTGTGTCCAATGCCCAGAATTTGTATGTATTTGCGCCAAATGGAAGGACATACAACATTGTATATAGGATCGTCCTAAAATAATGATCTATTCTGTGCCCATGATTGCAACGGTCAAGAACAAGCGGAGTAGATAAGGGATTTTAATTAACTGTAAGTAAAATTTAAGATGGAGTAGGATCTTCCAATTCGTGGCAAGGCATAAGCTATGACTCTACTGACACACACTCCACTACTTCTTTTCTACTCCTACACTTAATCCTGATTTATATTGTGTAGTTTGTTTTTTTCTTTATCTCTACCTCTATTGACTAACAACCTCAATATGTTCATCGTTTTTATTGTCATATTCCCTGTGTCAATCGACAACCTGATTTTATTGATAAAATCTACATTAACGCGAGCGAAGCCGCGGGCAAAAGCTAGTATAGGATATTTTGTGGATTCTGTTTTGTAGATGTCCTCTGATTTAAGAGACATGTTACATGAGAATTTGTGCTTATGTCAATTCTAATTTCGCCTCTGATACAAACAATAGGAAAGGTGTACCGGACTTTATCGTTAAATTAATTGAGAATATTATTTGTTGGATTTCTAAAAAAACAATCAATAATTGTGGCTTTGAATTGTTGTGAATCGGAATTTTGTGCACTTTCATATTGTCTGAGAGCATATTTTTGAAGAATTTCTAAATGAATTTTGTGAATCGGCTGAGCCCATACGAGGATAATCAATCCACTATTAAAATGGCTCAAACATTTGGAACTAAAAGGTTTAAACATTTGGATGTTAGACATCACTTTGTGAGAGATCTCGTATTTTTAGGAAAGATTAAAATAAGGTATGTAGAAACAAATGAACAATTTGCTGAAATAATCATTAATCGTTGCCTTATATGTTAAGTTCAATTATATTGCTCAAAAGTTAAATCTTGATGATGTATGAAGGTTTGATCGATTACAGAATTGAGTAGGGATGTTGTTATACAATTCTTATATTTGTTTTAATAAAAGTAATATATTTATGATTTAAGTATATATTATGCACATTGAATAAGTTTAGGTATTCATGTTTCAATTTTGTTTTGTTTTTCTGAGGCAACACTGTTATATAGGTAATGCAGGGCTGTGCCGTGCTATGATCCAGAGAGGCGGCCGCATCAGGCGGCACCGTAAGGGGGCGGCATAAGCAGCGAAACCAAAATACAATTTGAACCATTTAATAATTAAAAATCTGTACGCAACGCTTTTCTATATTGGTCTATGTTATTCCGATACTAATGTATACGATTTATGATTTATCGCACGCCTCTGCCTAAGCGCTTTCAGTACCCCTTGATTTCGGTTTCTGGTGCAGGTGCATCGTTGACGAGCGCTTGCCGAAAGACTTTTGATCTGATAGCACGAATCTGTTATTTTTGTTTGTAATATAACGCGCAGTCGCTCCTAAAAGCTGAGGGCGGCATAATCACAAAAGACAATTGCACGTGCTACGTGTTGACAGTTATAATTTAAGATTAAAATTATTGACAATATTTGATTTTAATGTTAGTTTGTCTCGAGAAGTGGCAAGTGGCTGTGTTGTGTTTAAATCAGTAAATAAGATATATAATATATCTGTATCAGTATAATATTTTTGTATTTATACTAATTCAGTTTTTGTGTTTAAAAAGTAGATCAGGCAAGAGAACTATTGTTTTCTACAGCAATTGTAGTTACTTATTATCATTGAAAACGATTATGTTATGACAATAGCGACTCGGATTAAAAAGTAGCATTTGCATGGCCTGGATATATCTCAGGTGCGGAACGTGTGCCTGTGTGTGATAGATAGAGAGTTATTTAGGTAATATTGGGCTAATCTGTCATTAATTTCTATATAATCTACATTGGCTGCCACTCTAGACTACACATCCCTAATTAACAAATTTGCTAAAGTTAAAGTTAGAAGGATAAAACTGTAGTAGATTGTTCTAGTTGATAGTTGATATAATTATTTTAAAGTAGTTTATATTTTTATAATAAAAATAGTATTCGCACATTTTGTGCAGTTTAAAAAAATTCACAATAGAAGGTTATTTTAAAGGAAAACCATTTAAAGGGCGGCATTTCGAAGACTTGCATCATACTGAGAAAATCTACCACACGGCCCTGAGGCGATGTGACCTTTATCACGGCTTTTTGTTACACAGTACTTAACAGCTGTTCGTTGACATATAATGTAGTCGTAGTATCTCTATTAAATATAATTAAAATGTTTCTCCTTAATAGTGTGTTCTATATACGGATCCCTGCATTCTTGATTACAAATCAGTCTACCCCTTTCTATGTGTTTGCTTTTGTTAGGTTGTATCTTAGCACTGCTTATTAAAGGGTTGGGTCAAACAAATTATTTTCACTTACGATTACATGCATTATGTTATTTTACTTTATTTTATAATATTATATACATAGTCATTAAAAAATACAATATAATTTTTTCACAGTAAGCACATTACAAATACATAGATGTGTTCATTTACACCAAAATCCCTTCCTGTTTCCTTGAATGCCCTCATAATAAGCATATATAATCTCGTTTTTAGTGATATACTTATATTTAACGTTTCTAAATTACAAAGAAAAATTGCAAATATAATAGTTAAATTTAATCATTGTAAACTGATTTATATAGTTGAAGGACGTGCCATGTGATTGTGAACAAAGAAATGTTAGATTCACAAAATAATTTATTTTAGTACTGGTACCCTGAAAAATAACAAGCTTGCCTTTCTTTTTCCCACTACAGTGCAGCTTATAAGATATGGCCATAGTGTAATCTCTATAATAATAATGCTCGTTACCTTTCAGATTAAACGGAGTGTACATCCCTTTGAAAAAGAGCAACCACCTAAATTCATTTCCGGTTCGATCCTAAAAGAATTTTGTGATGGCCTGCCCATCATTCTATCCACGTATTAAAGCGTTGACATTTAAGACCAGTTTCATAGTCAGGTTAAGCATGCCTCAAGTGCGGTGTTATACTAAATGCAAGACTACATCTACCTAGAACAGAATGGAATGTGCCAGTTTCATATGCAAAATTGGATCATTCCATTCGAGCTTAAACTCCATTCACGGTAGGAATTACTCTCTAAAAGGTCTTTTTTCCTACCAATATTCTACTATATAATAGATTTCTGGTTAGGGAAAAAGGCCTTTCATAAAACAATTCCTACGCTGAACAGACTTTAGGTAGGTGTCGTCATGTATTTAGTATAGCACGGCACTTGAGGCGATAAAAGGGCCAATATTACGATGTCTCATCAAAGTTCTTGTAACTTAACTGTTCTTAAAGTCTAACCATTGTTTAAACTTGGCGTTGTGTTTTACAATACTATTTATAGGGATCATCAAATTACGAACAGGTGCCTTCCATTAGTTCTTATCGTTAACTTTCTCGGAGTGCTAGATTTGTTCCAAAGTTTTTAATTGGCGTAATTGGACCATAGATAATATAGGCAAGTCATTATAACGTCTATGGAACTGTTATGAAAACAAATCAATCAAACCAGGTACAATTTATTACGTCTGAGTAAGGTTATCTGCTATCTTTTATCGAATTTACTTTCCTACTAAATGTTTGTTGGAAATAATAAACGCGAACGAAGAGTAAGTTTTTGCAAAGAAGATGGAATGTTTCTAATTGAATTAATAGATAAATACAAACAAACGATTGAAAAAAAACAAACCGATGGTATAACCTGTTTTTTATTGGGGTTCAATCACTTTAAGAATTTCTAACACTGTATTTTTGTCCAAACGAGAATGTAAAATAAATTCTTCCCTGATATAAAATTCCAAGAAATTCTTTCGTTCCAAGTATCTCTTCAGTCTTAGAAGTCTTGGGTTCCTTAGAACGCGTAACTCATCTTAAAAATCATCATCAGCATACAATAAATCCCCCATTTCATAAGACAAATAAATGTAACCTCACTTTACTAATAACAATAACCTTGAAAACAATATGGCGGAATGCGTATAACCCGAACGGGTAGTAAGACGCGGTGCTAATAATAATAATAATAATATGGCGGAAAGTTTAACGTTGTTAATGTGGACGTTATATTTGCTAACCAGAAGGTAAATCTCACGTTAATCTTACAAGCACTTTTACGTGGGCATTAGCTCCAAACAAACACTAAAATCAAAAGCAGTAGTTGTTATCACTTAACCATATGTTAAGCCCTAACAAATAGAATAACGTGACATTGTAAGATTGGGCCTTAGGGCCAGTTTCATAGTCAGATTTAGTACGCCTAAAGTGCGAGTCGATACTAAATACAGGACGACACCTACCTAGACCAAAATGGAATGGGCCAGTTTCACATATGAAACTGGCCCATTCCATTCAATTTCAGGTAGGTGACATCTTGTATTTAGTATAGCGCCGCACTTGAGGCGTACTAAATCTGACTATGAAACTGGCCCTAAGTCTGACTATGAAACTGGCCCTTAGAATCGATTGTTTACAATTATTGGTGATGTTCTGGGTTAAGTTAAAACGAACTAAACTAATATTGTATCACAAAAACACTGGTTACAAGTAAACTCTTTTCACATGTTCAAAGAGGAGCCACAAACTAACAAAATTAACTAATCGTAAAAAGAACTAATATATGGTGTTAACTTATTTTGTAATTGGGCCCCTACTGCTTTAAATTATGTTGTTTCTAGGTAGGCTTATGAATACAACTTTTGTAATTATACCAACATTAAAACTGTTTACATTCCAAGCTTCTTAAACAAAACTGTATTTCAGGTTTGCGTATGAAGGTAATGAATTGATAAATTGTGTTCTATAAAAGAATTAGAATAATATTGTATGTTTTAAAATTTAATATTAAAAATAATCCAAATTTCATGCTGGTTTAATGATTTGTTATGTTTTAGCTCTACAGAGTGAAGTAGAATTGGATTAAAGTTCAAATAAATTATATCTATATAAGCTATATATTGAAACACAGTAAATACCAATGAAATATAAGATAAATTATATTTTCAAACACAACTTTTAACACAAACCCGTTATAATAAACCAATATTAAACTGAGTGAGATTCTAAGTAACTTAAGATATTGAATAAAACTGTCATACGATACAACTGTTGGTATTTTGAATGTGTATGTATAATTTGAATTAATCGTCTCCTGAGCTTTTGAAATTCTCTCAATTTTTTCTTAAAGTGGCTGAATATAAAAATTAAATTTAATAGTTAATGTAATTTGGTCTAGAAACACAGAGCGAAAATACCTGTTGTAATGTATTTAGAACGTTGTGTAGGCCTAAATATGTCAAAATATAGAGTTTATTTTCATAGCTATTGTTGCATTACTTTGTGATGCAAGTCACTAATACATACTTAGGTAAATGAAAATATAAACCTATGTTTTTTAAGACACTCTTGAAATAAAAGGATTTACCAATACAAACGTATGTAACATTTACAGGAAGAGCGAAGAAAACTTTTATACATAAGGACAGGCTCTTTATAGAGTGACTGCATTGGCTTATGATTGTTACCTATGTTTCAATGTATTTAGTTACATTACAACTCCACAGTGGCGCACCAGAAATTATCTTTGAGGTTGACATACGATCGAGGCTTTAGCCAAAACTAAGTTTATGGAAGATGTTAGAGCATACAACTCCCAAGCTGCTAAAAGTCAAGAATATTTATTAATTTTAAATGATTCTAAAAGCTATTTGGTGGTGTGTTTGATAGTAGTTAAGAGCAGGGATTTAATAATTATCTAAATGGCCTTATTGTATTGAAGCTTTATTTCTGTACATATTTGCAATTGGGAATTTTTGGGCTTTTTAAATATGTGTAACGGGGTTTTATTAACAAAAATAAGTTGTAAGAGTGGTCTTAAAATGAAGCCTTTACATTCGACACATCTTCAATGCCACTTTAAATATTATTTAAATTCTGAATGAAATTATTTGCGGCCTTGAGAGGGGAAAATGCCCCGTTTGACCTCATTTAGATGCTTCACTATAAATCAATACACATGAACACAATTTAAAAAAGATTATTGAACCATACTATAACTTTGCTCAATGTTAAATGCTAAAAGTGTTTAACAATCAACTGGGGCTATTAGCACCATAAGCTGCATTCATAGTGAAATCTAAATTTTATATTATAAATACTATTTTAAAAGCAGTACATACTATTCAACCTATCTATTTTATTTTAAATTATTGTGTTGATCCTATTATAACTTTTATTATAAATAAAAGTTTTGTACTCACCTACATAGTTACTATTAATTATAAACAATATATAGTCACATTTTAAATTAAAATAAAGACAATAATACATAATAAAATAAAACTAACAAATTTATGAGCAATCATTTGCAATATGCTTAGTCTTTTTGCCATTCAATTTTGCTTGAAATATTACTTACTCTTTGTGGCTTTTAAGTTATTTTGTATTATAAGTGCAATATTTAAGCGTTAAGAGTGGCTATTCCTTAAAAATGCAAAGGGATATATGATTTAAATTTTTCTAAACAGAGTTTTTTAATTAAATCAGTACTTGGAAATTTGATACAACCAATAATTTCAAATCATATAAATTGTTTCAAATAAATTACTAAAATATAGTTCTATTGTGCTCCGGCTAAGTTTGAATCTATTAAGAAGTTTAAAAAAACACTTTTATTTTGTATATGTCAACATGGATTATTAAATAATTTGTTGTCTAATTGTAGATTATAACATTTGTTTATTTAAATTTTACTGTCTTTGATAGAGAAAATATGTTATCACATATGCTTAAAAATGAGGCTTTTGTAACTGTTTGCCCATATTCTACTATCTAATGTAACCCAACACCTTTCTAATTAAAATAACTACAACGATGTAAGCTAATTCAAATTGATCAATATTTTTTAACTCGCTATTTTAAGTTTAACTTATGGTTAGTAAATCATTTTATTTACAGTCTTGACAATAGAATGCGCATGAGATTCCTTTGGTAGCTAACTACATGCTAGTTCATTTAAACATTTTAAGTTTATAGCTATAAGACAATATTTGTATATTTTTGCATTTGGTTCTTATGCAGCCTTAAGGATATATAATGATGAAATATTTGCATATATTGAAGTTTTCCAAAACTTTCTATTGTTAACAGACCTCAACATCTTCTTCTATTTATATGGAAGGCAGGTCTTTGATTAGTTTCAATTTTACTTTGATAATGAGCCATTTTTGTGTATTTTGATCATTACGGTAATGTGCAGTATTGGAGTCAGAAATAATATGTTTGGGATTGAAGAGCCAAAAGTATTAAACATATTTCCTGTTGATCACAACATTGCACGTTAATTTTTCCTTAAGTATTATTGTGTAAGAACCGGTAAAGTTTGATCTGGTGTCAATTAGGGCTTTGTCCACACAAATCTTCAGCTTCTTTTATATTATACCTAATAATATTTTAGCATCTACTGAACACTCATGTTTCAAAAAAAAAAACCTTAAACTCAAGACTGACAGCTGAATAAAGTTGTTGTAGATAATACTCGTGAAGCCGGACCCACCCAGTTCCTGCCTTTTTTTTTTAACAATGTGTTGCATGTCATTCATGTGAACTGTTCCATGTAAAAAATAGTCTTACAAAAATGAACTACAACAAAAATACTGTAACGACAAACTGTAGCCCATGTGACTCGTAACTAAAATATTAATGTCATGCCTTTCCCAAGGATACAGTCTTCAATTGAATATAGTATCCTTCTGGGTACGGAGGTATCTGTTACCTGCATTGGCTGCCGATAGTATCGTTTGGTGGTTTGTCCTTTATAAGCCTCTGGATTTGGCAAAAATTAGTACGAGATTGACTTCACAATAAACGGAGACGTGTGAGGAAGAAGGATTCTGTCCTTTTGGTCATGGTTGTTAAGAGAGTAATTATCCCTATCTATTCATCCTATACTTTTTAATGAAGGGTTTCCTAATGTATGTTGGTTAAAGAAGCTTAGATTAAAGAGTTGGAGCTATCTAGGATTTGCATGTGTAGCCTACACCTGTCATATTGTGGTGACTAGGCCATCAGACTTGAACACGTGAAAATGGGCCTTATACAAACTTGGTAGATTTAATAATACCTCTGTATAGTGGTAGTTTGGACCAAGGCCTGTATTATACTGGTTGAGGTTTCTGACATTTACAACTAGGCCTATATTGGGTGCGTAGTGAGTAGGCCTACCTAATAATAATATTTCACTGTGGGAAGTTAGGCTATAGTAATGTTCTAACAAATTAATAAGCATTGAAAAAAATTTCCATTTAAATAAGATTTCTAAACAGCTAGCTGAACTTCAATTTCTGATCGCATCACAGTGGATATCTAGAAGTAGAAAATATTTATATAAAAACACTAATAAAGTAGCTTTAAATCAAGCCATTATTTATTTTTTTTCACTTTACATCCCAACCAAGATTACTACTGTTTCTAAAAAAACAGTATGTGTTGGTGTTCATATATTGCCAAGTAATGTCTTGTCATGCGCATTCTATCGAGAAGCGCAGGAAAGGAAAGGGATTCTGGGAAAGGAATCTTGTATAATACGAAAAACTTACTTTTCAATTGTATACACAAACTTAAAATTTATAGCTTAATCACATATTATCTGTACTAAATTACAAAAAATTAGAGATAAATGTACCACAATACAAGGTTTTATGGCCTTAGTGTAACTTGTTTTGCGATGCATAAAATAGTTATGAACATTTTACGGATCGAACTTTACATTTATTGACGTTGATTAAAAATATTTTTAATGGCTGTAAAATTTCACAATAGGGATCCATATTAATTAAAACACATTTTTTCATCTAACTAAAACCAAAAAGGAAATTTATTACTCTATTTGGCTATATGCTTTTTACTATACGAATAAAAAGAGTTTAAATCCTTGGCCTTTTATTCAATATTCTCATTTCAAAAATGTAATTTTAATGTGTATAAATGAATATCTGTGTAATTTTATTAAGACTAATTCAGTCTTACTATGATATACAAATAGTTCATTAGTATGGTTTTATTTTATTAGTGATTCATGAGAAAAACATATAGTCATTGTCCGTGATGTCTGGTGATGTTAAAACCTTTTTTCAACCCAAACCATGATCAATGCATTGATATTTTTGTATTGATTTTGTTAAGATGATTTTGTGTAAGTTTTCACACGTTTTAGGAAGATGAAACAGTATTGTTTGGACACTAAACTCATATTAGTTTCGATGATTGCTTAATGACGTGACGTAATTTATGCTTTTGAAATAAATTAATTCTGATAAGTTATTATTGAACATGTAATATATGTATTGTTCTTAATTTTACTATTACTAAACGCATAATTAAAATTACATGAAATTGAGGTATAAATATTATTATATGACTTAATTGACAATCAAAACCACTAATAAAATACACACTTTTTTTTGTGGACTCAATACTAAATTTAAAACTTGTTTACAGCTGTTCAGTGAAAGTGTCCGAAACGTACGACAATGAAAAAAAATATCAAAATTGCAAATACAGTTTTAAGTTTCCTCTCATAAATAAGAGTTCGTATAACTAGAGGGCTTAGCATAAATTGTAATGCATATTGGAACATTTATGTCAGACAAAGTTATCAAGTAGACAACTGACTGCCTAACGTTGCAAATGTTGGGTTTGGTGGTAGTCTATCGTAAACACTTCGGAATAACACTTCAGGTATCGGTATGGTAGAAAAGTTAGATTCCAAGGAGTTGGCCTTTTTCCATTGCTTCTTTCGCACTCTATAGAAGAAAATGAAGCCAGCAACCAACCCCACGTTGAAGAACAAAAGTGTAAGAACGGAGGCTATGACCATAGACGTTGGTGTACAGATGTGTTCGTCCCCTGTATAAGTGTCTGGAAACATAATAGAGATCGGTCAACTAGTTAACAAATATAGTGTACTAACATATATATAATTTATTGTTTGTAAGTAAAATTATCATTTATATGTACAGTGACTGAAAAAGTCACTGACTCTTGTTGAGATATTTTGGATGAAGCTTTGAGTAGTATGTAGATAGTAGAATTGAACTGAATCATGTTGATTGTTTTCTCCATAAATGATGGATTCGTCCGTTAGTAATACATAGTTGGATTCGAAGGTTTACACAAAAATCAAATTATACAAAGCTTATACACAAAGTAATGTACAAAATGGTTTAAAAGATATCAAGATAAATGTTTAACTTAACTTATTTTGAAATTATATATTTAAGCTTGCTTGTTAACCTTGATTAAAAATCAATATAATTTTAGTTGTTTTAGTAGAGTTTTGTGATCATATTCTGAAAATTGAAAAATGACACCTGGACAAGGGAATCGAATTAATTACTTGGCAATAGCCAAATAAGTTTTAATAATGTGATTATTTAAAAACCTTACCATTTCCATATCAATTGCATTGTTTAACTTAGTTACATTTAATTACTAGTATTATTGTATTCGTTATCTTACTTTTATAAACTTGGTCACTTGGATACATTCTTTCTGGATACACGTTGTGGGACCCATCCATTATGAGTGTGCCACGGTCACTTTCTACATTAGGTTTTGTGTTTTTGGTTGGTTTTGGCATGGAGTCCTCTCCTACAACGAGCTGTACAAACAATGATACTTAATATTAAACAAAGTCCATTGGTAGAATAATGTCTTGCCTTGGCTGAAAGCATCAAAGTGTTATTTTGAAATATTTAAATGCCTCCAGCTCTTATTCTCTCTTATAAGTTTAGAGGTAAACTCAGAGCAGGGGTGAACAGTGGAATGTATTTATATTCAGTATACATATATTTGTATATATTTATTCATTTTTATTATGCAAGATGACGGTTAACCACAAGACAAGTTAATGTACCCTCCGTCGAGATTGTAAGGTAGCAACTTACTGGCTCACGCCCGCGTGGTATGCTATAACTCCACACATGACTGCAGAATAGTTTGCCTAGCTACGCCCAAGGCCGGATTTAAAGAAAGCCTTAAGTCTTTAAACTATTTCTTGACTGTTTCGAAGGAGCGATGGGGGATGAGATATTTCTTTTTGAGATGTTCATATGGTTTGATCTACTAAATTAATTTTACTTTTTTATTCCCTTCCTAATAAAATCAATTATTCGTTACATACTTAGTTAATTATTTATGTTTGGTCTCATTAATATATGGCCTGGATTTTTTTTTAATGTTTAAGATTTATCCAAACCACACAATATTTTGGCATCAGTGCTACCCACATTTATTGTTTTTACATGGTAACATAAAGCAGAATCTTAATTACTGTGAGTAGCTAATTATGAATTTATTAATGATTAATTATTATATTCTACACATGTAGCTCAAATAAATTGAATCTTAAAGATTTTTACTTTATTTTTAGGACACTGAGTTTAAAATTTTTTTATATAATTTAAGGGTCCCAATTTTGATTTAAAATATTTTATACAATTTCCGGATAAACAAAAAAAATTGATAAAATCTTATCTATTGGACATATTTTATTGATAAAAGGGAATTTATTTGTTTCTTCAACGTTATTATGACTGTATATAGCTTTGTGGGACCATAGTTAAACTCCATAATTTATTTAATGTTACCATAATGGCCACAATATAAATATTAAAAAAAGTTTTGATAAATATTTTATTAGAAAAATTGTAGTTTAATAAGATTTACGTTGATGAACATACGTTGATGAACATTTTCTAATAAATTTCATATTTAATTTTTTTTTTCAATTTTTTTTTTTTTTTTTTTACTAAATCAATTCTGGAAATCCAAATAATAAAACTGGCCATTTCATAGGCAAGTATTAATATAATATAAGAGAAAGGAGGTTTAAATAAATGAAAAGCAAGGAGAAGTATTGTATTTGGTTTACGAGCTTAAAAACAATTTACATGATATCTCTATTTTTTTTTTTTTTAAGGTTTGGAATGTAGATATCTTTTAGTAAGAAAATATTGTAGTTCTGTACTGTTTTTAAGAATTTATGGGTGTTGGCAAAGATACCTGGAACTGGGTAACGCCGTACGGCTGTTGCCCGACTAAGAATATCCAAATTGACAGAAACGCCAAGCTAGGTCATCCTAGAAAGGGCTGATTTGTTGTTTGAGTACCGAGTCACTGTCGTGACTCTTAACCTCGTGAATGAATTTAAAAACCTTATGAGATGATAGGACTGGGTAACCAATTGTGGTGAATTTATTTATATCCCCTCGGATGTCTGCTAAGTGAGGATCTATCATACATACAGTCAGCGTTTGAGTTTCCGTGAAAGAAACGACCGGATTTATTTATATCTGTAACTTAGGACCTCTGGAACCACTTAACCAATTGCGGTGCGGTTTTTACTTTTATACTGGCCAAATATCCAGACATATTTTAGGATTATTTGTGTATAATTAGGTGTTTCGGTGTGAGTCCCGGTGAAGTGCGAGCTGATTTTTTGTATACATTTATGGAACCACATAATTACTGTGGTGTAATTTAAGTATTCTCTAGAGTATTTATCTAGGCATTTTTTTAGTATAATAATTAGGTGTTTTGGTGTGAGTCCCGGTGGAGTGTCAGCCGGATATTTGGATATATATATATATATATATATATATGTGTGTAACCACTTAACCATTGCAAATTTTTTTTTGTAGAATATTTATCTAGGCATGTTTTAGCATGATTTAACCATGTTTTGTGTTGTGAGTCTCAGTGAAGAACCAGCCTGATATTTGTGAACAACTAATTCCGTAGTTAATTATTTTCCGTAGGATATCAATCAGGCAAATTGCAGCATGATAGACTTAGATTTTGGGGTTCGAGTCCCTGTTAAAGTTTCGGATGAATGTTGTGTATATAGATCAACGTAGTTTTTATATCCAGACAGGTTTTAACATTAGTTTAATCAGGTGTTTTGCTGTGAGTCCCTGGAAATGCTAACAGTCCTATCTATAATGGATTTTGTGGGTCAGCCGGAAGGGGAAATTCCGTTCTTCCACGAAGAGGATAATATAGTTCAGAGTGAACTATAGGAGAATATTTATATGTAACATAATATTACCTATTTCAACCATCTTTACTACTAATTTCTGGGGGCTAGTGATGAAAAAGATACAAATTAAAGATGATGTAGCCACATTTGCTTGGAAGAAAGTTGGAAAAAAATTTAGGAAAACTTGTCTCAATATGCCCAGCCAGGACTAGAACCCTGTTTCATCCATCACTGAAAATGGACCATATGAGAAATTTTCTGTCCGCATGACTACCGATGCAGTAAAATATAAATTATTTACCGTATTTCCTAGAATATTTATTTTACTTTGTAATTTTGTTTAATATAAGATATTGAATATTTTATTGTGTGAGTGTTTCGATAAGATATCACACTGGTCTATAATCTATGATTAATTTGGGGCTTTCTTTTTTAAGTTCAATCAATAATGTCTTTATTACAATGAGATTATCAACAACTCACAGACCCACCCCGGTGGAGTAGTTAGCTGACGCGCTAGTTTCCTGTTTAGCTCAACTGATGTGGACAGGAAGATAGAGGTTCTAATCTCGCTCAGGTGAATTGGGGTAGTTTTTCCTAAATGGTTTTCCACTCTCCCGCCACGCAAATGCAATTTCACTTCCTCTAACTTCAACCTCTCCAATTCCTAACACATTGGAGTAATTAGTACTTAGGCGTATTACCAGAACGGGTAGTAAGACGCGGTGCTAAAAAAACAAATAAAAAACCCAACCCTCAACAATTGTTTTAAATACTCTTTCCTTGTCATATTGATTTAAGATTGACTATATGAAGGTTATCTGAGAAACAGTGAAGTTTTCCTGGCATTCAAACATATTAATGAATAGCTCGTTCTGTGTGTGCTAGCTGGCCGTTAATGTCCACGTATAGCGTATAATAGTTAAATGGCGCTTGTCTAAAAGGAGGATGGATCACATTATTAACTTTATCAAGTAATGCACTAGCAAAATACTGACAGTTTCTAATGCAGTTAACATTCATACATCTTCTAAACATTTGTTTTTTGCATTAAGCCAACAGCTATTACTTTTTCCAAGCTAATTTCAAGACCAAATAAATTATGTATTTCGTAGTCTGCGCTACAACCTTTATGTTAAAATCTCATACTCTTCAAATAATTATTGGTTACCTTACTATTATTATTATAAATGCTTTCTAAACCAAGAATCCAACCAGAGCACTATTTACAGATTTATTTAATATTTAGATATTGCGACAGCTTAGCTAAATCGATAGCATGTTTAATTAATAATCTAAGTAAACTAGGTTCGATTCCTGCCATAGAAGAACTTTTTTAGCGAAAAATTTGTTTCCCCTTCTAAAGTGAGGAGCTAATGGACGGGCATGTTGTGTCTTTTCAAATTTTAAAATAGTATCAAAGTAGTGCACTGATTTTATCAGTCAGTTCAAAAAGTACACGTCAGATACCTCAAAAAATTTAAAAAATGAAACCTTAGGATGATACGCGTCTCTCTAAGTGAGATCGGTTATGACTTATTGAAAAAAAATTAAGGTGTACTCATATATATTAAAAATCACTTTAGCTTTATCTAGGAACCAAAATAGTAAACAAACTTTCAGCAATATCTTTATGGCTTAATAATATGCGTTGCTTTGTTAGTTTTCATTCTTTACGTATCTTTAATGTATGCACTACTATGGATCAAGTATGCACTAGGTGGAGGCTATTTGGATTTCGTGCCTAGGCTCGCCATCCTCTCCTCGTTTATGCGGTCTTGCTCCGTCGAAAGTTGTCGTCACGTGGCATTCATGAGTAAAAGTACTGAGTGATATTAATATAGAAATATTTCGAAAAGTATTATTTGCATATAAATAAAATTATTTTTAATGTAAGAAACATATGTTTTAAATATTCTTTTTTTTCAGTGTTTTCCCAACATTTTAAAAATTCCGTTTATGAGACTTTTTATTAAAAAAAAATTATAATATATGTATACTTTTAATATTAAAATATTTTATATATATATATATATATATATATATATATATATATATTTGAAACCCTCACGGTAAAAGTTTTCAAAAGTACCCTCACAATTAGGTAAAAATAATAATAAAGCGTAAACTTACTTTTAATGATTCCCAAATTCCGTTATTCGTCTTTTTTCAAAATTGTTACCAACCCGTTCCATGTGGGCACGCTAGCACTTAGCTGCAAACCAAGCTTTGACTTTATATATCTAAACATTCAAATGTTGAGATCTGTGTAGGACTGATAAAAGATATATGACGTGAGTTTTTCATAAGAGTTCTATTCTTAGTACGGAACCCAAAAATTGAGTTGTGACTTTGAGTTTAACTTACGTGTGTTTATTTTTTAAATTCTATCATAGTTTCTATAGTTATATTATCATAGTTTAAAACAATGTTTTATTCTCTTGAAGGCTATATTTTTGTAGTTTATGAGTATTTTAAATTCTTTGTAATAATGATTGAGCTAAAACACGTAGACTACACGTTTCTATGAAGAATTAGTAGTAGCTTAGACCATTAATTTTCGTCCACATTTTTATTTAATCAGATACATATTGATACAATTTAACATGTATTGATAGGCCTACAATCAGTTACAATAATAATAATGTGACAAATAAGCTATAATAATTATGATTGTGTCTAAAAAATTTACAAAAAATATTTCGAAACATTTTCTTTATACAGATTGATATCTTGGATCCTTACTATTAGTTCAAACCCAGCCGAGGTCGATGAATTTTTCTTGAACGTTTAAAATACGTAGCACAACTTCATTCGGAGAGGAAGTAAAGTTGTCGGTGCCAAGTCGATTGTGGCATTTAAAAGAATCCTGGAAGGTGTGTGAAAATACCTTTCCTGGCAGAATTGGAAGGCCTCTCGCTATCGCTCATAGAAATTCTCGTTTGCTGATATAATCACTCGGTGCATAACGTGCTTGTTAAATACCTCAAATAAATAAAATAAATAGACTATTAGTTATAAATTACCTATAGGCTAAGGCTCTTTCACAGTGAAGTAATAACCATAAATAACTTTTTTGGTTGGCGAGTTTTGTATATTTTGTATACTAATTTATCAAAAAATAAATGTTTCTTTGCTTTGCGTCTTATTTATCGTCCGGGCATTACACATTACTATAATGGTGTAGTCAGGAGTAATGTAGCGTTACTAGCAAACTTACCCGCACGTGATTAGGTTAGATTTGAATATAGTGGGAACTTATTTAATAAAAACCTCCTTTAGTACACTATACCGGGATTTACCGTGCAGCCCAGGGCTCTAGATCTTGAAACGTTTGTGCTGTAAAAATAGGTGATGTCAGACTAGATACTAGCCAGGCAGTTCTCCCCAGCCGAACACCTTGAGAGACAGGTATTGTCTGTCACGTAGGGTAGAGATGACCAACACACGACACTAATGGCACGCCAAGTAATTTTAAGTTCCAACCTTAAGGTCACCGTAGATTAAATAAAATCAAATCTATTACATCAGAAAACAAATAGATCGGTTTTTTCGGTCAACTTAACTTGTTGTTAAAATTTGAATAAATTTGTTCATCTCCTATTCCAATCTCCAGATAGGCCTATTTTTTACTGTCCACGATGGGGAAAGAGGGCAGTAGTCAGGTAAGGTTTGTGGTTTTGGACTATAGCTACACGCACAATGCCAACAGCGTAGAATGTAGATAGTGGTATGACAGAAAATAATGTTGGCCACCCCTGGACCCCTAATTTTGAAAGTTGCAAAAAAACTAGCTACTCATAATCTCGCAAATCGCAGGCTGTACCAAAACAGAGCCAATTTTGAAAGGTTGCTAATCTCGTGCGAGTTGGTGTGGTGTTGTTTCGCTTGCGAATGAGTTTTCAATTTGACAACATTGTAAAACCTTGACGTACCAAAAGATTAAAGCGAAGGGATGGCATAATCCGCCATTATACAAGATACGTAACTGAAAGTAAACACTATTATTGTATTGAGTGCATCATGTAATTCGATTTGTTTGGTTTTATTAGGAAACCATCTTCCATTTGATTGCATCTAAGTTTACTGTCTCAAAAATGTATCGGGTTATTTAAGTATGAGTTAAACGTTCACATTATTTCATATGTTCGTTAGTTCACTTGGTAGCGTGCTAGTCTGAAGCTCAGAGGTTTATCGGATCAATTCCAACTAGAATACAGTGATTTAATTTTATTTCGGAATAAAAAATCACTTGTTAATAATTTGAATTCAGTAAAACATTATTTTATATTCTTAATTATTTTAAAACATAACTATGCACTAAATGTTGTCACTATGCAATTAACAATTAGTTTGCTTAGCCTTATTTTTAAATATGTATATTTTTATATCATAAACCCAATAATTTTATTTTTAAATAATCAACAACATACAAAATTTCAAAATTAATGTACTGATTTTAATTTACTAACCTATTAAATTATTTTTAAATAAAATTTTTGTGGTATTCTACATATGCTCAAATACCTTATATACTTCTATACAAGATTTTAAAACAAATTATATATTGATTAATACAAAAATTTAAAATGAAAGGTTTTTTTTCTGTCTGATAAATCAAAAAAATAATTGAACTCTCAAGATTTGAACACCTGAACTCTAGATCATGAGGATGGCACGTTACCATCTCAGCCAAACTGACGGTTAAAGGTAATGAATAAAAACTAAGAAATATATTATAATTTCACACAAACAAATATTTTGATTGAAGTATTAAACAAAGTGTCCAAAGCTCTAATTTTTTACTTCTGTAAAGCTCTTTTGTACAATAGTAGGATTATTTCAACAAAATCACTCTCAGAATGTTTCAACCGAAGAGGGGGATGGCGTCCAAACTGAACGGGTGGTGAGACGCGATGGTGAAAAAACAAATAAAAAATTTACCTAAGATCGAATACCTGATACACCACATCCAAAAGTAGTTCATGGAATGTTACAAGGCAAACCCATCGAAAAAAAATAATATTTTATATTCAACTCAAGTTCAAATATGATTTCCTAAACCTTTCCTTGAATCGTATCCTAGAACGATAAATAATTAGTAAGGACCTTATAGTAAAGTTAGACTCGCAAAGAATACTAAATTCATACAACGTGGTGAAAGTATGTTTGTTCAGAGAAATTATCCATAATATTCACTTAAATCCCTTTTTTTTAATACGTCAATGTTCGAACTACGCTGCCACATTTTCTCACTAAGAGAATAAAATAATATGTTTAAATCATGTAAAAACGTAATTTGTAAAGAAAGTAGAACAAATATACAAAAATCGACGATGAGAGAGTGGTGTCAGATATTAACCAGAATAAGGTTAATTATGATTAATAATCCCTGGTGACCTTGCGGTCTAGGGGTAAAGTGTCGGGCATCTGTGCTGGGGATTCGGGGTTCAACCCTCGGTCCCGGCACAGATGTATCTTATTGCCAAACCCTTCCTTCACCTCTGACAAGACGTTTATTAATCACAACTTGTGAATGTGTGGAATGCCAGGCCTCCACAGTGGTTCGGATTCCACTTTAAACTGTAGGTCCTCCATTTCATCTCACAATCACCCTACCATTACACATTTGCATAAGTGCGTATGGCCCGAACGGGTAGTAAGACGTGGTGGTATTAATAATAATAATAATAATAATCAATAAACAATTATTTTCAAAATAATGATGTATTTCATGTGCGTACTTTTTCACACACAAGATTCGAACCTTGTCCTCCACGTCATGATTAGCTGGAATACACAGCATGAGAAACCACTTAAGAAATGCAACCTCATCAAACCCAATCAGGATTTGAGCCCTGACCTCCTTGTCACAGGAAAAACGGACTAAATTAACTTGACATCCAAGCTAGTTTATACGTTGTCTTCCTCACACTTTTTCGTAAAAGATCCTCCCCTATCGCTACTCCTTATTTTGACCCTCCTAGAAAATGCTCTTGTCTAATACCTCCTTGACTCTGGAAGCCTAGCCTGTAACATCCAATTGATAACTACACTCTAAACTATCGAAACGCATGGCTGGAGAGGACGTTGCTTGTATTGTGTTTGGTAAATGCAGGCCACGCTGGCCTATTTAACAACGGAGCAAGATTGGTTTGCTATAAGAATTTCATGACAGCAAGCACTGACTCGAAGGCCAAACAAAACAAACTAAAAAATATCATTTAATAAGAAGACTATTTACGTATAGCATGATTCAACCGTTTCGGTGGTCACATGTTCTAATATGCTAGCCTCTCAATAGACTAAACTGACAATGACGGGGATATCCGGGTTCACTGAGAGGGTTTTTCCTAAACGGTTTTCAACTCTTTCTTCACGCAAATGTGGGCACACTTCCTGTAAATTCAGCCATCCTTAACATTAACTAATTATAGTAAATAGTATACAGGCGTAAAACCCGAATGGATGCGGTGCGGCACTAAATATATATATATATATAATATTATTTGGTTCTGAACCTACATAATGCGGATTTATCTAAACTTACATATTAATATAATGCTTCCTTGAAAAAAAGGAATAAGCACATTGAAATTTTTCTATGCCACAGTAATGAACCAGTAACTATTTTAAAATATTTAAACGTAGTAATAAAAAATATAATTTTTAAAATAACCAATTTAGCGTGAAAAGTTCTACCTAGAAATTAGTGTAGGCCTAAATCAATAAATCCTTACATCTTTACTAACAGGGATGGGATATGGGTGGTGATAAGAATTTTCTAGTAAATTGTTCCCACCTCCTTGATATAAAACCTGTCCTTGAGCGTATGAACACACTTTTGCCCACTACATTGTAATGTATGGAATTGGGAAAATGGATATTGAGGGCTAAGGTCTGCTTATACAGACCAGCCAAGTGGAGCCAGCCTTTGGGCTAAATAAATACACTTATGTTTTATAAGATAAAAAAATATAAATGTAAACAATCGATTAGTTGATAAACGAATCATATTTCCCGTGTTTAAATATTTAGCAATTCTAGTCCAGTTTGTCGATGATGGGGATGTCTAGAATCTCAGCTGAGACTATTGAGGGTGTTTATTCGGAATTCCTTCAGATATAAGTAACTGCACAAAAATGGGCTAAAATGAAACATAAATATTAGGCAACATAAAAAAATATCCGGTTGGAACTTCATCAGGGTCACTCCAAAACACCTGATTTATCATGCTAAATAATGCCTGGATTAATATCCTACCAAAAAAGAAAAACTACATCCCAATCGGTTAAGTGGTTCCATATATATATATATACAAATATCCTAAATATCCTGCTGACACTTCACCGGGACTCACACCAAAACACCCGATTATAATTATTACACTAAAAATGCTGGATAAATACTCTACAGAATAATAGAAATTACACCATAGTAATTATGTGGTTCCATAAATATATACAAACAATCGGCTGGCCCTTCACCGGGACTCACACCAAAACACCTGAATATACACAAATAATGCTAAAACCTGCCTGGATATTGGTCCAGTATAAAAATTAAGTAAAAACCGCACCGCATTCGGTTAAGTGGTTCCAGAGGTCCTAAGTTACAGATATAAATAAATCCGGCCGTATCTTTAACGGAGATTCAAACCCTGACTGTATGTATGTGAGAGCCTCCCTTAGCAGACATCCTAATGAATATAAATAAATGCACTACATTCGGTTATGAAGTTCCAGGTATCTTTGCCAACAGACAGACATTCTTAAAAACAGTACAGAACTACAATATTTTTTACTTATAGATATTTACTTTCCAAACCTTAAAAAAGCTGAGATATAATGTAAAGTGTTTTTAATCTCGTAAACCAAATACAATATTTCTCCTTGCTTTTCAATTATGTAAACCTCCTTACTCTTATATTAATAATTGTCTAAGATATGGCCAGTTTTAATGTTTGGATTTCCAGAATTGATTTAGTGAAAAAAACAGATTCGACAAAAAAAATTTACCATTATACACTTAATTTAATAAAAAATTATCATCAACGAAAATCTTATTAAACTACCATTTTTCTCAATCAAAGTATGTATCAAAACTTTTTACCAATAGTTATATTATGGCCGTTATGGTAACAGTAAATAAGGTATGGAATCGAACTATGGTCCCACAAAGGTATAGACAGTCATATAAACGTTGAAGAAACAAATGAATTCACTTTTATAACTAAAATATGTCCAATAGATAAGATTTTTATCAAATATCTTTTTTTGTCCACCCTGAAATAACATAAAATATCTTAAATCAGGTTTGGTGCCCTTAAATTATCTAAGTTTTTTAAACTCAGCTTCTTATAAATAAAATAAAAATCTATTAAAGTTAATATGTTACTTGCTTTACATGTGTGGAATATGATAATTAATTAGTAATAAATTCATAATTAGCTATTCACAGTAATAAAGATTCTGAAAAGAGGGAGACCTGGTTTAAGGTTCCATGTAAAACCAATAAATGTGGGTAGCACTGCTGCCAAAATATTGTGTGGTGTGGATAAATCTTTAACAGTTAAAAAAAATCCAGCCCATATATTAATGAGACAAAACATAATTAATTAACTAAATATTTAAGGAATTATTGATTTTATTAGGAAGGGAACCAAAAAGTAAAATTTATTTAGTAGATCAAACCATTTGGACATCGCAAAAAGACATATCCCCTCCCCCATCACTCCTTCCAGACAGTCAAGAAATAGTTTAAGGACTTAAGGCTCTCTCTAAATCTAGCCTTCGGCGTAGCTAGGCAAACTATTCTGCAGTCATGTATGGTCGTACCCGCTAAGGACAAGACAGGGAATAATGTTAAGGTGGCTATGTCACTCGTCCTTCACAAATGACCGCCAACGGCTTACCTCCTTGTACGTCATTCATCTACAAATTTATAATGGAACAGAGTTTTACAACGATGAATTAAGAACTCTAATGGCAAGAAAGAGAATCTATCATTATTCGACGTTCAATGCAATACAATGCAATGCAATGTTAAGGCCAGTGTCGTGGAGCAATTTAGTCGCACGTTCAAGAAAATGATATGGACGAGATTTACCACTGGAGATTCATATCTATGGATCGATATGATCGATTATATGTTGGACGAGTATAAATGATCGGTCCACTCAACCATCAAGATGAAGCCTATATATATTAAGGAAGACAGAATTTTACGAACCATATACCAACGTCCTGAGATACATCTACATAAAAAAATATCAAAGATAGCAATACCGTTTGTATTTGTCAGGACAGTTTCACAAAGGGGTGTACCGTAAACTCGTCAGTCGATCTGTTCATGATACGTAATGTCCTCGAAATGACCTTTATACTTCCTGGGAGGAATCTACGCTAAATAGCTTGGGAATACGTCATATTTGGAATTTACCTTGTGAAGAAGATAATAAGACACACCAGAGATAAAGTGTAGGTCAAATGGCTAAGGCTTGACTCCATGCACAATTCGTGGATCAATAGCGAACATCATATAGAGAGGGTAGAATCACTCGTCTGGCAAGTTTTGCCTCCTTTTTATCTCAAGCGTATAGAGGTGAGCGTGGGCGGGAAGTTTTGTACCATGCAATATGTTTAGACAATTGGGTTACTGTCTGGAGGACATGTCCTAAATTAAGACTACCAATGGTGGCTTAAAGTACTACATCATGAAATAAGACAAGGGCTACAGCAAGTCACGCGATTCCAACAAGCACTGGCTGGGCTGCCATTATCCTAATATGTGGGAAACCAGTCATTTTTTGGAGGTCTGCTCAGAGACCTGCTTCGTCTACAGGTGGGTCTGAAGAATGGAGATGAACCTGAAATCATCCACGGCCAGGTCTAGCCCGAGGAGGAGGTGATAGTCGAGGAGGCATTGATTGAGGCATTGGACCAGGATGAGCGCGAGGAACACGATCCAGCTAAATGTTTATCTGAACCTAAACATCGTTTAGGAGAGGAAAAATATTGTGATGACGAGAGCTAGGATGAACCTAGCATCATCATACCTGACCGTGTGGGGTGAGTCTTTCTGTCAGGTAAAAACTTTGGCTGAGAATACAGACGACGTTTTAACGCCCCGCAGTGAGGTCTGACTAATCTGGGAGCAGAGTCATATGGTCTTATCAAATGGTGAAGTGTGTGCGGACTTTCTATGAGACTATATTTTTGGAGCTATTTTTATTGAAAGAGAATTTACCTATCCTATTTGTATTAAGTTATATGATAGAGACTATATGCATGAGATAAGAACATATTATCTTCACTATACACGTTAATTTTAAGAATATATGTATTTAAAGAAGGTTAACTATTTATTTAATCTAGATGCATATCAATCCTCAACGCATGTTAGACTAAATCCGTAAATAGCATATACTTTATTGCTTTAACACTTTCAGTCTACAGAGAGTATGGTTTTGGTAAGAAATATTAAAGAAAGAGAGGGGATTAGGAACTGCTCAGGAAGTTGGTGATGGAAGGTAGGAGGGAGGGCACGGCTGAGAAAGAGGGTTGTAGATAGGGATGTGACTCAGGGAGAAGAGGGCTGAGGAGAGAGAAGGTGAGGAGTGGCGTGCAGCCCACAGAGGATAGTATGGAGGGTAAAGGGAGAGTATGGCCAGGAAGAAGTTAGAGGAGTGATAGACATGTATATGGGCGAGTAAAGGTGCTCGCACGCTAAGGTGAGGAGAGAAGAAGTGCATGAAAATAATTGCCATTTTGAGAGGTGTCCTCACACTAGAACGCGGTGAGACAAGGAGAAGCGCACGAAGATAAACGCCGTTTTGAGAGGTGTCAGCACACTGAGGTGCGGCGATGAGAGGAGAAGCGCACGAATATAAGCGCACTGGAGCGCAGCGAGACAAAGAGAAGCCCTCGTGGCACAGGTTTTAGACCCACTAAACTCAACAAATCTCTACAGTACACATTTTATTATTGTGGGTGTAGACTGTGTTTTATGAATAGTGACAACTACGAGTGATATTTATTACCAAAATGAGTGCATCAGAAAGGATCTATATGTGCTTAGTCTTATTGCCAGTATATAAGAAGAGGAGAAACCAAAATGAAAATATTAGGCTCGTCTCGTCCTTTCTTCTACTCCCCACATATTGGTGCGAGACGAGGAGAGGCGGTGGAAAGAAACGTCGCCTGGTTGCTCCCAAGACTTCTCTCGCGACGTCTCCTCACCTCTCTGCGCGAGTCGCTCTAGTATGCGGGCTTCCATTCGATTACAAGTAAGTTTCTCTGGTGGAATACATTTTCTTCATCGCGCCTCGTTCTCCTCACCTCAGTGTGCGTGTACCTTAATCAGCTTCACACTAAGAAGGGGTGGATGGGGTGGTGCCACGCTCACAAACCCTCTGCATACGACTTAACTCCCCTATATGCCCCAAAGGGATCATCGCACATAAGGGATACATTAAAAAAAATTAATCGATGACGTAGAGCAAAGCACTTCTCCGAGCCCTGTAGGTATCAGATGTATACTACTTATACTTATATTTGAATAGAAAGAAAGATAGTGCGTGGGAGTATTTTTAAAGGTCTAAAGTGGTTTGCGTTATTGTTCCTCGAGATTGGTCCTACTAATCCAAGAGAGATCAGATTAACTTGTCATTAAAACATTAACGAATAGTTATGTGGAAGGAAAGGAATACTAAATAAAATAAGCTAGTTAATAATAACAGTACAATAAAAGAAATACATCATGAATTGAATTTACTACAAAATCTTGGAAAACAAATAACCTTTCAATGGATACCATCTCATGTCGGTATTGAGGGAAATGAACAAGCTGATATCTTAGCAAAGAAAGGTACCCAAACTAAACTATTGATAACCGAAAACATGACATATCGTTCTTCCTCACTGTGGATCAAACATACATTTAAGACTAAACAAATGGAGTAGTTCGAAAACAACTGTGCAGGTAAAAAATTGAGCATAGTCCTTGAAAGTTAAAACCTGATTCCTGATTTCCCACGAAGAAAAGCTGTAGATATATTCTGATTAACCAGTGGATATGATGGTTTAGCTGTACATCTTCATAGACTAAATATCTATACCTCACCCCATTGCACCCTGTGCAAGCTACCAGATACTATCATGAATGGAGAACACTTGTTTTAGTGTCGAGCAATAACCAAAATACAAGAAGATATGCCAACCAACCCAGTTAACGATATACTATTGGGACGTTAGATGGAAAATGGAAGAAATCCAAACACTTAATATCCAAAAAATAAAGAGATTAATTTCTATTAAGTTTGTTTGTATACAATTATTTTCTTTTTTTTAATGTCCACAGGGATACTAGAGGACAACGTTAGTATGTACCAGCAGAAATTTCATTGAGTTAATTCATTTACATTTTATAAAATTATCGATTTGCACTTATGGTTAATAATGTTTCATACATTTAAAACAATAAATCAATAATTAATGAGTCCCTACATAGGGTTATTTGATCTTAGGTTGCGTTTTTTATAGTAGTGTGATATTGTAAAACAACTCACTCTGAGCTGAAGAGGCAGTTCATTAGGCACTTCTGAATCCGGTGGTTTGGAAGATGTGCTGACAGCTGAGGGTGTTGACTTCTTAACTTCTGGTTTCCCTCCACCTTCTAACCAATATCACAAATTATTTGTATATATATATATATATATATATATATATATATCTGATATTGACTTTTACAGAAACAATTATTTCATCAAATTACTTGGAAGATAACATAGAAGACCAATTAAAATAAACATTTTTATCTTGCAATTAAAGAATCTATACCGTTAATAGGTATATAACTGGTTAGTACCAGGAATTGAGCTTGGTCTTGTTAGCTCAGTAGGCTAAGATCATAGTCATATCCGTATCCTCAAACCCCCGAAATGATTAATAAATAATATATCAGTATCATTATTATTAATATTATTAGCACCGCATCTTACTACCCGTTCAGGTTATACGCACTTACGCTAATGTGTAATGGTAGGGTGATTGTGAGATGAAATGGAGGACCTACAGCTTAACGTGGAATCCGAACCACGGTGGAAGCCTGGCATTACACACATTCACAAGTTGTGATTAATACACGGCTTGTCAGAGGGGAAGGAAGGGTTTGGCATTCAGATAAATATGTGCCGGGACCAAGGATTGTTAAGCGTATAACCCGAACGGATAGTAAGACGCGGTGCTAAATTATTTATTTATTTATACCAAGGATTGAACCCTGGACCCCCAGCACAGAAGTCTGACACCTTACCCCTAGACCACCAGGTCACCTAATATATCAGTAAAATTATATTATATTCAGAAGTATAATTAAATAATTTATTCATCATTGATATAGGGAGTGATGTTAGCGGAGCACATTGAATTTTTAAGAAGTGTCCTCCATTTGTACTGTAATAATAATATTTAGCACCGCGTCTTACTACACGCTCGGGTTATACGCTTAAGTACTAACTACGCTAATGGATTAGGAATTGGGAGGGTTAAATTTAGAGGAAGTGAACCGCATTTGCGTGGAGGGAGATTGAAAACCATTTAGGAAAAACCACCCCAGCTCACCCGACCGAGATTCGATGTAGAAAATTTTCTAATCTTATATTTGCTTCTCTAGATTTAAAATATTAAAATAAACATGAACACTTTTTGCTATGCGAGAAAATGTGTTAATTATTTTACGAACAAAAATATAATGATTTTGTGAGAGGGAGTGAATTTAATAATTAAAGTAAAACTATTTAAAATTTTTTACACGTGTATTAAAGTCTCGATCTAACAATATCCTGGTCATGACAGAAACCATACCAATAGTGTTAAGACCAGCTCCAGTGGCCGCATGGTCTAAGAAGTTACTCTGGCAATACACTAGCCTGCCGATGACAGGGAGAGATTGGAGTTCAAATCCCAGTCGAATGTATTAGGGTGGTTTTTCCTTAATGGGTTTTCACTCTCCCTTCCTCTAAAATTTCAAACTTTCTCATAACTAAATTATTAGTTTAATTAGTACAAATGCATATAACTTGAACAGGTGGTGAAACATGGTGCTTAGAAAAAAAAATCATGTTAAGGGATGAGTAAAATTGAGCTAAATTAGTTGTTGATATTTTACATAAAGTGAACTAAATGTAGGAATAGATTATGATCAATTTACTTTATAAAATATTTAATTTTAATTTTAAAGTGCTTTGATTAGTAAAATTAAGCTAAATTATTTGTTGATATTTTTACATAAAGTGAACTAAATGTAGGAATAGGTTATGATCAATTTACTTTATAAAATATTTAATTCTAATTTTAAAGTGCTTTGATTAGTAAAATTAAGCTAAATTAGTTGTTGATATTTTTACATAAAGTGAACTAAATGTACAAACAACTTTTGGTGATTTTTAATGTTCATTTACCATTTGTTTGGGAGAATATCTTATATTTTTATATTAGCAGGCATTTAAACCCATTTCTCTCAATGCCAATAAATTTTAAGTTTTATAGATTTGGCCTACATTGATAAATTGTGATCAAAGTGGTGAGTTTTCGCTAACTGATTAGGCCATTCAAATGGCTGGCGGTTGACTAATGGCTTTTTCTAATTCATTTTAATTGCATTAATAAATTAAATATCAATAAAGTTACATTCTCTGATATTGATATGGTTGATACTTTCATTTCCCAAAATACAATATGATCTCTCTGACCTTATTAATTTTTGATAAAATGTGCAACCCAAATTTTTTTCTTGCTTTCTAAGCAAAATTGGACCACCTTAAATAGTATTTTAAGCTGCACTTACTGTAATATTATTAATTTGTATACAACATGGTAATGAAATCCTCACTGGGGTCGGGTGAAAGGTTGTTTGGGAATTATGGGAAATAGTGATCTCAAAAGATTTAATAAGACACAAGTTGATATCACTGCTTTGTCATTAATTGCTTGCTAAAATATCTTGATTCTTCAGTAATGGCTCAAATTTGTGGTGTAAACTATACTTCGTTCAATAACATTTTTGAACATTGAATTATTTAAGGTATTTGACGAATATACTTTTCTTTAACACCATCCATATAGTGTTACAATAATTTAGTCGTGGAAAAAAGAGATTAAATAAAGGAAATAAAAAGTTTATCGCAAATTAAACCAACACAATTTTTCTTATCAAATCAGGTCACTTAGAGTGTAATTAACTAAATAAGGATAACCGGTATTTCTTTCAATCATTCGTCTGTAATTCTCCTCAACATTCTTTGGGCGTGCTCGAGCACGATAAATGGGTAATAATAATATTTAGCACCACGTCTTACTACCCGTTCGGGTTATACGCTTAAGTACTAATTACGCTAATGGATTGGGAATTGGGCGGGTTGAATTTAGAGGAAGTGAACCCGCATTTGCGTGGAGGGAGATTGGAAAACCATTTAGGAAAAACCACTCCCAGTTCACCCAACCGAGATTCGAACCTCGATCTCCCGTCCTCGGCGGTCGGATAAATTGGTAACTCAACATTTTACTCAGGGGAAAGTTTTAAATTTTTTTTTTATAAGTCATGATTATTCGACCTTAAAGAAATTCTGATAGGTCCACAAAAGCTGTTTGGTGGATTAGAGTGGATACATAGTTTAATAGATCTATAACCGAGTTAATTAAATATTTACAGCCAATGCATTGCAATCAATTTTATGAGTCAATATATTTTTGTTACAAATGTCAATTTAAAAAAACAACAACAAGGAACTAATAATTTATTCTGCCTATTGATTTCCAAAATGTATTTTCAAAAACTTATTCACAAAAAACATGTTAATCATGTGTGTAAAATAAGAACTACTTTAATTTGTACACATATTACTAGCATATAGTAGAAAATTTACTATTTCAAATAGAAAATAAATAATTCGCTAACATGCTATTTAACAAATATGGTCAAACAGTTTTAGTTTACATATTTTTTGTATATTTAAAATAATTGCTAACAAGAGATGATATAATTGTTTAAAAAAAATTGTTAGCAATTCATTTGTTTTCTATTTGAAATGATAAATTTGTTACTATGAAACTCTTGCTATATATTCCTAAAAATTAAAATAATTCTCATTTTTAAACACGTGTCTGACATAAGCTTTGTGGCACAAATATGTATACATATCCTCTTAGAAAATGCATGTTCAAAACAAGTCCTTAAGTATGACAAATGTTTAACCAAATCCTCTAACCTGAAAGATTTGCCGATTCTGTGAATGTAACTGATGGAATGGTTGAAACAGAAGTACTGATGTTCTCCGGATTTTCAGTTTCTGAAATTGAACTGTTACTATATAGTGAAGTACTTGTATTTTCTGTAAATTCGTTTAATTCAACTATTGTTGAATCGTAGGTATTATTTTCATAATAACTAGAGTCATTTCCAGTAAAGTAATACAAATGTTCTATTGTTGAATTTGGTTTTTCGTCGGTGGTAGTATTCAACGACCTTTTTCTTCTTCCAAATGAATGGACCCCGTTGCTACACCTCATCTGCAAGATAAAATAAGTTTTAAGTTGATTTACAATAAAAAAAAGTATAATTCACTCTCTCTAAGTATGTTTTCAGTGTCCTTGACTATTTTAAATTGAACGAATTACATATATTGAAACACTAGGTTAGAATATATTATGACAGATGTATCGTGAACCAATATTTGAGCTTTGAACCTTTTAATCATTGCTTAATTGATTTATTCATTGAGATACCCACCCAGGCTCCATTCCTAACCAAGACACACGTCCACCGATACCCCAATACTAAATTAATAGGTACCCTACATACAACATATTTTTCAAATATATTCTACCATGTTATCAGAAGCCTTATTAATAAGCTGATTTACACCAAGGTACAACTACTTAAACAGTGCCTTTTCAAACTGAAAATTGTGTTTGAATATATTTTTTTAATCTACCTGTTTTCAATAAACATCAAAATGGCATAATGCAGGCTTGACCCTCTTAGGTCAAGTTGATTGTTTAGCACATTAACGTACGAACCTTTTCCCTTTCCTTACCGGAGAACAAATAGTTCCGACGAGAGATGGGAAAATACTCTACTCTAAAAACATATAAATTAATTGGTTTATTCATTTATTATTAACCTAAATTATATTGCTGATCAGTACCAAAAAAATATTTTAATAGTTGAAAGTTGTTATTATAAGAATAGATTTAGTTGCAGAAAATATGACTTTAATATTTATTTCCATGGTAAAAATTAAAATAGCGTATGGTATGTGACTGATTTAAAAACGATGCTTGATTTATTATTAGCACCACGTCTTACTACCCGTTCGGGTTATACGCACATGATGCTTGATTTAAAAACATAATTTCTTGACAAAATCAAATTAACTAGTTAGTTCAAATATCCCTTGAAAGTATACGTTTTTAGATAAAATATGTAGTTGAAAATAACTTAACATTGGAAGATCTAGATGGCTATGAAGGATATTTTCGTTTACTTTTTTTTCCCCCAAAGGGAAACTTTTAAATAACGTAGTTAAATCTGACTTATGGAAATGGCTCGTGGGTTTCTTCCAGGGGATAGCAAGGCTTATCAGGACTGTAATAGTAGATTGTTCTTTCCCTTCACTATTCAAAACACCTAAAAAATTATGTCATGAAATAATGGCTTTAAAGTACAAGCCACGTCAATCCTTGTGTGCCTTGGCAATAGCCCGACAGCAACAACATGCGGACATGTGTATACAGGAAATTAAAAACTAAAAAATAATGTCATTGGGGTGTTTTAAAATGTTAAAGGCTATTTTTTTTTCAAGTGAGTCATTAACATTGTATATACATGGCGTGTTTTTTTTAAAAAAAAGTTTTCTCTAAAAATATACAATATATGAAAACTGTTTTCGAACAAATGTTGTGTTGTTTTAAGGGGAAAAGTAGATTGCATGATCATTTTTTGATTTGGTGGACGTTTTCAAGATAATTTCAAGTTAAACTTTTTTTGTAAACATGAACGTGTATTTTTTTAGCGGAATCTTATGTAGCATGTTAAATACATATTAACACTTACACTCAACGAAGCCCTATAAAGGTTTAAAACTATTACTACCAGATCTAATAAGTTCTAATAATGTGTGGCAGATATAGACTCATTGCGACACCTCAAGCGGGAGACGCCCAATCCTCATGAAAAATGCCCCAGCGAACGAGGAAACTCGGCTTTGAGGACCAACACACAAACATCTAACACCTGGGCCAGACGAAGAGCAAATGAGAGGCTTCCTTTGGGGTGTTCTCAACAACCGTTGGCGAGCGCTAGTGGTCGGGTGGCGTGATGTTAGAAGATTACCACATCCTTCGTACTTGGTGAAAACCCTGTCCAATTTTATCAGTCCCGCTGGTATATAACAACCTGTCCTCGGTTCACACCTGCCTCGGTGGCGTAGTTGGCTAACGCGCTAGTCGTGTTAAGCTCGACCGCCGAGTACGGGGAGATCGAGGTTCGAATCTCGGTCGGGTGAACTGGGGGTGGTTTTTCCTAAATGGTTTTCCACTCTCCCTTCACGCAAATGTGGGTTCACTTCCTCTAAATTCAACCCTCCCATTTCCTAATCCACTAGCGTAATTAGTACTTAAGCGTATAACCCGAATGGGTAGTAAGACGCGGTGCTAATTATTATTATTATTATTATTATTATTATTATCCTCGGTTCACGTACATCTATTCTATTGTAACCACTCGTCGGAGGAACTGCTGGAACATATTCACGAGCATCTGCTAAAACTACGTACTGAAGACCGCGATGGTTGAGGCGTTTCTCTCACCTCCTCACCGCAGAGGATGATACGGCGGATATATAAGCATTGAGGGAAAATGTAATATATCGTAGGGTTTAGGATCTATTGTTCTAAGTCATATGACTTAGTTTTTGTATGTCAGTACTACTGACTTGGTGTCCTATGCCCTTAAGGCATATTCTATTATGTTGAGCTTTGAGCTCTATTGTTCAATGTTCATTTGACATAGTTTTTTATGTCAGTACTACTGACTAATTTCCCTATGCCCAAAAGGCATAGTTTATAATAGTGGGCTTTATGCTCTATTTTTCTATGTCGATTAGGCTTAGTCGAAAATATTAGGGTCAAGATTAGACTCCTTAGACTATATGCCATGCTGCGGCTAGTTTAAAGAATAGAATTAAATAATGGAGGATACAGGTTATCTATTGCTTTGTTTCACGAGCTAATTGGGTCTGTAACTGACACTTGTCTCCGATGTGTCTAACTGTGTACTGGAATGTGGTGCCAACCTGTGGAAGTGCTTCTTGTACATATAAGTGGCCCGCAGGGTTTTGTATATAGTGTACGGCCCCCTTGAGGTGCCTTTAGCGTTAGTCATAAATTATCACTATTATGTCTAGTATTATTCTCCCCTTTTCAGGGTAACAGAATAAATATACTATTGATTGCTCAGGCAGTACTAATCAGGTAGTGCCCGGCCATAGTATCTGTAGCGTCTAGATTCCTGGTAGTTTGCCTTTTACTAGTTGTAAAATAATAGTTTTTCTTCTATGAGCTTATAACATTGTAATGTCTAACTCTCTATGGAGTTAACTCAAGTAGCTGGCTCATGTTAACTATCGTCCTTGTAGCTCATTGAAACCTGGACTAAATTTGCGTGGTTTAGTTCTTTATATTGAAAATATGTGTTGTAGTTGAAAGCCCCACAGTCAGCAGGCTGGAGTAGAGTTATGTATGAACTAATTTATATTGCCTTAGCGTTGCTGCCTTTCATCCTATTTGATGAATTAGTAATTGTCCTGCTTTAACGAGTTACAAGCTTTCTTATTTACACCTATGAGCTATATGAGTGTTTTATAGAGTGTACCTAGGTGCTTCACACTGATGCTCCTTCTCGAGCTATTTATAATATTGTAGACGTTTATATTCTCATGTTTAAACAATGGATGGTTTGAATAATTTCTACCTTTAGCTCTATGCACTTCCTATGACTTGTTTGAATATTAATAAACTGATTTGTTAAACTTGTAAATTATTCTTATACTTTGTTCCTTCCAATCAACATTATAATTCTATGAGTGTTGCACTTAGTCTACGCATAAAAACAAACAACTTTTGTTTGAAACATTTTTTTTATTCGATCTCTATTTTCAAAGATATTTGACAAGATTCCAAGACAGTATTACAATGTTCGATTTACTATTAAACGTTATTAATTTAAGAAATTATTGTTTTATTACTAAAAAAATACTATCACAAAGTATTACAACAATATTCCATCGTTATTTTCCATGCGATAATACAGTATATCTACTAATGCACGTCTGAAATTTTGAAAAACATATCTAAGAATATTTTTGAAAGCTGTGGCAATCCTTTGGCGAGTTCTTCGTTCGTGTTAGGCTTTGTTTTATAATTGATAGACTAAAAGTTAGCTTCATATAATAAATCTAAAGGTGTTAGATCTGGGGATATTGCAGGCCATTTGATAGGCCCTCTCCTCTTCTACCAATCAACGGGCTTGGAACAGTTATATTAAGATATTTTCGAACAGTGATTGTGCAATGTGGATGTGCTCCAGCTTGTTGGAAATAAAACAAGTATTCATCTAAAGCAATTACACCATTCTCATCTATCTGGTTATATTATTTTATGTCTTGTGTAATAAGAGGATTAATAACATTTTACAACATTTCTACGTATAACACCACTATGATTTAGCTCAAAAAATTCTGGACCTATGATTATATCTCCCAAAATACCCGTGCATCTTTGAAAATTGAGATAAAATCACATGAAAGTGGTTTTTTTTTTTTGCGTAGAGTAAAAAGCCGCTAAAAATGATATAGATTTATATATTTTTTAATTGAAATAACCTTGAAAACGCCAACCAAATAAGAAAGGAATAATTCTGTCCTCTTCCCCACCCGAAGCCACACAATTTTGTTTGACAAATATATTTGTATATTTGTATCTTGCATACTTTTCGAGATAGACAGCTGGTGGGGAAAGAGGGGAGAATCCCGGTCTAATTTTGACTTGTATTTTATTTATCTGAATGATCATGAACCAGCTTCAATGTAAAAGGGAAATTTTAATATTTAAATATTTTTTTAAAAATTCTCGATTATTTTAACTAAAATGATTCTAGGAGGTTCGATCCCAAGTGGCACGTACGAAACTTTTCATTATTTGAATACAGATTCGTCCTGCTATTCAATTAATGTATATTTAGATGCTAGCTCGTTTATGAATAGATACGTATAAATGGTTATTACAATAAAGAAGGCGGGTCAAACTTGCAGCCCGTGGACCACATGTAGCCTTATCCATGATCTTTTGCGGCCCGTAGACATTGTGATGAACCAACATTTAATACGAACCTCCTATCCTTCTTTTAAAGAACCTTGAAATTGTAATAATTTTGGTAAATCTGGTATGTGAGATTGGTGTACTATTTCTTTGACAGGGATCGATTCCTTAAGGAGATTGAATTTGCACCTCAACTGTGTGCAACGTTTGGTAACACATACAACATAGTTGTTTTCTCATAAGAAAGGAAACCAAACACCCAATATATCTCTGCTAACGTACACACATTTTTCAGCAAATTAAGAAAGTGACTTTGGCAAAAGATTTAAAGCATTATATTCACACATCTGTTGAAAAATAAATTGTTGGTTAAAGAATATGGAATATTACAGTACCCGTTCACAAGCATCCTGACAAAACTGAACCGTTGCAACAAAGTTCACTGTTGCAGTTGAAGGAAATCTAAATGCTTTAAAATCAGCGGACAAATCTCTGTTGGGTCCGACCCTCAGGGCTGGAAATATGTTTGGATCACGAGGACATCTGAAAAATAAAATATTTTATTTTAAATATTGCATTCTATTTAGAATATACATCTGTAAAATAATTAAATATCATTTTGGGGCGCATCCAATAAATTTTATAGGATATTAGAAAGCAGTTGATTACATTAAACTAGGTTTCATTGCATAAATTGTGTGTTCCTTGTTAATTTTTCAAATGTATGTGCTTCTTAAGATGAATAGTCCCCTCTGATTGGCTCCGGTTTTAACCACGTAGGCTGTAATTGATCAGGTCTTTATCCAGAGGCAGCAGTGTAAAGTAAGAACGTTGTTAACTCTTTTTACTGTGGAGGCTATATTGTTTACATTACTAAATCATTTTCTTAAATTTCCCACATATATTTACATTTGATTAGATTTTGTTTTAATGTAATCATGTGTCGTCTGTTAATTGTGTAATTTTGTAGTTTATGAAATCAAAACGGTTCAATATTTTATTACATAGCATCTAAAAAACCAACGCAATGACTATTTTGTTAATCCATGTCCACTCTATACGATTTTTTTAACGGCCAATTAGATTATGTAAAAAATAAATGTAACATTTATTGATGTTTATTAAAAAGTTGCATATAAAATAATAAAATGATATTTGATCAAACAAGGGATGAAAAAATTGAGGAGTGGAGGAAGCTACATAATAATGAATTACATACTCTGTATTCATCACAAGACATTGTTAGTATGATCAAATCTCACAGATTATGGTGGGCAGGACATGCAGAGCGATTGGGAGAATCTAGAAACGTGTTTAGGGAATTAATTGGCAAATCAAATGGGGATATACCATTGGGAAGTCCTAGACGCAGATGGGAGGATAACATTGGAATGGACCTGAAAGAGATAGGGTGTAATGAGGTAGACTGAATAGAACTAGCTTAAGATATGGATAGGGTGTAATGAAGTATACTAGATAGAGCTAGCTCAGGATAGGGATAGGGTGTAATGAGGTTGACTGGATAGAACTAACTCGAAATAGGGAAAAGTGGCGTACTTTTGTAAGTGAGGCATTGAACTTTCAAGTTCCTAATGCTATAGAGCAAATAAATATAAAATTGTGAGTCACAAAAGTAGTTTTAAATAGATAACCTATATATTTAGGTGTATTATTATTTAAAATTTTTAATAACAATGTATAGTGTGCGTCATTACATCTGTGTCTTTTTTTTTATCCATATTTAAATGGGTATGACTCTACAAGTCAAAACCTTGTATTCCGAAGGAATAGATTCATGCGTTTTGAAGATGCTGAAACATCTAAATACCTAGGAACTGTGCTAACAGATAAAAATAAAAATTCAGAGGAGGTCAAAAACAGAACTCAAGTAGGCAATGCTTGATATTATTCCGTTTATAAGTGTTTGTCATCACGTCTTCTGTCTCGTAGTTTTAAACTGACATACAAACGTATAATATTATCTAATGTTCTTAACGGATGTGAAGCGTGGATTCTCACTCTGTACCAAGAGAATAAATTAAGAATATTTAAGAACAAAGAGCCGAGAAAGATATTTGTGCCTAAGAGGGACAAACAATCAAGATAGTGGAGAAAGTTACATAGTGAAAATCTTCATCGCTTGTATGTATCCCCAAACACACTAAGAGTGGTACGTATTGGTGATGACAGACGTAAACAGAAGATTTCAGTAGGGAAACCTGTAATCTACCCGAAAAGAATCACCTCCTAGCATCAGATATCAATAATTTCTATATGAAGAATAAAGAAAAGAAACATATAAGTTTTACTCAATGCGTAAGAATACTATAATATGCCCCTCGGAGTAATCGCCAACAGAGCCGGTGCAAGCCATTCATGCAGCCCGGGTGATACAAAAAAAATAAAATATACGCGCACCCTCTCCCCCTTCACCCCAAATAACAAATAGTATTAAGATTTTGTTGATTATGCTTTGAAAAAAAAATCTTGAATAATATAAAAAACTTTTTAATACTTATAACTTTTTATTTGGATTAAAAAGAACAACTTATACCAATAACTAATTTTTCTGAATACAATTTTTATTTATATTTCTTATTACTAAATCTTATCTTAAATCTATGACGTCTTGCTTTGCTTTCAGTAAATTTTGAATTAAATTGGGGAGATCTAGAAATGTTATTAGTTTGTACAAAACATAGTTTAATAGTTCACAAACGTTACACAGGAAACTGTTATAATATAAACTGAAAAAACTGTGCTAAAATTTATAAAATCTAATTAAATATGTATGGCCTTATGCATATTTAGTATGGTCCTATAAGTCTATCAGTTTGTACAATAAAGTTTAAATAGAAGCAACGTAAAAATGTCGAGTGTAGACTGTGTTTTGAATGTAGCCTCATATGAATTTCTTAATTTCCATGATAACGTTACTTTAGACTCTGATAGGGTGACCTGGTGGTCTAGGGGTAAGGTGTCGGACTTCTGTGCTGGGGGTCCGGGGTTCAATCCTCGGTCCCGGCAAAGATTTATCTGATTGCCAAACCCTTCCTTCACCTCTGACAAAATGTGTATTAATCACAACTTGTGAATGTGAGGAATTCCAGGCCTCCACCGTGGTTCGGATTCCACGTTAAACTGTAGGTCCTCCATTTCATCTCACAATCACCTTACCATTACACATTAGCGTAAGTGCGTATAACCCGAACGGGTAGTAAGACGCGGTGCTAATAATAATAATCTAAATGTATGCCAAATATAAAGCTACTATCGTTACGGAAAGTTTAAATATATTTTATATAATTTTAAATGAATATAATATATAAATATCAATTAAATAATTTGAAATTTTTCGTTCGAGAACGAAATTATTAAAGATTTTAACAGATACTGTTTATTAAATATAATATATATGTTCACTGCACCAAAAAAATCAATTAGTATGAAAGTAATAGATCACACAATACTTCAACGTAATATATTCACAACAGTTGAAAACTTTGTTAAAATTTCTGCTAAAAATACTAGATTAATCAGGGAGCACGTACGATGACACCGAGTACAAGTGGACGAATACTTGCGTGAGCTCTATTTAAACCATTGTTTTTCAAAACATGTTTAGCTTTTTCGATAGGGGCCTATACTAAAAACGGTTTAGCTTAAAATTAAAAACTAATAGATCATATACCACCTCTTGACTTCAACGTAACATATTTACATAAAGAGGTGACAACTTTGGTTAACATTCAAATGAAAATGGTGAATTTTTTCAAAGAAAAATGAAATTAACAACAACAAGCACAACGAAATAAACATCGACATGTGCACACATATGTCGGCAGAGAATGTCGATCGGGATGAGGTGCAAAAAGTGAGTAGTGCGCATGATCAAACTTGCACTATTTGAACACCTCTATCTATAGATGTGACTTCTTTGAGTTTTCCGTGAGCCACAGGAGTGACAAGAGCAGAGAGCCGCGAAATTCAAATGCACACATGTACTTTTATATATATATTCTAGATATGAACCAGTTTCATAGACAGATTTAGTACGCCTCAAGTGCGGCGCTATACTAAATACAAGACGTCACCTACCTGAAATTGAATGGAATGGGCTAGTTTCGCATATGAAACTGGCCCATTCCATTCAATTTCAGGTAGGTGACGTCTTGTATTTAGTATAGCGTCGCACTTGAGGCGTACTAAATCTGACTATGAAACTAGCCCATAGCTCTATAGCGTTCGCTATCACGCACCTTCTGTGCCCCTTTTAAAATTCTATTGCCTGTTATGAACCAATGTATTTCGCGTGTACCCTGTGACATACAACTCCGTTAGTAAATTCTATTACAGGGTGGCTACAAAACATATTTTACAAAATTCCCTGACTTTTCCAGGTAACATTTTTCAATTTTCCCTGACTAGTTTTTTCCAGATTTAACGGTGGATGATGACTTGTTTTATTTATTATTGATCACATATTAAAAAAAGTTTGAATCTACTAAACAAACAGTTTTATCAGTTATTTTAAAAATTAAAATGTTATTTTATTCAGGTATTATTAACTTTAGTTTTAGTGTTTGGTTGAGGAATTAATGGGATATTTTAGACATATTTTTTAATTACCTGACTTTGCCTTTTTTTTTAAGTTAAATTCCCTGAAATTTCCCTGTTTTCCCTGTCATACAAAAATTCCTGACATTTCCCTGTTTTCCCTGTCTGTAGCCACCATGTATTAAAATAATATTTAAATTCGTAATTTTTTTAAGAGCTTTGGTGCCCCTGAGCGATTGGGTCCCGGGCCATGGCCCTGCTGACCCGCCCTTTGGGCCGGCCTTGATCGCCACAGTAGAAACAATACCCCTTGGTAAGCCAAGACGTCTATGGGAGAAAAATGTCACCCAGTCAAGGTAGGGATTGGATGGAGGTGTCTCAGGATAGGGTTGAATGGCAAGCTTACTTTCTGGCGACCATGTAGTTTCGAGTTTCTTAAGGCCAGAGAGTTAGTTAGCTAGTATGCATTTATATATTTTTTCCTTTGATTAGATCAATAAAAACTAGTTTTTAATGAAAGAGAAATAAAATTATACATGCTATCTTTTTATTCTCTTCAGTGAACGTGTTTTTACCATTACATTTCAAAAAGGGGATTATTTTTGCTAGTTTTGGTTGAGAATTAAAATATATTCTAAATTTATTGGTAAAGGATTGCATGTATTTAGCTGTACTCACCCAACGTTATCAATAAGGGTTAGAAGTTCGCCATTATCAGTTCGTGCCTCTAGATTTCGTACAAATATGCCAAAAGCACTTGTCGGATCAATTTCAATTTTGAGTTCAAGTTCCTCCCCAAGTCCAACAACAGCTGCTTCTTGACCACTTCTTTTAATGATGCGCATGCGAACATTTGGCGTTGGTGCTGTATTTGTAACAATATTTGTGCCAGATGGTCTGAATGGTACACTGAAAATAATATATACAATATATAGTCTATAAACTAAACAAATAAAAATGTGTATATATATCAAAAATCTTTACGTCAATGGTTTGTTTTTATATTTCATATACATGTATACAAAACTATTTGTCCTCACTCTTTCACTTTCACATACACTTCTCTTACACTGAAAGGTATCAAGATTACCTTGATGGGTCACACTATGGTGCTGCTTATAAGATAGGACCATAATACAGGGCTGGATTTTGGTACCCATAGGCCTTAAGCACTTTTTTTTACCAAAAATTGGACAGAAATGGTGTACACATTTTCAATTTCAGCCTTTTGACTGGGAATCATTGAAATTAAAATGAATTAAGTTTCAACTATTTCAAACGATTAACCACCTCACTTGAAGGAATGAGTACTACTACTTTACTTCTACATTCTGTAACAGTTTTTAGAGTTCGAATGCACATTGAATTGAAACGTCTAGAGACGATCCCCTACATTTTTTTAAAAATGTTGCTTGTCACTGAACAATGAAGAGAGTGAATTGTATATTTCTTGGTTCAAAACTGCTGTGTATGTATAGGTATAGTGGCAGTAAATAACGAATAAGTGTGTCACATTTTAATGCCTTTTAAATAAACACTGGTGAGCAATATTTCCATTTGTTTTTTCTTATAATTTACTGTTTTGACTGAGATTGACCTAACCTAAAATGCCGTATGGATACACGTGAAAAAACAAAACGGGCTATTAAAAAAATACATTTTGAATAAAATTTAAATTTCATCGCGGAAATACATCAATGTTACACAGCAGTTTAGCAGTATCATTTGCAAATCAGGAAATTTCAGGGATGCCATTCATAGGCTTAGCTATACTGAAAAGAAATCATGTAAGCCTACGCAGAAAGCAGTTGTTAATAATTTTGGCACTCCTCAATTATAGTACTACACATTCTTTGTAGCCTGACGTTGCGATGCTGCAAGATCATTGAAAAGTGATTACAATGGAATCCGTGCAGCAGCGATTGATATTTCAGAATGTGAAAACAGACCCTTATCGTGGTTTATGAAGTAAAAACTTTGTAAAGAAAAATCTTTGGATGGCTTTTAAAGGCATTCATGACAGTCATTTGGGAACATATTCTGAAAAACATTAATAAAATAAATAAATTGCTCCAAGAATATCGATTTGAGTTGTGCGAAATTATATTATGTGCTTCTGGATATTTGTTGATGTTAAGAGACGAAAATAAATATGGAGATTTTGAAAAATGGTAAAATAACTTAGCTTAAAATTCTGATTACAGACAATGAAAAGGCTGAACTTGTGGAAAAGGAAGTGATTGTTTGACGAAGCACCATAGGAATTGGTACCACAATTAAGAGCAAAATATGTATTTCAGATTCAATCTTTTTTAATCGTATTGTAGATGTAGTAGTCATAGAAATTGCGAAAGACATACTGCACATTAAATAATGCCTTCTGTTTTCTTGCAGACAATTCTTTATCAATAGATAAAGCCAATCAACATCTATTCGTCAGAATTAAAACAATTTTTTTTTCATGTGTTTGTGATGTTTTCTGCGCTGTGTAGGAACCAATATATGTAGCAGAGTTGAAAATATCCTAAATAAAAGATAAACTTCTCACATGTTTGACAATTAATGTGCATATTGATTTGAGGATTTATCTTTAGATAATTGGATCAAGTGTAGGAAAAATATATTTTTTTAAGCTTAAGTAAATCAGGCTCTATATGTGATAAACTATGAGCCAAGATCGCCTATCGTCTTTGGCTCTTATGTGCGTTGAGAGAGATATTACTTTTTTTTATGAATTTTGAGGACGTTATAAATTACTTTGCTGCAACAAGAAGCCAATAAATGAAACTTTATTTTAAGAAATGTTATAAATAGTCTCGATGTCAGAACTGTTTTTTGAAGTATAATTTTAATAAGGACACATTTTTTCTGTCTCAAAATTATTTTCTTCTTATTTTTCAAAGAAGATTTTTTTAGTTATTTAAAAAAAATCTACCTTCTTAGGCCTTAAAAATTCTTAGGCTATGCCTACAGTGCCTAATGGAAAATCTGGACCTGTCCTAGTGTAATTTGTCAAGGTAGGACTGCTGACTTTCAGGGAAAACTGAGTGTACCCCTAAAGTGGATTAAGTACTGTGCTTAAATGTTTGGGTACTTAGATAGTAAATAGACAATACATTGTTTTTATTTAGGTAGCCTGAGGACTTAAAGTAATCTTATTGCTGAAATGGTTTTAGACATTTCATTTAACTTTTAAACATAAAAGTATAGCACTCTACTTCGGTGGCTGCAAGGTCTAAGGTGTTTCTCTCACAATAGACTAGACTGCGGAGTTCAATCCCGGTCGGGTGTATTGGCTGTGGATTTTTCCAAGCGGTTTTCCATTCTCCCTCCACGGAAATGTAGGTACACTTCCTCTAAATGGAATGATGGTTGGGTGTACTGGGATGGTTTTTCCCAAATGGTTTTTAACTGTTCCTCCACATAAATTCGAGTATATTTCCTCTAAATTCAACCTTCGTAATCCCTAACTCACCAGCGTAATTAGTAAATATGCGTATAACATGAGCAAGTACCAAGAAAAAAAGTACAACACTGATTTTATTGTAAGAGTATGTGAGTTAAGCAAATTAATACTCATGGGAAGTAAATCAAAACAAACGTTTAGGTTGTTGTTGTTGTTTAGCTTTGACAGCAAGTAAAGAAAATAACCATTCGAGAACGGGGGATGGGGGGGGGAAGCTGGTCGAGAAAGAAAGGATTAAATTTGTTTAGCACCGCGTCTTACAACCATTCCGGGTTGTAACGCTTATTAGTTAATTAAACAACACAATGAGTGTAGCATTAATATTGATTTAATTATATATAAGCATTTGATGGCGAGTAGTGAAATAGCTTATATGTGTTTTACACACATAGTATTTACTTTATCGTGACCCCTGGGAGAGAGGAATTATTTTGATCGGAAAAATATCAAATTTGAGATTATTATGGATTTCGACGTTTTGTGACACCCTGAAGCAAAAAAAAAAGTGAGTTTTACGATTCTATTTGTCTGTATCTTGGCCTAGAGCTGATAACAATTTACTGATCGGGCCTAAAACTTGGTGGCTAGGGTTTCTATAAAACCAATAATTTCCAAGCTATAAGCAAATATATTCACTTAATGGAGGTCTGGGAAATTGGAAGTTGATTGTGATGCTCTTCGGTGAAGTGAGATGCTCCTCTTTATTCAATAAGTTTGTCACGGTTAATATTATTTGATTTATGCTCTTTGGTAGCATGAGATGCTCCTTTTACCATTATGTTTCTGCAACTATATTTTTTATTTCGTTTCACATATCTTACAAGTTTAAAGTAAATATCTTATTTTTAGGTGAAGGAACGAGAAAATTTGCGTGGTGCACCGTACCATTTGTTTTTAAATATAACAAGAAATGCTAACACAATTGCATGCTTAAAATTTTATCTTACAATGTATCTTAAAATTGAAATAAATCTGTGAATGTCCTACTTCAAAATATATCCTAGGCTGTAAAACCTTTTGACTAATGAAGGGAAGAATCATCACTATGGACAAGCTCCGTGTATTGAAGTCAACCACTAATTGATTATCAGCAAAAGAGGAAAATGGGCCGGTGACAGCAACAAAAGAGCGTGTTACTAGGAGAACAATAAAACATCCCTTATCTCAACTCCTACCCTCAGTAAACAGTTGACCAAACAACGCTGACAATGCCACTCACGTGACACTGATGCCTCCGCCTTCTTGGTCCCTGGTGCCGCTGGGAGCATATGACACTGTCTGGTCACTTGCATCGAATGAACACTCCACGCGAACGGTCTTGTCCGTCTCTTGCATGATGACCGGGTTCTGCTGGATCACCACATGGTTCACGTACCGCCCCCTGCCCTGTGAAACATTACAAAAGGTTCACGTCAACTGAAGGTAACCATTTACAAGTAACTTGAAGGCGTTCTACATTTCAAAATTGTTGTACAGTCCCATTATATTTATCGTGGCTAGTCGCTTGTCCAGAAATTTACTTTGGGGGAGAATTTATAGAAGACATTTCATTTATCTACTTTTTTCATTTGAGAATTTTAGTGGCACTTTTAATGTGTTTAACGGTATAACTTTTGAATATCAATCCGTAAGACTAGTGTTAAAATTCAGCTTACACAACAAACACATTTTCGATAATTTTTATTATAGCTGTGCCTTATATGTTTTAAGATTGTTTTAAAATTATTTGCAATTTTGGGGAAGTAAAATTGCCTGAATTGCCCCTCCCACACACGGATGCACCAATGATTGTGGACCAAGGGTGTAGAAAGCTAATTTTCTAAAGGGGTTTGCTAGAAAAATGTTCTTATGATTATATGAATCACCCCCTAGGGCAGTGGTTTCCAAACTCTTTTCTTTTGGTCGAACTTTCAAAATGAAAATTTGCTCAAGCAAACCAAATTTTGTATTGATAAGAAATACCTCCAAAAACAAAAAAATAAACTCCTAGCTTTATTCATAACTGTAATGATATAGACTTTTAATTTTGTTTATTTCAAATCAAAAAGTTCCCACCCCTAATATATTTCAAATTAAGGAACAAATTTCATAATATCAAACTCAAAGAATCCATATTTGTTAGAAAATATTCTCACAAACCTGGGTGGTCATTTATTTTATTTTTGTTGTTGTTTACAACGACTCTCTGTAGCCAGCATGAATTTCTCCATTGTTCACAGTCCCTCACCCCTCTTACAAGAACTTGTGAACAACAAACCACTCCACTGTTAGAAAACATTGTCTCTTTCTCTCTCTCGTTCCTATAAGATGATGCAAGCAGGGCGAAATAGAAAGAAATAAGAATATTCCAGAAGGAATCTTCTCAAACTATATTCAGAAAAGTGGACTCTTCTGGTCACTCGGCCTCCAACCTTACTGTACATAAGATCCGCGACGCGCTAATCTCTGATTTTAACTCTAAGCTGTCAACAAACATTTTAAATCATTTCTGAGTCAAGTGTTCTTACATTCAAAATAAAGTAAAATCTATCAATATGACTGCATTATATTTTAAAATTAAACCTGATCTGCAATAAGTAAAAAATGACGTCATTATAATTAATTAAAAAGCAAAAAATATAACACTACAAGAGGCTCAACAACGACGAGCAGATGACGCTTCGATGTGTTGACAACCCACGGAACTCCAATAAAGCGTAACATAAACAAATGACGCCAACAACGTGGAACCCAAAAGAAGAAGTTAATGTTTCAATGTGGCTTCCACTACGTGATGCTCCCGAGAAATAATAGATCTTCATAACATAGAATACAACTACCTTACAATATGATAACGAGGCATCCAGAAAGTATAAAATAATGCAGCTACATGATAAACACTATTCGTTCACAAAATATACAATTTTAATGAGAGGTGTGAGAATGTTTTGGTCAGCTATATTAGGTTTAATTCGAAACAAACAAACTTTCATCTCCTCATCAATAAAATAAATACATCTCTTTGCTGAACTTTAATATTTACCAGAGCTGAAAGCCCCTGCTCACAACAATATGCCGTGAAGAACTGTAGAAGAGTAGAATACTATTTATGAGTTTCGTCAATACTGTTCCTGGTTGTATATCCAAAAATATTCCAGTGACATACTCCTGCGTTTCAATTTCAAGCTGGGATCACTTGAATTGCAGGCCATTTCCTCTTCCCCATAATCTTCTCTCAGATCTAGACAGTTAGAATTCTAAAATAGATCTCCAACTAAATCGAATATTTATGTAGAAAACGACGAGAAGAATTTATCAATATTTTCTATTAGTGTGAAAGACCTTGGAATTCATTGCTCGTTTTAAAACTTTCTATCATTGGGAATATATCGAGGTTATGTTACTCCCTTCTTCCAAGTCAGAGCTGAAACTTGTTTTTAATACATTTAAGGTGTTTGCGGTCGGGAGGATATTGTCATCACGGCCATGCATACTGGCACTCAGCACATAATACCGGGGCATACCGGTCATTCTCATTCAGATGATGGTACATTGGGTTCCCCTATTGTTACAAAAATGCTCTTAACCAGTTATTTAGTTCCAAGACAGCCAGTAAACCTCGGTATACAGAACTATGCATTGTTGTTTTTATTCCATGTATTTGTAGAGTTGAGCAAATAACAATGCCTTTAATGGTTTTGCTTTTATGAAGTTCACATTGCTTAGAGCCTGATTTAAAGCAAAATTCACATCAGCTACAAGGGTCTTACTGAGTAATGCATTTCTGTGTAAAAAACAGTGAGCTGCTATTACAACTTAATTTGTTTGTTTGATGAGTGACACCAAGCCCCTTACGTTTTTCGTAATAGACAAGGCCCCATCCATTCAAATTTCAATATAAGAATCCCATTTCAATCTAAACCTTCTCAAATATTCAAGCAAGGTGTTTGTAAAATATCTTGTCTTCAGCTATGATTTCAAGAGCCTTTTGACATAAAAATTTTGGGATTACTTCGTATTTGTGAATTAATTTTATAATAGGCTGTGCTTTACCACTAATGTCGGTCGATTCATCAACTTGAATGGCAAATGTAAAATGTTTAATACTTTGGATATCACGCTTCTCAATATTAGATGATATATAAACTATTATTCTGTGAATTGAACCATCAGACAAAGGATATTTCTTAATTTCTTACTCAGCATCATCACCATGCAAATGTTTCACTATCAAACGGCTAGCAGGCTTAATCAATTTTTCAACTATATTATGCGGTTTTGTCTGTTGAGAAATAAATTATTCAGACACTTGGTAGGATAAAATCTGCATCTTATCTGAGGCTGACATCCGTTTTTAAAGATGTGATGTTCTAAAATTTCTCTAAATCCTTATGTCATCTCCCCCTCCTGTATGTTCCTACGTGTGTGAGCCTGGAGATCTGTCAGGATGTCTTTGGCCGAGGATAATGGGGGGATGATAACTTGTGTGGGTTCGTGATTGACGTTAAGACTTGGTTTTTAAGGTTTATTAATACTATTATTCTAATGCAAATGCGATGTTAGAAGTGAAGTTAAAATGAAGAACTTAGTGAATATAAAGAAACGCGTGATCAAACAAGGTGTTATAAGGTTTAACCTATGGCCTGGCTGAAAGCTAGTTGGTCCCTTTACGGACGTCAAACCCGGTTCCCTAGGCTTGAGTGGCAGCCCCGACTGGTTCTTAGTTAACCCGACGACTTAGCCCGCGTGGCCCTATGACAGATAGCCTGTCCTCCCAGCTTACTATCTCCCGTAATCAACCAGCCCGAGGGCTTCAAACCCTCTTATATAAACCGGTGAATGGCCTGGTTTCTAGCTATGGCTTGCTGACACCTCCCTTTCATGTCAGCGCTTCTAGTTTGCTTGTTTACTGATTCATCATAACTAGCTCACAACACCTGTTAGGTCACGTGCTATTTACAAAATTTAATGTTTACACAACACGCCTTCCAAATGAGGCCGTTGGTGACACTTGTGTGTTTTTTAATCTTCCCGCCACCCCCTGTGTGGCGCGCCACACCATTTGGAAACTACGGCCCTAGGAGGTCCAACAAATTCTAGGGAGGTCTAGACTCCCTACAGTCTCCCTCCTTTTTATGCACTTATTGCAGACAAACATTTATCACTACCATTTTAGATCTTAAACAAGAAATAAACATCTATTAATCCAAAGGCTGGATAGTAGTATATGCTTTATTATAAATATTAATTAATTATATTTTAATGTCTAGAAATAAAATGTGATTTAAGTTAAGTAGTATTATGGGATTAATAATAATCACTTACTCAATAGTTCTATAATTTGAAGAAAAAATATGTTTACTACTACGTTAACATTACATTTGGAAAGAATGCTAGTAAGATATAAAGAAATAAAAGTATAAAGAGGGAGATGTGACGTCACCGTCTCACCGACTGCAACATTATTCAACAACGTTAACAATGCATGTGGAGAGAAGGCCATCGAGATTAAGACTAAAATGTTACCATCTAACTAACTGCAGTGTCTGACAATGAGATACAAAGTTAATTGAGCTAGGATATATTGCTATTTTACGTAAGCTAACTTTACCTTCTAAGACATTAATGTTGGAATTTTTTAACCGTATTCTCCCTCCCCCCCCCATCCCAAACAGTTATTAGGTACCTGTTGTATTGTGCCACACTGAGTCCCCATGGGGATGCGCAAGACAAGTTGAGCCTGAGAATTTCCCATCTCGAAACAAGCTTGCGGATTTCCTGTCGCATACACTCTGCCTTCGAAAGGAATTCCAAACAGAAATGTGATTAACATATCCGCTTGAGTACAGTCGACTCGCACTGAAACAAAGGAAAATACCAAAAGACAGGTAATTAATGTTGGCTTAAATCCCAATTTTGACTTTCAAACCAGTTGATTCAGATACAATGTTCTTTTTCTTCTTTGAGGTCAACTTTGGAGATCGCCTTGAGATACAGAGTTGGATACAGTCAGTGAGATCATATATATTTTAAACTCATTTTGAAACATAAATAACAATGCTAAAATGTATGTTTTAAAGGTATAAAAGATTCAACCTAAGGGCATGTTTGTTTTATTTTGTGCAAGTAGCTAGGTAACATAACATATACGTTCTACAAACGTAAGGGAACCTGAATAAAGAATTGTGTTTATTACTGCACTACATATTTAAATCTCATCCCGTTATTGTTAGACTTGTAGAAAATAGGCGTTGTCTTGAAAATTAAATGTTGATGTATTGTACATTGACATTCAATTTTCAAGTCCAAGCCTAATTTCCACACGTCTAACAATAAGTTTGTTGATTTAGAACCATATGGTGCAGTAATGACTTCCTATACTACTTGTGTTATCAGATATATGGTAGCAACTACCTACCTATAATATACCTTTTAACAATGTTTCCTAATCTCTGCGCCATTGTATTTGTAATTAATATCTTAATAAAATACAAACTACTTAAAAACACAAGATGCAGATTTGTCCAAACAATATGATTTGTGACCAATTAACACCCATTACCACTAGATTTCACCGCGGGGCTAGGTAAGTGTTTATCCCCTTTGACATTCCCCTATAATATTAGATGGAGGTTGATCTTAATAGGTTACAACAAGAATGATTGATCCATAATGTGGTTTTATCCCTACGTCAAGCAAATATTTGAGGTGAAAGTTATAATTCAATATTCTCATCTTGTTCCTTAGAGCTAATTCATTGATAGCCAGTCATTGTATTCGAATATATATAAATAAAAATAATTCTGTTAGATATAAGGGTTATATAGATAACTACTAGTAAATGTAAATATTATAGGACAAAAATATTCTACTCGTGCTTTTAATGAAAGCCATCACGATGGCTCGTAATGTTGACGTGGCGTTAAATTAATGTGTTTTGTAGGGTAGAATTTTAGTTTATATTAGGTGTAAAGGTAGTCTTCGTTTAACCTTAGAGGTAGCAGTTGCTGGATTATATTATGGTCCTATTTTATGAATATATGCCACAATGGAAATGTTTAATGTAAGCTTTCTAACCTATCAGGGTAAACTGAGTTCCCCACGTTTTTACGGTCAGCCAATCATGTTTCAAGCAACGTCAATCTGGCTATTTAGCATCTCATTGTTTGTTTATGGTTTGCAGACACCTTCTCAGAGATTGTTTTCGAACACTAAATCATTATCGTCTCTCTTTATAATTTATTTGGTAGGCCCAGTAATCTTCCATTGCAAGTATTTCAAACCTAATCAGTTTTAGCTTAAGTTATAATTTTGGGAAACATTTGTTTTCACCATTTTCAGATCATTTTGTTGTGTTTTTTCTCTTTAAGTTAATTGTGATCACATAATATATTTATTTAAATCACGTGAACGCTACATTACGTTAACGTTAGGTTTGTCATGATCTCGGCATAAGTCATGCTACTCTGCATATCAGTTATGTTGTAAATACTTACTAGGAACTATAGCACTCTTATAAAGTTTGTAGAGGTCTTGATTTGACTGTAAGATGGTGAAAGCACTTACCATTACTACACGTGCCCCTCTCACTGTAGAAGAAGTCTCGGTCTACCAGAAGAGCTGTACGATCGGCAGCGAACGTGTCATCAGAGCTGAGGAAGCATTCTCTTCTGACAACGTGGAAATTAAAGGAGCGACAGGGAAACTCTCGTTCTTGGTCACACAAGTGCTTGCATTCAGCCACGTCATAAGTCTGAGGGACGAAACGGTCCGTGTATGGTAGGAAACGACCAGGCAGGTCGGTGTACTCACAGCTAGGCAGCTCTAAAACTCAAGTAAATGTGGATTAAATCCCAATTCCTCAAACACCTAAAATAAATTATGTTCCATAGAAAATACAAGTATTGCCTCTGCAAAAGTTCAACATATTTAATATGTGTGATAAATCTACTTGAAGAAAGTAATATAAAAGGCGTAGTGCGTGTTTATTATAATTTAAAGCACTACATATTAGATTATATGAAGTAGGACATTTGTAGCCTATGTTAACCTAAAGGATAAAGGGGATTGATTGAATCTTAAAGTCACACTGCAATACATATGAAATAATTTAACAAGGTGGGCCATCTAAGACTCTAGCCTTTCTATTGTGGTGCATCCTGAGATGATTAGGTCACCGGGTAGTCGGATCAAAGGCAGCTTAAGTCGTTACCAACGTTGACCGGCAAATATTATGTGGAGACAAATTAATCATAAACTTGCACCACTTTCTTTATTGAGTACAATGATTTTCCATCATCATATGCACCCTGGTCAGCCGGGATGGACTATATGATTCCCCCTATCCATCCCTCATGGACCGTCCGGTCTGATCCTCCTTACTAGAATCTCAAGCCACCATTCACTTTTCCCCCGACCCTCCATCCCACCTCCTAGAGTGAGACCCAGATTCAAACTGATGGAGCAAGAATTAAATCGACAGTGTTTTACTGAGACGAAAGTGTTACATTGTTCTGTTGGTTAAAAGAACATTATAGATTGGCAGTCAGTGGTGTTAGTTGTCACATTAAAGTCAATAATAAGAAAAAATCATCAAGGGCATCTTGGAGCTGCACTCACACAATCAAGAGCCATGAAGGAATGACCTTCACTGTCAAATTTATACATATATGTTTTGTATATTGGCAAGGGCGTGGTAATAGTAAACTAGATTTTAATTTTGGTGACGCACCATAATGTCTCCTCTACACTTCCTTCAATGTCTTAACTTACGAGGTGCACATTCATTCTCCATGTAGTCAACATCGGCAGTGGCTGCCCGCCTGAAGTGTTGAGGCTGCGTGCGTCGAGTCTCAGGGCTCAGCTTGCAAATGCGCTCTCGCCCATAGTATGTGGCTGACCTGTGACACAATATGCACAACAATCTTTAATACTTTCATGGGGACGTTGACATTTTTATACAAGTAGGCGGATAATTATATCGAGGTAATTTGGAAGTGACCTATAACTATAAACATTTATGTAAATAGGTCCAATTAGCAATATCAACTTATTTATAGTTTATATGTTTAAATATACTATCAAAATTGTTACTATATATATATATATATATATATATAGTAACCAATATACCAATTTTTACTTAAGATTACAAAACAGGGAATCAAAATTAACAAAAAAGGTGTATTGGAAAAACTGTCTAGCTTTCCCCGTTTCTGAGATAATCACACAAGTTTGAGATCAGAACCAAGTGCAAATGCCTGCCAGGTAGGCAGCCAGAATCGCAGTTTTATTTCGCAATGCAGTCGTTTAACAATTTTTACCAGCACGTGTGACTATGTATCACGTACATTTGGTAAACAAGGCTGGTTTGTGTGTTATGATGGAGAAACTCTGATACTTTTCCTTCTTCAAAAGCTCCGATATGTTGCTATTTATTACATTAGTGAGTTATGCTTACACAGTTCACACTTGGGTGGGATTTTATTCATTACACTCACTGGAATATTAACAGCTACATTAAGAAATACAAATTGTAGTTATTGCATGTTTTAGTTCCTAGCTTCAAAAGCAGATTCATAGCAAGTGTTCAAAATGGTGGCCCCTAACGTTATTGCAATAATTGAGGCGACGTATCAATGACTGGTGTACTCTTTCGAAAACACGTGGAGTTTCTTGAACCTTATCACATGCAGTAACTATCCTGGCTAACAGGTCTTCCTCAGATTCAACAGCTGTCTCGTACACCAAAGCTTTGACAAAGCCCCACAGAAAGAAGTCTAACGGATTTAGGTCAGGAGAGCGTGATGGCCACGCAACAGGCCCACCTCTTCCTATCCATCGGGCAGGAAATGCAGTGTTGAGGTAGTCATGCACAGCTCTTGTGAAATGAGGTGGGGCACCGTCATGTTGTAGCCACATACGTTGTCTAACGGAGAGCGGTACATTCTCGAGGAACTGTGGCAATGCAAATTTCAGAAATTGGTAGTAGATGTGGCCAGTCAAACGTCGTGGCATCAGGTAAGGGCCAATGAGATGGTTACCCACAATGCCTGCCCAGATGTTGACAGAAAATCTATGCTGGTTGCCCATGATGATAGTTGCATGAGGGTTCACGTCATTCCAAATGTGACTATTTGTACTATTAAAATAGCCGTCTCTGGTGAATGTTGCCTCATCGGAAAACAATATAATAGTGGAGAAATCAGGAATCACTCCGCACTGCTGCAGAAACCAGTCGGAGAATTCATATCGAGGAGCATAATCTGCTGGCACCAATGCCTGCACCTTGCGCATGTGGTACGGATGCAGCAGCTGATCATGCGTGACACGTCATACTGTGAAATTGGACACATTCGTTTGATGCGCAATGGCACGTGTGCTTGTTGACGCGTTATCATCCACATAATTCAGTACCTCTTCTTCGACAATTGGAGTGCGAACATTCCTCGGGTGACCAGCTCCCCCTCGTAGCTGAAATGTACCTGTTTCATGAAGTCGCTGAGTGACATCGGTGAAGGTCCAGTGATAAGTTTGACGTCACGCAGGATATCTATCGTGGTACAACTGTGCAGCTGCACTTGCGTTTCTTCTAGCTTCAACGTACAGCATGACCATGTCTGTCATTTCTGCGTTTGTGTACTTTGCCATTTGACTAGTAATACGCGCAACATGCAGTGAAGTCGTGTGGACTGATGCAGTCTGCTCGTGGAGGGAGGGGAAGATAGTGATAATAAGAGTGGGGGAAAGGAGGGGGTGAAGCAACACAGCTTTATTGGCTCCCTACCTGGCAGGAATTAACACTTGTCTTTGAAATTAAACATGCATGATTATCTCAGAAACGGGGAAAGCTAGACAGTTTCTCCAAGACACCTTTTTTGTTAATTTTGATTCCCTGTTTTGTAATCTTAAGTAAAAATTAGTAATACTTACTCTGACATATTTTATTTTAGAAAAAAATTTGTTACAACCCCTCCTTTTTTACATGATGGGGGTGGGTAACGGTAACAGCACATTTAGTTTATTAATGATCAAGGTTTCAATAAGTAGTATACAAAGATTCGTTGTAATACCCTAAGCAGTTTTCATAATATTTCACACAACAGTCGTATTTAGCTCTGTCTTTAGGGGTGTATACCGCCCTGAATATTGAAGATGGACCCTAGGTTGCTTATGAGAATTATTCTAATTTCACCCAAGGAGTATCCTGCCAAAGTTTGATGCAATGTTTTAGAAACACGTTGTATATACTTTCATTAAGGGAGAACATAAAATATCAGTACGTATATATATATATATATATATATATATACACTTTCACGATGGAAGAACACAAAATATCAGTATATATTTATATATTTGTATATATAGTGTTCTACTATGGTGAAATTATTTTAAAGATTTCAAAAAATTTGAGCTTACATATACATTTGTATATTGTATCCATGCTTATCACTTTTGTTGATTTAGTAGTGAATGTTCATACCTGCATAATGACCTTGGGCTTGAATCTCGGGGTGGCTGAACAAACATTTCTTTGGAAATGAGGTTGGTCCTTTTTCCAAAGTGGCACAGTCATGGTCTGGGGTCTTATGGTTGTGATTTTCTAACAACTAAATTAATCTAAGTTTTTAAGAGACTAAAATTCAATACACTGGCAGCAAAACGTACAATACCATAAATCCTATAATTTCTGAATTCACTTCCTTTTTCTGTAGATTTAAAAATTTGACGATTTTGCTAACGATAATATGATTGGATTATAATACAAATTAATTCGACATGTTAATATTCCGAGAAATATTTTTCCAACATTTTGTTAATACTGTATCTCAATAAGTTGTATTATTTAAAGAGCACTATAGAATGGTATAAACCAAGTACTTTTTCGAGGAAGTGATATCAGTTATTATCTGTGCATTTTTACTCCCTTACTTACAATATATTCATTCTCAAAAGTGGCTCAACATAATGTCAGTATTCAATCGTTTTGTATGTTGGTTATATCTCATTTATTCACTTTTCAATGGTTAGCCAAACATCAACTTAACAGGCCAAATTTAAAAAATCACTGAAGAAGGGTGATGCATTGAATTCATTGATGGATAAGGATTTGATTGGGATCTAATGCGTATACTTTCTAAACACACAAATTATATCAGCCCTCGGCTTACAAACTTAGTGATACTAGGACAGTGACCTTTCCAAATATTCAACATAACCATCTAGATATTTACTAATTGAAAAGCAGGATGTGTCAATAAATATAAAGCTAATATTGAGAAGTAAATTGATGTTGAGCATTTTTGTGAATACTTATGGTAGCCACAGATAATGTACTCTTCGTTTATCCTTTACGGTAGCAGGCCTACCTTGCAATATTCCACTATGGTACAGCTTATAAATAGTCATAGTGTAGTCCATCAAGGTTAGACTGCTTGCTACCTTTCAGGGTAAATGGAGTTGTAAATTGCTTCCCTTCCCTGTGGATTGTCACACACCTCGTGACCTTTGGACGCCAGGAATAGTGAAATATATAGAGATACAAATTCGGGAACCTTCCCCAAATTTTAAAAATACAAGTGCCCCATTTGTTCAAAATCAAACTTTATGAAGAATATCAGGAAGGCCCCGTCTCAGCGCTCCCAAAGCGAGATTGTAAAATAGGCCGAAATGGGCTGAAGTGACACTATGGTTCAAACTCTTGTTCACTTACTAGTTATTATTGATAGTCTCCTGTTTAACTCTTGTATTTTTTATATTCTTTAAATTGAAACATTTACATGACACCTGGACACAGGAAACAAACCCGAACCTTTGGCTTAGTACGCCAATGCTCTAACCATCGAGCTAATCAGGAATCATCCCATTCCCAGGGTCATTCTTCACTCAAATTTTAAGGCAAAATCTGTGATGGACGTGTGGAGATAGTCAGTTACAAATGAGTGATCAATTAAGATCACGAGCTATTAGATAACGAATCCACCTTCGATTCGGTAGATGTATTTTTCTGCTAATAGTACAATTACAACTGTGTTAATGCACATATCATTAAGGATTAAATAGTCTAGCTTTTTATTTGTTAATATGGCTATGGACGCATTTAAATATCATGATCCTGGATACGGATTAACTTCTTAACAGTTCAGTGTTTAGAGCATTGGCATACTAAGTCCCGGGCTCAATTTCCATGCCCAAGTATAATTTTTAAATTTAAATAATATGATATTTAGATGCATCCATAACCATAACCATCTATTTTTCATATATTTTATTTGTGATTAAGAAATTCAAGTCACTGTATATCTTATATAACTAATAATAAAAACGCGTGTAACAATATATTCATCAACAATAATCAGAAATGAACCAGGGTAATACCTAAATCGTTCCAACCTTTTTTGTTTTATATAGGAGGATCTTTGCATTCATTCTACCTATAGTTTTTAGTTAATTTTTGACTTATTTCTAGAGAATAATGGCTTTGAAAAATTCTCGATGTTGTTCAGAATTTTCTTTTAAGTTTATTTTACTAATTGACTCCTTTTCCCTGTATCTATACTCTGCTATACATTTTACAACTAGAGGTTCAAGTAATATAAGCCATTACTTTCAGACTTTAATCGAAACTTTTATAACGTATGTTAAACTTTTGGTGGAATATATTGCCTACCTTAAAACAGTAGATCGACACTTTCTAATACAACCATTTACAATAAATTTGCAGTCAGTTAGTGAAATGTACCTAAGTAAAATATTATTTAAACATGTCGTTTTGTCAAGTACAATTTTTCACCCCGTTGAAATGCACATCTACTCATCACTGTTTCCAAGAAAAAAATCACCCATTTAAAATCAAATCTAAAATAGCGATTATATTTTTGTCTTTTTTAGGTCTCCAAACACAGGCAATGCCATATTTTGAAAAATCACGAGGCTCAGTGCCACACCCAGTTCGTCAACAACCTTTTGAGCTTCTTAACCAATAGGCGCCTAGCCTTAGAAACATGACGTAACTATTAAGCGCCAATATGAGATTATTCACTGAAGTTGCTTACGCTCTCGAAGCAGATAGATACATTGTAAAACAGATAGCTTTGTTTTGGCTCATATCGCTTTATCACCTTTAATTTTACATTTATAAACACGAGTTTTCTCTACATTTTAGTTTTCACAACTTCACTCAAAACTTTGATAATATTTTTTCTGGTTCAGTGGTCATGAAGCTCTAAATGAAAGTAAAAACGATCTGGCATGTGCTGACAACTGATCCCCATCGTTTTATTGTCTAGTCTAGTCACTGGAGCTAGCTTAAGCTCGGGCAGAAGGTCTCATCCAACCCGACTCCCAAGCCACCACAAATCAGCAATGATAGTGGCTGGCAGGGCCGCTCTCATAGGTGTGCGAATGGTAAGGCCACACAGGGCCCCTGGATATGGGGGGGGGGGGAGTTTTTACCTGTGCGCTCTTATAGTAGGAGTCTCCCTGTATAGATAATTTAGCAAATATTGTCAGAGAGCAAAAACAATTAAAAACATAACTATGTGGTTTGATTTATTGAACGAGTGAAGCGAGTTCTCAGTTTTGACTCCACCGATTTGCATTTGTCTGCCTGTGGTGGATATGTCTCACAATAACTTTTGAACGCATTAATCAATTTAATTCAAACTTAACAGTTGTTCCTTGTACCTTTACACAAATCAAGTTTGTTGGGGAAGAAAATCGAGTCAAGGGCTGGGAAATAAGCCCTTGTTTGTATAAAAACACGGCCTCTAGCTATCACTTTTTTTTTTTTTTTACCTTTTAGGGCTTTTCCCTGATACCTTATAAGGCTGAAAATTGCTACATAGGTGCAAACGGTGTCGGAAAAATTGCACCTGGGAAAACTGCGCCTTCGCATGAATCATCACACTAACAGGTGAGAAAAGTGCGCCCACACGACCTTGTCTGTCTCACCTAAATAATTTTAATAAGGTCATGTGGGCGCACTTTTCTCACTTTCCTCACGAACTTACCATTTTCACCGGCCTAGATCGGTTCATCGCATCCTTTTGTTTAGGAGGGTGAGTATTTCAAATTGACTCATCGCACATCATGAGGTCTTGAGGAGGTTAAAGTACATCGATTCATCGCACCTGTCTCTTTGCCTGTTGTTTAGGCTAGGTTAGGTTAGGTTAGGTTAGGTTTTTCAATGAAATAAAGATTAGTGTGTATCTGTAAGCATTTGATTTGAACGTATAAATTGAAGTCACCAAACTTATTATTGACGACCTTTTACTCAATTTTTTGAATCTAGGCTAGACTCTACAAACACTTTGTTAGGTCCTTGGGCGTACTTGTTTTGTAAGTGTGTAAAACAGTGTGTGGGGCGCATTTTCCCCACCTATTGGTGTGATGATTAATAGGAGGGCGCAATTTTCCCATTGTTTCTGAGAAAGCGCAGTTTTCCCGGGCGCAATTTTCCCTAATCCGTACAAACTACTGGAAAAACATTTTAAAAAATGTTAAGTTTTATTTGGGGTGTGGGGGAGTGAGATAGATAACTGGGGGCATGGTAGACGAAGTTTTCCCAGGGCCCCACGTCTACTAAAGAGGGTCCTGGTGGCTAGCTATAAATACTTCTTCTCTGTTATTAGATTAGCTCATATTTAATTTGAGATTATTTTCCTTGTAAAAACAGAACAATGTTACTCGTAAATCGAAAGTGTATGTTCTTAAAATAGAAAATGAGTAAATCAAGCGTTTGTAAACAGAATTATGTGTATGTATGTTACAGGAAAAGTAGATTCTCCAGTAATAGTCGACTTTACCTAGGCCGAGTCGACTCTTACTGGTCTTTTTAGTAAAAGCTGATTAAAAGCGAAAAGTGATGAATTTCGATCAACATTTACTAGTTAGAGTTGACCGTACCTAGGGAAAGTATACTCTTACTACCTTGAGTTAGTAAAAGTTAACTTTTTGCAAGAAAATAATCTACTACCTAATAAAAAACAAATAAAAAAGCAAAACCTTTATGATACAAAGAGAGATATAAATATTTATTATTTATTACAGCAAGGTAAAGATTTGTGACACTTTGAGTTGCAGAGCTAACCTAACCTAACCTAGCCTAACCTAGAAAACAACAGTAAACAAATAGAGCTGGGATATTCAAAACAAAGATGTGCGCGCAAAGTCGCATGTGGAGAGTAACATCGCGGAATCAAATTTACTAAACCACAGCAGGCATAGTTAACTCTTCCTAGGAAAAGTTGATCTGTTTATTCTCAATCAACTTTTACTGATACTTTTAGTAAGAGTCGACTTTACCTAGGCCGAGTAAACTCTCCCTAACAATCTACTTTTCCTGTGACATGTATATAGTTTAAAATATATATTTTCGCAGTACCTAGTTATATAATAAATATATAATTTATATTTAAATATAGTTTATAGAGATTTTATGTTGATACTTGTAAAAGTAACAAAATAAAAATAAGAACATGCCATTTAAAGCTCACCTGCACACAATGCGAGATTCCCCCAAACACTCATCTTGGCAATGGCGGCGTGAATACATGTTTCGGACCTCTATCATATTAGGAACATCCATTTCATAGTTTGGCACTCTTGTAAATGCCCACACTTTGGCACAGGGACGGCCTGAAAAAAATAAGGTGTATTAGATTCCTAATCAAACAACTAGATACTACCAATTTTAAGAATAGTCTTTATTAAAACATACTTTTGAATTAATTTGAATTAATATGAATCGTGTGAATCCTTTTAGATCTACTCCCACTAAAGTAAAATTGTTATGTAAAGTATTTCAAACTGTCTAGTACAAATATTTTTAAAACTAATATTAGAAACTTAAAAGTAAAAACACTTCAAATAAATTTATTTATCAGTAAATTATTAAAATATATATTTAAATATTAAATATACATCGATGTTTTTGTAGCATACAATACGCAATACAAAGAAGATAGTACTAAACGATCTGGACCACTTCCAGGAAATATAGAATATAGTAACTGCAATGATATGCTTAATTGAGCAAATAAGATTTGTCATGTGCAATTTATGTGTTTGGACGGTATTGTGTCGATACCCTCAAGAGGGTGTTTTTAATCACCGTATCTTAATATCTGTTCAAGTTATACGCAAGGGTGATAACTAACCACGTACAGTACATATTCGCTTGGTGAAAATGACTAAATGACAATCTTAGCAATTCAAACAAGACGTACTTACCAAGTGAATATTTCAAAATGATACTCAAGAGCGTGATTTAAGAAATCAGTAAACATCTAAAATTAATCATCAGCCCAAGGGAATACAGAATTTACACAGGAGCATTATACTCTTAACTATAGCAACAATCAGCTTGTACAACAGCACCCGACCTTGAGCATTGCTCAACCCTGAAAAGCATGCTAACAAATACAAATTATTCCCTCAATGAAAGTGTTAATGTCTTACTAAATACTAGTTTCAAATGCCTTAAGCTAAGGCAATCGTAAAACAAAAAAATACTCAAAATAAAAATAAAAGTCGGAACCTAATATTTTTCCTCCTGAGTCTAATTATTACCACTATAAAGCAGTCAAAAAATTATTGTTAAAGTTTTTAAAAAAAATTATCATCCTCATCTTATTTTCTAAGGTTTAATTTAAAATACCAATAGCCATGAGTAGCATTATGGATATCATTATGATTGATATCTATAGCTATTAGATAACCAACACTAATATCTACTTAATATGCAACTAAATATATTAAAATATTAATACCTTGTAGACATATTTTCTGAAAATAGGCCAATTCCGGGGCAGGCTGCAATGGGCCAACATCTGAATCTGCCGATCTGTCCAAAGAAAAACATCTCTGCCTTCCCCCACGTTCCACCTCCACTGATACAGCAAGACATCTCTGTCTCATGAGCGCACACTGCACCAAACACTCTCCGCTGATACCGATATCTGCTCGAGTCCTGATAGGTTCTCTAAAACGGGAAAACCACACAATTATTCATTTCCTTCTGGAGAGTTTGGTAACAGAATGGGACATTTTGAACAATGTATCATTTACATACATAGTTGAGATAGCCCAAAGCTGATGTGTCATTTGTGAAAGACACTAATAATAATCTAAACTAAAATATTCAAGAATATTATATATATGGAATCAAATAGCCAAAGTTATTATTTATGCTTTTAGTGAGGATTACTCCATCTAGATATCATATTCTGAAAATTGAAAAATGAAACCCGGTCGAGGATGGCTGCGTTATCTGATAGCTCGTGATCTTAATATAATCACATACTTGTAGCCGACGATTTCCGCACGTCCATCATAGGCTCTGCCTTAAAATATGAGTGAAGAATTACCCTGGGCACGGGACGAACCATGGATAGATCAGTGATTAGAGCATTGGAGTACTAAGTCAAAGGTCCCGGTTTCGATTCCCGTGTCCAGGTATCATTTTTAAATTTTCAAAATATTATATATATGTTTGAAGCTATCTTAATGAATCACTGCCAGTGAAAATTAGCACAAACTTTCAAAGCGTCTAATAAACTAGTTAATCAAATAAGTTGTGTGGACTAGATTATAAACACCCGCCTCAGTGGCGTAGTTGGCTAACGCGCCAGTTGTGTTGAGTCAGACCACCGAGGACGGGGAGATCGAGGTTCTAATCTCAGTCGGGTGAACTGGGGGTGGTTTTTCCTAAATGGTTTTCCACTCTCCCTCCACGCAAATGCGGGTTCACTTCCTCTAAATTCAACCCTCCCATTTCCTAATCCATTAGTGTAATTAGTACTTAAGCGTATAACCCGAACGTGTAGTAAGACGCGGTGCTAAAATTAAAATTAAATTAAATTAGATTATAAACAAACTGGCTTAAAATAAAAATTGAATACCCCGGTACAGTAACGAGACAGCTCTATTTTAGTGGGTTTTTTCAGGAGATGCAAAAAAAATTGTTTATAAAAATAACTAATTTGAATGGGCTAATGAAAGAAATCATGTTATTCATATGTAGTATAAAGATAAAATATATAATTTTTTTCATATTGTGCCCAACCCCTGGACCACATGGTCTCAGGTGTAACACCTGGCCCGACGAACCGCCTCAGTCTGGCGATGTACCTCCGCGCTGAACAGATGCAGGGATTAACAAAGAAAGACACAAATGATCCTTTAGTTCTTTCAGGCTTATTTATTATACTTTTAAATTGAAAAAGACACATGGACACGGAAATAGAACCCGGAACCATTGGCTTAGTACGCCAATGCTCTGACCACTGAGCTATCCAGGCGTCATCCCGTGCCCAGGGTCATTCTTCACTCATATTTTAAGGCGGAATCTGTGATGGATGTGCGGAGATCGTCAGCTACAAACGTGTGATTTTATTAAGTCACGAGCTATCAGATAACGCAACCACCATCGACACAATAGTTGGCTTTAAGCTGCCAATTGTACAATTATAACTGTACGGGTCCATATATCATGATGGATTAAATAGCAAAGCTATTATATTTGTTAATTATGGATATAGCCACATCTAGATATCAAATATAAGTGAAGAATGACCCTGGGCACGGGACGATTCCTGGATAGCTCAGTGGTTAGATCATTGACGTACTAAGCCAAAAGTCCCAAGTTCGGTTCCCGCGTCCAGCTATAATTTTTCACTTTTAAAACTTGACTGGTGACGGGGCTCAAACCACTGATCCTCCAAGCCGAACTGCGCTACACTACACCAGCGCGGTCCGGAAGTGAGGTCACAAAAGCCTGGACCAAACGTAATTCAGTACTGCAAACACACGTTACAATACTTCCATTCGACTAGTAATTTTTATTAAAAAAAATGTATTTGCTGAAACAAAAATACGAAAATGGAGCTGTCTCATTATTGTACAGGGTTCTTCAAATTGAATTATAATTAAATCACTATTAAAAGTGAAATTACTTTTACAATAACGAAACTATGTGTATTTACATTATACCAATGTCTGCCTTTAATAGATTATCGGAATGACGATAAGAGTTTTTATGATGCATATTTAATAGCAAATATAAAAACTACTTATAAACTGCTAGATCAAACTAATACAAAACAAATACAAAGCTCGTTAAATAGATGGGTCCGAAAAATGAAAGAAATATAGAATAGCAGGGCCTGTTCACCCACAAAACAAACTGTAGGTGCAAATAACAAGAAACGGAAATACATCACAAAATAAAATGAATTGTTTCTACATAACGAACCCCTTGTTTAACGCAAGAGATTTGAACCTGGACTGGATTATGGCTAGGTACATTTATAATAATGTTTCCTGTAATTGACTACACATAAATGAGTTCGTTATTATGAACAAACCTGCCAGTTTTTACAAATATTACCAGTGAATAAATCCGACACCTTAGCTCAGTCTGTAGCATGTCTGTCTACTGAGATAATGGTCCCGGGTTCGATTCCCAACATTGCCGAAAATTTTATCATGGTGAAATGTGGGTTTGTTCTTTCACAGTGATGAATTAACGGTCGGGGACTGGTTGTTGTGCCTGCACTAGTCTTAAGTTGGATTAAAAGGCATATGAAGTTACAACAGGCCTAGCAATCTGGTAGTGGAAAATATATAGCTTGAATATAAAACTGATCACAGGCTGGAAACAGTAATGGATGTAAAAAAAAAACAGTAAATTAAATGTAAAATAAAAAATCTGCAGAATAGGAGGGTATGAAAATAAAATCAGGAAAGATATCTTAGTGTAGATTAGAACGAGGCTTATAACTGGTCTTGACTATTAATTGATATATAAGATCATTTTGGTGAAGCTTGGAAGCATTAAATATGTTGAGGATGCCTATACCATTCTGGTGGCATTGTGGCACAATTATTTTGTTTTAGTATTTTCCTGAGAGAAGAGTTACTAGTATAAAAGTGTATTACGGGTGTTTGTAACCCCTCTAATGGGAAACAAAGATTCATTAATACTTGATGTAAAAGGAGTTGAAGTTAGGATACAAACCTGTAATTATAATTTATGGGAATTTTTTCTAGACATATCCTTATATGGTTGTTTGAGAGTAGTCTTGAAATGGGCTGGATCTTTATTGACTTAACTGTTGTACCGTACCGTGTTCAATGTGATCGTTGTATTACAATAACAATTCATCGTGAACTGTTAGTAAAATAAATCAAGGACTCCACTACGTCACTGGTCTGACATCTTATATAAGACGGATACTTATCAAAGTGAAAACTCCCCTGCCGTATCAGGGTCCGGCAGCCAGTATCTGGGGAACAAACACTTCTTTTGAGGAGCCTATATCCCATTATGACTGTGTCCTCCAAGCGTAGCCACGCACGTAAACGCACACAGTGGACAATTTAGGGAGCGGTGACTCCGTACCTGCCATCAATCCCTGTCGTCACCGACAGATAGGAACCCCCCACCCTGCACCTGGGCCAGATTCCATCGGCGGAAGGAGTTGGCTCCTCCTGTGAGAGCTGGAACGCTCACATAGGCTACTCCCTTGGAGTAGGCCAGGCGCCTAACCTTATAAATCGCCCTAAAAGGGCTCTCAACCTAAATTACCCAGTGGGGACCTCGTAGAGGTGGCCTGAACAGCTTTCCCGGAAAGTACTAGTTATCAACTGCTTAATGTGTGGCAAGAAGAGGGGGGCTTCCCTCATTCACTCCAGCACAGACGACCTCAACAGAGATTTAGCCGCTCATTGGGTAAACCCTCTGGACATTGCCCAGGGGCCACCACGAAGAGGCGCTCTACCAGGATTACCTAACGAGGAACATCCACAGGCAAGGGCGGGAAACCTATTTTCCCGCCAGAGTTAGGGTAATAAACACGAGGGCGAGAATTCCTCTCAAACCCAGATCCGGCGCTACACCCTGTTGGTAAAATACAGTAAATTGGCCCATGCATTAAGAAAATTAGTGTTGTAAGAAACCACTGAGTTGTTTGCATGAACGAATCTGAGCCAGGGGAAAATAATGCTAAGATCCTTACCCTTGGCCGGGAGAAATTCCATTGTGAATGGGAAGTATGTTGGGAGTAATAAAATAAAGAGTCGTCGGGAGTATAGCTTGTTATTCCCGGAGTTCTTATAATCATAAAGGAATAGAGATAGCTGGAATTCTAGTTTTGTATTTGTCTTATTATTGTTTTATTTAAATGTGTATTTTTAATGTGCATGCGTTACCTTCTTATCATTATTTTATTTTCAGTTAACAAGTTTAGCTGAAATCTAATTTTTGACTTACATCACCTAGAATATAGTATTTCAGTAATTGGTTGATACTTCTTTGATGTAATTTTATAAGTATTTAAGAACTAGAGATTTATGCTGTAGTTATATTTGTATTCTTTGTAATCAATTGATTTAAATTGTTTTCTATGAATCAAATACAGAAGTTATAAGAAAATCAAATGATGAAAGAAGACTTTGGATAGGTTACAGCAAAAAAGAGTTAACATAGTTAAACATAACAAGCCCTAACTAACGAACATAGTAAGACATAAAGTGGTATAGTGGCCAGTGCACCTGGCTACAAAGCCTAGGCGGTCTCGGTTTCGATTCACGGCTGGTACCATGGGTATTTTTCCAGAAAGGGGAATTATCCCAACGGTCACTAGGGTTTGGTTGATTAGGCTTAAGTTAGGTTTAAGATCACTTCTGGCTCCACACCTTCATAACCATTTTAATAACATCGTATCATTGCAAGTACGACGTGCAGACAACCTTCATAGTTGTAACTTGGGCAACGTTCTGTTCCACCAGAGTGGCTAAAAGTCTACATACACAGCCAACCGAACAAGATACTATATCTATCCCGGTCAAAGTTGCCACACGATAAAAAATAAATAAAAAATATGGTTGAACATATACTGCGACATACGCGTTTGACGAATATATTTATCGAAGGAAATGTGGAAGGGAGAAATTCAAGGAGACCAATACTGAAGTAGATGAATCGGATAGCGAAAGCTGTTGCCGGAAGAAGGTACACATATGTAAACAATTTGACTCAGGTTAGGCAAAAGTGCAGCAGTGCTGCAGCAAAACAATCGCACGATTGATAATTGATGGGGCATAGTCTGTAACATAGACGTGTATACTATAGAATAAACTACCCATTCAAACTGTATTTCAATTTATATATCAATTGTAAAACATTAATTTTTGTAGTAATTAAAATATCGGTTTAATATTCAAGAAAGAGTGTAGAATAATGAAGCAAAATGTAACTCAAGATAAATAGTTAACACAACATAGTACAATGCAAGGATAGTGTATCCTACTCTCTTATGGTAGGCTAGTGCTCAATCACAACCATTTAGCTATTTTTACATAATACTTCTTATCCATTTTCTTAAAAAATAAATATCTTTATAACCTGGTGCTCAAATATAATGAGAAAAACAGTACTAAATAGAATGTAGCTGCAAGTTTTATACTTAGAATGAATAAGTAATAAAAGCCAGATCTTTACTAGAAAATTACATCTTTACTCTTATTTTCAACTACCAAGACCAGAACTTAGCACCATACCTGTGGGCTACTGGGTAGTTTGCTCCTGCAATCTTCTCATAGGTGAGTGTGTGTCGACAAGGATAGGGGTTTAGACTTCCATCAGTGTTTCATCTGGGTAGAGACCTGGCCTTGTGATAGGAGGTCTAGTGATGGGACCTCCGGGGTGAACAGGAGGGTACCCACCACTAGTTGGGTAGCTGCGACACTCCTTCTCTGCGTACAGGGCTCCGCTTTGGAGCTGGAAACCCGAACTGCCTAAAGTAGATCCAGAACTGCCACTGAGTAGGCACTGATTCGTGTTGAGGCCCGTCTAGAAATAAATTGTGCTAGGTTAATTTATCGAAATTACCAATATATATACATACTTATGAATATATCATTATTGGAGAGATTTATCTCAAAATCTACGAACAAAGGCAATATTACAAGTGTTGGTGGAGATTAATCACTTTATTCTATATTTGAAAGGTGATAGATTAAATACCTAAAATAATTTGAGTGCAATTTTTCCTTTGTCCATCATCTCATTGAAGTGGTAATTATATAATAAAAAATCTTGGCAAAAGCATAGTTAAATTTGCAACAAATATGCTAACATCTAAGAAATGTTTCAATATTTGCCACTATAATTATTTTATTGTACTTTTTCTTTATAAATCACTATGTTATATTTAAATATGTAAAATATTTGAATTTAACTGACTTAATACTTTAAAAATATGAACAAAAACATAATTTGTAGTGGTATTTAAACATAAATCAATTTTGATTGGCTAGTGATGTTGGTTTAATAAATAGTTTCAATTGTGATCTTAAAAGATAATTATTTAAATAACTCGTAAAACCTAAGTAATTTCATTCATCGTAATTTTTTATTAAAATACAACACTCAACTTAGGTGTTATACAAAATCAAATGTTTTAAATTACTTTTGTTTGGTATTTTAAAACAATCTGCATCCACATTACAGCACCAAATATTGACCTGTTAAATTTGTGTATTACTAGCTGAAATTACAATTATATGTTAAATTATACATTGTATATCTCACTATCATCGCATATTTGATAATGTTACGAATGACTAAGATAAATAATATATATTGTGATTTTTTTCAAATTATAAGTGAACATATATATAAATAGGCAGTGGTGGATTAACTTAATTGGGGGCCCTAGGCGCAATCTGATTTTGGGCCCTCTACACCTCTTCTTTTCGGGAACAAAAATTACACTACACGATCTAAGAAAATATAATTTTCAATAAAAATTAAATTCAACTCAGTAAAAAAAAAGTATTAATGAATAAGAAAAAAATATATGAATACAACATATTATAATATAAGACAGGTAGCAGAATAATAGAAGACATATGCCAACTAAATCACATTAATTAGAATATGAATATAACATTATTAATAAATTGGAACATTCCTAGCTTTTATATTTGCAAATTTACTAATAATGTCTTCATATTCTAATAATTCAACTACATCATTTTCAATGTACACTGATAATGGTTTTAAGTGCATGTGACTTAATGAATTACATAAATAGTTTTTCACACGTTTCAATACCGAAAATGATCTTTCGCTACTTGCATTGCAAGTTGGTAACGTTAAAAAAAATCTAAGACTGTCTCCACTTTAGGAAATTTAGATTGAAATCCTTCAATCAATACCGTATACATTTCAAAAGGATCCGACACTTTTTCTTCTCGAATATAGTTAATGAATTGATGAAGTTCATCTTTAAAATAGTTTATTTCGATATCCTTTTAATATTTTATACTTAAATTTTTTTTACACATTTATTAAATTCATCGTCGCTTATTGAAAAATTGAAAATCTTTTAAAACTTGGTTGTACCGTAAATTGTGCTTCTATTATTCATTTCAGATGTAAGTTTATCGCAAATTACATTGTTAATGTTCATAACAAAATTTTATTTAGCCCTTAAATGTGCATCATTAGATGATGTCTCGTCGAACTTCAATTTTCTCTTCTTTTTTCTGCTAACTCCGAAGTTCCGATTTTCAGTGAGTGATTGTGCAGTTTTCTCAATTCCTTCATATTTGTTTCTCTTTTCCATAATAAACGAATAAAGAGAATTGAGAATGGTTGTTCCTTGTAGTTCATTTGATTTTAAATCTTGTAACGACTTGCTTGTACTATTTATTCTTAGCAATAGTTGGTCCCATCGAACAGTCAATAGAGCTATTTCATATTCATCGATTTTTTTTATAAACTTGTGCCTCCAGTTGGCTTATCGTTTTAATTTTCGTTTATAGAAATATCTAGTAAAGTTTCTTTAATTTTATAATTTAATCTTAAAATAAGACAGATCTGCCGCTGCTGATCATCGAGTATCACATATTATTTTAATATGCTTAGAATTATCCGGTAAGACAAAGATACTATCGCCGAGGGAACAACGAGAAGTAAACATATAAATTTCGGAGAGCAAAAATTAAAGATCCTTGGCAGGATTCTACTGCACAGTTTCCAATTAAATTTAAGTGTGAGAGGTATGCGGTACAAATGTAGCAGAGTTCTATGGTCATTTATTCTCGCTTGTAATCCTCGATATTTGTCCGACATATTTGCAACCTCATCATAAGTTTGGACTTTACATTTTTCTGTATCACTGATAATCTAATAGTGAATTCAATACAATTTCTTCTAAATACGATGCATCATGACTTTCGATTTGAATCAAACAAAATAACCTTTCTTTATTTCTCCTCTTCATTAACAAACTTCAAAATTAAACATAATTTATCCACGTGGTTATGTCGGGACATGGAATCTACAATAATAGAGAAATACAACGCGTTTTTAACTTCAGAAATTAAATATTCCTTAACTTCCCTCCCCATTAAATAAATAAACTCATCACATACAGTATGTAATAAATAATTGTTATTGCCTTTGCCCGGGTTACTATATGTTTGAAAATGATTTTTCGAGAAGGTATCGAATTCATTCAGATATTTTATACAACATAAAATATTTTCTTTGCCATTATAATCTGTCTCCTCTTCTAGGTGTCCACGCAATGCGATTCCCTAGCTTGCTAATAATTTCCTGTCGCAATTATTCGCTTTGATTCTGCTCACCAATATTTTTCTTCTACTTATTTTTGTTTTACTAGTTGTATGTCAACACGCCCAATAACAGATAACCGTTGTTTAAAAGTAATCATAGATTTGAAATTATATCAAGATGATTAATGTTGGCATTCGGAGCTTGCCCGAACCATTTCGAACCCACCCACATAATTAATTTTCAAAAGATTATTCAATAAAATTTTATTTTAGATAAAAATAATAGAAAACATAGAGAAAAAAATTAACCAACCTATTACAAATTGAGACCCCCGCCTACTGCGCCTATTGGGTAATCCAGCGCTGTATATATGTATGTATTGTAAATTTTCTATTTATATTGTGGAGTAGAAAACACTTCAAATAATACCAAAGGAATCCATAATCTATATACTTTTAATAATTAATTACTAACGTTCCCACCACCTCATTGTAATCATTCTGATACAAGACATATTTATATTTGAACTACACAAGTCATTTACAGTCAAGTAACAGCCAATATTACTTAGTAGTCTATAATAACAAATATTGCCAAGGCGACTTTAATTGTACACAACAATCACTTTAAGTTGAAATCTCTAATCTTGTAACGATCCTCTTTTGTTGCATTTCTTTCTGGTGTATTTAAATTTAGGTTGTGTCAATTTTATTTAGTCTTACTGTACTGTTGTTGTTTTACTTCCGTACACGTGCAGGCAGACTTACGGGTTAGGAGCATTCAGTTTGCTTGTTTCTAGCCCTAGTAATAATTAAAGAAAAAATCTCGCATTGTGAGTGCGAGAAAGAGAGCAACATATTTCATTTGTAAATTGTATTTATTTTGATTTCTTTTTAAAAAGTAATTTTGCTTGTGCTTGCAAGAGTTCAACAGCTCTCGGTATCAAAATTGATTCTATAGCCAGGAAACTGGAGGGGGGTATTTTTTCTTTTCTCCACTTGTTGATGACGTGTTTTGAGAGAACGAGCTCGATGAAGAATCGCGGATGCCATTATTGGCAATTTCTTGAATGTATAATATTAATTTATTAAAATAAAAGTTATAAAATGTGTTAATATTGAACAATATTTAACTACCAATATCATCAAGTGGTCTGCAGTATCGTATCGCGACAATCTTAAAAGATTAGTTGTAACTCCTCACTAGTACAAACATTTCTTCGAAAATTGAAACAAAAAGAAAGAGAGCAATTCCTTACATTTATGGCTATATTTTATGACATAAATTATTTTTGTATAATTTGTTAAATCTTAAAAGATGTAGACTAAACGCTTTGCAAAAACATCTAAAATATTAAATTCCTGGTTTTAGATTTGATGAGATGAAAAATATGATCCAACCGCTAAAACATATAATATAATTATTTTTATTATATACGGTATAATTAAAATAATTACGTATCTAGATGAGTTTATTTCCTATTACAGAGATGGTTCAGGTCAGGTTCTATTATGGTGAGATACGGACGATTATTTTTTAACTCCCACTTGTTATCCGTACTTAGTTTAAATTGCAGTCATTGCTGAGAAATCATTTTTACATAGATGTGGATATGCAAACAGCATAATGATGTTTATTGCTTATTTGCCAACGCAAAAAATTCATCATTTACAGTTATCTAAGGAACTTAACAATTTCTTCAAAGATATAGCCATGCTGTGCTTCACTTGAAACCAGCTCGTGCCTCACCAGTCAATGAGCCGCTGTTTAATCCTGAAGCCACATAGAGCGCTACGCTCTGTTCGCTACGTTCGCTACGCTCTGTTCGCTACGTTCGCTACGCTCTATTCGCTACGTTCGCTACACCAAGTGGCCACACTGGAAGCAACGATTTGTACGAGACTATTCAGTCTCTTCAAAGATGTTGGCGAGTAGTTTGCCCTGGGAGAGTGATGACAGTGGCGATGAGGCTTTGTTATTACTTTCATTTTGTAATAAACTTAAAAGAAAGTGGGTGCACGAAGTAAATATTAAAAGTACAGAGTTAGGTGGATTTCATCATTATCTTGTATATTAAGGTTCTGGTATTTTTCAATGGTTTTGTCCCATAGTAATGGGTATGGGTACTTCCTTCCTCTTCAGTTAACTGCTACAGAAACGCCATATTCTTACTTTAAACACACTACTAATGCCGGCTACACGTGGCTGGATACCACGGTGGGTCTACTGTGCATGTACAGTACGTCATATAGCCGAGAATCAAACACACCGAGACGTAGCTAAGATAGCGAACATAGCATAACGCTCTGTGTGGCCGGGCCATAAGCCTACTGTAGTTACCTGACTGAGGAAAGTGAAGGAACGGCACACAAATTCCCTCTCCACATCACATGCATGCTGACAACTGGAGTCACTGAAGGCTGACAGAGACTTGTCTGTGTATATCAGCTGACGATCGCGTTGCATGTTCCTATACGGACATCTGCCTGGGGCTGTGAAAATGGATCAACATATTTTTTAATTTTTCGAAAATTCGTATACAGTGTCTTTCAAAAGTGTCAAAATCTTGCTTTGTATCCTTATTCTAATGGTTATCAGACAATCAAACTATCGCCGTTGTGTGTATATATACATACACACACAAACCTTTATGTGTGTATTGTATTGCGTGTCTAAATATTCTTAACATTTTACAGGTTTATAATTAATCTTAAACTAATAAAATATTTGATTTTTCTCCCAATGTACAGTACTTATTTTAAAATAATGCAATAAAAAGATTTCAATACTCACTACAATTTCATACTAACGATATCTACACTTTCAATATAGTTATGTAATGCATTGATCATTACTAACAATTAAACATGAACTTGCTTATTTAATCTATGGAATTAGGAACTCAAAAGTTCATTGCCGCACTTACAAAAGTACGCCACCTATCCCTATCTTGAGTTAGTAATATCCAGTACAATTTAATATGAATAGTAATTACAAATTACAATATAAAATTAGATAAAATTAACCTTATTTGATGAAAGTTTGAAATATATTCTTAGTTATGAGCTATTGGTTTACAGCTTGATGTGATAGAATGGGCATATATTTAAATTCTCTCCAGCTAGTCATTGAATGATATTTAAAATCAAGTTGCACAAACTAATGTTCTACAATATATTATACAAAACAATTAGAGGTATTTAGCTTAATTGTTCAAATGTGTTTACAATTCAATTCCATGTCAACAAACTCAGTGACATCTGACACAATATTATATCTAAAATAGAATATTAGATTAGGCCAATTACCGCTCATTTCAAGTACCATCTTATAAATGTGTTAACCGATACTATATTCGAACCTAGAAATGTAGACATCAATTAATATTTAAATAGTTAATATTTATAGATTTTTATTATTTTCTAGGTTTCTTTTTTAAAGAACAATATGTTTAATACAAATGAAATAAAAACTGTAGGGCTTTTGTCTCTATTTTTAAGATTTATACTTTGGGTTTACATTTTGGGAAATACCTCTATCCGTTTCACAACCCCTTTTGGAAACCTAGCTGGTTATATTCCTGGTCGTCTAAAAGTTTCTTAGTCCTAAACGTGGACTGGAATCAGGTGGAGTACAATTTATTCTGCTTTAACTATAAATTCTGTCTAAGGCCTTAAGGTTAGTTTAGACCCTTTAAAAATCTATTTACATCTATTTACTATACTACAAAGTAATAACTCTGTCATTGTGTCATGTTCTACAAATTTTCTTTATCCTTTCACTTAAAAACCACTATACCGATTGAGCTGTGATTTCACATAACTCAGATGTTCGGTTAACATATAGGCTAATTAAAATTACCTATACAGCTAAACCTAAATCATCAACCTACCTCCTACTCCCCATATCATCCCAATACGTGTCTCTGGAATCTCTGGGGCTATGATATCACCCTTCGGGTTAAGGGTGGTATACACCCCTAAAGACAGAGCTAAAAACGACTGTTGTGTGAAATATTATGAAAACTGCTTAGGGTATTACAACTAATCTTTGTATACTACTTATTGAAACCTTGATCATTAATAAACTAAATGTGCTGTTACCGTTACCCACCCCCATCATGTAAAAAAGGAGGGGTTGTAACAAATTTTTTCTAAAATAAAATATGTCAGAGTAAGTATTACCAATTTTTACTTAAGATTACAAAACAGGGAATCAAAATTAACAAAAAAGGTGTCTTGGAGAAACTGTCTAGCTTTCCCCGTTTCTGAGATAATCATGCATGTTTAATTTCAAAAACAAGCGTTAATTCCTGCCAGGTAGGGAGCCAATAAAGCTGTGTTACTTCACCCCCCTCCTTTCCCCCACTCTTATTATCACTATCTTCTCCTCCCTCCACGAGCAGACTGCATCAGTCCACACGACTTCACTGCATGTTGCGCGTATTACTAGTCAAATGGCAAAGTACACAAACGCAGAAATGACAGACATGGTCATGCTGTACGGTGAAGCTAGAGGAAACGCAAGAGCAGCTGCACGGTTGTACCACGATAGATATCCTGCGTGACGTCAACCTTATCACTGGACCTTCACCGATGTCACTCAGCGACTTCGTGAAACAGGTACATTTCAGCTACGAGGGGGAGCTGGTCACCCGAGGAATGTTCGCACTCCAATTGTCGAAGAAGAGGTACTGAATTATGTGGATGATAACGCGTCAACAAGCACACGTGCCATTGCGCATCAAACGAATGTGTCCAATTTCACAGTACGGCGTGTCATGTATGATCAGCTGCTGCATCCGTAACACATGCGCAAGGTGCAGGCATTGGGGCCAGCAGATTATGCTCCTCGACATGAATTCTCCGACTGGTTTCTGCAGCAGTGCGGAGTGGTTCCTGATTTCTCCACTATAATATTGTTTTCCGATGAGGCAACATTCACCAGAGACGGCTATTTTAATAGTACAAATAGTCACATTTGGAATGACGTGAACCCTCATGCAACTATCATCATGGGCAACCAGCATAGATTTTCTGTCAACATCTAGGCAGGCATTGTGGGTAACCATCTCATTGGCCCTTACCTGATGCCACGACGTTTGACTGGCCACATCTACTACCAATTTCTGAAATTTGCATTGCCACAGCTCCTCGAGAATGTACCGCTCTCCGTTAGACAACGCATGTGGCTACAACATGACGGTGCCCCACCTCATTTCACAAGAGCTGTGCGTGACTACCTCAACACTGCATTTCCTGCCCGATGGATAGGAAGAGGTGGGCCTGTTGCGTGGCCACCACGCTCTCCTGACCTAAATCCTTTAGACTTCTTTCTGTGGGGCTTTGTCAAAGCTTTGGTGTACGAGACAGCTGTTGAATCTGAGGAAGACCTGTTAGCCAGGATAGTTGCTGCATGTGATAAGGTTCAAGAAACTCCACGTGTTTTCGACAGAGTACACCAGTCATTGATACGTCGCCTCAATTATTGCAATAACGTTAGGGGCCACCATTTTGAACACTTGCTATGAATCTGCTTTTGAAGCTAGGAATTAAACATGCAATAACTACAATTTGTATTTCTTAATGTAGCTTTTAATATTCTAGTGAGTGTAATGAATAAAATCCCACCCAAGTGTGAACTGTGTAAGCATAACTCACTAATGTAATAAATAGCAACACATCGGAGCTTATGAAGAAGGAAAAGTATCAGAGTTTCTCCATCATAACACACAAACCAGCCTTGTTTACCAAATGTACGTGATACATAGTCACACGTGCCGGTAAAAATGGCTAAACGACTGCATTGCGAAATAAAACTGCGATTCTGGCTGCCTACCTGGCAGGCATTTGAACTTGGCTCTGATCTCAAACTTGTGTGATTATCTCAGAAAGGGGGAAAGCTAGACAGTTTCTCCAAGACACCTTTTTTGTTAATTTTGATTCCCTGTTTTGTAATCTTAAGTAAAAATTGGTAATTCTTACTCTTACATATTTTATTTTAGAAAAAATGTGTTACAACCCCCCCTTTTTTACATGATGGGGGTGGGTAACGGTAACAGCACATTTAGTTTATTAATGATCAAGGTTTCAATAAGTAGTATACAAAGATTCGTTGTAATACCCTAAGCAGTTTTCATAATATTTCACACAACAGTCGTTTTTAGCTCTGTCTTTAGGGGTGTATACCGCCCTTAATATTGAAGATGGACCCTAGGTTGCTTATGAGAATTATTCTAATTTCACCCAAGGAGTATCCTGCCAAAGTTTGATGCAATGTTTTAGAAACACGTTGTATATATAAAACCGCCATTATTGTTTCAAGCCTATGGCCTGGTTCAGTTTTTTATTCAAGCCCTATATTTTCCATACCGGCTTGTTAGACCTGTCGTAGCATCATATACCTTATAATCTATCTTAAGACTAGGGCAGGCACAACACCCAGTCCACGGCCGTTAATTTGATCAATGTGAAAAGGTAAGCTCATATTTTCATTAATGATACATTTTCGGCCATTCCGGGAATCGACACGCTATCAAATGAGATAATATTATACGCTTAAGTACTAATTACGCTAATGGGTTAGGAATCGGGAAGGTTGAATTTAGAGGGAGTGAACCTACATTTTTGTGGAGGGAGAGTGGAAAACAATTAGGGAAAAATCATCCCAGTTCACCCGACCGAGATTCGAACCTCGATCTCCTCGTCCACGGCAGTCTATCTGAGCAAGAAATTAGCGCGTTAGCTAACTACGCCACTGAGTTGGGTTTGATCCATACTAATCACTGAGACAACACATCACAGGCCGCTAAAGCAGCCTGATGAACCACTGGTCTATTACTATCTACAATTACTGGTACTAGCTAGAAATACTATTGGTGTAAATTGTATGTGCTTGTATATCAATTTATCATAGTAATAATACTACTTCAACTCAATTCCAATACTGCTTTGTATTTCCAGCTTACGTGTTGAGCATTGATTTTCCAGATAGTCTGCTTCAGAAGATGTTTCGAAAGCTTGAGGTTGAGTGAATCGATCTTCTGAGCTCAGACGACATTCTTGTCGGATGTGGTTGTAACTTGCTGACCTAGATTTAGAAGATATGTTTATTCATTTTATTTCAAAGTATTCCTTTAACAGAATAAAACATTTGGTTGAGTAAAGGAATGAGATGTCAAATGACATAAAGCGAAAATATTAACTTGATGGTTGAACACTACAATGGCTTCAATCCAAAGAGGGGGTCAATCAAGATAATAAATAAGGAATAAACCTTACTGAATTACGTATTTCAATAAAATATGGTCAATTCTCAAAAACTTTAAGATGTTTTGTCTTAGACCAGTTATATACTTGTTAAATTATCTGAGTTGATATAAAAATAATGAATGAGGTACAGTTACGAGCTTTGTAATGTTTGAAACTTGTATATATTCTGTGTTGGCAATAATAAAATATATTTCCAACAAGAATAGTTATGAATATTAATTATTGTTATGTTATAATAATATTCTCTGTCATATTTATTCAGATATGTATAAATAAACACAAAATATAAATTTAGTATCATTTGAAATAATCATGTTTAGACACTAGATTACCATATTTAAATTAATATCTCCATTATAATATTATGTCTAAGCTATGGGACACGTATTTTCATATTTTAAAAAACACTACTAATCAATTAAATTTGAAACACGCTTTAGTGGCCGTGCGGATTAAGGAATCAGTCTTATATGGTTTGTTTTTCCGGTGATAAAGTGGTCTGCAATCGAATTCCAGCGGAAACTATTGGAGTTATTTTTTACAAAAATGTTTCCCACCTTAGTTACACACAAATGCGTGTACATTTCCACCGAGTTCTACCGTGTAACTATGTAGGTATCCCGGATGGGTAAAAAACGTTCTGCAAATACATTAAATATATATAATATTAATATATAATATTAATGTCCAGATATGAAAAATAGATCATACAATTCGTAACTGTACCTCATTCATTATTTTTATATCAACTCAGATAATTTAATAAGTATATAAACTGGTCTAAGACAAAACATCTTAAAGTTTTTGAGAATTGACCATATTTTATTGAAATACGTAATTCAGTAAGGTTTATTCCATATTTATCATAAATATAGATAAACACTACCAATGAAAACCTGCTTACACATTGTATAACTTTTACTAACCCCATTAAACGAAAATTTATATATTTTTTACCAATTTATGCAAATGTGCATATACAATCATCTAAATCTATTATTTTTGTAAAATTTAGTCAACATACTGGTATACTTTACTTATTTGCTTGAACAAACCTGCATACGAATGATCGCTCCTCCAGGCAGCGATCCTCACACTCTGTTTTGGAAACACCTGGTATTTGTAGATTAACAAATCCTCGCAGTTCATAGTTCAAAAATCGATCGAAAGTCCAAGCCAGGCCGCAAGTTACACCTAAAGCAAGTGAGACAAGTAGTAGTTATTTAACCTTCGTTTACCCTGAAAGGTAGCAAGCTTACCTTGCATAGTTCCTTTATGGCGCAGCTTATAAGATAAGCTCATAGTGTAATATGTTAAGGTAAGACAGCTACAATTCAGGGTAAAAGTAGTGTACATATATAAGTCTATATTTGTCTAAGCTAACTGATAGTTTTCATATTATAATTATTTATTTTTTATAGTAAAATAATTCCTTGACATGAGATTTAAAAGTCCAACTTCCATGCAAAATAGTGTAGATGCAAAATCATTAAAATGTAATGAACAAAATTTAAGAAATACAGTTAAGTCACTATTTTTTTTGTCATTCATGGGACGGAGCAGACAATAGACATAATAGATATATTTGAAATGAGAAATTAAAAAACAGTACCTAATACAAACATTAACATATCTCTAAAACTAAATAATTTATTCAAACAAATCTTTATTTATTATTCATTATGAATGATTATTTTAATAATTGTAAAATTAAGAACCAACTATTTGTGTTTGTTTTTGTATCACCGTACATAACCTAATACCAAAGAGGTTCTATAACTACATTTTTTGTTCAAAGCTTTGAATGTCAGGAAAATATCAAATATTAAAATAATGAATTTTAATAAGATAAGAAAGCACATATGAGTAGACTGGATAGTTCAATATAAAAAATACCCCCTCTTTATTTTCCTTTATCTTCTGACATTTTAAATTACTTGAATTGAGAACAAGACACTTAAATGTTTGTTTTGGTCTTTAATGCCCCTTTTAAAACAAAAAACAAAAGATTAAGTGGTGTTTTTCCCAATGCAAATAAAATATATATGCTTTTCCTAAGAGCGTCAATTATCTGTGCATTTGCACTTATGAATGAATGGAAGTGCTAAAAGCAGACAGAGTGCGATGATCAGTAGCTGGCACCTGATAGGCATGAAATGTACAGTGTACCATTTGAAGATGGAACTTTCATCTCAGCATTTGAAAGAGGGAGCCGAAGATTCAAGAACATTCTGTTTACGACGTTTAGGATCTAAGCTGTAAGAACAAGGTAAGTGATTGGACCATCAATTCCCCCTATTCGAGTAGCTTAGCAGTGATACAGTAGCTTCCAGAACATTCAAGGGTGAGTTACTTGATACATAGGCCTGAAGCAGACAGTCACGAATCAATCTGGTTACTCTTTTTTACTCGTTCTTCATAATACTTGACAGATTATTCGCGTGTACCTAGTTAACACATATATCTGAAACTTAGTCCATTTTCCTTTGATACTAGGACTCTCACTGTTAGTTGGGACTAACATTTATGTGTTGAAGCTTGAATGCAGTATAATCACGGTTACGGCAGTTTTAAGTTGAATACAGTAGTTAAAATATCAACAGAAACAGGACGGGAGGGGGAGTTCTCGTTTGTATATGCACACAGAGCCATTCCCCTTCAAAATATTTCACTTTAAAATGAGTGGCGAACGAGAGGGGACAAAGGCCTAAAGGCTTACCAGACCAAAGTTGTTTCATCAACTAGTGCCATATCTTTCATATTCGCGTTATCACTGTTGTTGAAAGGACTAGCTGTCCCCTTATATACTTTTATATTGCGGTAAGTTTTGTTACTCCTCATATTATTTTGTTCTAGACACAGAAATACTTAGACTCTAGTAGAATACGTCCCTGACCACAACTGATAAGGTCCATAACAAACTCAAGAAGACAAATGCACTTACTCTGACATGTATATTCAAAAAAGAAACAAGTGTTTTGTAATAATTGGGAATTTTTCTCAATAATATTGTGGTGTAGTATGATTTAAATACTTTGGTGCATGAAAATTAACAAGAATGAGAAAATTTTGTCGGGTTTCTTAAGGGTTGTGTAGAAACTTCTATTGTTATCTCATTTTAAAGAACTTAAAAAAAATCTCCTTGTACACTCAGAAAGAGAAATCTCAGTTTCATAAGTGTCAATTTTTGTGTCCATTATGAGAATCAAACTTAGGGCAAACGAATTACTGACTGAGCTAGAGGAATTTTAATTTTTTAACTTACTTGCATAGTTTGTATTGTTGATTGAATTATAAAATGGAAAAATCCCTACAAAAATAATTCAAGGCTTCCCAAACATAGATCATTAGTATATCAGCTACTCATATGTACTTTGAGGTGAAGTTACTATTTTTATGCTTAAATGTAAGAAGAAACATGCCGTTTATGATTTTTCTCAATATCTTTCAGTAGCACTTATGCTTAGGTTTATTCCATCAAACTTGATTAGATTTTCAACCAAACAAATATCACAAAATATGCGCTCCATTAATTTTAGAATCAAGAAGCCTATTCTCTCGTAAGGAAGGAGTAAAGTTTTGTATAGATCTCAGAAACTCATTTAAGTATATCAAATTTAACAGTAAAGTATGTGTAGTATATATTATGTAAACAAACATTATATAATACTTTACTTTATCGTGGATGCAGATATCCCAGAGAGGTAGTAAGATGGGGTCCAAAAAAAAAAATGTAGAATTTCTTTTTCCAAATAATTTGATATAATAAGCCCTTTGACCTTAGTATGATTCAGGAGTAGGCCTACTTTTAAATTATAACTAAATATTAATGAAAATTACATAATAATGTAAATATCCTCTTCTTCTTAAATTATTATTATTATTATTATTAGCACCGCGTCTTACTACCCGTTCGGGTTATACGCACTTACGCTAATGTGTAATGGTAGGGTGATTGTGAGATGAAATGGAGGACCTACAGTTTAACGTGGAATCCGAACCACGGTGGAGGCCTGGCATTCCTCACATTCACAAGTTGTGATTAATACACATCTTGTAAGAGGTGAAGGAAGGGTTTGGTAATCAGATTCTTCTTAAAACATTACTAATGTAAATTTAAAGCAGGCCTATAATTATATGGAATGGAATGATGAATACCTCGAAGGCAAATTGATTCGAAGTAAGCAATTCCAGGCACTTGTCGCAAATCTATACGATTTTTCTCAGCGTTTCCTTCTAGACCAGCACATTCATTCCTATTGTAATCGACGTTGAAGCCAAGGCAATGCTGATCTGCGCGGCAAAGTTGCGCGCACTGGATGGTAATGCCTGGAAGATTTTCACTAAGCAGGCGGTAAGCACGCTGGCCTTGAAGTTCGTACCCAGTCACTTTTTCATACTCCGCTCGTCCTATAACACAGCTGCCAGCTGAACCAAACAAATACCAAATCAAAATGTGTTTAAGAGCGAGTCATTAGTCGAGATACATCAATAGCGCTCATATAAATTTAATATACATATTAGAAGAGAGTGGGACCACCTACCACATCGCCGTTGAGCACCCACACCCTCCTCGACGCCCCCAGATGTTGCCCTGGGCGTCGTGGTGACAAAAAAAGTATTTTATACTACCATTCCCTCATTAATAGCGTTAAAAATGCATTAATTAATCATTCAAAGTTTAAGTTTCTAAAGTAAGTAAAGGACCCGAACACCGATCTAGAACTACAGTCCAAGATAAGGACACAAGTTAAGACGAATGCTTTGTCAAACCCAGCAAACACATTTTGCTCACAGAAGTGGACTTTAAGGTCAAGTAATTGAGGTCGGGGATTGAACCCATATTTTTTTCTCAAATGTGTGAAATGAAAAAACTCTTCGGTCTCGTATTGTCTGAGTCATAGTTATTGAACCTACAGTCTGATTTTCATAGGAAGCCCATTGTGATTTAAAAACTGGAAACTCATGTTAACACAATGGCGCAAATAAAAATATTACAACTGTATTTATATTGTTAGTTCATTTAATTAATAAGATAAACAATACCATAATATTGGAAGTTTTTGATAACTTTTTAACTAATAAATCAAATAAAACTTACTACACAATGACATATTTTAGTAACTTTGGATCAATGTTAGTTTTTGAAAGTGGACTTCCTATAAAACACAAGGTTTAGCTCAGCAACATAACAAACCGTGAGATTATATGCGACGATAAATTTTGTGAGCACATCAATGTCAACCAGTGTACCTCATTAATACTTTGTGAGGAATTATTTACACGCTGAGATTCACAAACAGGTACTTTCACCAGCCAGGGTAGCGATCCATTAATAGAAGTGGATACCCTGAGCCATTTAGCTTTCATCACACTACCGATTGGTACTTTCAAGTCCACGACACGTAGAGTCTAGGGTTCGATTAAGGATTCGACCTTTGCACTATTACTTAAAAAACTATTCCGGATTTTACCCTTGCACTATACACCCAAAACATCAGTTTTATCCTAAACATACAAAGCAAAACGCTGTTGCTGATTTTTAATAACTGAATCTACACCTAAAATTGTCACCCACACCCCACGGATGGATAACGACATCACTTGCAAAGACATAAACACTCTTCACCTTCCAGATGAGATTTAGTATATAAGACCCTGCATTTTTAAATCAAAATTATTTTGTAATCATGAGCTCTACAAGTAAATGAAGGTTAGTAATTAATAATTAGATCTAATATAAAACAATGTATCATATTTGAAGAGGAACAAGTAAATAATATTTCAAAGTGGGTTTTTCTAAAACAAGTAACAAATAATGCTATAAGCCTATGTTTTAAAATAAAACCACAAGTAGTTGATAATGATATATAATTCTAAGTGTATTTTCATTCATATGTTATTAAAATCGAGTAATTCATATTTTATAGCAATGATTCATATGTTTAAAACCGAATAATTCATATTTCAGTGTTTATGTTTCTCAAATAATTGGCTAATATTGTTATACATTTTACATTAATGATATATGAGTGGAGGAGTTTACATAATGATGAGTTAAACACCCAGTCTTCACCACAATACATTGTTAGGATAATAAAGTCTCGTAGATGACAGTGGGGAAGACATGCAGCGCGAATGGGAGAATCTAGAACTGTATTCAGTGTTAACTGGCAAACCCAATGGGAAGAGACCATTGTGAAGACCAAGACGCAGATGAGAGGATAACATTAAAAGGGACCTTAAAGAGATGGGGTGTAGTGAGGTGGACTGGATAGAACTAGTTAAAAAGAAGGATATGGTGTAATGAGGTGGAATGGAGATAACTAGCTCAAGATATAAATAGGTGGCGTACTTCTGTAAGTGCGGCAATTAACTTTCGAGTTCTAGTGCCCCGGCCTGGGCTAGGAGTCCAAACCGATATTTTGGGCCTTAAATGATACAAACCTGTCTTTATTGCGTAACCAACACCCCTTTCTATTTTTATGGCTCATTGTGGAGGAACATGAGCTTTTTATGGGGAGATGAGGACCATGAGTTTTTTTATAGGGGTTGTTAGTGGGGATTTATTACGTAGACTGTATACTCCATTATGTAAATGTTCTTATATATATTCTCTTACACGATCTCCTTCCTACACGGTAGTAGCACATTGTTTAGTGAGTTTATATATTGCAACTCCTGGAAAGTGAAAGTCACCTGTGACCCACTTATGGTTGGGACATTTTGGATGGGGATTAGTGAGTTTGACCTCGTTTGACAACAAGCAGAACGAGAAAGAAGGGTGAGCGTAGGGTTGGGGGTCTACGCCCAACAACGATGTGGTAAGTGGCCCCACGCACCACTCATACTATATTATTGATACAAATACAAGCGTATTATCTATTATAAAATAAATTGGCAGTTACTATAATATAGGTCCACTAAGATTATTATGATTTCATTCATTCGTATAACTTTTGGTATTGGATTCCCCTGGTTTTCTTTACTGGACTAAATTTTGTATATAAATTTAACCAAATACACTTGCAAAAAAAGTAAATGATTAGATTTTTCCACTAGCTGTGAAATCGATGGGTTTGTTTTGACTTAAAACAAGTTAAAACAACTTTTGGTAATTTTATCTATCATTTTAAATAAATATAACTTATTCTTATAATACTTCTTATGAATGTTTAATTCAATTACACATTCTACAGTCATAATTTTAATTTGATTTATTTTTTATAATGACTTTCAATATTTTACGTACATCCCGGACGTGTGAAAGGACACGTTGGGAAAAAAAATGCAAATACCTAAAATAAAAAAAATAAAAAGTTAAGCTGTATGAAAAGACAAACGTGTTTATTGTGTATAATTTTATTTTATTTAACCAAATTCTGAGAAAATATTCCGTTTCAGTTGCTAAGAATTGTTATGCCAAAACATATTTTGTATCCAAAATAAGTTTCTATTAGAATATGTTGTTTGGTATCAGTTTTACACCACACAGAGCCAGTGGCGCAGGAACGTTTTTATTTGGGGGGGTAAAAATAATCATGTGCTTTTATAGGGGATTACATTTTTGAGATTAAAAAAAGACCAGGGAAATGTAATACAGCTGTCCTTCGCACTACGCGAGTGATTGGTTCTGATAAATAATCGCGTAATACGAAAACGCATAAAGGGAATTGATTTCAACATGGGTGAGATATGGATTACTCCAAAGGAAAAAATAAAAAATAAAGACCTCAAACTTGTAAATGAATGCAATTTTTATTAATTTATCTAACTAGTACAATACTATAGGTAGCATACACCTTCTGTCAATCTTCAATCCCCTGAAATTGGTAAACAAATGCAATTTTTAATAAATTTATCTAATTAATAAATGCTACAGGTACACTTAGTGTTAATCTTCATTCGCATGATAAATTAACTGGATCTGGGAAATCTGGATTATCACTCTCTTGCTCTCTTGACGGCCCTTGGACTGTAGGCTCTTGCTCTCTGGAAGGCCCTGGGACAGAAGGCTCTGAAAAAGTTAGCTCTTGCTCTCTTAACGGCCCTTGGATGGTAGGCTCTTGGTCTATTGAAGGCCCTGGGAAGGTAAGCTCTTGCTCTCTTGAATTCTTGGGATGGTAGGCTCTTGCTCTCTTGAAGGCCCAGCTGGGATGGTAAACTCCTGATCTATTGAAGACTCTTGCCTGACAGCCCTTGCTGTCGTGAATGCCCTGGGTCGTTAGACTGAAGATTTTCAACATTTTGATGAAAAGGTCAAGACTCATCTGACAGGCAGCATTCTTCCTCTCTCTATAGAGTGCTTTGTAGCAAGCCAAATAACTCAATCTCTCTGGCAACTTTGGCGCTCCTACCCATGTTAGGGTCATTCTCTTCAATAATTCTAATTTCACTGTCAATGTGATTAAAAAATTCATCAATTTGTTTTGTTGAAGTTGTTTGATAAGCTCAACAACATAAGACTCTTCCTCTTCATCCTTTATTCCGCTCTCCATTTTTAGAAGATCTTCACTGGCGAGTTCTATTGAGGGGGATTGGAGCAATTCACCCACATTTGCCTGGTCTACGTCCTCAAATCCAACATCTTGCTATGTCAACAATGTCATGTCTTGAATTGGAAAGCTCGTGTTCAGGATCAAAATCATTAGAATCAGAAACTTCAGGCCAAATATTTTTCCAAACTCCCTTCATACAGGACTGTTTAACTTCTGCCCATGCATATCCAATGTTGTCATTACCACCCCCCTTAACCCCAAACTGTACAGTAAAGATCATTGTCCTCACTGGAAAGTGCATGCACAAGGTCACTCCATCACCGCACAGGATGACTGCTAACCATGCTGACCATGCATTATTTTTATTATTTATTAACCGCGTTATGGTGAAAACGCGTAAAGTGATATCGCGTATAACGAGGGATACCTGTATTTAACGGTCCCATTGTACATTTTCTCCTTTATTTTAGTCATGCCAAACATAAGAATTAATACACACAAAACAAATTAAGAATAAAGAAACACTGAAAATTAAAATATGTTTCCATTCACCTTTGCCCTATATTCGCTACTAGCTATAAAACCAATAATTAATTTTGAAATTTTCAAGTTGTTGAGCCTCTCAGGGTATGCATTCAGCAGATAAAGGTGATTTACTCTAAGTTGCCTTATCGTGGAGCGAAAATAGTTTTTTTTTCCGTACAAGCATTTAAAAACTTCTTTCTGCAGTAGCTTATGTAGCTGCTGGTATCACTATCAGAGTTTTCAAACCGTGTGTGCTCCAGGCATATTTAATTGTTATTATGTTACCTTAGTGTGAACTTTGTATTTTGATTCAACAAGACATTTACATTATCTAAAAGTTTTATTATATTATTTGGGGGGGGGGGGTAAAAATGATAATTTTTACCCCTCTCAATTTTTAGGGGGGGTAAAATTTACCCCCGTACCCCCCAGTTCCTGCGCCACTGCACAGAGCAATAATAATTTGCGTGTGAACAATTGATCACTTTAACTCAACAAACTAGCTGCTGTGCGCATTCTTGAACGTTTTGTTACTGGGATTTTTGTTCAATAATCCTAAACTGGTCATATTGCATAGTTATTATTGTTTTGATATATTTGAAAAAAAAAGTTTCATTCAAGGTCCTGGCCTATTGTTCCACACTAGTTTTTTTGCATTATGGATGCACGAAACATAGAATGCTGTAAACTGATTATACCCATTATGAAGATTACCTAGTAATCAAAAATATAACATATCTTAAAAACAACTAGAACTAATATATATAAAAAATAATAGAATTGCTTCTTTGTCACTTTATGTAATTTTAGCGGAGTTAAAATTGGTCTATAAAATAAATTTCTATTTCATAAATACTGTACTAATTATATAGAACACAATTATCTTTTCATAAGCTAATAAATACATTTTAACATTTAATAAATAGCTATTAAGAATTTTAAGAATCACATTTATGCCAATTTACAAGGCAGACTTGCAAGTAACGTTAATGCATTATTAGTTAAATATTTAAATCGTTAATATGAAGAATAACAAATACAAGCAATTACATCTGTATAGCCTGAATTACAAATATATATCATTTTATCCTGTTTTATTATGGTAATATTCTAATAGTATCAATAGAAAAGCATAACATGTATTGTCTAGAAGTGGAAATATGGAAACTAAAATGAAAGCACTAAATTCAACTTTAGCATCATGCAAGTTCAACAACTACAACAAAACAGGATTAAAGACTAAAGAGCTTACCCACAGTAGAGGCGATCTAGAGATACTCTGGGTGCAATAGCATAATCAAGAGTAACAGCACGTAAAGCTGTCACTTCTGCACTGATCGAATGATGATGGCGTTCAATAGTGTCTTACATATATATAAACTACGTAAATATATGTAAGATAACAGAAGAACAACTTTTATTATTAATACAAAATAGAACCACCTTACTTTAGTAGGCTACTTGTGAAGATCAAAAGAAAATATCAAAGAAGACTGAGGTTTAGATATCCTTCTACTTAATGTACAAGCAGTGTTTAAAATTTCCCCTCGTGTGTTCCTTAAAACTGTTGGTTGATGTTGAAGAGCAATTTAGTTTTATAGACCTACAATTACTTCACCAAGTCAAAAGCTTCAGGGAAATTGATCAAAATAACACTTCGTTTATTTATTGTTGGCTTAATATGTTGTGGCGCAACAACATTGTGTATAAACAGGTTGATTTAAATTAAACTGTTTCTAATTCATGTGAATCATTACATACCAGTTTGTGATACGTATTAATTAAAATACTAATCGCATTGCAGAATTCTGCAAGTTTTGAATCACCGTAGACAGTACTTGTGGATAGCTCTGAGAGACCGATAATTTCCCCAGTTAACACATTTAAACTCAACACATCAACTAGTTAATATAGCCCTGGATACAAGTTAAACTAGGTTGGCTCAATGGTAGAGCATTGGCGCGCAAAGATAAAGGTCCTGGGCCAGATTCCCGTTTCTGAGTTGTCATTTTTTTATTTATTTGAAGAAGAATGATTTGTTCATGCTGGGGATATCTTTGTTCAAATCTTTTTGATGATTTGTATTAAAAAAATATGATGTACGTTATTAGAGTATAGCACATTATATAATATACATATTTGGAGCTATAGTATTTTTTGGCCCGAATATATCTTTGGTAATATCTTACAATGCCTTCTCACTTTATACCCAGATTTGCACCGATTCTAGACACTCAACTATTAGGTCAAATTATAATGTATGAATAATCTCTGAAAGATCACATTTTGAGTTTGAGACGTTTTTGATGGTTTGGAGCATAATTATGGTCTCGATTAGATTTAATTTTGGTATTTAAAATAAAAGGAAATATCATTAGAATTTGATATATGGCTGGCTGAGTCTGTGACCTCAATTTTGGCATCACATATCTCAAGAATGGTTGTATCAGTCACCATAAAATTTTAGGGAGATATAGTAGTATTAATAAGATAATCCCCCATAACAAAGGCTTTACCATCATTGCTAAGCAGTTTTTATAATGTACGCAAAAGGATCGATATTGCTCCTAAACAAAGTTTTAACGTTAAGGATCTACCCACTCTGGGATGTCCAGTAGGCTGTTTGCAGCCCCTAATGTTGAGCACCATTCTCCTACAACTGAATACGTCTTTAAAATGTAAGGGTGAATGGTGAAAGCTGAGGTGTGACATCAAATAGGTCCTGGGAAGGAGGTTAGGGGGAGTTGGTTGGAAGGTCAGTCTCAACTCGACTCGACGCAGTGACCTTTCTCTAGGGGGTCACCTATTACCCTCTGTTCTAAGGTTGTCATGGTACAAAGTGTTTGGGAAAAGGGGGGGGGGGAGCTCAGAGCGTGAGATCTTCTTTACAGGTGGCCAAGACACCGCCGCAGTGTCCTTTGGTCATGGTACGCCACCAATCATCATGGAACAATAGAATTAAATGCTCTTTCACTATAGGAAAGTGCTTTACAATGGTGGAAAAGCCTTTTTTGTAGAACCAACTTTTATTAATATTTGTGGGGATCTGTGTGGAGATGCTTTTTAGTAATGACATATTTATTTACGATTAAAACTGTGACCCAGAACCATTAGCAAATTAAACAATACTACCAATTGGAAATGTGCTATCAACCAAACAAATTTTTAGAGTCAGATGATTTTGCGTTTAACTAATAAATCTGTGCCCCTTTAAATAACAATATCAAAATTCATTCAATGTTTGATGAACTCTTCAATTTTTCAAGTTAAAAATGAGTTTATAAGCTCATTTTACAATGTAAAATATGGTTGAGCCAAACTTTGAAACTCTTCACTAACCAAATTTAAATTTGGTGGATTATACTCTACTATCTATAGGTGTGTAAATACTCGTACATTTTTGGCTAGTTGACTTGATGAAGTTTGGCTATTTGAGCCTCTAACTAGTAAAAATGTAAGTTAGTGTAAATGTTGTGTGAAGAAGAAGTTTGTATTGGCCTGACCAGCAGAACTCAGTTACAACTTGATGCAGCAGAAGTGGCATGCCGACAAGAACGAGACAGCCATGTCTGAGCTTACTGGGCACATTGTCCGTGCGGCTGAAGAGAGTACCTTGCGGCTCTCCGGGCCCAGGGATAGGGCCGGGGCCAGGGATAGGGCCGGGGCCGGGGCCAGACCCTCCTTCCAGGTGGCAGCTGCGCTCTAAGTAGTTGGTGCCAGGCCGACTCATCAGGGCATCACTTCCTGCAGAGGCTGCGCAAACCATTACACTCCCGTTACTAACGAAAGTAATTCAGAATACCAAATATGTAAGTTACGGTTCAGATAGAAATTATGTATTATAAACTTTTAGGTAATAATTTAACATACTCCAAACAAAACAAACTAGTCAAATCTTAACTGTGAAGATAAGATGTAGCAATAGTTTTGTAAAAGCCTTTTAGGCACATAACATATTTTTCTTAGCTTTAATAATAGAGTATCACGCCATTCCATGTGGATCAACATTAAGGAGAGCGATTGGAGGTGTCCTTGTGCTACTTATGATGGCTGACAAACTATGCATAGGCCTAAATATGAAAGTAAGTGGCTAGTAATTGGTTAAAACGTGAGTAAGAGAAATTAGAGATTTAAAAATTAAGTGATATCTAAAAATAAAGATCAGCGCTATGAATTTCGCTCTTGTCTTCAAATGACACCATTACTAAAGCTACTTTAACAAATTCACTTCTTCACAAATAGAGTTTCGAACCAAATTCCCGTAAGTGCAAGTATCTTGAATGTTGATATGTTATATTTATACCCCAGGGAGAATTTCTAAAGTGAATCAAAAACAATCACAAATAGTTTAATCCTCTCCCTCCTTAACTCTTATGTTTCTCAACCTCATCACACCAATGAGTATGCATTGCAGCATTTGAAAACCAAACAATGAACGTTAACGTTACATCTACAATAGAGGCTTGTTCAGCAGTATAGCACTGCCATGGTACTTGAATGTTACCCCTGTCGTCCCCACTGATGAAACATTGACTGCCACTGGCATAATAGGAGAAGGAGCGGCAAATGAAGTCCGAGTACTCATAGCAACGTCGCTGGCACTCTCTCTCGTCTGTAATTAGAGGCAGCACAATGTCCAGGTAGCGTGGGTAGGAGTTTGGAACAGACTTGAAGTGGCAGCGAGACTCCTCTAACAAAACAAGTCAAACCTACTGTTACTATACATTGGAAATAGTTTTCCATTTTGAAATGTATAGGTTGTTTGAACCCATACTTATAGGAATATTTTGGAATGTAAGTCAACTACTATTTTAAATCACATACCTTTTTTTTTTTTTTGCACCACGTCTTACTACCCGTTCGGGTTATACGCTTAAGTACTAATTACACTAATGGATTAGGAAATGGGAAGGTTTAATTTAGAGGAAGTGAACCCGCATTTGCGTGGAGGGAGAGTGGAAAACCATTTAGGAAAAACCACCCCCAGTTCACCCGATCGAGATTCGAACCTCTATCTCCCCGTCCTCGGTGGTCTGACTCCACACGACTGGCGCGTTAGCCAACTACGCCACCGAGGCGGGTCACATACCTTATTAAATCACTTGGTGGTGTTGATATGTTCTAATTGAACCAAAATATTTATTTTGAATATTTAGAAAATAATTTAATTAATGTACCATAAATTTAGTTACTTAACTAAAACATAGTTTATAAATAAGTAAATCAAACAAAATAACCTTTGGTTTGTTTGTATAATATTAATGAGTTAACAAGAATATAAGAATAAACCATCGTATTGAAATTATTGTCAATCTGCAATTTATAAATTATATTATATTAATACACATATTTAGTTTTGCTCCAATTATGTATCTACACATTGTTACTACGGTAACTGGGAATAAATAAAATGCTACGATCTTGGAATTGTCTTACCTTATCCCTATTGTAATGAACCTATGTTGGTATCTACATTAACTGGTTATCCAAATAAGGTTTTTTTTTCGTTTGGAATATATCTGTTTATTTGTAGATTAAATTAGAGACGTGGGAATTCTTCAGACTTAAAGTCCATATTCGAATATGTTATTCTCTCAAATAAAGATTTGTTTTAAATATGAAGTAAATTGATTGAGTAAGTGGGAATCGACATTAAAGTTATGATCCCACAAATTATGAAAGATCTTTTATAATTGAAACTGAGTAAATATACTTTTGACATCTTAGCATGTGATGTTAACACAGTAAATATTTTCAATTACTTAATCAATGTTAGCATCTAGCCAATAAAAATTAAAGATAGATAATATATTTTGATTGTACTTCACTACTTTTTTTAAATACTAATTTAAATGCTTGAGTTTGTTTGTTAGGTCTTGAACTTGTGAAATATTAAATTGACCAACACGAATAGGCAAAACCCAACCAAAACAGTTGTCTGACTTTTTATATTGTAAGAGACTAATAAATTTGGCACTAACACCACGAAAAAATCGAAACGTTCTGATTTGTCGAGAAAAAATTAGTGAATTGTAGACTAAACTCAAAATTGTCTTTGTATGTTCTAATTCCCAAAGTTGACAGTTGTATTAACACTTTATATCCAAATAGAAAGTAAGCTTGGAGTCTGCACTTCTCCAATGTAGTGTTACTGAAAGGGACTTAACCTGCCCTTAGTATTATCTATTTAGCAAAATGACACTAGAAAAAAATTTATTTATATATATATATATATATATAGTGATGCAGTAAAGGCCTAGCGGCACTAGAGGGTTACCAGTGGATGGGGTAATTAATGTATTAAATTAAAAGTTTGTTTTGAAAATCATAAAAAAATATAGTAATACAATATTATAGAAATTTAATTACCCTACATAATCAAATTATTGTATATATAATTAATTTTAATGACTTGTGTTATTAATAGTCCGAAACAATCTTTTACAACGTGAAATGGTACAAGTCTTCTCAAGACTAGAAACTTTACTTTAAATTTATTACTGTTTCCAGTCTATGGTCTGGGTCAGTTTTTTTATTCAAGCCATATATTTTCCACTACCGGCTGGCTAGGCCTGTTGAAGCTTCATATGCCTTATAACTTAAGACTGGGACGGGAACAACATTCAATCCCCGGCCATTAATTTATCAATGTTAAAGGGTAAACCCGTATTTCATTAGCAATACATTTTTCGTCCATGCTAGGAATCGAACCCGTGACCCTTAGCTCAGCAGGTAGACACGATACTGACCGAGTTAAGGTGTCAAATCAATAGTAGCAATGACTAACTCGTTTAAATAAGACAAACCTGATGCTAAGTTTTCTATTGAGACTGTTTCCTTTAATGCTTTTAAGTTAGAATGTGAAACTTCATATACCTTCATACAATAATTAGTGCATTTGAACGGTAAAATTTAATTTGAAATGTCTCCGCTATCAACTAATAAAGAGAGGTGTCACGTAAGTTTGTTCTGCACCTGGCAAACAATGGTTCTCCAAGTATTCGATGGTAGGAGGGGCATCCACGTAGTCGTTAGGTCTTGTTCTGCGGTCCTCACTCGTCAGTCTACACTCGGCCGTCTGAGTGTCATACTCTGCTGAACGACAGTCGAACCTTCTTTCCCTTAGGCAAGCCTCCATACAATCTCGTCTGCTCTGCACAAGCTGAATCTTGAGGTCATCATGGCCACGCAGCTCCTTGCCAGGTTGGCGTTCAAAGGCCCAAGCCCGGCCCTCACACCCTCGAACATTGCCTGCAGGAATAAACATGCTCAACAACTTTAGGGGATGAGGATAGTTTTCAACTGTTAAATGTATATTTGAAGTGGCTTACAGGTTTTGAAAGAATGATGGGACTCATGGTGCACACCACAATGTACAAATCTGTAGGAGTCCTCTAGCAGCGTTAAATGAAGTCACATGCTCATCAATAGCGGTCAATGAATTTTTGATATCATAGTGAAACCCCGTTTGTCCATAACTCTTTGATCTAGATTTCCCAAACTTCCGGACTGATTTATAAAAACCTATTTTTTAAATGTATAGTACTAACATACTTCGTGCGAGACACCGTTTAGTCAGAGGTGCTGAGTTATAAAAGGGTGGCCGCATACTACCCAGTCAAGACATTTCACCATGTATCTGCATCTTCGCTAATCAAGACAAATTCCAGTCCCATTTGGTTCAGATGAACACGACTTAATTGTAATAGTTATTGAGTTGACCCCTGACTTACAATTCATAGTTTACTCTTTGTAATATTTTATTTTTTGTAATGTAAATCAGAGTAATTAAAATATATCATGTGACAAAGGAACTCACTAAAGTGTTTTTTCTATATTTTGTGGCCATACGCATGTTTTTACTGTTGACATGTTTAGGGGAAATATTAAAAAGACTCTGAGGCAAGGCTGTATTTTTCAAACAATTTTTTAGTAACCATTTGGATTATACGTTTATATACTAACTATGCTAATAGGTTTGGTATAAGTAAGGTTGAATTTAGAGGGCGTGTACCATTATTTGCTTGGAGAAAGATTGGGAAACCATTTATGGAAAACGACCCTCAGTACACCCGACCGGGATCGAACCACGATCTCCCCGTCATCGACAGCGTAGTCTATTGTGAGAGTAGCGCCTTTAACCATGTGGCCACCGAAGCAGATTTTAGGCTATATTTGGAATCTCTTTTACTGTAACAAATAAACTTTGAAGTTATCTATTGTAGTATTTTAGCACTGCGTCATACACCCGTTCGCTTATATACTAATTACGCCAATGGTTTTAAGGATTAGGATGGTTATATTTATAGGGCTGTACCTGCAATTTATTGGAGGAAGAGCGAAAAACAATTTTGAAAAAACCATCCTCAGAACATCCTAACAAGATTCGAGCCTCGATCTCCCCGTCATCGGCAGTCTAGTCTAGTGCAAGAGTAGCGCGTTAGACCACGTGGCCACTGAAGTGGGTATCTAGTGTTGTTATATCCAAGGCTAAAATTTATTATTCTTTCGGTCAAAGGCTCCATTTTGCAGAACAATTTTATTCACAGCACACGTGCAAATTTGAGGGCCAACAGAACACCTCTTCAAAATAATGTTGAACTTGTGTCTTAAAATATACAATTTTTGGGATTATTAATAGCAAATAATATTTTGGGGGTGAGTGGATTCACAGTCAATAATTGTTAAATGCAAATGGTCATTTCTATAGTGAAATTTAAGTATTAGTCCAAAAACACTGTGAAAGATTAAACGGTTTATTTTAAAGAGAGTGATGCTCTTTTTAAAGATTGAACATTTTCAAAATACATGGAAAGTTTAATTATACCTCTTAAACAGATTTTTTCAAAATAGCTTTGCCCTTGTCGAGAAGATAGTTCACTTCCTCTTCCTTGAGTGTTTCTGTCAAGCTTAAAGCACTTCATGGCACTGTAGTCCAAAGTGAAAGCTGGGCAGTCAGAGCCAGCCTCCAAGCAACGCGCACCACACTCTAAGGTGATACCAGGAGATGTCGCCATGGCCAGCCCAACTTGCTGGGCACTGTGCAGGAAATGGCCAGTCACTTTCTCAAACGTGAACAGCCCGTCCTCACATTGACCTGTCATATACAATCACACACACCAATATTTTAAATGTCATGTTTAGTTGTCAATATATTCATGTATGTTATCTTGGGATATTACACTAGGATGCCACGGCAGCTCTGTTGGCAGCCCTGCTGGTTATGAAACAAAGAAACCAATGGTGAATCACGCAGTTGGGTAGAGATGCCAGTCCGGGTGATAAGACACTGCACTAGTGGCAGCACTACCACAAGGATACACGGCGTGAGGTCAGGGTGGCAGATCTCACAAATGCCAACGGCGCTGCCAGCAGAGATGCCGTGGCATTATAGTGTGATAAAAGCCTTATACCTTTCTTACTCGAGACAGTATTTGAATCCTTGAATCTCTACATCGAGTTATATCCCTAATCAAAACTTGGATTGGGGTTTTAGAATGAATCTTGTAAGTCCTATAGATGATTGATAATTGAGATTTATGTTGATTGATATGTTATCCCAAATTGCATCTCTAGGTTAATCCTTTAAAAATTAGAGGCACTTTAATTTGAAACGAATGAGTTGGAGGCCTTGTATATATTGCTTAAGGGTAAATGTATCTGTTCCACAGGACACCCAGCTCAATCAAATAATCAATAAGTACAGTTCACCTGCAAAACATCAAGTATCTAGAGTTTGATCAAAATAAGAATATACGTTTCAGCTTAAAGATAAGCTAAATTAGAAATGCGTTTTGTATACAATTAATTTACATGAGAAGAACAGAAAAATCAAGGTGTGTGTTAACCAAACAATGCGTGTTAAAAAAATGTTTGGATTCAATACAAAATATAGATTTCTTAGCACACGTCCGACTACCCATTTGGGTTATACGCCCATGTATTAGTTGCATTAATGTGTTAGGAATTAGAAAGGCTTAATTTATATCAAGTTTCACCCACATTTGCGTGGAGGTAGAGTTGAAAACAATTTAGGAATAGCCACCCTCACTGCACCCGACTGGAATTGAGCTCCGGCAGTCCCGTCTATTGTGAGAATAGCGTCTTAGACCTTGTGGCCACCGATGCGGGCTTAGCACTTTAAAATTATTTCAATTGGATTTAAATTACTAACTAGTGGATCGTTGCAGTGATGGCTGCAGATTTTTGCACTAAAGTTGATTTTAAACTTTTTATAGGGAAAGGATCTATAGAATAAGCCCTCACTCCCTTTTTAAGTAAAAATTTTCCTCGTCAAGGCTTATCAACTTTACTTAGATATTTAGTTTTCGATGTGTAATTTGAATCAAAACTTATATTTACCGCCTTCATGCCCCAATGAGAACTTTAAAATTACCCCTCTCCCAGATCTATCTATTTGTTGCAAAAACCACTCAAGTAACGATTGAGCTGATATTATTTTTAATCAAAGATAAATATATTATTTACCAGTATACAGCTATACACAAATAATGGTTTTTCATGGTGATGTAAGCAAAGAATGATTGTACAGATGAACCACTGCCTACACAAAAGGAAAGATGGAACATTCACTAGGAAAATTGGGTTTTAGTTTTAGGCCAATATTTTTACCAGAACCCTGATACCCTAATCTTTAAAATGAGTGTTCGTTTGTCAAAATCTGTTCAGTCATTTCCTTGTAATTTCTATTACTGGAAACGGGCTTATCAAATTATATTTAATATATAAAATAGAGAGAGTGATAAAATGTGATAGTGAAAATGAGAGTGTAAGTGTTTGAGTGTGTGATTGTGTTTGTGGTTTAGTATGAAAATGAGAGTGTAAGTGTGAGAAAGGAGTGTGAGTGTAAGGTGTGAAAAAGTTAATGGAAGAGACTGAGAATGAGAGTTAGTGTGAGCGTTTGATAGTGAGAGTATGTGTATGTGTTAGAGAGAGAAATAATGGGAGATAAGGAAAAGAGTGTGTATATGTGAGGAGAGAGAATGTGTGTGAAAGAAAGTGAAAGAGAGTGTGTGAGAGAAAGATAATATGTTTGGGAGAATGCGTGATAAAGTGTGTGAGAGAATATGTGTAAGAAAGAGAGAGTGTAAAATTTTGGGAGAGATATTGTGTGAAAGAGAGAGAAAATGTGAGGGCGTGCGAGAGAGAGTTTGAGAGGAAATTAGATTGAAAGAGTGTTTAAGAGAGAGAGTGTTTGAGAGAAAGAGTTAGAGAGAGAAATAGAGTAGGCAAGTTTGAGAGGAAGAGAGAGTGGGTTTGCGAGACAGTGGGTTTGAGAGAGATTGAGTTTTAGAGAGAGTAAATTTGAGATAGAGAGAGTTTGATGTATAGAGAGTGAGATTGAGAGAGTGAGATTGAGAGTGAGAGTTTGATATAGTGAGATTCAGATGAGAAAGAGTTTAAGTCAGAGAGTTTGAGTCAGCGAGTTTGAGAGAGAGTTTGAGCTAGAGGGATTATGAAAGAGAGAGTGATCAAGAGATAGAACGTTTGAGAAAGAGTGCGTTTGAATTATAAGAGAGCGTTTTAGACAGAGCTTAAGAGAGAGCGAGAGTATAATAAAGATAATAATGTTAAAGAAATCGTGTGATAAAGAGTGTATGTGAGGGTATAGAGTGTGTGAGAGAAATAAATAAAGTGTGAGAGAGAGAATGAGAAAAGATTATATTATAAAGAGTGTTTTATAGTGTATGTGTGTGTGTGGGGGGGGGGGCTGCGGAGGTGGGTGTGTGTGTGTGTATGAGGGGAGAGAGTGTAAGAGAGTGTAAGAGAGTGTGTGAGAGCATGAGAGAGTCTGATAGAGAGTGATAATGTGAAACTATAGATGTGATATTCAAATATTATGGAACTTTGAAATATCATTCCCTCAAAATTATCATCATGGAAACATAAATGATCTTGCTGTTTTTGTAAGAATGTGAAAATATAGATGGGGTGCACAAAACATTACTTTTAAATATCATATCCTCAAAATTAAGCAGTAAAATGAAAACATAGCCTAACTTACGTATTTTAATTGTGTTACTATTTGCTAAAAATGAACATCAAAACCCTTTATTTGAAAAAAATGAACACCAAAACTCGTACTTAGATGGTTAAAATGGCTATTTTTTAACACTATTCAAGATCATTTTATTGTTTTTGAACTTATAAATTATTAAACATACCAAAAATATTTAAACGTCATTTATACGTCAAATATGCGAAACAAAACTTAGACAATATTTTCATGAATTTAATAACTTAACTTTTTAATTTTTTAATTATGCTCAATATTATTGATTTAAATACGAACTAACGATAACAACATACCAATAAAAACAGGTTAGGCATCTCAATTCAGCTGTGTTATGACCAGTATCTAAAGAGAAATATTCATCCAAAGATAAAATTGTGATGTGTTCGGACCAACAAATAAAGATTGAGTTATAAATTTCATCCAAAGAGTTATATTTTATTAAAGAGATTTACGGCCATGCAGCAAATAACGAATAACGGCTTCTATGGTGACAAAACAAAGAATAAAAAACTGAAAATTCTCTGTGAAAATCGGGTTTTAGTGGTCATTTGTCCAAATCTGTTCAGTCATTTCTTCGTAATTTCTATTGCCGGAAAAGTACTTCTCAAATTATATATAAGAATGTGCATATAAGAAATAAACGTCAATCCATTAACTAGAGGCATACAAAATATTTCCTAACATGAAATACCTAAGTGTTCAACTGTGTGCTAGAACGAAACCAATACTTCATCAAGATTGAAGGAAATCTATTCTTTATTATTATTATTATTATTATTATTATTATTATTATCATCATCACCGCGTCTTACTACCCGTTCGGATTATACGCACTTACGCTAATGTGTAATGGTAGGATGATTGTGAGATGAAATGGAGGACCTACAGTTTAACGTGGAATCCGAACCACGGTGTGAAGGCTTGGAATTCCACACATTCACAAGTTGTGATTAATACACGTCTTGTCAGAGTTGAAGGAAGGGTTTGGCAATCAGATAAATCTGTGCCGGGACCGAGGATTAAACACCGAACACCCAACACAGAATTCTGACACCTTACCCCTAGACCACTAGGTCACCTATTCTTAATTCATTCATACATATGAGTTATATTAATTTAATAATAAACTTCAAAGCTTAAGAGTATATATAATAAAAAATACAATATTATTTTTATTGAAAAGATAGCTCACTTATACTACATTGTTTCTCCGCATAGACGGCTTCTCTTTTCAGAATGAGAGGAGCATTGCTGAGTGAAACAGAATCATCACCACTCAAGTAGCACCTTTTCTCTCCAGCGGAATATGTGAATGCTCTGCATGTGAACCCTCTAGCCTGCAAACAAATACATCATATATGTGTAGTGTGTGTGCCAAGGGAAAAACTAAATACAAAGTTAGTCTTTCACTTTCACTTAATAAAAGTAAGTTTGAATCACAGTACAGTAGAACTTTGTTAATAAGGCTGGCCATCAGCTGGATAATCAGCAACAAAGTGAACAATCGTGAATGACTGAGTAGGAATGGAAAGGGGAAAAGGCACCGGTCATTGCCCTCGCCAGCAGCGTAATCGGTACGCTGGGAAATCCGACAGTAGCAAACGTTTGTTGACAGAACACAGTTTTAGCTCCGACCAAGTTACTAACTACAGTACTGTGCTACTGATTGTAGTTGTTTTAGTTCAGTACAGTAGGCATACTCTAATTTACCCTACGACTATAGTATCGTAGTTAATTAATGTATTTAAAATAAGTTATTTTTTTAAATAATACATTAATATTTGTTACACAACATTTTTTACAAAAATAATTAATAAATGCTAAATTTCAGTGCGGATAGACAGGAAATCTGGATCAATGAGGGTCGAATGGATGAGTTTCCACGGTATGTTTTCTTCTAACAATAACATATAAAGTAACAAGACCAGCATAAACGAGACAGAAAAGTGCCCGGTGCAAAGTAGGTTTTAATTTGGATATTTTTTAATCAATTATCGCAGGTAACATTTTATATACTAATGAAAATAGGTGTATATCATATAGATATTAAAATTGTTATAGTATGTTTAAAGGTACGGTTTGAAAATTAATTGGAAACCAAATTAATACTAAGGTGTGAAACTTTAAGGTGTTTCTACTACGCAAATGCAAATATTTTACATCTAAAAACTACATCTTCCCCATCCCTACTCCATCAATGTAAGCAGTCGGGTAGTCCGGACAGATATTAATTCAAGAATCACGAGGAAATAAAATAATGTTCTTCATTTTATTTTTCTTAGAAACCTGATAGGCTTGGACACTCATCATCTTGTGTAGCACAAAGTGCAAATAGAACCCTCATAATTTGGTTACCTGATCGCATAGAGCTTCACATTCGCCTTGACTGGCGGCAAACTGCAGTTCATCCATTGAAATAACAGAACTGCCCTGACGCACGTTGTAACGACAGTCAGGGAGCGCTGAAACCCGAGAACAAGCTGTCAGTATGCAACATGAACTTCATTTCTGGTTCAGGAGATGTCTGTACTAAGTGAATCAATGAGAAGTGAATAACACATTACTGAGCTATGTAGTAAACCTCAATAAAACAATCATTGTCTTTCTAGTGCCAATAAGCATAAACTACTGTTGTATTAATTTAATATATATATAAATGAAAGTATTAATATTTTTATTACTAAATATATTTACATACTGTTTTACTTGTTAATATTAGTTAAAATGTAGAGTGGTCAAAATTAAATAGAAAAAGTGAAACCTAGTAAATATGAGAACACAGCGTCAGTACATTACATAACAAGCCAACATGTTTAAGTATCTATTTAGTAAAAAGAAAATTAAGTTTAGTAGTTTAGATTTACCTTCCATAAAATATAGTAGCCAATACTAGAAATTCTCACGGTACCTACCAATATAATTCTATATAAAAATGTATAGTAATGCGATAGCAACGTTCCATTTGTGTTCATTTACGAAGCTATTTCACACATTATAAAATATTTTAGCTATTGTTTTGCAAGTATATATATTTTCTTGCCATTTTTCCTCTACTCGTCTATCAGGTTTTTATTGATGTAGTTATTCACATAAATCACTTTGGGGATAAGGTTTCCATTTTTGAAAATATTTCAAATGTATGTTCTCGTGGTAATGTTTAAACTTTTATTAATTAGATTGAATGTTTTGACGATGCGATTTTGCTTACATACCAAACTAGTGGGGATAGTTCTATAGCTGTAATCACTTACACCGGACGCACTGGTTCTCCAAATAGTCTATAGGACTACCAGTTTGTCGTCGGAATGCGTTGGGCTGACTGCGACGGTCTTCACGGCTCAGCCGGCATATATTGAGGGTCTCATCAAACTCTGCTGATCTGGAAATACGTGAACACAAGCCACTGTGTCAGCAGAAAATGTATCAAATATAGACTAACAGATTATCAGAACATTTCAATAGTGAAAGATAAAGTAGGCGATAGTGCCACCAAACTTTACACCCCCCCGTTCCCGCCCCCTTCCATCCGACTATAATTGTTTCAAATCCCATCTGATGAGAGAAATAAATAAAGTGTGAGAGAGAGAATGAGAAAAGATTATATTAACAGCGCTTGAAGTTATTGCTTTTGTTTTATTGAGAAGTTTTAATATTTTAAAATAATTATGTTACATGATTTGCATGTAATTAGAAGAGATAATTATTCTTCCAATTATAAAATCTATATTTACTTTCTTGCTATCTTACAGGTAGAGCAAGTATTAAGTATTGTGAATCCGAAAAAGTGGTTTATGAATTTCCGTCTGTCTGTTTGTCTGTCTGTCTGTACCTCCAACTAGAGCTTAAACTATTTTACCGATCGGGCTAAAACTTGGTATCTAGGGTTTTCATAGGGTTACCCATAGGTATATTTGGAATTGGATATCTAACCCTAAATGAAAGACAGTTTACTGAAGGTTGAAAAGAGAAAAAGTCAATTTTTTGCAAAATCGGCTCTAACAATTATGATTAAATTTCATTTCTAAACATTTATAAATATTCCAAACAAAATGTCTACCCTCAATATTTCAGAAAAATGACTTTAAGGGCTCCGGTCTGATGCGTAAATTCTCATTTTTTATCATATCTCCGAAACTATTTGAGATATGAAATTACTTATCATTGCAAATATATAGATTTATTTATAATACAAATATTTTATTCGAAACATTAGACTACTATAAATCCACATGGCTGACTCATTCACTCAATCACTCACTCACAGGCATTAATGTTTACTCACTTCCAGATGAGCTAGAAACTTGAAATTTGGCTAACTTATAGTTTATAACTTGTAACCGACAGGACATTTCCAAAAAGTTGAAAATTTTAATTTAATCCCTGAAACAAATTCAAAATTGCTGAGCAACTTTAAAGTCGGTGCGGTATATACAATACAATACCGGTAACTTTAAGTTGTTACGTTCAAAACAACGCTGGAATTACATTAGTTTACATCCACTTGCAAAGAAAACTCACTGGGGGTTTGGGGGTCAGAGCCCCCAACGAACAAAGCGAGCATTTTTATAAAATCAATAACTTTCAAGCTATACGCATGTATACATATGTTTTAACTTTTCGAAAAATAAATGTAAAGTTTTGCGACCGTAAGAGATTATAACCTGAAATGTTGATGGATGTCGACGTCTCATGACCCCCCGAACCCTAAAAAGTGGTATTTGTAATGCCGTCTGTCTGTGTGTCTTTTTAACTCAAAAATTAAGAGTAGTTTAATAAAAAGTGAAAAGAGAAAAATCGGATTTCTCAAAATCGGCTCTAACGATTTTGATTAAAATTCGTACCTGGGCGTTGATTAAGATCATAAATAAACTGGCTATTTTCATTTTCTAATGAAAATGAATTTTAGGGTACTTTACAGAAGCGAAAATTTCCATAGCTCCGTAACTAATTGAGATACTTAATAACTTATCATTGCCAAATTGTAGTACTATTAAAAATAAAAAAACTATTATATGAAATATATTTTTATAAAAACCAACAATTTCTGAGATATTGGCAAATATTTTGATACAATTTTGTGAGATTTAGTTGTAATGAGATACTACTTAAGTTTTAACGTAATAATTCTCTAATGCCATAGAGTAAGAAGTGAGTAAGTCTTTCAAGAAGTTGATGTTTTTCCTTTAACCTCTTAGGGGAGATGTTTGTACAACACAGGGGCGAATCCAGGATTTTCGTGAGGTAGTGGGAGGAACATGGGTGCTCCCATCGAGATTGGGTCGGGGAAGGGGGGTGGTAGGCACCCCAAGAAATTTTGACATAAAAACTCTTCAAAATTTGAAAGTAAATCTTTAAGTAATTTTTCAATGCAATGCAAAACATGAGAATAATCCTCTAATGAAGGTTATAACTCGAAATTTGTGATTATTATAGAGATTTGTATAAGCAAATAATAAGAATATCAACAAATAGTGATTATTAAGAGGGAAATAAGTTTAAACTTTATAACAATTACTATATATTGTTTTAGATATTCAGTTAACTAGACAAAATAGATGGAATTATTAAGATTTCGAACAATCGAACTTTAACTCCACTCCATATTATAGCTAGTTATATCTCATTCTAAATCGAAATTTTACCACTAAGCCCTACTAACACGTTACGTGTGTGGTATTATTAAAAGATTTTGGTTTAAAGCGCGTTAATTAAAAATAAATTATTTTAAAGATATTTATTTATTATTATTCATTGAAATAGTAATAATAAAAATGATAAAATAAATTTAAACCCAGACAAGGTTTGTGCAAAAAGGTGAGAATCGCACAGCTTAAATTTGGGTAGTTCCATTATGCCTATTTTCACCACATTAATACTTAATCTGACTGTCTTAAATATTAAAATTAACAATAACAATTTAAAATATGAAACCTGGTTAGTGAGATAGTATTACGTGACAATAAATCTAGTAGTGACTTTAACATTGCTTTAATTGATTTAATTTATTGAAGGAAGGCGCGCGCCCCCCAAACCACCTCTCTGGATCTTACCCTGGTACAACAATGATCTATCTCTCTCATTTTAGACTCACTAGTCAATATTTACCTATTTTATTTGTCATAATTTATAAAAGAGAAATTTAGTAGCAATGCAATAACCATATCCCATAATAAAATGCCGAACAGGTACACTTACTGTTAATCTTCGGTCGCATGATAAATTAACTGTATTTGGTAAATCTGGATTATAACTCTCTTGGCGGCCCTTGGACTGTAGGCTCTTGCTCTCTTGAAGGCCCTGGGACGGAAGGCTATTGCTCTCTTGAGGGCTCTGGGACGCCAAGCTCTTGCTCTCTTGACGGCCCTTTGATGGTAGGCTCTTGCTCTCTTGAAAGCCCTGGGACGGGAGGCTATTGCTCTCTTGAAGGCCCTTGGACTGTAGGCTCTTAGTCTATTGAAGTTACTGGGATAGTAAGCTCTTGCTTTCTTGAAGGTCTTGGGATGGTAGGCTCTTGCTCTCTTGAAGGCCCTGGGACGGAAGGCTATTGCGCTCTTGAGGGCTCTGGGACGCTAAGCTCTTGCTCTCTTGACGGCCCTTGGACGGTAGTCTTTTGCTCTCTTGAGGGCTCTGGGACGCTAAGCTCCTGCTCTCTTGACGGCCCTTGGACAGTAGGCTCTTGTTCTCTTGACGGCCCTTGGATGGTAGGCTCTGGTAGGCTATTGCTCTCTTGAGGGCCCTGGGGCGGTAAGCTCTTGCTCTCTGAAAGGCTCTGAGATGGTAAGAGCCTGCTCTCTTGAAGGCTCTTGCCTGACAGCTCTTGCTGTCGTCAAGGTCCTGAGTCATTAGACTGACAATTTTCAACTTTTTTGAAGAAATGGTCAAGACTTAGCTGACGGGTAGCATTCTTCCTCCCTCTATAGAGTGCTTTGTAGCAAGCCAAAAAACTCAATCTATCTGGCAACTTTGGCACTTCTATCCATGTTAGAATCATTCTCTTCAATGATTCTAATTGCACTGTCAATGTATTAACAAAATTCAGCAATTTGTTTTATTGAAGATGTGTGATAAGCTCAACAACATAGGGCTCTCCTCTTAATCCTTTATGCCGTTCTACATTTCTAGAAGTTTTTCATTGGTGAGTTCTATTGAGTGGGATTGGAGCCATTCATCGACATTTGCCTGGTTTACCTCCTCAAATTCAACATCCTGCTATGTCAATGATGTCATGTCTTGAGTTGGAAAGCTCGTGTTCAGGATCAAAATCATGATAATCAGAAACTTCAGGCCAAATATTTTTCCAAATTCCCTTCATACTGGACTGTTTAAATTCTACCCATGCATCTCCAATGTTGTCAATACCACCCCCCTAACACCAAATTGTACAGTAAAGATCTTTGTCCTCACTGGAATGTGCGTGTACAAGGTGATGTCACCACCACACAGGGTGACTGCGAAATTACAGCCGACTATGCGTTATTTTTTATTATTTTTTAATTGAGCTATAGCGAAAACGCTTATAGTGATATTGTGTATGAAGATACTTGTATTTAACAGTCCCATTGTGCATTTTTCTCATTTACTTTAGTCATGCCAAACATTAGAATTAATACATACAAAACAAATTAAGAAAAATTATATCTTATGTGGCTTAGTTAAAAATTATGAAACACCAAAAATTAAAGTAGGTTTACATTCACCTTTGCCCTATATTCGTTATTAGCTATAAGACCACTAACTAGTTTTGCAATTTTTGAGTTTGTTGAGCCTCTGAGGGTATGCATTCAGCAGACACAGGTAATTTAGTAAACGTTGCCTCATCGTAGAGCGAAGATAGTGTTTTTTTCTTTCATATAAGCATTGAAAAACTTCTTTCTGCAGTAGCTGATGTAGCTGGTATCACTACCAGAGTTTTCAAAAAGTGTGTGCTCCAAGCACATTTCATTTTTGCTATGTTACCTTAGTGTGAACTTTGTATCTTGCCTCAACAAGATCTTTACACTATCTAAAAGTTTAACTATATCTTTTTGGGGGGGAGGGGTAAAAATGATACTTTTTACCCCTCTCAATTTTCAGGGGAGTAAAATTTACCCCCGTATCCCCCAGTTCCTGCGCCACTGGTTTTAAGGTACTCATCTGAAAGTGTTCTATTTAATACCAGAATGTATATCAAACTTTTAAATGAGGAAGAGGAATTGCTTTGTGTATTTAGTTTTCATGTCAGTAGTTGTAGAAAAAAGCACACAATAAAAATATGAATTCTTTTAATTTATCCATTTTTTTCATCATATTTTACTATTTACTGTAAAAGAGATATTTATACTTACTTACTCTATGGCATTAGGAATTCGAAAGTTAATTTACACCCTATATCTTTCAGTTCCATTCTATTGCTATCCTTCCATCTGCGTATATTCCTTCCCATTGGTCTCTTCCCATTCGGTTTGCCAATCTTAATCCTGAACATGGTTTTAGATTCTCCCATTTGCTTTGCATGTCTTGCCCGTCGTAGCATACGTGATTTGATTATCCTTACAATGTATTGTAATGAGTACAGAATAATATAATATAATATAATTAAAGTATCGCTATATAAAATGTTTACATTGGATCAATAAAATACATACCTGCAAGTAAAGCTAGTTTCGAGTAGACATAGTTTTTCACATTCTCCTTTACTCTGAATGTTACGTTCCTCTCGGTCATCAAAATTTTCAAGGAAGGCACCAACCACTCTCTCAAATGACCAAAGACGATCACCACACATTGCATTTAAATTTGACACTAAAAGAAAAAATAACTTATTCATCTTCCACGTGGACTTTAATATACACAAAGTAAATGTCCACTACATGCGTATCTTAACAATAATGTGTAACGTTCAACATTTTGCATATAGGAGTTAGAAGACCGAATAAATTTACTTTTTGACTCACATAAAAATGTTTTATTATATATTAAAGTAATTAGTACTCAATAATCATATGTGACTGAATTTTCCCCTCCATGAATAAAATATTTGTTTTATTTAATCACATATTCGTGAATCAACAGAAAAGTAAACTACCAAAACATTTAATTTCCGAAAAGCAGTTGTTATTTTTCTGACAATTTCAATCTCAATATTAAGTTATGCTAATCAACCTTTGCTGTCATGTTTAGGGCTTGCAAGATTTTTGTTTATTATATCTACTTTTTATCAAAAGATAATTATAAATATTATAACTTTGAAAATCTAGAATATAATATTTGAAATGGGAAAAATTGAAAATTTTATTTACTCAACTTGTAAAGTTGTTGAAAATTTAACCGAATATTATAGATCAAGTTCCTGTACAGATCTGATTTATGATTTTATGCATATAAGTTTACTTAATTTATCACATGACAAACATGTAATAATAGGGTTTTACTCCAACTATCTAATGGCATTTCTGTTTATTAACAATTTAGTCTGTTTAGCTAAACATAATATAATAAATATTGATAGTGTAAATTTTTATTTAAATGAACATGCATTATCTTGGTTAGAAGATGGAAAACCAGATTGCCAATAAACCATCAGTGTCTGATCAGTGTCATCAGTAGCTTCCAGAACAAGAGTAGCGATTGTTAATTTATTTGTTAAACCTACAAATAAAGAAATAAGTAGTTTTACGAAGAAAATATTGCTATCAATTACCTCCACGTAAACATATTTTCTCAAAATAATTGCTTCCTATTTTGTCGTGCAAGCTGTTACGATGGCCAACGGAGTCCACAGTGTAAGACTGACAGCGGGAGTTGTCATAATCTGAGAACAAAAAGTAATTATTAACAATTTCATGAAATAAGAATTAAAAAGGCATTCAAAGTGTAAACGAAATTTTAGATAAAATCTTAAATTAGTAAATAATATTTCTAGTAAAGAAACAGAATTCACCAACTTCAAGTGTGATATTACTTTACTTTGGGCCATTTGGAGAATCTGCATCGCTCATCTCAGCCCTGGGCCGTGGGAAATTTGCTATATCTAGTTGTAGTAAAAACAAAAACCTCAGACTGGTTTGTAATCCAAGGAAGCAACCTTTATCTCTTCGAAGTGGGCAGGAATTGTAGAAAGTGGTCACCGCTTAAGTGGGAGATATGAGTTTTACCAGAGAACATTATGAGCAAAACGCTTAAAATAGAGTGCTCAAGATAAAATACATTTTCGACCCTTTTTTTATATATCTTTTGAGCATGTGGACGAAGTTTAGTTCCTTGATACTAGCCATTATTATTTTGAAAAATAAAATAATGTATTTGACCAAATATATTTTATTAGAAGTTATATTATATATAATTATATTAATTTGGGCTTATTTTCATGGCATAGCTTAAACTTTGACCCTACAAACTTTAAATATATGTTAAATATAGCTTTTATTTATCAAGTGTTCTGTCTTACGACAGGTCGATTCCTTTTTTCAGTGAACTTATACCACCAATCCAGAATTTCCTTTTTTCCTTCAAGTCATCCAATAAATGAATCCTCTTTCTTCCTAAGCTACTCTCTCCCTCAACCTTTTCTTCTATGACATCGTGGAGAAGACAGTTCCTTTTAAGGATGTGTCCAGTTCACTTTACTTTTTGCCGAGGAATCACATCCAAAATGGTTCTCTTCTCACTCACTTTTTTTAGGACTTGTTCATTTGTCACCCTGTTGGTCCACCTGATCTTCTTAAGTCTTCTCCAGCACTACATTTCAAAACTCTCCAAGTATTTCTTTTCCATCTTCCTGAGTATCCACATTTCTGCTACATACGGTGCAATGCTTAAATTTAGCATTTCATCAGCTTATTTCTCAGTTCCAAACTCAACTTGCTGGTAAACAATAACCTCTTTTTTTTATTAACTTATTGAAAACAAAATATTTTAAAAGTGATAAAAGCTCAGGATGATTCTAAAAAGTATGAGTCACGTAAGAGTAAAAAGCATAATCAAAATTATTCATAACGAATCCGATCCCCCTTCTTTACTAAGTAATGATAATATATTGTTGTTGAAAACTAGATGTTTAAATTGAGATATGGACTTTGGTTTAAACTAAAGAATATGAGTAAAGTGTCTAGCCTTGCCAAAAATATATATGTCCAACTTAAAAAAATTTAAAACAACTATAGTAATTCTAATTTAATATGACAAGAGTTTATAATATTTATTTCAAAAATAAAAATTTACCTGGAGTGTACAACATGATGTGTGCATGAAGGTGTTTTGTTCTATACCAAAAACTATTTATCATAATAATAATAATAATAATAATAATAATAATAATAATAATGTATTATATTCTATACATAGCCCTAAATCAAAACTAATCTGAGGGAAATGGCTGTTTATATTATATAAATAAAAGAGTTGAAATCAAAGATGGTATCTTTATTCATTCCAAGTCAATATTGTAACCATTTTTAAATATGCCTTTGAATTTAAAAAAAGATTGAAATGGTGATTAATTAAGTTCAAACAATTTATAATTGAAGATAATTATTTACATATTAATTTTATAATATTGTTGACTGGAGTAGAAGTGGTTGTTATAAAAGAGTTTATAATATTTAATTAGTCTCTATAGTAGTAACCTAAATCATAGTCACAACGGAAATGTTTCGTTTTCCTCTAGAGTGAGTTTCTTCTAAAAATAATACAATAATTTTGTCAATTTGATATAAACGGAGAAAACGTCACCCGTCTTTTGTATCGCTGTAATTGAATTAATCCCTTACTAATGTAGAAGAATGATCTTTCTGAAGGTGCATTTACAAATTTTTACTATATCGACCTGGAATAGAAGAAACTATCATCCTAGAATTTAACATATTATGCAGTTTATTTCTTATTAATATTAGGTTCAAATATATTATTTCAATATAAAGTGTAATTTACAAACTAATAAAATTATCACGTTGACGTGGAATCGAAGAAAACTCTTTGTATATAGAGAATTCAACGCCACCATCTATTCCTTTTAAACTCTTACTTTAAAATGTATAGTTTTATTTTTAATTCTGATTCAATTAGTAAATTTGACAAGTTCTTAATTCAAATTGTTTCTGGTGTAAAACTTGAAGAAACGAAGAAAAGTCTGTTATGAAAAGAAATACCACTTTCTTAGAGTGCCACTTGGACGTAATTTTGTTCTAAGTAATCATCTCTCAATAAAAAGTGTTTTTACATGCAGAATAAATTGATTAATAATAGTCAGTGTAAATCGATCTGGGGACCTTGATATGTTGCCAAACTATAATAGTCCACATTGGTTTTTATTTAAAAAAACATATTTATGTTATATATCAAGTAAATTTATTTAATAAGAGTTAATAGAAATCGAACTAAACACCCAAGTTTAGAATTTCACTTAAACTTATTTTAACTAAGACGTAACAACACTATATTTATTCACAGTTGTCGAACTCAATGATCTTGGGGTAAAGTGCTAGCTTCAGAACGCGATGTTCATGGTTTCGAATCTAACCAGGGTTGAAGGATTTTTCTTCCGTAATAAAAATCCGCAGTACAACTTCCTTCGTAGTAGGAACTTGGAAGGTAGTTTTAGAGGAAATACATTCGCATTAGCGTGGAGAGGTAATGGGAACAATACAGTAATACAGAACACGTTGAGCTCCCCCCCCCCCCCCCCCACCAAGTTTATCCAAGCAGGATTCAAACCCTGACCTAGCTATCTATGGCAGGCAGGTGCAATGAAAGCCTATCGTCTTAGACAGAGTGGCCACCAGGGTGAGTCCTGTCCTAATCCATCCTCTAGTTGTATATAGAATTATTTTCTTTCGATCTGGAGTTTGATTGCAAACAGTCTTTGCCAATAGACATTTAAAAACACACTAAATATATAAGATTTTCTTGACGAACCATTATATCGCTTTGTATTGATATATGTTGTACCTATTAATCTTTAATAAATTTAATTTTAGTAATCATCAGAAGGCCGACACCTTAGCTCAGTCGATAGCGTGTCTGCATACTGAACTGAGAGTCCCGGGTTCGATTCCCGACATGGATGAAAATTTATCATTGATGAAACTATGGAGTTATCCTTTCACATAGATAAATTAACGGCTGGGGACTGGATGTTGTGCCTGTCCTAGTCTTAAGTTAGACTATAAGACATATGAAGCTATGCCAAGCCCAGCAAGTTTTCAGTGGAAAATATATGACTTAAAAACTGACCCCGGCCATAGGCTGAAGAAAGTAATGGTTGTAAGTAACAATCAGAGGAGATCAAAATTGGAGTTCATCAACGTATCATTTCAATCTGCTCCTTATTTGTATTAAACTAGCGGACCCGACAGACGTTGTCCTGCCCGAATTTTGGCTTTTCGTTTGAGTGGTATAGTTGATTTCGATAATAAAACAAATACTATGTGATCATCACAATTACAAATTCACAATGAACTCCAATTAGTGAGTTACACAAATATTTCAAATTCAGTGTTTGTCAAGACAACATACAAAATAAAACATCTATTCATTTTTGGAATTTTGCCCACAACTCCACAAATATCAGCTGTATCGAAAAAAGTTGCGAATCTTGCTTACAAATTTTTATGCCGGGTACAGTTAATTTTATTTTATTGATCCCCCAAACCCCCCTCCAAAAAAAATCCCTAAAAAAAAAATCATAGAACCCGATTGCAGTGCCACCTACCGGGTCCAATTGTGAATCTAAATCATCCACGGACCCACTCAAACACACACAAAAAAATTTCATCAAAATCGGACCAGCCAACCCCCCCAAAAAAAACCTAAAAAATTATAGAACCCGATTGCAGTGTCACCTATTGGGTCCAACTGTGAATCTAAACCATCCACGGACCCACTCAAACATACACAAAAAATTTCATCAAAATCGGTCCAGCCGTTTAGAAGGAGTTCAGTGACATAAACACGTACAGAAGAATTATATATATTAAGAAGATAATCGCTGCACAATAGAAATGTTTTTTATTTGCATACTGATTTAATCTTTAAATTGAATCCTTATTATTAATATTGATATTGAACATTTTCTGTGGTTTTTTTGCATCTTGTCTTACCAACCATCCGGTTTATATGCATTTCAATTACGCTTATGGGTTAAATAAAACTAAGTTATAATTTAGAGGAAATGTACCTACATTTACTTGTAGGAAGGGAAGGAATCCGTTTAGGAAAACAGCCCGTCAATACAACAGGATGGGACTCTATCCCTGACATTTCTGTCGTCGGCAAGCTTAATTCTATTACCAACATGTGAACGCTAGAGTTTCTATAATTCTAAACCAGTATTAAAAGTGAAAGCGATGTGAATAAAGCCTATGTCGGTTACTTAATTACTCACCCACTGTGAAGGCTCCACATGTTGGGGTTTGCCGACAGATAGCAGTGCAGTCGCGTGTGATACCTGTTCCAGGCTGGGTTAGGATGCCTTGAGAAGTCCCAAACACAAAGTTCACACCAGTCGTTTTCTCGTAAGTTTCTGTTCCTCCAAAACATTGACCTGGACAAACACATAACATAAACTTGTTGCTTACTTTAAAGAGGGGAATTTGTTTAAACAGACAATTCTGTTACAATAGTTGAGGGCAATGGTCAAAAGCGTTTAGACACTGTGTCTCAGGTAATTCTCAGCAATCTCTATTAGAACTTGGTTCAAATCCCAGTGAGGTTCTAAAACTGGTGTAAAACGTGTTATTTGGAGCTGGCAATTGTGGTCCCAGGCTCTAATAACCTTCATTTGTACTTGTAAAATCAAGATAATAATATTACAGAAAGCGGGTCTTCATTAGGGTGGTCCTTATTTTTCATCCTTGATTTTTTCTCACCCCCTAGATTTTTTCTAACTGACCTAAAACTAATGCCAGAAAAAAATTCGGGTTGTTCACATAATTATAGCTAGTGCCCCAGAGGCTGTGAAATATCATAATTTATAATTTTATTAATACTATTTTTCCACAAATTAAATTTAAAAAATAAATTCGAGATTATGACCGTAAATAAATTAAATAATACCAAATATACACCAAAACAGAGTTTTAAAGATTCACAATAATATTTATTTGATTGGACGTGAAACAAATCAAATATTAGTTATCAAATTACCTTCTAATAAACAAGTACTTCAAGTGTTATTTATAATATCAGATGTGTAAAAATGAGTCTCCACGAAAGTGTTCGTTAATAGTTTGTGAAACTGTAATGTTTTGGCAAAAAGCACGAATACCACTTAGAGAACCTCAGCACTGCATTGCTAAACTGGAAGTCTTGTATGGTAAATAGAGAAATCTTCAAAAAAACTCTAAAATAAAGAACCAAACACAGGAGCAGAAATAATACAATTTTAAAGAAAAAACTGGAAGAAGCTTCTTGCACCTGTGCTTGATCCACCACTGACTAAATAAATCTTTAGGCAAACCACAGCCAGGAATTTTCTGGGTGACATTTGAAAGAGACGGTCGTAATACTGAGTGGATATGAGGTGGTGCTAGTAGTACCTTACAAGGACAAAGCTATCTAGTAATATTAATAAATTCACACCCACAACCTGTGATTCTATACGGTGGGACAAATATCAGATCGCCGATGCCATACGTCACTGCAGGGAGGGTAGGGACTGAATATAAAGGTACATAAGGCACCTAGTTTATTTGAGTTAGACTCAGCCAAGCTATCACCTAAACAACGTGCCATAGCAGAGAATATTTTGAAAGATTTTACATATGTATGTTTTTGGGGACCAAATGACCTTGGTAGCACTAATATTGTTTATCACGATATTGATAGGGGTGGAAGTACACCATCTACTACCTACAGGGTAGGGAGGAAATGAGAAGTGTTGTGAAAGAGATGAGTGAAAATGACGTCATTCAACCCTCAATCTCACCATGGAGCTCACCCGTTGTTATGGTGAAGAAGAAAGATGGTGGAACTAGGTTTTGTGTAGATTATTGAGTGGCTCAATTATATTACAAAGAAGGACACGTATCCTATTCTCCGTGAGATAATCTACGGAACTCTTTGGGAGGTGTGAGGCTATTTTCCACAATCAATAATGTGAGTGGTTACTGGTAGCTTGAGGTCACCCCTCAGGATCATGAGAAGACAGCATTTACGACAGGAGATAAACTATGGGCGTTCAAGATGCTTTCCTTTGGAGTTCGTAATGGCCGAAGCACGTTTCATTCCATGATGGATCTAGTTATTTTTCCTCTAGTGGGATAAGGCATTGGTGTACCTGCACGACGCCATTATGATTATAAAAACCTTTGAGGAGCACATCAGTAGGCTCCGTGAGGTGTTAAAGAGGTTACGTGCATCTGGTCTGAAGGTTAAACCATCTAAATGAAGAATATTTCGAACAACTGTGAAGTGTCTGGGACACATTATTTCAAATAAAGTCCACTAGTCAGGAAAAAATCGTGCAGTGGGGACTGCCCCGTACCTAGTTATGTCACTGACTCCAGTGGTTTCTTGAATTGACTTTATATTGCATACTTTATGTAAAAGTATTTTCAAACATCGTGACACCTCTGTATCAGCTAACACTACAAGTGGACAGGTTTATATGGAGTGAATGGTATGAATAATGAATATGCCTTCACACAGCTGAAACAATGTCTCACGTCTGCTCCCATTCTTTCTCATTCAAGGATGAACACTGAATTTATTTTGGATACAGACACCAGGGGAACAGGTATCAGAGCTGTTTTAAGTCAAGTACAGAAGGGAGAATAATGCGTAGTATCATTTCTTAGTCGAACATTAACAACGGCGAAACGTCTCTATTGTATAACCAGGAGGTAGAGATGACTTTGGTGTAATCATCTAGTCACTTATACATTTATTCATACAGCAATAGGTTTAAAGTAAGCACAAACCACAACTTCCTTCGCTGGATGTAGCAGTTCAAAAACCTGAGGGGCAGGGTGTCTGGTGGCAAGAACTATTGCTGAACTTAATTTCGTGTATAGCATCGCCCTGGAGAAAGTAATGGAAATGCTGATGAACTGTACCCTTTGCTATGTAAACAACGTGGGCATGAGGAGCTGCCAGTCTCAAGTATATCTAAAGTGGACTCAAGTTAGATACTTCATTGGTCAAATATGGAAATCAGATCTCTACATGATGCTGACGAAGTCATCGGACAAATTTCTAAACTAAAGAGGGATGACAAAGATATGCCAGCCACCCGTGAAGCATCCAGTAGAGGAGAGAGCTACACGAGATGAAATTGTGGCCACAGTGGAGAAGACTAGAAGTACACCGGGGCCTTCTGTACCGTCACTGACTGGAAGGAAATAAGCCGGATATACTTCAGCTTGTAGTGCCACACTACCTATCTACCGATATTTTAAGATTGTTGCATGACTGGGGCCACTTAGGTGTTACAAAGACATTAGAGAAAATCCAACAAAGGTTTTACTGTCATAGGATGAAAGATGATAAAGAGCTGTGGCTTAGCGAATGTACTGAGTGCACCAGAAGGAAGTCACTGACCACCAAGCTGAGAGAGCTCCTTGGAACCTACCCTCATGGATTTCCCCTCCAGCGTGTAGTGGCAAATATTCTGGTACCCTTGCAAAAAACAGTTCAAGGAAACAAATACATTCTTTGAGTGACTAGCCACTTCACCATATTTACGAAGGCATTTGCTATGCTAGATACGGAAGCGTCAACAGTAGCTAAGCTCATTAATCTCACTGTGGAACATTTCATCTTCAGGTTTGGTGTGCCAATGGCACTTCATACAAATGAAGAACACACGATTGATTCTAGACTAATCCAAGAAATGTACCAACTTCTTGGGATAGATAATTCTAACATATCTCCCTACCATCCCCAGTCAGATGGCCCGGTAAAAATATTTAATTGAATCTCTGCAAAGTGCTTTCTCAGTACATCAAAATATCAAGACAAATGGGACAAGTCCCTGAATACCGGTTCAATCCACAAGAGTCGACGGAGATCCCCCTCCTTACTAACTCTTTTTCGGTCGGTAGGTATGGTTACCAATCGACGTGATGTATGGATAACAAGAGCCAGTGGAAAGTGTCGTAGAAAATGTTCGGTAGTTAAGGATGAATTTAGAAACTGCACATCCTTTGACACGAGAACATCTCGATTAAATACACCAAGTTCAAAAAGATGTGATGAACGAAAGTGTATGGGGGGTGCCTATAAGATTGGTAATCGTTTATGGTTGCATCAGCCAGTAGTCAGAAAAGAAAATTCACCCAAACTGTACAGAGTATGGGATGGCCCATCTTTTATGAAGAATATAATATAGATGTAGTGTACCACATTCAACGTGAATCATTCAAGTGGAAACGGATGGTTGTACATTTTAACTGGCTGATAGCAATGCAGTTCGTTCTTAAGGAAACCACTATCAACGACAGACATGGAAGGGGCAGATGTTAGTGAGAACTCATCACATGAGAAACACTTAGGACCTAGCCTAATACCAAGGAGTTTTAGTGTAGACTTTGCTAATGAGGGTGAAGCAAAAAAAAAAACTGTCCCGAATGTTTTATGCTAATCAGGACTGCTCCAGAGAAACGCCATCACGTGAGGCAGAGGAAGCCCATGAAGTACTACTTAGACGTGTGACCATCATGACTTTCCTGTGGAAAGAAAATTAATCCACTCTTAATGTGATGGGTCATAGTGGCTCAGGAGAGACTCTACAAAAATGGGAGGGAATAGTCTAACGAATAGCGTTGGTGACCCAGTTTGCGATTGCAATTGGGCCTACCCAACTCCATAGCTGGAATGGTAAAATTGGTGTATCTTATAAGATAGGGTCATAATTAATTCTGTTTAGGTAATGCTGCTACCATACAGGATAAATGAAGTGTACACTTCGTTTAACCTGACCAAATCTTCCATTGACGGAATATACCATGGTGCAGTATATAATATATGACAACACTGTAATCACTCAAGGTAAGACTTTTACGTTTCAGGGTAAACTAAGTTTATAACTTTTAATATAGGGCAATAGTGTATTCGCTCAAGGTAAGACTTTCTTTTCAGGATAAACTATGGTGTAGTTTTTAATAAAGGGATGTAGTTTATTTGCTCAAGGTAAGACTGCTACCCTTCAGGGTAAATTGTTTATCTCCAAGGTAGGCTACAATCAGATGCAACTTTGTGTACTAACCTTATTAAGTTGTTTAACACCAAATTTATTATTTTTTAAAAAATTACAAATATTACTCAAAAGTTTTATTTTTATTTCTACTCATGATAAATTTATTGTGCTAATTTTAAAATTAAAGTCAATTTGTAGCACCTGTCAAAGTGATAATACATACCATTGTGGTCAATAAATCGAAAGATATTTCAATAACTTTCCAACTGTGAGAAAAGGATATGATCATCAAAAACAAACAAAAAAATTTTACGCTATGCCAGCGCGTGAGCACCAAACTTGTTACATTAACCTGAAGACAACTATTTAGTATAAAAAAGGGCCCCTAATGTTCCATTTCATGATGATTTAGGGTTCTAGTGGTCAAAGTTTCTTGCTACAGATCTAAAGTTTTCAGGTTCAATAAAAGGTGCTTTCAAAAATTATCTGTGAAGCATTGGGTTTGGAACTGGGTCAAATTCAGCTTCGTGAGGACCAATAAGAACCCACTTGAATAAAGAAGTAGCAACTCTGGTTTAGAACACTGAGATTAACGGCCGAAGGGCTTGTTGTGCTGACCACATAACACCCTCTATCCGCAAATGTTGGCACTATCATCGTTAACGATGGCGGACACTCGGCCGGTATAGCTCGCTTCTGGGCTCACACCATGAAGTTTTTAAAATGTTGATAAATTTAAGTTGTGTATTATTAAAACGTTCGGATATTATCTTAAAGTGATTGATGAAATGTTAACCAGTTTATATGGTTTCTTAAGCAAGAAGTGCTAAAATGTAAAGTAAGGATGAGTTAGGCAGGACAGTTTAGAGAATGAAAACTTTTTACTGCCAACATCATTTACATTTTAATATATCTTTAGTATTGTACTACAGGTATTGATACTATTTATCATAATATACAGCATATGATCACATGAATTGACGTATGGATCTATTAAAATAGTTTTTCTCATGTTTACAACTGTCTGCCTCATTCTTAGTTAATGTTGAACTTAGTTTTTTAGTGCGCTTTTAACCTTTGCCAATTCTAGTTGTTAATAACTCGGTTCTTGGACTGAAAGACCGTCTCACCCTACGAATATAATAAGAAAACAGTGGAAATGAAGCCAGTAAAACCATTTTATCATATTTAAAAAACTAATTTTAAAACAATTATTTCACTAGTATAGGGTTAAATGTGTCAACTCTGCTTGTAGTCAGGGCTATATAGTATAGCCCTGGCTTGTAGTGACGTCGTGAGGCCTAGCGATCTCCTGGTTCTTATGGAGAGTTATGTAAATATTTACAGTTTTCTTCATTTAAAAACTGGTAATTCCCTTTGAACGATAATTAAAATTAATCTAAACATGTTTTACGTATATCATTAAACAAAAATACTTAAGAAGTTGAAAAACACAACAAATAAACATGTTAATAATAATTTTAAAATACATTTGCTAGGTAAGGATTATGCACCGTTCACAAACACGATTAGAATATTATGATGGAAATTACAAAAGGGTGCTGGCTTGAAGCCTAAAAAGATTATTCAATGTTGCACTAATCCAGAGGCCCCGGGTTCAATTCTCATGTTCAGGTGTAGCTCTTTAGCAAATATTTTATTAGAATTAGGAGTGTTATGAAATTGCTTTGAACACTTACCAGCTTTGCGATGTATAATTTTGAAACATTACTTTAGTAAAGTGTTTCACTATTCTTATTTTCTGAACAAGGATATTCAATGCAAAGTTTATCATTCCTATACTGTCTTTATGTAGTGCATAAGTAGGCCTATATTTCCAAGCGTTGACGAAACCAAATAAAATAATTCATGCAATGATTTACCGTAAAAACAATTGTTAGTAAATTGATCTAAATCTGAATCCCTACAAATGTATTTATAGGCAAAAAACAGGATTGTTTTTTAGCACTGCGTCTTACTAATCGTCCGGGCTGTACGCTTATGTACTAAATACGCTAATGGCTTTAGAGATGAGGAAGGTAATATTCCTAAGAATTGTATCCGTATTTGCGTGGAGGGATACTGAGATACTGGGAGGGTTTGGAAAAACCACCCTCAATACACCCGACCGAGATTATAAACTCTATCTCCCCGTCATCGGCAGTATAGCCTACCGTGATATTAGCACCTTATACCATGCGGCCACCTAAGCGGGTGCATGGGAAAGTTTATTCTGATTTTGGAGCTGAAGAAACTCATTTTTGAACTTTTCTGTTATTAAAAGTTCATATATGTGTGTCCAATAACTCCAATCTTCAAAATGGTTGTTAATCGACTAGTTATTCCTCCCTCCTCTGGCAAGATAATTGAAATAGTTAGCATCAGTATCATGTCCAACTAAAATACCAATGCAGCAACTTCATTCCAAACGAACAGACAATGTGTAGGAAGCATAACCACAAATGTAAAAAACCGAGGATTCTGGAATCATATCAGCTGTTAGTTTAATATCACTAATCACATACACAAATTATTCATCTATTGTATTCTTTGCTATATAACCCAAAACATACTGCAATAGGAGCTTGAGCTACCAAGTAAATTACACGATTAAAAAAACTGAACCAAATAAGCAATACTGTACGTGGCTGTGTTGTTAACCGGCCTCAACGCAGTGTTGCTAAACTTCAGTATTCCGCCTCCATTCGAAAAATGCTAGTATATCTTGCAAAATAATTTTCAAGTTGAGATATCTTATATAAATTCTCCATGTATTTTAAGTTGATATGGTGATCAATTTAAACAGGAAACCAATTAAAACGGTATTAATAAAACATTATATTCATAGAGAATAATCGCGTTTCATGTGGTTTAAGACGTCAATCTCATCAGATATATATATATATATAGTATTTATATTTATAGATTAGAGTATTTATATATATACATAATATATATAAATATATATATATATATATATATAAATACTCCGTAGCTACTCGATCGATTGTTTGGAATTCTACATTTAAATGATTTGAGATGAGCTGATAAATTAAAAACGTTTTTAAAGGCCGCCATATTGAAACGTATAACCAAATCAAATAACAATGTGCCTAAGTTCAAATAATGTCCCTCTTAAAAAAATGCATTAAAATCTATCGAACAATTTGACAGCTATCGCGTTACAAATATCCGGACATCCAAATGTACATGAAAACAGATGAAATTCCGAATTATAAATTTAAAACAGAACCACATTACACTCGGTTGGAAATGAATATAGCTAGTTCCCTGGTTCCAATTTTGCTTTTGTCAAATAAATATACATAAAACTGCATTTCAATGTTATTTCTGGATCGAGCGTAATCGCCTATATAATATTCCGGCTAGCGGTCTTGAGATGGACTCTTAATAGACCGTCTCACTCCACGGATAACATCTACCTTAGGTAGGCAATGAGTTTGATCAAGGTGTCACATCTAAGAGTGGTTTTCTGTATTATACTTTAAGAAAAACTAATGGAATTGAGACCAGTGAAACATTTTAAAAATATTTTAAATAAATGGTACGACACAATCCTACAAATATTTCATATAATTTATTATAAATTGGTGCAAAATTTTCAATAAATAGGCTTTTGGTTAACTAACCTAAAGAATGTTTTTCTTAGAAAAACAAGCAAATCGTTTAATCACAATAAAAAAATTTCAAATATAGATTTCTAACAAAATGGTTTATAACCTTTTAAAAGAATGTCAAAATTTCAAAAATCAATTATATATAAATTACCCTAAAATTATAGATATTAAAATAAATTTAAAACATATTCTTATTTATAATGAAGATTTATGCCAAGGTATCCATTGTGAACAGAATCTTAAAATGCGATTATTGAATTATTCCAAATTTTCTAAAATATGTCAAAAGAAACTATCCTTAAATTGATTTATTTTTGAAAAATAAACATTTGATCTTATTTGTCAAGCAAAATAGTACCCAGATATTAATTATGAACAACATCTTTAGAGCAATTTTTAAACAAAATGCAATTTTTTCAAACATTAATTATCAGTAAACTATTATTAATGAAGATTTTTTAAAGAAAAAAAATTATATAAAATTATTTATATTGTTAAGATTTACCAGATACCCATTTTGAACCAAATCATTAATGCCGTTTTTAAAACCTTTTCAATAAAAAAAATTGGTCATCACTAAACTGCCCTTAAACGATTTTCTAATATATATATATATATATATATATATATATACACAGCTTCATTTATAATGTAAAACACTCTCCAGTTATACATTTTAAACAAAATTGTAAGAGTGAATTTTCAAAATATTTTGAATTTTCTAAAATCACTCATTAGTAAACTACCCTTCAAGAAACTTTACCCAAAAACCAAGTATTCAGTGTTAATTGGGAGGTCAAACAATTCTTATATATATACAATTAAAACAAAATTGTTAGAGGTATTTTCCAATTTAAAAAAATGCACTCATCATTAAACTACCCTAGGCTCAATTTTAAGAAATTACCGAGGTATAGCCAGCCATATATATATAAAACATCTAAATATCAATTTGGAACAAAATCCATCTAACCATTTTAGATCGGTGACCAGGAATATACATACAGACGTACAGCCAGAGAGAATAATGGTAAAACCCACTTTCGTTGGTTTGGGGCACATAAATCGTACAGGTTCATCATAAGCTTAAGAAATCAATTTTTCATAATTTCTCTTTAAATGATAAAATTAAAATACAACCTAATTGAGAAATTATAATTTTTAAATAAATAACTATTTCAACTAATAACAATTTCGTTGGGGTTGAATGACAACTGCATAAAACTGCACTTCGATACGTTTTATGGTTCAAGCGTAATCGTGTATATAAAATTCCAGTTAAACCGTATTGAGATGGCTCTTATTAATAAAACAGCTACAACCTTGGCATGGAACTAGAATATGGCCCCTCCCCCTCCCCATCACCCTCACACACACACACTCACACACACACACACGCACATAGTGCATCCGACCAAGGACCATGATCTGGTCTCTAGAGGGGAAATCAGCCACGTTACTGGAAACCTAACTTTGCCTGTTGTTTAAACTTTAAAAGTGTGTTACAAGATGTTTGCTTGGAAAGGGAAGAGTAGAAATAATTGTTCAATATGTCACTCACCATTTACACCACGAAACATAAGAACTGATATTAGAAGTAATGCTAACGTTGTCCTACATCGTCTCCACACCTAGGAGAAAAAAGAAAAAAAAATACATTTAAATATATATATAGTGGCGTGAAAAATATATACATTTATACCTGAGCAAATAAATGGTTCAAAGTCAGTACACTTACTTATTTCTTAAACCTTGAAGTGGCCCACTAGAGAAATAAGCTTATATTTATTTCTTGAATCCTAGTCGGTTGTCAAATGTACAAAAACAGGCTCCCTTGGGCTTCTTGATGATAGAAGTGTGAGGGTGGGTTCAATCTCTTTGTTTCACCTTGGAGAAACATAATTTTGATGGTGGCATTCTCGAAAATGGAGCGTTTTTGTGCTGTACAAGAAATACAAAATGGCCACCATCACAAACATTAATTTCCATTTTTATCTTAGAAAGTGTCCATTTAATCGAAAAATATTTGTTACCAATTATATTTCTCCTTTAATTATACAATAAAAATTGTCATTTTGTATTTTTATGTAGGACATACTATCTAGATGTGTAGATGTGAAGGTGATCCAGACCAATGTGATAATATGGGAGCGTTCAACGAAGATTATCAAGAAGACTTAGGACTAAGTGAGACTTGTAATGAAAGCGATGATGACTCTAATTAAAAATGTGATTGCAATAGTGAATAAGTAACAAGTATTTCTAGTCTATATAAACTTAGCTCCACAGCTATTTATTTTTTGTTCTATATTTTGTTTAAATTTTTGAACTATACTTTTTGATTCAATTGTTAGCGTTGTGTGTACTGTACAAAATATAAGGCATGGAAGGTATCAATGTGGTGTCACCAATAATCATTTATATCCGGTGTCCCTATAAACAGTGTCATACATATAAATTGTTTAACATATATACTCTTTATTTTTTCCAATGTTAAGAGATAACTGAGTAAGACTACTGCTCGCAGAATAACTTTTAATTTTTTCTAACACTATTCTCATCAAGAAACCCCAAATTTTTGAGAGAATGGTAGATCCTACATAAAAATACGTAATGAGCTTTTTTTTTCTAGAATTGAAGGAGAAACTTTTTTTATAAAAACATGTTTGATAACATGAACGGTTATTTAAATAAATGGGAAAATAGAGTTTGAGATGGCCACCACTTTGTTTTTTGAGTGCAGCACACAAACGCACCATTTTTGAGAGTCACCACCGAAATTATGTTTCTCCAAGGTGAAACGAAGAGATTGATTTCCCTCCTACACTTGCATCACTAAGGAACCCCCGGATGTACTGGACATTTGTCAGACGACTATCATATGAGAAGGTATAAAAGACCAAACCACACACACACACATCATTTGTCAATAAATAATAAATAATCTTAGTCGTTAAATAAATGTATTTACAAATATTTATATGACTTTAGTATTGTTTAAAACTCTCTACATATCCTTATATGCTATTGTGTTTCTCTATTTTTGTTTGTTCTTCGTGTCTTACTACCCGTACAACCAATCCACATGTTTAATTTAATGGATAGGGATGAGAAAGGTATAATTCGGTGGAAATGTACCAGCATTTTTTGGTTCTTCGTGTCTTTCTACCCGTACAGCCTATCCACATATTTAATTTAATGGATAGGATGATAAAGGTGTAATTCGATGCAAATGTACCCGGATTTGTGTGGAGGTAGAGTTGGAAACACATTAGAAATAAATTATTATCAGTAGACCTCGGTGGGATTCGAACCTCAACCTCATCGTCACTGGCAATATATTATATTGTGAGTGACGCCTAGACCAGTTGTGTACAAGACGTAGCCCCACTTTATCCGGCCCGAAAGAAGTCGACACAATTTAAAAGTGTGTTCGAGAATTCACTTAGAACATCAAATGTCATGGTTTTGCATCACCCGATTTCCATATGGAGCTAATTGTGATCTTCATTGTAGTTTTGAATTGAAAGTAAAGTTTTCAGAAGTTTTTTACTATATTTTAATAAAAATTACTTGCTTGAGGAAATGGAAGCACTAAATAATCATGCATTTCAGAGGCGCTTATTTATGTGAACAGTCATTTTCTTTGATGAAACAGATCAAATCAAGAGGTCATTCGCGCCTGACTGATGAACATTTGGAATGAAACATGCGAATTTCTGTGTACAACATTGAAACCGATATTGAGAAACTAATAAAAACAAACAGTATCAAGTATTTCACTAGGCCAACTATAATTAAATAGTATTGGTGGTGTATTTATGTTTTCTCTTTTGTAACCATGTACGTTCTATCAAATAAATAATTTTAGTGCACTTGTGTGTTTGTTTTCTAAAAATGTTTCTTTACAATTTAAATTTCGATTTTGGAATCTAATAACTATTGCTTCTTTGACCTCGAGTGTTTTTTGATGTGACTTAAAAAACAATCACATGAGTATGCTTTTAAAGCACCATTTTTCACCATGATTTACAGGCCTATTGGTAAAATTAGGATAAGGGGGGAAAGTCAGTTGGGTGGTTAGCAAAGTGTATGTGTGGGGGGGGGGGGTGACCTTGAGGCCCACCATTGATTAGTTAAAATAAAAGTGGCGCTTAGGTGTCAAAAGGTTGTGTATCTCTGCCCTTGACCTGGACTTTTATAATAGATTTCCAACAATTACGTTATCTGTGTGTGTTGCTTTAGGAAAATCTTCATTATATATATATATGTTTATATTCCTAACTCTCAGAGATATGGTATGAATATTGCATATTTGAAGAAAATTGGATGAAACATTTTGTCTCTAAAGGTTGGAGACAGATTACGTGAACGATATATTTTTTTAAAGATAAGGGCACATAAATCTATATGTTTGCTTGGATCTTCAGATCTTTTTCTTATAATAATTAATCTTATTACTAATATTTGACTAAGAAAAAATCCATACAAAATACAGTATGCAAACTTAATCCTCACAATAAGCTATATAATAGTGAAATAGAAAGCTTTATTAAATCATACCATATTAATATTAACAAACAAATATATTTTTGAACATACTATAATTTCTCAAAGAATAATTTAACATGGGCCAGTTATAAATATGCATATATATTGTAATTCGATAATACCTTGCATTTATAAAGTGAAGTCTAGATTTCTAAATAATAACTATAGCCAGAAAATTATCTTCAATAAACATTTAATGTCTCAAAAAGTTTTTCAAATAGTAAATTATGATTTATTAAATCCTTTTTCAGCCATCTTACGCCAGCACATATTCTGTAAGTTTGGCTGCAGGAATCACTGAACTCATTTAATTAATTTTTCAGTGTCATCATTCCTATTTTAATTTGTAAGTTAGCATCAAAATGTGTAATTAATTTCAAAATAAATATAATTTGTATGCATTCACATTTAACACTAAGCAATATAAAAATATAAATGTAAATATACTATCACTTTAATACCTATACTGAAAATAATAATTCTCTTGCAGGGAGTCGAACAAAAACTGGAGTCATAACCGATAACAGAAATTAACGGATATTTTATAAGAAACCGTAACAGAGAACCTAAAAATAAATTGCTTCGTAACCGGACACTGAATCGATAGATATGCTTAGGTTCATAAAGGTTCTTATCGGTTCTTAAACGTCCTAACTTAGAATTAATGTTTTTATAATAATATTTTATGTACTTCTTTCTCTATTTTATTTTTACTTTGAAGTATTATATTTTCACTTTTACCTTTAACTTTTGTGAGTTTAGAATAGATTTATTTTCTATGGGATTAGAAAAGAGTCAATCTGCACTTAGCAGTAAACACTAATAAGTTCAGATTATTGATGAACCTTTATTGTAATATTGTTGTTATTGTTGTCTTATGTTACTCTTTAGGCTAAAAGCTTGAGAAATATTTATTGTTGAGTGACCACGAACATGTCTAAGAGAGGGGAATACTGAGAAATAAGAACTACCCTTGTTGTGCAAGCAATCTGAGATAATTATGAATTATATTAATTTAAAATTGGTATTCCTAAAAGTTAAAGTGGTTAATTCAGCTGGCCAGTTTACATATGAGGGAGAAAAGAGGTCAGGAGTATTATCAATGTAAATTCTTTCACTCTCTGCCTTCAAATATCAAGAAAGAAGGACTTGAGAAAATGTGTACAGTGTGCGTTATGCAAAGGTGTACTTTGTGTTTTGTTTTAATAATTTGATAGGTTGAAATAAATAAAATCTAAGGCGAAATTTCTTGAATGGTTCAGACACTGACACATCAAGGTTTACATTTTAGGAAGCTTCTTAGGGTAAATTATATATAAAAATAAGAATGTTGTACCTTTGCCTAAAAATTAAGGACTTAAAGAAATTATATCATTAGAAAGTAAAAATGTTCGATTTTAAATCTAGAATGTTTCCATAACTTTATTTTAATAGTAACTTTGTCCATTATGAAAGATAGCAGTCTTACCTTGACGGATTACACTATGATCCTATCGTATAAGATACACCATATTGTAATAATGCAAGGTAAGCGTGATACCTTACAGGGTAAATGAAGAGTACATTAGTGAGGCCCAAACTAATGTTTTTAGACATAAACATAAGCCCTATTTGAAAGACAAACTTTGAAATTTATTTCAATTTTTTTAGACAAAGAAACCAAAGTCATATAGAAAATTTCTTTATAGTCCCATCATAGTAAATGGCTGGTTTGGCTGCATGAAACTAGCACTACATAATATACTATATTTAGAATTTTTAATTGGAAATATGCATAGAGAAAGATTTCTATATTAGTTAGAAAATGACATTAAACAATTTTTTTAATTAATGCTACTTTGTTTTTTATTAATCTAGTGAATTTTGCTAAACAAAAATAAATAAATGCTCATTTGTTCAAATGACACCGAGTTTGTTTATATAAATATATTTTATTTTGTTGTAGGTTGATTTTAAATAACTTTTTCCTATTTAAAGTTTTTATAATCGTAGTATCATTCTTATATTAATTTTAAAGAACCCGAACCTAATTAAGAATTAAAAAAGAACAGGAACCTTTATTTTCCTCTAACTGAAACTAAAACCGGAAACTTTAAAATGTTTGTTTAGGGAACAGTAACCAAAACCTATCAATATTTCGGTTCGACACCCTTTTCTCTTCCATATAGGCTATTCCAAATCATAGTTACGATTGCACTTAAAAATTTCTACATGAATTAAAAACTTGTAAATACTTATTATAATGTTTGAGAATTATTGTAAAAATTAATCACGATGATGAATTCTAGAGGATACAACCTAGCCCACATTAGTAGTCGCATTGTTTAAGGAGTCATCCTCGCACTAAACTGTAATGCCGGTGATGGGGAGATGGGGTTCAAACCACCATTATATGTAGTGATAATGTTTTAAATTAAATAGTTTCCCACTCTCCTTCAACTCAAATATGGATACCTTCTTTCAAATGCTACCTTTCTCATTCTTACTATATTAGTGTAAATAAATGCGGATATCTCGAACGTAAGACTCGATGCACATATTCTATTTATTTATTTAAATTTGTAATATGGTATACGCTTTCTATTAATTAATATTTAATCCTATAACATTGTACATATTAATCTCTTATGTGTAAAATTAAATTAACAATATCATCATTGGTGACCTGGTGGTCTAGGAGTAAAGTGTCAGACCTCTGGGCTAGGGGTCCGGGGTTCAATCCTCGGTCCCGGCACAGATTTATCTGATTGCCAAAACCTTCCTTCACCTCTGACAAGACGTGTATTAATCACAACTTGTGAATGTGAGGAATACCAGGCCTCCACCGTGGTTCGGATTCCACGTTAAACTGTAGGTCCTCCATTTCATCTCACAATCACCTTACCATTATACATTAGCGTAAGTGCGTATAACCCGAACGGGTAGTAAGACGCGGTGCTAATAATAATAATAATAATAATAATAATAATAATAATAATAATAATTCTCATCATCATTTATCTCGCAGATTAAACAAGCTTGTTTAGTCTAGTTTGCCGCTGATGGGAATGTTGGCCGGAGTCTCGGCTAGGTATGGTGAGGATAAGTTTTTCCTAAGTGGTTCCTTTCCCTATCTCCACGCAAATGTGGGTACGTTCTCCATCAACTCTACAGTACCCATCCCCACCAGAATAGTGCAGTTACATACTGATAACCTGTATGGTTGTAAAACGCAGTCCAAAATAGTACAATGTTATTAAAGTGTTTCTTATGAATTCTTGATTTGATTTATTACGTGGGTAACTACATGTTTCTTCAATGATGAGACAGTTAGAAATATCGGGAAGAAGAAGTTCAATGCTTTAGTGACTTTTTCAAAATTATTCAGTTTGATGCTATTTATAATTAATCTTCTTTTACCTTCCTCTGAATCACGGATTAGTTTGTTAGTTAGATTGTCATGGTAAACACAACATTATTATACCGTTAGAAATTTTCCTGCCCCCCTCCTCATGATCAATTTTTTGAAATGGTTATGGTACTGACAAAGCCATAACCCTACCATTATTCTATATCATGCGTTAAATCAGTTTGTAAATAAGTTCATTTAGTATAATTGACAAATTAAACACTTTTTCTAAACTTTGAACCAAACAAAAATAGTATAAGCTATAAATAATATATTATTTAAATTTTTCCGTTGGTTTTGTTTGAAGGTATATTTATGTATACCTGATTATATGATTTTAGGACACAAAACACATTTTAAAATTTGTCAGGTGTGTTTATGTCAGTCAATGAAACCCATGTCATAATTTAAAGATAGATATTTTTTATAGAATATGTTAAAAATTTTAATTAGTTTAAATCATAAAGTTAATAATCCGTTATCGGTACATTCCAACCATTTTGCATTTTTCTTATCTAAACTCCATCCCATCATTATAATGGTGCTATGTAAAATGCGTTCATCCCTAATTCTTCCTAGATAAAGAATAATAAATATAAGAGATTTATATAAAACGAAATAAAATAACGAAAACAATTTTTCTACATTTCAAACATTTATTTAAATATTACCACATATTTAGACTCGATTATATAGATCAAACCTACAAAAAATAATAATTTCAATAATTTAGTGCAGAAACGATTCTTTGTAATGTTTATATAACTCGTTGATCACTGATTCTTCGGCATGATTTGTTTGTATGAAATTCAATTTCCTGGAAAAAAACATATTTAATCGAACATACATATTTCCTTTTAAAAATGTAAATTCTACACAATGCCACAATTTATTTGGGAATTTGTATTACTATAACGTTATTACAAGTTTTAGATACATGGCGTTAGGTTAAAATAAAATAAAAATATTTTTAAGAAATATATTCATTTTTGAAACGGAATTTTCACCGTCTTTGATAATAATGGAATGGAATTTACACATTGGCTTGGGGTAATCAAATCTTCGGGATGGCATTCACGTCAACCAAAAAACGGATTAGGCATTCATCTTGATATGGGGTGATTGAATCAATAAAAGTAAAGAACCATGAGACCAATTTTAGGAATTAAACTAGACTTGCCGAGTTAGATTCAGGCCTATTATGATTTTTAATTATTTTTGGAATAACATTGGTGTAATTAATAGATATTTAAAAAGTTATTACCATTTATATCACCACGGCTTACTGCCTGGGATATCCATATTTAACTACACCTATACTGATCGGGTTGGTATGAGGAAGGTATAATTTGAAGAAAGTGTACCCATATTTGAGTAGAGGGAGAAAGGGAAACCATTCAAGAAACACAACCCAAAGTAAATTCAGCTAGGATTTGAGATCAAACCTCTCATATTTGAGTGGAGGGAGGGCTGAAAACCAATGAGTAAAAGCACCCTCAGTATATGCGGTTGGTATTAGAAGCCCGACCGCCCCATATCCTCCAAACCAGCCTAATGACACAGTATTTAGACCACATGCTTATCGACGCTGGTAACATAATATGATCCTATAATCCTATGCCTGTACTCATTTTGGTTTAGGTCAATTTATTAGTTCAAAATATATTATATACACACTTTTGGACTTATGTGAAATAGAAATGAGAGTAAAAATTATGACATAGGTAAATGCTTTTAACATTCAGAATTTTGATCAATCTATTTTTCTCTCTTCAAAAATAGCTTTTAAATATAAAATAAATTTTGACAAAATATGCTGCATGAAAAATCTTTTAGGTACTTGTTTTCCAAACCCTTCTTTTAGCATCAATAGGCATATATCTGTCTGGAAATTTGTAACCTGCTTTTTCACCTACTTCCGCTGCACCTAGGGAGCGGAAACTTGACGCATTAACTCAACTACGATGACAATATAGTTTTTTAGATCTAATATCTCTCTATTCTTCTATTGACTTCATTTGTCATATATCTGTCCGGGAAATTTGTATCTGATTTTTCTCCCCACTTTCACTGCACTTTGGGATCTGAAACTTGGATCATTGACTCAACTCCACTACATTCAAATATCATTATACTAAAATATATAATAATGGGATTGGCCCGAGAAAATGGTGATTAGAAAAATAATTATTTACTTTGCAAATTTGTTAAACTTAGTTTTAAAGAGTCAGAAAGATTATTTTAGTTACAAATTTACTCTACCCGCGGCTGTAAGTGAGGGAGACTAATTAAAGCTCTAGTAGACCTTGATTCCATCCTGCCCGTCAATGTGGCGGAATGGTGAGGGACACTGAGGGAGACCGTGGTTTTTACTACCTGTGACCATGACTGAATGGTGAGTTAGGATGACTACAGGTGTAGAGAGCCCTGGTTCAATCCTGCCTGTGACCATGACTGAATGGTGAGTTAGGATGACTACAGGTGTAGAGAGCCCTGGTTCAATCCTGCCTGTGCCCATGACTGAATGGTGAGTTAGTATGACTACAGGTGTAGAGAGCCCTGGTTCAATCCTGCCTGTGACCATGACTGAATGGTGAGTTAGGATGACTACAGGTGTAGAGAGCCCTGGTTCAATCCTGCCTGTGACCATGACTGAATGGTGAGTAAGTATGACTACAGGTGTAGAGAGCCCTGGTTCAATCCTGCCTGTGACCATGACTATATGGTGAGTTAGTATGACTACAGGTGTAGAGAGCCCTGGTTCAATCCTGCCTGTGCCCATGACTGAATGGAGAGTTAGTATGACTACAGGTGTAGAGAGCCCTGGTTCAATCCTACCTGTGCCCATGACTGAATGGAGAGTTAGGATGACTACAGGTGTAGAGAGCCCTGGTTCAATCCTGCCTGTGCCCCTGACTGAACGGAGAGTTAGTATGACTACAGGTGTAGAGAGCCCTGGTTCAGTCCTGCCTGTGCCATGACTGAATGGAGAGTTAGTATGACTACAGGTGTAGAGAGCCCTGGTTCAATCCTACCTGTGCCCATGACTGAATGGAGAGTTAGGATGACTACAGGTGTAGAGAGCCCTGGTTCAATCCTGCCTGTGCCCCTGACTGAATGGAGAGTTAGGATGACTACAGGTGTAGAGAGCCTGGTTCAATCCTGCCTGTGCCCATGACTGAATGGTGAGTTAGTATGACTACAGGTGTAGAGAGCCCTGGTTCAATCCTGCCTGTGCCCATGACTGAATGGAGAGTTAGTATGACTACAGGTGTAGAGAGCCCTGGTTCAATCCTGCCTGTGCCCATAACTGAATGGAGAGTTAGGATGACTACAGGTGTAGAGAGCCCTGGTTCAATCCTGCCTGTGCCCATGACTATATGGTGAGTTAGTATGACTACAGGTGTAGAGAGCCCTGGTTCAGTCCTGCCTGTGCCCATGACTGAATGGAGAGTTAGGATGACTACAGGTGTAGAGAGCCTGGTTCAATCCTGCCTGTGCCCATGACTATATGGTGAGTTAGTATGACTACAGGTGTAGAGAGCCCTGGTTCAATCCTGCCTGTGCCCCTGACTGAATGGAGAGTTAGGATGACTACAGGTGTAGAGAGCCCTTGTTCAATCCTGCCTGTGCCCATGACTGAATGGTGAGTTAGTATGACTACAGGTGTAGAGAGCCCTGGTTCAATCCTGCCTGTGCCCCTGACTGAATTATGAGTTAGGATGACTACAGGTGTAGAGAGCCCTAGTTAATTTTACTTTTCTCTAATTGCCGCTAGTTACTTAAGGAAGTCAACTAAAATCCAAGTGATTTTGGTTCTTTTGCTTTTCCATCCCCATAGATGAGTGCTTAGAAATTTAGAATACTAGTTTAGGGACACCAGTTTCTACTTTATTATCCCCTTGGCTAAGTATTTAGAGAGGTAGACTACACGTCTAAGGGACACCAGTTTCTACTTTATTATCCCCTTAGCTAAGTATTTAGAAAGGTTGACTACAAGCCTAAGGGACACTGGCCTCTATTTTACTGTCCCCTTCACTAAGTATTTAGAAAGGTTGACTACAAGCCTAAGGGACACTAGTTCCTACTTTACTATCCCCTTGGTTAAGTATTTAGAGAGGTTGACTACAATCATAAGGGGCACTGGTTCTAATCTTCTTATCATATTGACAAAGTACTTTTAAAATTTGACTATATATTTAAGGGATTTTGGTCCCTCTTACCTACCTATCCCTTAAGCTGATTACTTAGGTTGAATTCAATTCCATGTCACCCTATTTCAACATTCTCTCTTGATTGAGTGGTTAATATATTTAATTACATCAATAGGACACTTATGTTCTTTTTGCCCATTTTGGATAAGGTGGCTAATTATAAACTTGTGCTTTCATGATTTTAAATCAGCCACGTTTGGCTAAAACAATATACTGTTGTTTTGTAAAAACTTTCCTTACAATATTTATCAACTGAAGCTTGTGTTAGTGATTTTAATATTAAACGTCTAGTTGACCTATCCCCAAGATGTTGTAAGATTATTACAACGTGAGATAAAGCAGTCATTTTCACTGAATCTCGAAATCTTTTCTGTTTTGCCGTCCTTCAACATAACTTCGTTACAGAATGAGATTTCTGAATTTGAATAGATATCACTAATGCCCTAATATTCATAACTGTCAATTTCGCAACAGATAGCTCGAAATTATTTGTTATTTAAAAATAAATGGCAGAATCTTGAATGAGCTATTTGGTAACTAAATAAATTGAAGAATTTGAATATTAATTTTATAGAGTGCCACGTATATTTCATGAACTTTGAGGGACTCACAAGCTAAGTGAAGAGATATGAATAAATTGTTCAGAACTAAAACACTAGGATTTAAATCTAATTTAATGCCTTGAAGAAGTAATGAGATAACCTATTAGTAGTTCATATGCTAGCTATTTTATTTTTATACGTCTTTAACATTCATACTAAACATTTTACCTACACAAACGTGGTAGAGATGAAACAAAACAAAGTATTTATTAACTATATTGTATAAAATGGCATACATGTTTGTTCAGAAAATTTAAAGTGCAATACGGCTCACAATACTCTACACCATAAGCTCGGAACTTTTTGATATAGAGCACGATTATATGAAAGTAGATGAATCAACATGAATTGCGAGATTTTAAAATCAAGGGTAGCAACTTACAAGATGAAACTACTAGTTAGAAAAGGCCTAAGGCATGACAATATTCGAAGTGGTAATATTAATGCAACATTTCGGGAATAGGCCCCCAGACTTAATTAAATTAGTCTCGGTACTGCACTAATATAAACTTGTATTCAGAAGACAAACACCATGTATTCCAAAGTATAAAAAAATAATCATTATATGTATTTATACCTTTAATGCCTTTACAGGATATTATATAATCACCTTAGCTTCATTCTGTAATATTTTCATTCACATTGAAATGAGAGGAAACTAATCTATTTTCTCTTTTTATCAGTTCATATGCAGCCCCTAGTAAAGTCAGACGAGGCTTGAACCAAGTCCCATTTTGACCTCCCGGTTCAGAGTCAGATGTGAAAACACAACAACCATTTTCGAATATTATTTATAAAATGTTTAACCCTCCCTCACCCACACTTAAAAACAATTTCTTTATTTATATAATAGAGAGATTAAGTTGAATATATATTCTCAAAGAACATACTAGAAAAGGACAAAAGAATAATTATTTCGTTAGTTGACTTTTAAAATAAGTTCCATATCTCACCACCAGAAAGCACTAGTACGAGAGTGTAAAGATGGATAGAAGGGGGTAAGGGCGTCTCTATAGCTTCTATTCACTTTTTCCTTCAAGTTCAGATGCTGGTTAGGAGGGGAATGAAATAGACAAGGAGAATCTTTGTGATAGCCATATAAATGAGATAATCATTTATTAGGGTTGGAAAACACTAACGATCCTGGCGGAGAAATATTAGTTATTAATTATACATTTTCATTTTTATTTGCTTGGCCGTTGACTTCTTGGTGTAGGCCTATATATTAGACATTCGGAAGAGATTAAACATTGTCACCTCAAAACATTCCGAATGAACCTTACTTCCATCATTTCTTGTCACCTCAAAATATTCCAAATGAACCTTATTTTCAACATTTCTTGTCACCTCAAAATATTCCAAATGAACCTTAATTTCAACATTTCTTGTTACCTCAAAATATTCCGAATGAACCTTGCTTCCATCCTCCTAGATAAACGTCAGTTGACCTTAGAAAACACTGGTAACCCCTTCCCCCCTCCGTGTAATTTGTGCCCCCCATCCAAAAGATCGCGCTGTCATCGAGCGGGCATGCGCAGTCTGAGTCTGCACGGCCATGATCGCATCACTGCTCTGAACCACCCGGGCCAACGCCGGAAATCTATTCAACGTTCCGGAAGTTGTGTTGTATAGCTCACACGGCGCTAGGGTCGACGCACCGAGGACTTACAGGATGTGACTCCCGTAAAAGAGGGATGTGATCCCAGATATGAGACATGAACATAAACAGTTTGTGGGGGAAAGTTGCATTAGACTGTACAAAGATGCCACGTGCCTATTTTTGGTCTAATAGATCTAGAGACAGAACAAAACATGTGCCTTTTTTATGTTTTAAAACTATAAAAATAAATAGAAAAATAAATTTTACCTTCCTCATCCTTTCCTCATTAGAATAAATACTTGGATAGCCCGAACAGCTGGTAACACATGGAGGGAGGTTATTTATTTCACAGATAGATGGGTGTCAACAATTTTGAAAAATGTTTCCTGGATAGGGTTATGACGCAAAAACATAAATATATATATATTTATATATATGATGAACTAAACAGCCAAACTATTATATTTGCTAATTACGGCTAGAGTCCCATCTAATTATCATATTCTTTAAGTTGAAAAATGACACCTGGACACGGTAATCGAAACCGGGTCATTTGACTTAGTACGCCAATGCTCTGAACACTGAGCTATCCAGAAATCTTCCTTTTTACGGGTCATTCTTCCCGTATACTTCAAGGTAGAGACGTTATCTGATGGCTTGTGATCTTAATTATTTTAGGACCGTGTCTTACTGCCCGTTCGGGTTATACGCTAATGTACTAACTACGCTAATTGCTTAAGGGACTAGGAATGTTATATTTGACTGAAGTGTACCCACATTTGCTTGGAGGACGAGTGGAAAACCATTTTGGAAACCACCTTCAGTACACCCGAGCGCGATTAGAACTTCGATCTTTTGATCATCGTCAACCTAGTCTATTGCGATAGTAGCGCCTTATACCATGCTGCCACCGAAGCGGGAGTGATCTTCATTGATCACTCATAATTAACTGATAATTTCCGCACCTCCATCACAGACTCTGCCTCAAATATGAGTAAAGAATGATCCTTGACACAGGACGACTCCTGTATAGCTCATTGGTAAGAGCATTGGGGTAGTAAGACAAAGGTCCCTGGTTCTATTCCCGTGTCCAGGTGTACTTTATTAATTTAACGAACATAAATATATAAAACCCACCCCTTCTACCCTAATTTAGGTACTATAATGGTCAACAACACGTTCAAGAGGCCCAGATTTAATTCCTGGTGATACCGATGAATATATTTACTATTTGTATACTGGATCGTCCTTCCATTAAATGGGTAACTAACCAAGGACTAGATGTAGATATGCAATATTGAGCTCACCACCCTAGATTAAGCTAGTTTTTTGGTCATGTACTTATTTATTTTTATTTATTTATTTAGCACCACGTCTTACTACCCGTTCGGGTTATACGCTTAAGTACTAATTACTCTAATGGATTAGGATTTGGGAAGGTTGAATTTAGAGGAAGTGAACCCGCATTTGCGTGGAGGGAGAGTGGAAAACCACTTAGGAAAAACCACCCCCAGTTCACCCGACCGAGATTCGAACCTCGATCTCCCCGTCCTCGGCGGTCGAGCTCAACACGACTAGCGCGTTAGCCAACTACGCCACCGAGGCGGGTGGTCATGTACTGATGTAATCTGTGAATCTAGCCCATAAAGTGCAACATGCTACCGTGGCCACATGGTTTAAGGCGTCACACTCAATATGTATAATATATATAATATATTATATGTATAATATATATTATATATATAATATATATTATATGTATAATATATATTATATATAATATATATTATATATATTAGCTTTATGTCTTACTAACCGTTCGGGTTATACGCCTTTCAAATAATTATTGTCATTATGGTTATGTATTTAATTTTTGAAGAGGTGATGTACTTTAAATTGGTTTGTGTGTTTAAAGAAGTGGTTCTCAACATATTTATGTTTGCAAAACGTTTCAAATACTAAAATCTTTGGAGGTGAACTTGAAGAAAATAAAAAGTGAATACGAGTTTTAGAAATGTAATATTTTTGAAATTTGAAAATAATAAAAAAATATTATTCATGATAAATAAAGATAGTCAGTATTTCATGTTCTTGTTGGGTTTTTACTTTCTCTCTATCTTACAGGTAGAGAAAGTATTGTGATCGTCAAAAAAATCGAACTCGAGATTTTGATGAATTTTGACGTTTCATGACTTCCTGAATCCGAAAAAGTGTTTTTAAATTTCCGTCTGTCTGTTTGTCTGTCTGTCTGTCTGTCTGTCTGTACCTCCAACTAGAGCCTAAACTATTTTACCGATTGAGCTGAAACTTGATATCTAGGGTTTTCATAGGGTTGCCCTGAGGGATTTTTGGAATTGGATATCTACCCCTAAAATTAAGGGTAGTTTACTGAAGGGAAAAAAGAGAAAAAGTCGATTTTCTCAAAATCGGCTCTAACGATTTTGATTAAATTTCATTTATGAACATTAATATATATTACAAACAAAATGGCTACTCTCAATATTTCGGCAAAATCGCTTTAAGGGCTCCGGTCTGATGCGTAAATTAACATTTTTTATAATAGCTCCGAAACTATTTGAGATATGAAATTACTTAGCATTACAAATATGTATATATATTTATAATACAAATATTTTATTCGAAACATATTTTTATAAAATCAATAATTTTCAATCTATACGCAATTATATATATATTTTTAGCTTTTTGGACATTAAAGCTTAAGTATTGCGATCGTAAAAAAAACTAACCTGAAATGTTGATGGATTTCGACGTCTCATGACCCCCCGAACCCTAAAAAATAGTCTTTGCAATGCCGTATGTCTGTGTGTCTATTAAAACTTAAAATTAAGGGTAGTTTACTGAAGGGAAAAAAGAGAAAAAGTCGATTTTCTCAAATTCGGCTCTAACGATTTTGATTTAATTTCATTTATAAACATTAATAAATATTCCAAACAAAATGGCTACCCTCAATATTTCGGCAAAATGGCTTTAAGGGCTCCGGTCTGATGCGTCAATTAACATTTTTTTAATTAGCTCCGAAACTATTTGAGATATGAAATTACTTAGCATTACAAATATGTATATATATTTATAATACAGATATTTTATCCGAAACATATTTTTATAAAATAAATAACTTTCAATCTATACGCAATTATATGAATTTTTAAACTTTTTGGACATTAAAGTTTAAGTATTGCGACCGTAAAAAAAAACTAACCTGAAATGTTGATGGATGTCGACGTCTCATGACCCCCCGAACCCTAAAAAATAGTCTTTGCAATGCCGTCTGTTTGTGTGTCTATAAAAACTTAAAATTAAGGGTAGTTTACTGAAGGGCGAAAAGAGAAAAATTTGGTTTTCTCAAAATCTGCTCAAACGATTTTGATTAAAATTCGTATCTAGGCGTTGATTAAGATTATAAATAAACTGGCTATTTTCATTTTCCTATGAAAATTATTTTTAGGGTACATTACAGAAGCGTTAATTTCCGTATCTCCACAACTATTGGAGAAACTAAACAACTTATCATTGCAAAATTGTAGGACTATTAGAAATAAAAAACTTTTATTTGACATATATTTTTATAAAAGCAGCAGTTTTTGAGATATTTGCAAATATATTAATACAATTTTGTGAGCTTTAGTTGTTAACATATACTACTTAAGTCTTAACGCAATAATTCTCCAATGCCATAGAGTAATTAAATATAAGTATCTAAAAAAGTATGTTATTTTTCCTTAAATCTCTTAGGAGAAATGTTTGCATAGCAATGATCTATCTCCTTTTTAGACTCAATAGTCAATATTTATATTTTTTATCGGTCAAAATGTATAAATGAATAATTAAATATCAATGCGATGACTTGAAGATCTGCAACACCTTATAAAATGTTAAAATTTTAAGCAGAAATCGAAATTTTAATACGAAGTGTTGACCCTTGTGGAAGACATTAAACTGTTTGAAATGCTCTTAGGTGGACAAAGATGCGCCTCTTTTCTCATTGATTATATATCATTGTATATTATTTTATGCGTGTTCTTATGTGGAGTGGTGATGATACAATGTACATTATTCCGTTCAGAAATCTTACGAGTTTATAGAAAGAGAGAGAAAGTCTGTGCGGTGTGCCGTACCATTTATTTTTTAATTTTGAAAGTAAGAATAAAATTAATACAATATCTATTATGATAATAATATATTGCAATGACAGCTAAACAAATTATTAGATATTCTTTCACGTATCCATAAGTCAAGTCATGTAATAACTTTCGTTTTTGACATATATTATCAATACTTTTAGAATAACATACCATGATAGTTAAACGCTATCAATTTTGGGAGCATTTTTTTTTCTAAAAGGCTCTTTCTATGAAAATTGAAAAACTGGCCCTGTGACATAATAGTTAAAGTGCCTGGTTGCTAACCTAGAGGCCCCGGGTTCGATTCCCGGCTAGTACCGGGCATTTTATCTCGAATGGAATAATTCCGATTTCCACCAGAATTTATTTAAGGTGTTAATGGAAAGGGACGTTAGAAAAGGCCAATTTTTAAGGCAAAACTTATTTTGGACAAAATAAATAAAATATTGCTCCAGTTTAAACATATTATTTAATTTTCTTCACATGTCGACCTAAACATTTCTTGAATAATCTGTAAAGGGTATTCTGTAACTTAATGAAAACTTTTTCTCTTCATTTAAAAAAAATTGTTAGATAATGCCACCATGATTATGACATATATTCAGGAACTGTTGATATCAAAATGTGAAGAAAATTAAACCCTATGTCTGTAATGGAACAATGTTTTATTTATTTTGGTTAAAAATATGTTTTGCCCTAATAACTGAAAAAACACTGGTCTTTTCTCGGGTCCCCTTTCATCCTACCATCAGTCAGGTTAAGATCTTCATTGGCTTCATAATCTCATACTCCCTATCATCAACTCCTCATCTCATGGGGGTATGGAAATAGCCTACACGAAAAGGATGTACAAATTGTACATTCGATCGTCTCCTGGCCAGTACTTCCTGACTAATCTTTCCGAAAACTGAGCTACAGACTGATGTATCCCAGTCACGGTCTTAATATCATTATGAAAACTGTGAGACTTAAGTCCAACATTAAAAATATATATACTTAACTACTATATGGCGTAGTAACGATGCTGTTCAGTTCAGTTAGAGCCCTATATATTTTTCCTATTTTTTTATAGTTAATATTCACAAGAGGTGATTTGCAGAATTAAGTCGTTTAATCATCAATCCAAATTTGGCAAACACCTTTGAAAAGTTCTCACTATACCAATATGCCACGGCACATCAGCTGAGAACCAATGAGAGATTGAACAATAGTTAATAACTCAATTAAATGAAGTACGTTTATTTTTTGTTCATCGTAAGTAGATCACAGGTGCGAATGACACATTGTCATCACACAAAGTCCTGACTAAATAATTAACTCTTAGCTTCAATCTCATGTTAGACTAGACCATCTATGACAGGGAAATCGGAGTTCGAATCCCGATCGGTGTACTGACGGTGGTTTTCCCTAAATTGTTTTCCCCTCTCCCTCCGCGCGATTTTTGGTGCACTTCCTTAAATTCAACCTTCCTCGTCCCTAAATAATTAAAATAATTAGTACATATGCGTATAACATAAACAGGTAGTGAGATGTAGTGCTAAAAAAAAATCTCTTGGCTTGTAGGTGAGAGGAAATGGTTTTTAAATCAACGCATATTTGCATTAGTGGGTTTGCGGATTAGAAGTCCAAATCATCTAATTTGGTTCACAGGTGACAGAAACTTCAGGGTTAGAATCCATGATGGTTATACTGAGGGTGTAATTTCCTAAATGACTTCTCAATCTTTCTCTATTCCAATATAGTTATATAATATAATCTAAATTATATCTTACTCATCCCTACCACACTAACGTGATTAAAGTAAGCAGTGCTGGATTTAAGTAAGGGCGATCGAGACAATCGCCCCGGGAACCTCAGAGAAAGGGGCCCTTGCAAACCTCCACAAGAAAGAAAACAACCATTTTAATTTTATATCTTAGATATTATCTAAGATCCGACACCTTAGCTCAGTCGGTAGCGTGTTTGTCTACAGAGTTAAGGGTCCAGGGTTCGATTCCCGGCATGGCAGAAACAATTATCATTGATTACATATAGGTTTAACGTTTCGCATTCATAAATTAATGGTTGGGGACTGGATGTTGTGCCTGTCCTTATCTTAAGTTAGATCATAAGGCACATGAAGCCACGAAAGTCCTAGCAAACCGGTATTGGAAAATATATGGCTTGAATAAAAAAAACTGACCCAGGTCATAGGCTGGAAACAGTAATGGATGTAAAAAAAAGTGGATATCCTATCTACAGCTACTACTCTATTGGCGCCAGGCGGCAAAACCTTATTTGTGTAGGGAAGTACAAGCAAAATAATAAAGTTTCTTCTGGACTTGCCTTTCAACCCCACCCCCACCTCACTATCTCCTCCCCAATAATTGTTTGAAAAATATGTCTCAAAAGCTATTTGGAGTGTTCCCCCAGTATGATTTTTAAAAATTTGATTATTTTTATAGAATATTTGGAATGATCCTACTTCAGAAAATTTTTGAAAATTGGATACCTCTTGAAGCTATTATAAGTAGTTATTGCCTTGGAGTTTTTTAATTTATACTCTTCTAGAAGCTACCATTAATTTAAAGTAATCCTCCCCTAAAAAATTTGTAATTTGGATGAACCTCAAAGCTATTAAGAATAAATCTCACCTTGATACTTTCTGAGGGTCTCTATAATCTATTTGAATTATTATTCCCAAGCAATTAAAAAAAATTTATATCTTGAATGCTATTTGGAATGATCCTTAATTGGATATTGTTTGGAATTGTTAAATTAATTTCTTAAAAAACAGATACTTTAAAATTAGAAGAACAATTCAAATTTAATAAACAATTAATAGTAAGTATAATACATTGCCTTAATTACCATTAATTATTAACTTATTTAAAATCTGAATAAGTATACTACAATAATTATTTTAATTTACCCTTAGACTATACGTACTATATACGTACAACTAAGTAGTAGTTATTAATAAACAAATGATCATTCTATTTAATTATGTCATCTCTTACAATACATTCCTAGTATACTATAAATCAATTAATTAACTAGGTATTCCTGGTATCAATCCTAAATCAACAGCATTGCTTCTAGGGGGAATTGGGGAGCATTTTCCACCCTTTCATCAAGCAAACACTTATGCATTTTATCTTAATTTCATTTTCTCTCAAGGGTTTAACCAAGATTTTCGTAAGGGGAAGTGGAGGTAGGTTTGGGCGCAAGAGCTCTGCTATTTTGTATGTGTAATTTTACTAACTTTATGTATTTATGCAAGTTTATTTACATTTTCAGCAAATCATTTAATTAAATTACTTAATTGTTATTTAGAAAAAGAAGATATTAAGAAATAATAGAAAATTTGAAAAAAAAAACTGCATTAAAGCTCATAGTTTATCTATGTTTTTTTGTTAATGTTTGCTTATCAAATTATGTGTTAAAAATATAAACCAGCTTTTGACAGTGATTGACACATGAAGCAACTGGCTAGTTGCCTCGAAGCAACTTCAGTGGCTTCATGGTCTAAGGCGCTACTCTCACAGGAAATTAGACTGCCAAAAACAATAAGATCGGGGTTCGATCCTGGTTAGGTGTACTGAGAGTGGTTTTAACTAAATGGTTTTCCCCTCTCCCTACAAGCAAAAGGTATACACTCTTCTAAATTCAACCTTCCCAATCCCTAACACATTAGTGTAATAATTAGTGCATAAGTATACAAGCCAGAACGGGTAGTAAGACGCGGCGCTAAAAAAAACCCTGGCTAATGAGAGATTACGTGACAGTATAGCTAGTTTTTCTATTTAGCACCGCGTCTTACTACCATTTGGATTTCTACGCTTAAGTACTAATTACGTCAATGGTTTGGGGAAGTGGGAAGGTTGAATTTAGAGTAAGTGAACCCGCATTTGCGTAGAGGGAGAGTGGAAATTTCGGAAAAACCACCCCCAGTTCACAAAAGCGAGATTCGAACCTCGATCTCCTCGTCCTCGGCAGTTAGCTCTACAAGAAACTAGCGCTTAACTAAGTTACCAAGGCGGGTAAAAATAGCTGTGACTATAACGTAGAATTAATTGGTTTAATATTTTTTATTATTATTATAAATAACTAAAAGTATTTTTCTGGCACCCCCCCTCCCCTATGCATGATGATGCCTGTATTAAGGGTGTTTTATCCTAAATGGTTTACCAAGCTCACTCCACATCAATGCATGTATACCTCGTTTAGCCTGAAAAATAGTAAGCAGTCTTACCTTGACGTATTACACTATGGCCCTATATTATAAGCCATACCATAGCGGAATAATGTAAGGTTAGTTTGCTACCTTCCAGAGTAAACGGAGGGCACATTCCCCATGGAGTATACCTTCTTCATCCCTACCGCTTTAATGTAACTAAAATGGGTAAAGACCATATGTGGTGAAAAAAGGGTGGATGGTTGAGGTAGCTCTGCAGCTCTCTTACAATAATAATAACCCAATTTGTGCATGTCTCCTAGTGTAAAACCAGGGTCCACTGGGCCTGCAGTAGGTGCCCATGGCCACTCAGCCAGACATGATCATGCACTTGGCTGTATTCTAGGAACAGACGAGTTTCCACAATGGTTTGACCCTGACCATTCGGTAGCTAGTTAACAGTTTGCGCACCGCTGCTTGCAACAGTTCTCATTTCACTAATCAGGCTCTGCGTACCATTTTCGTGAACCAGTTCATTTCAAGCACAAGGTTCATGTATTACAAATTTAATTTGTCTTTTTTTTTGTCCAGGCAATTTGCAATTAATTACACTAATCGGATAAGGTTGAGTAAGGTATAAATTAGAGGAAATGTGCCCGAATTCACATAAAGTGAGTGAGATAAATCAATCAGAGAAAGATACTCTTAGTACACCAAGCCGAATTCAAACCCGAACCTTACAGTAACCAATAGAACTGACTATATGAGATTGACAGTCCACGCACCCACCGGTACGGGATATATAATATTATCACATAATATATAGTTGAGATCTGAGGTAAGCTAATTCCCCAATTTACCCAAACTTCTAATCTTTTGTATTCTGTGAGATTGGTTGACTTCCAAAGCTAGACTATATACAAGGGCACACCACCTATATAAGGGCGGTAATTCAGTTTTTTTACGTATGACATTACTGACCAAGAGGGACATGATATATGTATGTAAACTATTAGCCGCTCTGGTGGCACAGTACTTTGTACAGGGTACACCTATAGAGGTTGTCTACTCGTACCCGCAATAGGATGATGATGTGACGATAGTGAATATGGAGGTGTGGAGCCAGTGGGAATCATAAACCTAACTTTAGTCTAATTAACAACGTCTGGTGACCGTTGGGATAATTCCCGGTAAGAGAAAAATACCCAAGGTACCAACCGGGAATTGAAACTGGGACTACTGGGCTCATAGCCAGGTGCACTGACAATTACACCACGGGGCCAGATGGTAGTTCATATAAGAAGGGTTGTTCTGAAACTTCAAAACCACTCAAACACTTCCCGATTATCTCTAAAATTTCTGTTGTGACCTTATTCAAAAATTATTTCTATTTGTTTTAGGGTCTGACACATTAACTCAGTATGTATGTTTATTGACTTAAGGGTCCCGGGTTCTATTCCAGACATGAAAAAAAAAATGAATCCTTTGTGAATTGTGGATCTCCCTTTTCACAGTGATGAATTAACGGCCTGGAACTGGGTGTTGTGTCTGTTCTAGATTTAATTAGTTTATAAGCAGTGGGCTGATAATCAGACGGTTTAGAAAGTGTACGTTAAATCTCTAGAAAAACTAAAAATAAATAAAAACAGAGTTGTGGCATTTTGCGAAAAACATTTTAAAAAGGAGCTAATTTTACCTATATATGTATAAATTTATTTTCGATATATATATAAATACATCGAATATATATACATTTTCGAGGTATATATTTAATTTGGCTCCATTTCAAAAACGTTTTAAGCAAAATGCCAAAATTCTGTTTTTATATATTTTAATTTTTTCTGGGTATTTAACATAGACTTTCTAAACCGACTGATTATATCAACACTCAACTTAGAAAATCTAGAACATACATAACATCCAGTTCCTGGACGTTATTTCATCACTATGAAAGGGGAAACCCACATTTCAGCAAGAATACATACATGTATAATTATACTATTACATATATATACATATAATATAGATATACATATGTAATCACCCGGCCTAAATTATGAGGCGTGCTTGTTTAATATTGTTGTGCTCTGGATTTTGAATTACAAAATGAGTATTGCAAGGTGTTATGTGTTATGATTAGCTTGTAAACAAATAGAACGAGCCCATGCGCTGACAACATAAACAGAGTGTCAGCATTCCTTACGGTAAGCCAGGCCAGAAGCCAGGTTAAATAACAGTGTATCCCAGCTAACTGGGCTGACTAATCACCATCGAGTCTAGGGGGTCACTCTGACCATTTTGGGAGCTACGCAGGTTAGGATGCCGGCACATCAGTACTTGTATTGGGGGCTACTGCTCGAGCCCAGAGTACCGGGGTGGGGTTCGTAAACCATGTAGGATCACCTAGAGGTCAGTCAGACCATTGGTTATTCCTTGCAATACTTCGTTCTGCCACAAGCTTCTAAATAGACTTTTCATATCTTTTATATTATTAATATCACTTGTCAACATCACATTTGTAAATTGACAGAGTAGTATTAATAAAACCCATAAAACCCAAGTCTAACGTCAATCACGAACCCACACAAACATATATCCACTCAACCTCCTTATCCTCGGCCACAACACATCCTGACAAACATTAGGCTCACGGTGATAAGACGAGGTGGGGTGTGTGGGGATGTAACAATATGACTATATATATTTGTATATGTATTTATATATTAATATATAAGTGTATTTAGATAGATATTTTTAATTATAAGATTAAGCCTTTTGGTTTTATATGGTTGCATTTCCTACCATGGGCGCTGTAGATTTATTTTAAGGGGTCCACAAAATGATATTTTTTCCCCCGCTTTTTAAAGCTAGTACTCGCAATAATTATCTGGATAGTGCTGGGGGTCCGGGGTTCAATCCTCGGTCCCGGCACAAATTTATCTGATTACCAAACCCTTCCTTCACCTCTGACAAGACGTGTATTAATCACAACTTGTGAATGTTAGGAATGCCAGGCCTCCACCGTGGTTCGGATTCCACGTTAAACTGTAGGTCCTCCATTTCATCCCATAATCACCCTACCATTACACATTAGCGTAAGTGCGTATAACCCGAACGGGTAGTAAGACGTGGTGCTAGTAATAATAATAATTATTATTATCTGGATACCTTTAGGCAATATATTCATTCTGAATACTAATAAGTAGTAACAGTGTTATAAGGCTATGAACCAGCTGATGCCTTTTCCCACAGCTTATGTTGTGACAGAAGATTTTCTACACTTGTTACAAATCAAATTACCTAAAAATTGGACGTCAAAAGTTTAAAACAGTTGTCGATTCAACCGGACATATTTTATTTGAACTTAAATAAAGTGCACCAGTCATCTTATTAATCGGCACGGTATTTGTATTGAAGCATATTTTTTGCTAATTATGTCTTGCAAATATTCTTCTATTCTTAAAATATATTCCTTTGGCTATAAATAAAGTTTTATTAAATTCCAGGTTAAAAGCTTAGTAACAGTTCCTGAGTTCAAGACATTGGGTTTTGGTAAGTAAATCTAACCATTGATGATGTCTAAAAACAGCTCTTAGCATACGGGGGTCCCCAATTTTTCTTTTTAAAGTATTTAAGAGATCCTCGCACTCAAAATGGTTGGACACCGTTGCAATAGGGACATGTTTATAACTTTCCTTCCATCTTAATGCACTTTAGTGAATACCATCTTTTAAACAAAAGGCAAGCTTTTTTTGTTCTCTACTTATCACTATATGCTATAGGCTATATGCATTTAGCTATAATATGGGTCTAGGGATGAGGACAGTATCGTTCTAAATATTGTGCACTCAAATGTGTATAGGATGATAGTGGTAAACAATTTAAATATCCTCCTTGCCAACCCGATGAGTACACAGGCAAAGGCATCAGTGTCTTCTTGTTTAGTTTACCGTCGACGGGAATGTCCAGAATCACATATCGGCGGCTGGGTGTACTGGGAAAGAGTGAATTTACATGTGTAATTTATCACTGTGGATTTACTACCTACCGCAAGCTAATGTAAGTTCATTTACTCCAGTGGGGTAGTCCTTTAATAATTAGTGCGTTGGAAATAATATTGGGGAGTGTAGGCCTAAACATGAGAGTTTTGAAAAGCCTTTAAGCCCCGATCAACATTTTAAAAAAATGTTTAAAATTTTCAGCTTACTTTAAGAAAGACTTTGTTTCGGTTATACTTTAAATGTTGTATTTTGTAACAGTGATGATACGTCTCGGACTAAAACAAAAAATATATTTGAAAAATTGTATTGATATATTGCTAAACATTTTTATTAAATACTATGTACCAGTTATAATGTAAATCATTTGATTGATATAAATATAAAACTGTTTGACAGCTATAATATAATACTGTGTATCAGCAGCAGGTCCCGGAAAAATGTTTTTTGAAAGTCTGTACGTGAAAACGTTTTTGAGAAAATACTATTTACCAAGACTGTAAATACTTTGAATTATATAAACTTGAGACCTATATGTATCAGCAGAACGTCTCGCAATAATCTTTTGAAAGATTACATGGGAATTTTTTTTAGTTAATATGAAGTACCTACCAAGACTGTGTAGCAGTAAATATTTAATACGACTTTGAATAATATAACAAAAACATTTAAGTAAGGCTGTGAGTACTAGTTAGTAAATAAATTAAGATGATAGTGGTTAAGTTTTTATCCATCACTTATACATTAAGACGACAAATATTAAGTCTAAAAAACACTTAAATATTAAGATGATAATGAAATCACTTTTACAAAGAATAAGAACCATAGTACAGATAGGATTAAAAATGAAGAGTGTTTAAGAAGGATATGAGACAGAGTTAACCGAGTATTAAGGATCGACGATAAAGTCTTTTATTCATACAGTTAGACAGTCTGTTCACCTTTAAGGAGGGCTTGAGATACGGACCACTGTATACTTCTTTCAGCATATCGATCAGAGTACATGTAGCATCACTAAACAATTTTATGAAAGAGAATTTTTGATTCCCTTTATCATAAACTATCTCAGCAGCACGACTAAGTGTATTCAGCACTGCGTTAGTCTCTTCATGGTTCATTTCTCCTTCCACCCATTCGGCCCGAAGATTTTAATCATAATTCTTGAACTGCTGGGAGTAGATATTCAAAAGTGTAAGGAGGTTTGAAAGTCATTGCCAATGATAGATACGTTTAATGATGAAAAAGTCTGTATATTATTTTTGTTGAAATCCTTCAAAGTGTAGGATCAATCCTGAAGTAGTTATAGTGATACACATGGTCACTTACGTTTGCCTTAAGTTTAGGTTTGACAATCGGCTTGGCAGAAGGGACGGCTGCTGTATCCGGCTTGACTTAACGGTAAGCACAGGACCAATTGACGTGCTTTTTAGAGCGATGATTTGATGCATAGAAGGTACGACAGTACTCGTATAGTTTTTTATAGAGCTTTTGGCCAAATCACAAACGTTCTGACTGATCAAGTACCTTTAATCCATTCATAGAGGAATTTGACATTTTCTGCTGCGCACGTGTGGACGGAACCAGAATAACTGACACATTTCCATACACTGTGCAAAATTTTAAAGGTGAAGGTAAATCAAGATCAACCAGTTCGGAAAAGTAGTACTCGTCACTGTTGTCAAGGATACTTTGAAGCCAAGCAACCTTCTCTGTTCTTTTGGTGTATATTGTAGACGGTGTCTCTCTCTTCAGATGAAAATTAATCAATAAACCTAGTCCGAAGTAGGGTCTATCCCCACTCTCCCAAGACAAACCATGATGATTGATATTTACCCAATCTACACTTCTCTTACATCATGACGAAAGTAAACCTATTTGGAAGTAAGGTAGGAGCTTATAGTGAAGCACTTTATGCTAATTGGAATGTATGATGGCCAGCCCCTTGATGAGAATGAAACCTTATTTGATAAAGAACCCTTGAATGTCGATCAGCATACTGTACTTTGTCGAGTCGTATTTCATAAATTTGTGATGTCACCTTAATTACGTCCCTGCTATATGTGTTTTAATGGACCACACGCTCTTGTAAAATGAGGCAGAAGGCTTTAATGTTTGTGAGGATATTGTTATCTCACTCAAAAATATGACATGTTTTCATATCATTCTTGAGAGAATATTCTTGTTGACTTGAGTCAAACACGGTGAAAGGAGCAACCGATTTGAAATGTTAAGGATCGAGCATGGAAAGAGGGGAATTCATTCGTTCCCTAGTATAAAGTATTTAAATTGGCAAAATTGTAGTACAATTGAGAGAAAGAATCTTGGTTGAAGTCTAAGTTCATATATTCGTAGGTGTATATAGTTAAATTCAAGTATACTGTAACCCTTCGTAGATAGCAATGTTAAAACTTGCTTCCATCCGTAACCACCGTATTGTTACGTACGGTCTGAAGAGCGAAATTGATATAGCGAGGTTTTTCAAACTTGGTCGAAGTTTCACAGTCCAGTCGTTTTGTGTAGAGATCGGAACGTTTGGGTACTCGCACAAACCCAACATAAGAAATGGAAGATAGATCGCTCTCCCACTCTTAATAAAGTTGAGCAGATTTTGTCGATTCAAATCACCCATTATATATATATATATATATATATATATATATTGAACTCATTCTAGTTAGCTAACGGTCAAGAATATACGAAATATAAGAATGATCCTGGAAACTGCTCAAAGCAGTATTAGCACCACGTCTTACTAGCAGTTCGGGCTATACGCTAGTGTTGAATTTAGCCAACCAATCAATGTTCAATTATATCTCCATCCATTATTTCCGCAAAGAGTAGCCTAAGTGTCGTAAATAGAATTTGTTGGTAGGTGTTAACGCTCTCAGAGATCTTTTCTCAATATATCGAGGACATGGGCGTTGTCTAATTATGTCTAGTACGAGTCCCATCGTTTCAGATTTAGTCGTAGCGATATACCCTCTCTCCTAATGGGGATTATTTCTCCTCGTTTGTCGACTAGTCATACCAATATATACACTATGACTCGTTTCGTTAGAGGAAGGTAAATTATATTGGACGGCGCTTTCACTATATTATAGCCTGGATGGACGGTCATGCTAAACTTGTGTAGAGTATAAATCGGCTCTCCATTTATGTAAACGTCACTAGCAAGACTGAATTACACACCAATCAGGTTCACATGCAGGATATTCACTGTATCAGTCAAGATGTACGTTTTTCATTCGGGAAGAAGAATGGCCTAAGAACTTAACAAATATGTGAACGTGCTATGTCAAGTAAAATCGATATATCGATGGCAGGTAGTGTAGCTTTTGAGAGTGATCAGGTCACTGGTGATTGAGAGTTTCAAATCGCTCCTAATAACTCTTCGTAAATATCGATCAAAAGCGTCAAACTCCTAAGTTCCTGGAGGAACGGTATACTTTACAGTCGTTATTTAATTTATTATTAGGCTCGTCTACATTCGGAATGGAATAAAACGTTGCCAGATTGATCAGTCCGATAAACTATTCTTCTTGACGATATTCCTCAACAAGTATGATATGCAAAAAATGAATCTGGATTAATTTACGACGATGTCGATTGTGATAAGCCGTATAACCTTCAAGCCTATTGCGGTATGGGTATGCATAGATCTATAGACTGATTTTATCTATGTCAAACTTAATCTAGGATTCCTAAACGGATGTTGAGCGATAACGCTAATCTTCTCATCTTTTTCAGGATGGATGGTACCAACTTGAAACACGTCTATGACGATCATGTGAACAACGAAATGCACTTCCGAAATTTAAGAAGATGTGTTCGTTATGCTGGAAAAACAAGCACGATTTCCTAGTTTTGGGCCAATCTCACGATATTGAAAAGGGTCAACACTGATGCGGGCTCATTACCTTTATCATGAACTGAACAATTAACATGCGCATATTCTCCGTTTATTAATAGACACCATGCCATCCATATCAAAATTAAGCCATAGTATCCACCACTATTGATCTGAGAGTGAAAATGAAGATAAGCTGACTCTAATTCCTAAATTAGATTACGATGCAGGATTGAGGGGTATCATTGACATCGAGGCTCCCTTAGCATCTAAAGATGCGTGTAGTAAGTACTATTCCAATGAGATTGTTGCAAAAAATAGTAACGAGCATAAACTTGCTCTAAACACCACAACATATATTATCAAAGACCAGATAAAGTCATTGATTAAGAGTTCAGAGAAGTATCGAAATATGTACATCAACTTTGAAAAAGCTAGAAGACAAAGGATGGAAGAGATATTGAAATTGGCTTGTCATGAGGAACATCGCCTTAATAAAGTGAAAGATTCGATATATTCCTTGAGTCCAAAGCTGCTCACGTTAGAAGGCGGCTTTCGTGGTTCTGCTGCAGAACATGAATCTTAGGTCCTTTTTCTTCTATTCTGCCTTGGAACTTTAGTACTCATACTACTAAGCACAAATTAAATTATTTCAGATTTAAAAATCAGCATAACTAACGTAACCTCTATTTTTAAGGAACTATAAAGTTAATGGCCTTCGGACTGTAAGCTCCCCATTCAACCCTATACCGAGACACTGCAATCTAGTCCTTAACCTCTCATATAATCTCTTTCAAATTAATATATTTTCGTATTATCCTCCCATCGATGTCTTAGCCCACCAAGAGACCTTGTTTCTTCAGGTTTCCCAACTAAAATTTGGTGTACATGCCTCTCATCCCCCATACGCGCCACAAGACAATCCCACCTCAGCCTTAGTGCCTTGATCGTCTTTAATGTGTTTGAGGATATTTACAAACCAACAAACCAAGAAATCACGAAGTTCTTCATTATGTAACGTTCTCAATTTTTCGTGTTTATTGATCCTTCTTATGTCCAAATATCTTTCGCAGTAACTTAATCTCCAAAATATTCGATCTATTCTCTTGGTATTTAATGAGAGACCACGCTTCTATTCTTAAATAACAACGGGTAGAGCAATTGTTTTGAATATTCTCAATTTAATATGTTCTAGACAGAAGTCGAGGCTATAACTTACATACTGAAAACTATAAACCGTAACTATTTCCTGCATGAATTCGGTTTTAGACTTCCTTTTGAATGTCACCTTTTAGCAGAGTTCCCAAGTATTTAAGTTTGTCATATTCAAAATATCCAAGTGTAGGCCCTTTATACGTTATTGCTAATAGCCTTTGTGTTTAACGTGGTAATTATACTAAGCAACAACTAAAGATGGGTTTGGATTTACGCATAATTAATAACTAATCACTAATAAGGCATAATCATCTGTGCTTCCTTATTCCTATATTTTTTCTTTTTTTTTTTCTTTTTGCTCAACATTTTTCTGCTCGTTCGGTCCAGTCAAATAATTATATTAATGAGTTAGGATTAGGAAGTTAGAATTTAGAAGAAACTTACCAATATTTTTATGTTTGGAGGGAAACGATAGCGATCTAAAAAAAATACCACCCTCACTGCACCTGACCGTGATACGAACTCCAAACTCCCCGGAGCTTGAGATTCAGACCAAGCAAGCTTTCCGATTAGTCCACGCGCCCACCAATGCCAGTTTCAGTCGAAACGATTCATTTGCCCCTGCATTTAGTGGGCTGAGTGATGAGCCTTCAGAGTTAAGAATAATAAAATTGAGAATAGCTTGTGTAAACAGGTTCTGACAGCCTGGTCCTGCATTTGATTGCTCCGAACTAGGGATATCAAGTTTCATATCGATGAGTTGGAAGTTATCACATGGACAAAACCCGCTTAGGTGAGCACGTGGACTAAACGTCAAGATAAGTAGTATTACAGGGGACGCGGCAGTTGGCCTAAAAGGCATTTGGCCTAAAGGCATTTGGCCTAAAAATGAAACCAAAAGTCATTTGGCCTAAAGGCATTTGGCCTAAAAGGCATTTGGCCTAAAGGCGTTTGGCCTAAAGTCGTTTAGCCTAAAGGCGTTTGGCCTAAAGTCGTTTGGCCTAAAGGCGTTTGGCCTAAAAGGCATTTGGCCTAAAGGCATTAGGCCTAAAAGCATTTGGTCTAAAGGCATTTGGCCTAAAATGTAAATTTAAAACCTTCGGCTATCTTCGGAAAGTAAAAAGTACTGTTAGTTGTTTCATCTGAATATAGATAGCACAACTGATGCAAGGTAGTTACAATATTTCTAAAAACATTGACACTACCCTACATACATACAACTAGATCAGTTCACAAAACACTATATCACCTTTTTTATGTATAGATTTCCGATATTATTTCCTTGTTAATATATCTCACGGTCATAAAGTTAACGAAAAACAATAAGAAAACACCATTCTCGGGGACTTTTGACAACTTATTTCGAAAGGCAAAATGAAAGTGGAAGCCAATATTAATAATTAATATATATAATAGTGACGCATTAAATAAATTTTGCCAGTAAATATGTAGACGTCAAACGGAGATCATAAATTGTTTACGTGGCCCAATTGTAATGCGCCCGTATATACACGTGTTTGTATATATATGTTGTAATGATATGGAATTATACATCTAAATAATTTATTATTCACATCTATATTCAAAATTATGATATTATAAATACGAGCAGGTAGTAAGATTTATTTGTGTTAAGTTGCAAGGTATGGCGACGCCTTTCAAACAAAGGCGAACTCAGTTTTGTAGACAGAGACGCACCTGGATGACCACACCTTTCTTTCTTTTGGGAAGTTTCGAGAAGGAGATGTCACTAGATATACCTACTTCAAAGTACGTATCTCTTCACTTGCAATCCTGACGAGGAGCCGTGTGGGTTGGGTCTATGATAAATTTCACGTGCCGGGAATTAACATACACATAATACAATAGTCGGGTTTTTAAATTAATATTTACAACGTGTGAAATATCTAGAAAAAACTGTTTATCTACTTAAAATAAAAAAAACTATAAAAGACCAGAACTTTTAATTTATAAAATTAGACATTATCCCCCTTTGATTACCATAATACAGGATAGCAAACTTGGACTCAATTCAATCATTTTATCAAATATCACCCTAATGGTGCGAACGAACATTAATATATCAGGCTAACTTTTATACGTTACAATAATGGCTTCCCAACGTGGAGGGCCTGATAAACTGAAATAATAAAATTAAATCCAGTTCACAACCCGAGAAAGTGAGTGCTCAAAGAACAGTGAAAGTGCCGCAAACAACTTAAGTGCTTTATTACGCAAAAAAAAAAAAACAAGAAAAAAGTGACTTAAGAAGAAGAAGAAGAAGCTCCAAACCAGGTGACTTCAGAGGGAAGAGTTTGAAACCAGGTAGATTCAGAATAAGGTCCAAAGCTTCTAGACTTCAGGTGAGGTACGCAAGGAAAATCTCACGTAAGTCATCAACAGCAAAACTTCATTTAATATGGAAGAGACAGACAGTAGTAGCAGTGAGGATAATCCTCCCCTAACGCAATATTCCCAACCAATGGTAGAAGACCATTCTTGTTTAGAACTATCTGATCAGGAACAAAGTGAACAACATGAGAAAGTAGTTGAACCAATAGTTCATAAAGAAGAAGACTTAAGGGGGGTGGAAAATGTTTCAAAGGTAGGAGGTGTAGCTCAACAAACATCAGCAAATGACCTAAATGCAATATTAATGCAGTTAGTGCAGCAAATGAAAGAGGTTAGTGAAAAGAGTGAAAAGTTAAGTCAGCAAATTAAAGAGAGTAGTGAAAAGAGTGAAAAGTTAAATCAGAAAATAAAGGAAAGGTTCGATAATACTAGCAAGGAGCTACAAAAAACTAGACAGGAGCTACAAAAAAATAGCCAGGAGTTAAAAGAAATCAAAGAAAATAATCAGAATTTAAATACAAAGTTTGATGAAAAATTTAAGGGTGTAAATGAACAATTCAACAGGTTAGAACAAGAATTGCAGGGTAAATTTCAAGAAGTATAAAACGACTTTGACAAAAAATTACAGAAAATACAACAGACTGAAAGTGACCAAACGCAGGTAAGGGACGAACTATAGACGCTTAGGGAAGACTGTAATAAGTCAGAAAAACAGACGAATGAGCAGATAAAAAAAACTTAAAAATGCAAAGGAAAACTTTAAGCTTAAACTGGACGCTTTAAATTCCAAAGGAAAAACTACTCAGGAAAGTTGCGATAAAAATAAAAATGAAATTCTAGAACAGGTAAACCATTTAACAGAACGATTTGCGACTGTTGAAAAAGAACAACAAAAATGTAGTGATAACCTTAAATTCCAAAATGATTTCTTTGATGGACACACAGTACCAGATGTTTACTTACAGGAAATAGTTGACCAGCAATTGGACAAATTTAAGGACAACTTGACTGAAACTGTGGACAAGACGTTACAAACAGTCGAACAAATGCAACAACAACTAGAACAGGCTAAGTCAAAATATGACGAAGTAGTGGAAAAGGGGACGCTAATTACTGCTGGTGCCTTGGTATTACCAATTACAAGCATCCAGAATCAATTAATGGACTATGTACCCACCTTCAGTGGAAATAATGATAGGGTGCATGCTGTACAGTTTTTGAAAAAGATGGATAGACTTTTTGAAAATAGTAAACTCACCGAAGCACAAAAAATAGCATTTTTTAATTCAAAGTTAGTAGGTGAAGCTGAAGTGTGGATGAATAGTCACGAGGCTGACTATACATCCTATGAAGCAATAAAGATAAACTTTCGTAAAAGATTTTGGTCGGTGTATAATCAGGACAAGTTAGTAAATGATATTTTTACCATTGATCTCGATAGTATAACTTGATGGAAATCTGTGGCTGAAATTTTCGAGCTGTCGTCTGCATACCATTGTGTAAGAGATAAGTAAACTTTCGGGTATCTCTTTCTTTCTTTTACCCACACAAGGCAATGTGTCATTTTGACATAGTTCATTAATCTGATTGAATATATGAGAAACATCAATGTGTGAGTGGTTAAATTAAATAAATATGTTAGTTAAAGCTATGAAGAGCATATAAAAGTTCAAAACTGTTTAGTTTTTTCTTTAAATAAGTTGATGTAGCCTAATATGTAAGATGATTTTTGAAGGAAGCTTACTTGTAAGGCTTTATCCCGTACCAGAATCCTACCCTATAGTTGTGTTTAGTTAGGATAAAAGATCTTACAGAAGGAAATTTCTACTTCTGTTCTAAATTGCCGTTCATCCTACCAAAATATTATATATATGATATTATTTTGGTACGAAATAAAGCCTTACAGATTGGAATTATTACTAAAATCAGGGTTTAGTAGATAATGTACTTCCTACAAGCCTATAACCTAAATTATCATTTGAACGTAAGACTTCTACACAAAGTGTGTCATTCAAACAAATGGAATACAGTTTTTAGCTGACTTGTTTCATTATAGTTATCGAAATTTCAACATAATATGGTTTCTGAAAGATATGAGCCAACTTAAAAAAACAGGTATTACTATAATAATACTTTCCACAAGCCTATAACCTAAGTGATAGTTTGAATGCATGGCAACTATTCAAATTTTGTCATTCAAACAAATTTAATCAAGTTTTAAGATACCTTGTTCATTATATTTATAGAACTTTCAATATAATATGGTTTCTGAAACCAATATACAAGCTAAATATCAACTTTAAATATAAGTGTAGTCGTGCCAGTCTGTAAACAACATTGATGATAAATACATATAAATGGGAATATCTAAGGTTTTATTCATATCTGTACAGTATTACATGTAAAACTGGATTGTATATCCTTTAATGTAAATGTTTCTTCAGGAAAGTGTGGTATAATACTTCACTATTTTCAAACAATAACACTTTTATTCATCAGAGACATGTTTTCGCATAAGAACATTTAAAGAAACAGTTAAATGTCCCCCTCCCCCCTCTGTGTAGCAGATGATACACTTGAGCGTCACGCTTTTGTCCTTGGAATGTGCATGTGTATGTCCATCCAGTTATATCATAGAGATCAATGATTTTTACAGGCCGGTATGATCCACATAGAAGGCCTATATGTGAATATTAGGGAATGGAGAAATTATGATTGGGGAGGAGAAGGGAAAATTTTCAAAAACCAATAGAAACAATTACTAACAGAACAATTTATTTGATAGGCTGAGGTGCTTACTAGAGTGATTCTTTCAAATTAATTCAAGTTTAATTAGTAAATTTAAACTATTTCTTTTGGTGTTCATTTCAACAATGTTTCCGCGTAAGCGAACAAATATTGATGCAAAGACTGCATATATATATAATTGATTTTACTTCTTATAGGTAGTAGTTAATTTGTGGATTCATCAACATACAAAGTTCTCGCCTCACACGTGTCTAAAATTGTATTTTTTTGGTAGTTTAGATCAGGGTTTCTCAAACTGCGAGGCGTGAGGGGATTTCAAATGAGGTGTGAACCAATTTTTCACTTCCTTCGACTTGCTAAATTATGATTAACTAAAAAATTAATATTCTGTTTGGCTTATGAAGCAATAAAATTAATTAATATCTTACAAATCTTTACTATTCTTAATAAACTTCTACAAAGCTCTTATCAGAAAATAAAGAAATAAATTAAATAATAAATGTTTCATTTTTGTATTTTCACGTAAAAAAGTTATCTTATTCTAAGAAAGAGAGTCTTAACAATTACTTTAAATGTTCATGTAAGGCTCAAGAGCATAGAGTTTGAGAAAACCTGGTTTAGATGATTTGCTAGAAATAAGATAATTTACCCATCTTAAATGTGAGCGAAGCCGTGGGCAAACTCGAGTAAGTTAATATGATTATAAAAAAAGAATGATTGATTAATTCATTTAGCAAAATTAATAAACAAATATACTAAGAAAGACTAATAAAATATAATTTGGCACTTAAAAAAATTCAAAATTCAAAATAAAACAAAATTATTAAAATGGTGTGACCACATGTATGTGCTAATTAATAGAAAAGGTACGTGTACAAAACTTTTTATTTCTGGTACAAAACGGTACAAAAACTAGTATAAAACCTTGGCAATGTAAAAAGTTCAACATATACAAAAGTGGTACTACAGGTTAATGGACGTGCTGCTATACCTTGGGAAGTAGTAAATTGAGAAAAGACTTTCGTATTTTGAAACGGTAGTATATACTAGTTAACTAAACACTACACACCTCGCCATCTATTAGCATCACTACAAATCATAACGAATGTTTCCGGAGACAGCAAAACACATTTTAATAAATGGTCTAAAAATTAACTTTACAAAAAGTCATTTGGCCTAAAGGCATTTGGCCTAAAGTCATTTGGCCTAAAAGCATTTGGCCTAAAGGCATTTGGCCTAAAGGCATTTGGCCTAAAGGCATTTGGCCTAAAGGCATTTAGCCTACACTTTAGGCCAAATGCCTTTAGGCCAAATGACGGGTACCCGTATTACATGTTGGTAACGGGCAGTTTGGAAATCGAATCCCCGCTGAGTATTCTGAGGGTGTATTTTTCTAAATGTTTTCCCAATCTCTTTTCACGCAAATATTGTTACATTTCCCCTCTATTCTATCTTCCTTATTCCTTTTTTTTAAACTTTACACTAATTACTGTTTCCAGACTGTGGTTAGTTTTTTATTCAAGTCATATATTTTCCACTACCGGATTGCTGGGTCTGCCGTATCTTCATATACCTTATAATCTATTTTAAAAGATAGGCACAACATCCAGCACCCGGCCTTTAATTCATCACTATGAAAGGGTAAAACCATATTCCACCAATTATAAATATTTCTACCATGCTGTGTATTGAACTCGGGACCCTTAGCTCACTAAACTGACACACTACCAACTAAGCTACTTCCTTTTACTTAATCTCCTAAAATATTTAAAATGCATACTGCTTGAACGTGCAGTACCACGTGATGGAAAAAACTTCTACTATCAAAAGTGACATCTTAGATCAGCCATTAGTGTGACTGGATATTGAATCTAAGGGCCTCAGGCTTGAATCTCGCAAAGATAAAAAGATTTATCATTTGTGAAATCATGGTTTCTCCTTTTACACTGATGTATTAACGTCAGGGGGAGTGGATGTTTTCTCTGTTCTGGAATTAAGTTATACACCGTTTATTGGAAGGAATGTCTGAATGGTCTTTTTTCCTTCCAAAATACCACTATATTATAGTTCTGACTCGAGAAAGGCCTTGAAAACATCCCTTCCCACCATAAAGAGGCTGTAGTTTGTAAGTCATGTCAGCTCAGAACGTGTAAGTTAAATACTCTAAATAATGTAAACAAATGTGATAGCTATAGATCATATGACTTGTCTATGAATTTATGGAAGCAGTTATAACAAATAGCTTAACAGCATCGGCGGGCACATGGACTGGATGTTAGGCTCATCTAGTCTAGTTTTCCAGTGATGGGAATGTGGGGGTCAGAATCCTGGACGGGTGTACTGAGGGTGGTTTTTCTTAAATGGTTCCCGATTCTCCCTACACACAAACACGTGTACATTTCCTTTCGTTTATACCTTCCTCACCCACTTTGGTGGCTTCATGGTCTAAGGAGTCACTATTGCAATAGACTAGTCTGAAAAAATGAGGGTATCGGGGTTCCAATCCGCATTGGATGAAATGAGGGTGGTTTTCCCTAAATGTTTTATCAATCTCACTACACACAAATGTGGGCACACTTCCTCTAAATTCAACCTTCCTCATCCCTAACACATTAAATGCGTATAGCCGAATGTATATAGTAAGACGCTGTGCAAAAAAATCTACCTTCCTCAACCCTAGCCCGTTGGTGTGACAAAATGCATATAGTCCGGAAAGGTATTAAAGCATGAAGAAACAATTAAGCATTTTTGTTACAATCAGATACTATTCACCCTAAGGCTCTGAGAGGAAAACGTAAATTTGCCCATTTAAGCGTTTCCCAAAAGTTGCAAAGTGTCCAGATTTAGTTAAGTTATCTTAAATTATTTTTGAAACTGATTTGTGTGGATTGTAATATTACTGCGCCAAGCTTTTCAAACCCATACATCTGTCTGTACATACGATTTTCTGTATTCTGTCAGTTTATTTGTTGCCAGGTAGAATCCAAAAGTACTGATCAGATCGAGACAAGACTTCTTTTGTTGCACTCTTTTTTTTCAGGGAACAAAACCATCATGGTATCTCATCAATAATAGAAGAAGTGTTGAAAAAATTGGCTGTCAGTATGGTTATATTTGCGTCTTAAATTTATAACAATTTAAATATATTAACTTTAATTATATAAATCTTCTTTGTAAGTCTCCTTGGCAAATATGAGTTTGGAAATATCAACAAACCAAATATAAAATTCCTTCTCAACGGGTGTTTTGGGATAGAAACATACATCGTACTAATATACGTAATTAAATGTTGTCTGTCTATTTGTTGCTCAATCACCCCCAAACCACTTTACCGATCGTGCTGAAATTTTGCATGGATACAACTTGGACGTCCAGTTAACATATAGATTATATTTTTTCAATTAAACCCAATAAAATTGATGATTTTTTCAAGTATTCTGTCTTAAACCACGCGATAAATCTTTGTATTCTCCTATTTAATGTATAGTTCATATTTTTTTGTTTTACTTGATCAAAAAATAAATGCAATCCAAAGAATGGTTTCAAAATAAATTTCAAACTTAGATCCAAAGATAAATTATATTTAATATTTTTGTATTTTTCATATTCATATTAGTAGGCAGATCATGCCTCTTTGACAAATAAAACTTACACATTCTTCAATATTTGAAATTTCTAAGTGGAGGTTAGTGAAATGGGAGATTTCAAAATATTTAAAACTTACGTAAAAATATACTTCTCTGTGATAGAAGATTGAAATTTGTCAGACATGTAAAAGAGTCACACCAAACACGGTGAAAAAAAATGACAGGAAAATGAAGGGAAGGGTTCCCTCGAAAAAAAGTCCTAAGCTAATATAATAAAAATTTCCCGTATGGTAGAAAATCGAAATATTTATGTACCTGTAGAGGAACAATCTTAAATAACCAAAAGTGTCTGAATATTTATAATTTGAAAACAAGTGTCAGTGTAATCAAGGGTGGGGGGAAGTGAGGGATAAAATTTCCAAAACTTAAAAAAAACACCAATTTTTATTGTGGTAGAAAATTGAAATTTGTCAGGAAGGTGAGTGGACGACCCCAGGTATCTTGAAAGTAAAAATTTTAAAAAGGTTTTCATTAAGATTTGGAAAATAAGGGGGAAGGAGAATAGAATTTCAAAAACAATAACACAAAAATAACTTCAAGGTGTAGTAGAAAATTAAAATATTTACAATCATTATACAAACATCATCCCAGATAATAATAGAATAGTGAAATTTTTTAATTTGAAAATTGGATTCAAGAAATAGGGAGCTCAAAATTTAACAAACTATTAGAAAAATCTCTCTTAGTTGTGGTAGATAATTGAAATTCAGAAGATAATTTCAGGGACCAATATGACTCTTTAATAGCCTATTATATGTGTTCTTTCTTAAATGTGATTTTTTTTTTTCAAATATTTTCATTGAACCCAATTATATAATTATTTAAATAGATTTTACCAACCTTTTAGGCAAATATTGGGTTTTCTATGGATTTCATTCTTTTTTTCACTCAGTTTATCAGCTAATTAATGTTTCGTTTCAAGATTGTTTTTAAAAGTTGACATTCTTGGTTTTCGATTGTCATGGTTATCTTGATATTTACCAGAATAAATAATATAAAGATAGCAGATGGATCTTGGACATCCTAATTTAATATAGTTTGTATATATTCAAGAAATATAGTTTATATATCTTTCTGTCTGCATGAATTATTTGAACACATCAAAATATCCTGGAAATCTAAAATTTTGGATGCAAATAGGTATTAATATAATTCTCTCTGGAAAATTCAAAAAACGGGAATGTAATATGTCGGATTCAAAATAGTGGATCGAAATCAGGCCAGAAACGTTAAAAATGAAAAATTCATTTCTAAACTGTAAACTGTTACAGCAGACCTGCAATTAACATTCATTTGTTTTTACTCCTTAACAACCAATTAATTATTTATGCTGTGTCACTCTTCTTTCTTTTCTTACAAGCACCGACAGGCAAGAGTTCTAAATTCACGTATAGATAAGTTAAAATTTAATCTTAAAAATAAATTTCAAATCTATAAACTTTTTCATATTATATCTCTATTTTGATATTGATTTTTAGTCAACCTACTTTTCACGTTTTGTAACACAATTTAAACAAATAAAGGATTAATACCTTAAACATAATTTAAGATTTGGTTACTTTTCACTTATAGAATAAAAAAGAACAAAGCAACTCTATTGATTCCGTGCGAAGGGGCAGAGATACTAGCTACTATAAAATAATAGGATATAGAGGTGGAAAACTCAATTCGTTGATGCCTCAATAGCCTATATTACTAAAAGTATCGGATAAATCTAGAATTTACATTTGTAGTAAAATATTCAGTATCTCTAATTTTAACTCTCAAATCCTAGAAAATAAAATTCTGGCATTTGAAAAAAGTGCAGAATACAGAACTGGTTGAGTATTCATTTTGACTATTATCAGACCTTTTTTTGCGTTTTACATACCTTATTTTGTGTAGTATATAAACATAACATATTTGTATCTAAGATTGGATCCATAACACAAGCGTGAAATTGTAAACGTTAAGGATTGAGGAATCGAAGAATTATGGCTAAAATCTAAGAATATAAATTGAGAATCATAAAGGAATTATGACATCACTAAGAGGAAATAAACTATTCAATGTTGACATTCGTCAGATAAATTTGTTACCATGTTTTCATTAAAAAATAATTAATTAAAAAAATTTAATAATCATTTAAATATTTTGTTAATTCATTTCATATTTTTTACACTTTGTCTTTGTCGTCCCCGTTCAGGCTATACATGATTATATATAATTATATATTTTTTATTTCATTTTTAGCACCATTCTTACTACCCGTTCGGATTATATTACTAAATTACACTAATATGTTAAGAAGGGGAAGGTTGAATTTAGAGGAAGTGTACCCAGACTTGCATGAAGGTACAGTGGAAACAATTAGGAAAAACCACGTTAGTACACTCGACCGGGTTTCGAACCTTGATATTACTGTCCTCAGAAGTCCAGCCTATTGCGAGAGTGACGCCTTGGAATGTTGGACCACCAATGTGAGCTTTATATGTATATGCCTAGATATTCTGGTGGGGTAGAGATTAGGAAGATAGAATCTAGAGAAAATGTACCCCACATTTGCGTGTGTAGTGAATTAAAAAATATATCCTATTACACGCGGCCGGGGCTCAAACCCTGACATTCCCATCACAGGCAACTTATATTAAATGAGTATGACATTTAGACCACTGCCTACCGATCCAGGTTACGCTGTTGTATCATAGTGAGATGGGAACCTAAACTCATGGCAATCGGTATTCCCCGCGTGTCGTGAGAACTGTTGGTGGCCAGTAGCGGGCCATTGTTGATCGAGTTGATTTAGATTAGTAGTAGTAGTTGGCGGGACTGCCCATCGCACGCTTCAACGAGTCCATACACTTCCAGTGTGATTCGTTTCAGGCTGAACCTCACCACGCACAATATATAACTACAGACACAATCATTTGTGTCGCACCACATTCTCACAAACGAACAAACAAGTAAAGTTTCACACCTCACACTTGTCGGGAGAGATCACATGTGAACAGATGTAAATATATCAAGGCTATACAAGCGAGTCGTGAATTGTTTATAACGTTTTAATTTTTGTAAGGAAACTTTTTTTATCGCCGTTCGGCCCTTACGAACATGTAAAAATCACGTCAATGTGTTAGGAATGTGGAATGTTGAATTTAGAGGAGGTTTACATGTATTTGCATGGAGGGATGGTGGAAACCCATTTAGGAAAAACTACCCTCATACACTGACCAGAATTCGAGCCCCGATCTCTTTGTTATTGATAGTACAACCAATTGTGAAAGAGACGCCTTAGACTATGCGCCCGCCGAAGTGGGTTTACACCCTTTGGATTAACAAACTTTTTTTAAATATAGATATATTTGAAGACTTTGCTAAACCTTTTTATTGCCATAAAAACATTTAAATTAATTATTTAAATTTATTAATATTAATATTATTATTATAATATTACATTATATATTATGTAGATGAATTATAATATTAAAGTAGATCGCCAATAATATATTATTTTAGGACAAAAGTTATTTAATAAAGAAAGAATAAGCTGTTTCTAAAATAAATACACTGAAAGTAATTTCTAGGTAATTTGAACACCCTCAATGGATCCGTCTATCGGAGCATTGTGTGATGCAGATGTACGAAAATCTTGCGTTATTTAAGAAGTGGTTTGTTATTTAAAAAAGGGCTTACTCCCAAATTTATTTGAAATATCAATCTGTCTCTAATTAAATTAAAAGCCTTATATTTAAAGTTTAATTGTTTAAAAAATTATTTAAAGGGTAGAATGAATTGTTTATATCCTGAATGACCCGCTTTGGTGATCAAATAGTTTAAAACGTCACTTTCGCAACTGACTGGATTGGCGTTGACAGGTATAGCCTATCTGGGTTTGAATCAAGGTTAGGTTAGCTGAGTTTTTTCCCCTAAATGTACTCCGAATCTACCTCCACGAAAATGCGGGCACATTTCTATTAAAACTCGACCTCCCTCATTCATGTTTCATTAACTTAACTAATCTATGCGTATAACCTATATGGGTAATAAGATGCTGTGCAAGAAAAAAAATACTTTTATCAGTCTTGAAAATGATTGACGTTTATAATATAAAAACGCTCATATTTTTAATTGCTCTATTACTTTTATAATATCTATAGCATGTATTTGATTACCACAATTAAAGATAGGATGATTATTTTTGACGTCGGATGTAGGATTTAAAAATATGTGAGTACATATAATTAATCAAACTATTTAAAAATAACTCAATTACTATAATCTAACGAAAATGTCATTATTAACTGCAGGACGTACTGTAGACCCAGGCACGATATATTTATTGAGTCTAAAACCTTCACTTTAAAATTGGAACTAGACCCGGAACCTTTGACCTAAATCATCCAGTCCAAGGGATTATTTATTACCCTTTATTTATGAGATTATCGATGTGATCATGTGGTTAACTTAATCTTAAATCACTCCTAAACATTTTGTTCTCTTAATGTTTTCACAGGCCCATGCCTTAAAATTGATAGTGACGAGGAAATTACCCAAGGTACTGATGAGGTTTAGATTGGCTTATTTCGCCAATGTTTAAACCAAAGTTTAATATATCTAATATTTGGCTAGTATTTTCAACCTAATAGATTATAAAGTGGGGCAGTTAAGTGATATGATGATTTAATTATCTTTCTGGCCTGCTAAAGAAGGCTTTCTAGTGATATTTACTTGAAACATGTTTCAAAATTAGCATCACAAACGTCAACGAACCAATTATAAACAAATACCGTAAATTAACATTTTATAACTCAATTTTAAATTATTGATCTAGTGCTCAACATGAACACTTTGGCTAACACTAAAATGCTGTTTCCGAAAAATGTAGACAAAGATATTTTAGTTTAGCTGCTATTTATAAGTTCTTGCAAATTAAAATTTTAAGCTTTAATAATATTGACCAGCAAGCTATTATTAATAATTAAAAAATACACAAATAATTAGGATTGTGTTTACCACTCCTAATTCTGACTTAGGAGGTTGGGGCTTCAATTTCAGGGGTTGTTGTTTCCACACTTTTTTTTTATTCTCTATCTACGCCAGTGTTTCTCAAATTGTGGTCCTCGGCATCCTATAAAATGTTCCACAGGATCCTAGGAAGTTAAGTAATAACAATTTATTTAAAGAATGTTGATCACATATAATACCAACATGAAATGCAATATATTAAATATGAAATATCCATAATATGCTGTATTTATTTCCTCTTTATACACAAGTCAAATAGTAAACAAAGTCTATATCAACCTTAATTAAAAAAATCTGAACAATAATTTAATCAAAAATTATGATGTTTAGAATGTTAAAATTAATCAAACATCTATTAATTACTAATTCAAGATAATTAAATAATTATTTTCTCAATATTTCATTTAATGAATTCATTTTTGTCTTGTATTTATAGTCGTGGCCTAAAAATGCTATTTTTCCCGAAGAACTTTCAAACACCCCTAACCTCCACCCCCCCCCCCCCCCACTCGCCCTCCTAATCCTAGTACCCCTGTGGTTCCCGAGTGCGATAGCTTCCATTTGGTGGTCCACTATCATCTAAACTTCGAGAAACACTAATTTATATTAATGATAATTAATAACACATTCACTTATACTTCATTTTTATCATCTTTTCGCCTAAATTATATAGTTTTATTCATTAGAAACAAGCACACTATAAATAAAGCCTATTTTTACTAAAGATAATAATAATATAATAATAATAACAACGCATGGAGACCCAATATTTGGTTTAATAGTATTATTAACAAGTAAATATTATTTGCAAAGCCTACATCGAACATTTTGTTAGATATTGATAAAGTTAAAGATAAACTTCTCTCATCAGTGGACACACAAATCAAGACGTTGGTCACGTAAAGAATGGTTTACTAAAAACGAGGAGTTTGAAGTTTGAATCCCAGCTATATTTGATGAGTTTTATTTTTTCCAAACGCATATAGATTTCCTCTAAACTCCTCCACTCATATCATCCTTACCTTTTGAGTGCAAAATATACGGATAGGTCGAACAGTTAGCATGAGGTGGTATATAATAAATATATAGGTTTATGTTAAATATTATAGTTCAGTACAAGCCAAAATAACGGACTTGATAGTTCAAATAATCTGATTTAAATATCGCCAAAAGGTTTTTTTAAAGAGTAGAAAGACAAATATAAAGATGTAAAAAGGCAAAGTCGATTTTAGTCAATTGCAAATTAAGTTTTCAGGAATTAATATGCCCCACGAAATATCATTCTGCACAAAAACAAGACCTACTTCTATTTGATTTTTTTAAATTATGTGCCGCGTCTTACTACCGGCCGATCTTTCTGCATTTAATCCTACTAATGGGCCAGGAATGAGTAAGATACAATTTAACGGAAATGTACTCGCATTTGTGGAAGAGTTAGTTTGGGAGACCATTTAGGAAACACCATCACCCTCAGTACAGTCAGCAGGCATTCAAACACCAACATCCCCTCACCGTCAATCCAGTAGCAAGAGTGACCCCTCAAACCATGGACCACCAAATCGGGCTCTTGAGACGTAGCTATTGGAATGTTAACGTTAACGTTTCTAAACGCAAGGTATATCAGCATTTAAGAGTACTGTATAACCCCACGGATAAAGTGTAGCTTGGGTAAGTAAAACAACTCGAACCAGGCGTCATATCTTTAAAACAACAACTGTAAAACTGTAGTTTCCATTAGAAACAGTGGAAATGAGACCTTTGAAACCATTTAAACGTATTTTAAATAATAAAACAAAATTTTATAGTAACTATTTTAAGTAACACTTTAATTGACCCCCAATTTCTTTGTTGTCAAGCTAAGACCGCAGAATCCTGCACTTGGATACGTTTTCTGGTTCGAACGTAATTTGTATATAATATAGTCTGATGGTTAACCGGCTGAAAGATGATGGCCTCCTAGCTCTCAAACTAGCTCAACCTAGGCTATAACCAACGTCTAAGCACCCAACCTTAGAGTATGTCATTAGAGTATTTAATCCAAAATAGTGGTGGCTGAGAGGTCTAAGTCATAAGAATCAACGGTTGTAGTTCAAATGCCAGCCGAGTGCCTTAGGGTTCGTATATGTATAGTCTAGATTTGGACATCATCATAAAAAAGTTTAACCTGAACTGCTTGTTATTCGTGTGAATTTTTTTGTCTGTGTATGACTGTGATAGATTCATTATCTAGTTCGGTTGCCGTGTATGTAGACTTTTAGCTGCTCTATGGGAATACAGTAAAACCTTGGATTGCGAGCATAATTCGTTTCGTAAACGTGTTCGTAATACAAAGCACTCGTATATCAAAGTGAATTTCCCCCATAAGAAATAATGGAAACTAAGATGATTCGTCCCACAACCCAAAAATATTTAATCTAAAAATGATTAATACCTTTTTTATTTTCGTTATTTAAAAACTGTAACATGTACCCGTAATCAAATTTATTAATTAAATTTAATGGTGGCTAGTGTGAGGTAGACGAGAGAGAGGAGAGGAGGAGGTGGGTTATTGTTTAGGACGACTTTCACTGTCACTAAGGCAATCACTGCTATCTGTTGGCTCACTGCAATATTTTTCTCTTTGTGCGACTTTAACAAAGAACCTATCCAATGACACTGCTCGGCAAACAAAACGTAACCGTAGTACTACTCGTATTGCAAGATATCGCTCGTTTATCAAATTAAAATTTATTGAAAATTTTTGCTCGTCTTACAAAACACTCGCAAACCAAGTTACTCGCAATCCAAGGTTTTACTGTATAACTTTGCTCCCATATATATTGGAGGTTGTCCACACGTCGTACACTCTATGAGATGACGTGATGATGGTGATTATGAAAGTGTGGAGCCAGTGGTAATCTTAAACCTAACTTAAGCTGTTTATTTAACCAGACCATGGTGACGAGTGGAGCAGTTCCGCTTTCGGGAAAAATACCTATTGTACCACCGGGAATCGAATCCGGGACCTTTAGATCAGTAGCCAGAGGGGCTGACCACTAGAGCACGAGGCCGGTTGAAATATAGGTTGACTCCTGAGACTAGAATATGAACACGGCCATTAGTATTCCACATGTGAATCTCACTTTGATTTTCCCGTCCTCATATCTTGTTTATGAGGGTGTAGTGCTTATAAGCTTTACCACAATCTTCTTGATTATGGGTACATCTGACAGAAACAAAATGTTATTATATTAATTTGAACGTATTCATAGGTCAAGCCATATAATCTTCAGCTGTAACTTTCTATAGAAATACCAGTTCCTATAAAATAAAACTAGGGTGCCATGTTTCAATCGTTTATGTTATGGTTTTATGTTCAATGTAATGCTAGAATCCGAGAGCCCTTCAGCGCTGGTGTTTTCGATAATACTATGTGTTTCCTGTATGTATGACCAAATAAGAGATGTTTACAATAATAAAATTAACCTTGCAAACAAACAAACAAAATAAAACTAAATCTATAGTAAAATGTTATTAATGTTTTCAGTAAAAGATATGTTTGTATTTTCTAAAAATGTATACTCGAAAGAAAATCCAGGTATATTTTTATCGTCTCTTCATTTGAGATACAGTCACAAATCTTTCCAACCATAATTTTTTTTTTTTAGCTTTTATCATCGCTTAATTTGAGATTATGTTGTAAATCTTTCCAAACATAAAATAATATCATTTTTTTTTGCAACACTTCTAACTAACCGTTCGGCTTCTACGTATCTGTACTTATTAAAATAATATGTAAGAGAAGAGAAAGGTTGAATTTAGAGGAATTATACGTTAATTTGCGTGGAAGGAGAGTCTAAAACCATTTAGTAAAAACCACCCTCAATACAACTGTTATGGTACTACAAATATACAAGGTAGGTACGTACCCATTCCCCAAGATCAGCCAAGGGAGGGGATGATGTAGAATTATTGAGCCTACGGACTAGCAAAAGCACTGGTTTATGCCTTTAAAAGAAGCAAAATTACCATAGTTGTTCTTAACTGCAAGCATTTTAAAATTATTCATGATTGGTTTGACATATTCAATTCATCAGTTTCTGTCGAGCAAAAAGAATAGTGAAAAAAGCGTATGGATTGGACAAAAATAAATAAGATACGTTATTCAGGAAATGATCTAATTCTAACTATGAATGTTGTTTGTACAAAGCTAAAGTTGCAGTTCCGACAAACCCAGGAATGTTTAGAGAGGGGAGGGGGTTGCCTCTCCCTCCATAGACCATAAATAGTTTTAATAAAATGCTTAAATTATGTCAAATATAATTAAACTATAGAGTGCATATTATAGGTTTTTTTACGCTGGCTACATTTTAAGGCCAGGCCTACGATACGACATTCAAAAGGGGTACCGTTACGCACATTAAAGGTGCTCCTAAGGTTCTCAATTAAAATATATATATATATATATATTAATACATTGTATACAAAGTCGTTATTATTATTATTATTATTATTATTATTATTATTATTATTATTATTATTATTATTATTATTATTATTATTATTATTATTATTATTATTATTATTATTATTATTATTATTATTATTATTAGGTGCTCTTTCTTACTACAGATCCATTTCTTTTGTCAGTGAACTTAGACCACCAATAAGCCCTGTCCTCTGCCTCCTTATTCAGCTCCAAGAACTTTCTTCTTTCTTTCAAGTCATCCAATATTTGAATGCTCCTTCTTCCTAAGCTCCTCTTTCCCTCAAACTTTCCTTCTATGAAGTTATGCAGGAGACAGATCCTACCATGTATGTGTCCAATCCAGTTTGCTTTGTACCGAAGAATCACATACAAAATGGTTATCTTCTCACCCACTCCTCTTAGGACTTCTTCATCTGTTACCCTGTCTGTCCACCTGATGAAATTATAATTAATACTACCCTACTGTTTAGTCCATCGCTAGCTCTTATTGGGGACAAATGTGTGTGGTGGCAGAACAAATTTATTTTCACTTTAAATTAGAAAATTAAATAAAAATATATTGTACCAAATGAATTTAACGATTAATACTGTATGGTAGCTGAATTAATGACTTATACATTGCTCCAAACGTGGATTTTCTATGTCATAAATAAATATAAAGCAATTAACATTTATTAAACGATATTAAGAGTATCCTATTTGAGAAGATAATTGGGGGAACGTGTCCCCCTCCCCTACACAAACCGTTAACGTCACCCTTGCATGGCGTCTAAGAGATCTCAGCCACAGCAAGAGCCGATGATAAATTATAATTTCCTTCAAACAGTTCAAAAATAATATTTTATAATTGGATCAAAAATCCTATAAACTTTAATTTCTGTGAAATTTCTAAAATATAATACACATTTGAAAGCTGCTATTTGCTCATTTATAAAGGGCAAACGTTATCAAAATAGATCTAAAATTAGTAATTAATGTGATTTTGGGCGTATTATTATTATTATTATTATTAGTAGTAGTATTATTATTATTATTATTATTACTACTACTACTACTACTACTACTACTACTACTACTATTATATATTATTATTATTATTATTATTATTATTATTATTATTATTATTATTATTATTATTATTATTATTATTATTATTCAGCCTTTATTCATGAACCAAAAAGAAGTGTAAAGACCTACAATATTTGAGTGATTTTTACTATAACTCCCTACTATAAACTAAAAGAAGGTGCTCTGAAAATGCTTAAATAAGTTAAATAGTTGTCCTAGGCTACCATTAAAAAAACTTCAAATATATTCAGGAGTCTAATAATTATTAATACATTTTCTTGTGTTTCTGCGGCTAACCCCCTTTTTCCCTAAAAATTTCACTCTGAGTACGGCTTTGATTGTATGCCCTACCCCTTCCCCATCAAGTAAATTTATGGATCCACCACTGCACATACCTAATAACACCACTTACATCACAACGTTAAAACTAAATAAAAATTTATTAGTGTCTCTATTTTCATACATAGGCCTACGAGGTATGTTGGGACATAAGAACACACATCCAACTAGAGGAAGCAAAGTTGTATAATGGTGGGGTTGGGGAGTCCGGACCTCCCGCCCCCTTAGGGGGGCCGTATATACATATAAAATCTTTTGTTAGCTAAAAATATAGTAAAGATTTTCTAGCAAACCCCTTTAGAAAAATTAGCTTTTTAAGCCCTTGAGCGGAAGAATGTTCAAGAGCTTTCATAGAAAATGTCTCAGTATAAAAGTAAAATTCCTCCTTTTTTTAGTACCACGTCTTACTACACCCTAGTGTTGGACGCTTATGTACTAATTACACAAATGTGTAAGTAATAAGGCAGGTTAAATTTAGAGGAAGTATAACCACATCTACGTGGAGGCAGAGTGGAAAACTATTAAAGAAATATCATCCTCAAACTACACCAAACTGGTATTCGAACCCCAACTTCCCCGTCATTGGCGGTTCAGTCTATTGTGAGAGTGACGCCGTAGACCATTCATCCACTGAAACAATTAAAAGTATTTATATCTTAAGCATATATTTAAAAAAAACTACTTTTAAGTGTTTGGTTAAAGAAATAAGCTGTTTAGTCAGGATAAGAACTTATATATACAGTATTTGTAAATTTTTGTCTAAGGAATACTGCAAACTGTTAAAAATTTAGTCAAAATTTTGTACGTTAATTTTACTGTGCGATACCCTTTTTTTACTAAAAATTCACATAATTATTAGTGTGTTTTAAACTTATGCTTACCAAAAGGGGCAAGTTTTTCAATTCAAGACCAATCGAATAAATCTTAAACCGATAACACACAAGACAAATAATTATTGTACTGTACATGCTGAAAGCAATAGTTTGTAAACTACTAGAGTGCATACTATAAGAATAAATGTTAGAGTGATAAAATATAATTCGCATGTTAGATTAAAAAGACAATACAGTAGAATGGCAATCATCTGAACACCGCTTATCCGAGGCTCCATGTTAACCGAGGCACTCATTCTGTCAAAGTGTCCAATTTTAACACAATATTTATACAATAGTTAAATATTTTATACGATAGATATTTACCTAAACTTATCTATACATATAATTTATTTATATAAATAGGATAAATATTCGTTTACAATACTTTTATACAATACTGTTGTTAAATGCACACTTACAAACAATGTACACAAATGCCGTACTTTTTAGTGATTTATAACCTATAAATCCTACACTCTCGTATCATACGAGTTTTTTCATATCTGAGATAGGCTCGGTCCCAATTACCTTGGTTAATCGCGAGTCTATGTATATAACTTTAAAAGGTAAAAGTGTCAGTGTCCGGTACAAGTAACACATGAAGTTGCGCGGCCGGTTGTCAAGAGAGCTTAGCTCTCTCTGATGTCATGCGCAGTAGCCGTGCGAATCAGTCTCTCGCTCGCACCTATCTACCTTGTATATTTGTAGTAATATACAGAACCATCTGGGATTAGAACCATGATCTCACCATCATCGGCAGTCCGGTATATTTCGAGAGTAACGAATTAGACCATGTGGCCACCACTACAAGTACCATTGACATACTATAAAGTTATACTAACAGTTACTAGTTTACAACTAGTTTTCAACTAATGACAGGTTCAGCTAGTCTGGTTTTCTAGTGACGAGGAGATCGGGGTTCAATTCCCGGTTGGGTATACCGAAGGTTTTTTTCCTTAATGGTTTTCCACACTTCCTCCAAGCAAATGCGAGCTTGTATCCTTTAAGGCCTAAGCTATACCTTCCTCTTCCCCACCACATTAACTTAGTTAGAATTAATAAGCTAGAAGTGTATTATTATTACTATTATTATTATTTCTATTATTATTATTATTATTTTTACTATTATTATTATTATTATTATTATTATATATTATTGTTATTATTATTATTATTATTATTATTATTATTATAGCTATTTAACGTCCACTTTCTGAACTGACTAATTATATCAGCACGCGAAAATTTCTATGAGCGAAAACGAAAAGGCATACCAAATTTACCTTCCAGGATTCTTTTACATGCCACAATCGACATGGGTCCGACGCCTTTATTTCCCCTTCCGAAGAAACTTATGTTACGGATTTTCATCGATCAAAAAAATCCGTCGATAAACGTGTAGTAAGACGCGGTGGTAAAAAAAAATGGTACGGCACAATCTGACACACTTTTTATATAGTCGATTAGTTGTGGACAAAATTTTAAAAAATTAGCTATCAATAAATTACCATTAAGGGAATTTTTCTCCGAAAAAACATTATTCAATGTTATTTATCATATAAAACATACTTCATCTATCCATTTTGAACAAAATAGGTAGACCAATTTTCAAAAATGAGTTTTTAATAAGCTGACACTTATTTTAGATCTAGAGTTAAAATCACATGCTACGGTGGCCACATGGTCTAAGGCATCACTCTCGTGTTAAACTACTAGACTGCAAATGACAGGTATATCGGGGTTTGAATCCCTGTCCGGTGAATTAAGGGTGATTTTTCCTAAATTGTTTTTCAACCTCCCTCCACGCAAATGCGGGTATGCGTCCTCTATATTTAACCTTCCTCATCCCTAAATCATCAACGTAATTGTTGAATAGGCATATAACCTGAATAGGTAGTAAGACGAGGTGTTAAAAAAAATTATAAAAAATTAATTCGAGGGCACATAAAACATTAATATCTTTCTTTTAGCACCACGTCTTATTACTCGATTGGGCTATTCACCATTAATATACATCATAAAAATTTCGAGATATAACATTTTCGCGACTACAATACTATCCTTATGGGAGAAAGTAAAAAGTAACTGGTTTATTTGTCTCATTCTCAGCTACAGCTATGTGCTTATTATTGAACTACTATTCCTTCCTAAGTGGCCTCTAGTTCACTGCTATAATTCACTGTGCATGACTATTTCATGAGTGTGTCCGGAAACGGAAACGCGTCACAAAAAGGAAATAACAGGATTTCAATACAGCATATTATAATGTAAATAAAAACGTCAAATACAGCTACGTATTGAATTGTTTGTATTTATTATACATTCAAGTGTTTAGAACTATGGGTTATTACCACCTGGAACCACCCTTACACATAAACTCTGGATCCCATTGACCTCTCATTTGATTTACAACCATTGGGTGAATATTGGGTGTATTGAAAGTGTGTTTACCCTCCCTTGAACGCAAATGCGTGTACATTTTATGTAAATTAAATCTTTCCCATCACTATTCTATTAGTGTAGTTAAATGTGGATAGCCCGAAAGCGTAGTTTTATGTGGTAAAAAATTAAAAAATCTGTGGAGACGAAGCGATACTATAGGGCAGAATTAAGAAGGAAGCTGAGTGTTTTTTGAGTGCTAGTTTAGTTTTAGTGAGTATTTAGTAGGTAAATTGCCTTTTAAATAAGCCTATCGATTATGGGAAGATTGGTGTTCTATTCCCGGTCAGGTGTACTGAGGGTGGCTTTTATAAATGGTTTTTCACTCTTACTTTACGCAAATACGAGTACACTTCCTATAAATTCAACATTATTCATCCTTAACGCATTAACGTAATTAAAGCATTAGTATATAACCCCAACCGGCAGTAAGTGCTAAAATCAATGATAAAGTAGCGGCTCAATTCTATAAATATGAAATTAACGGCCGGAGGATCCATTGTGCATTCTATCCGAAGAAGTTGGCACTATCTTCGTCAACAGACGGTGGCCGCTTCGTCGGCATGGCTCGATTGGTGTCCACATACCTACCTATTTAAATATTTTTTTAAATATATATTTTAGTCAAATAATAGTTGCTACTTATATAGGCTTCCAATTTAGTGGTTGATGGACGATGATTTTAAAACCTAGTATCTGCATATATACTATATTCCTTCCAAATCAGCTCAACATATTTCATGCAACAAAAAAAAACCTTTGCTTTTGGGATGATTTTGTTAAATAGTTTATTTATTTAATGTTGTCAAAACAATTGTTAACATTTGATTCTTATAAATACATTATTTGCAATAAGGACGTAAGAGAGGGGATTGGCGGTTGATTGGTTGGGAGGAGAGAAATTTGAAGAAAAGAATACTAATATTATCATATTTGCAGTTTAAACAATATCCAAATTAATGTACAACAATACAAGACGTGTATTAATCACAACTTGTGAATGTGAGGAATGCCAGGCCTCCACCGTGGTTCGGATTCCACGTTAAACTGTAGGTCCTCCATTTCATCTCACAATCACCCTACCATTACACATTAGCGTAAGTGCGTATAACCCGAACGGGTAGTAAGACGCGGTGCTAATAATAATAATAATGTACAACAAATTGTCTACAACTAGTAACCCTTATTCTAATGTTTAAGTACATTAATGTTTTAGACCTCCCTCCTCTAAGCGTTATTAGCACCCCACTTATAATGAATTCAGATACCCCCATATCACACCAGATCGTGTACCACGTTAGGATTAAGTAACTTCAACCTAACAAGGATTCGAACTAGCAGAGCTACTAACCACGCCATAGAGCCCATGACGAAACTAAATATATTTCAAACAATCATAATGAATATCTATAATAGACCAAAGATGACCTACAAACATCAATTTATGTGAAATCTAGTAGGTCATATTAAATCTATATTTGAATATTGTAACTATATAATTTATAATAGCAATATACCATTTGCGTGGTAGGAGAGTGGGAAACTATTTAGGAAAAACCACCTTCAATAGACCTAACCAGGATTCGAACTCCGATCTTCCTGTCATCAGCAGGCCAGTCTAACATGAGAGTGACGCCTTAACCCATTCAGCCACTGAATAATAATAATAATAATTAGCTCCACGTCTTACTGTCCTTTCGGATTATACGCTTAAGTACTAATTAAACTAATGGGCTAGGAATTGGGAAGGTTTAATATAGAGGAAATGAAACCGCATTTTCGAGAAGGTAGAGTGAAAAACCATTTATAAAAAAAGTTCACCCAAGCTGGATTTAAACCTCAATCTTCCCATCCTCAGCAGTCTAGCTCAACACGAAACTAGCGCGTTAGTTAACTAAGCCACCGAGGCGGGTCTTCAGCCACTGAAGCGGGTTGATATTTTAGAACTAGAACTAATTTAAAAACAATTCAATTCATTACCTTAGTCTCTTTTCTATTTAGCACCACATTTCACTACCTGTTCAGGTTGTACGCATATGAACTAATCACACTAATGTGATAAGGGTGAGGTGTGACAGAACTTGCATGGAGGGAGATTGGAAAACAATTTAGTAAAAATAACCCTCGGTACATATAACCGGGATTCGAGCCCCGATCTCGTCATCGGTCGTCTAGTCTAATGTGAGAGTGACGCCTTAGACAAGTGATTTCTAACCAGGGTTCTACGAACCGTGACCGGGATTTCGTGAGAATTGGTAAGAGCTTGCTTTTTATTGATCTGCGTTTAATTTTTGGACGATGTGGAAGTATGTTAAGAGAACTTGTGTACCCAAAGAATAGAATGGTGCCAGTGGTAATGTTATTATTATTATTTATTATTATTATTATTATTATTATTATTATTTAGCACCGCGTCTTACTACCCGTTCGGGTTATACGCTTAAGTACTAATTACGCTAATGGATTAGGAATTGGGAAGGTTGAATAGAGGAAGTGAACCCGCATTTGCGTGGAGGGAGAGTGGAAAACCATTTAGGAAAAACCACCCCAAGTTCACCCGACCGAGATTCGAACCTCGATCTCCCCGTCCTCGGCAGTCGGGCTTAACACGACTATCGCGTTAGCCAACTACGCCACCGAGGCGGGTAGTGGTAATGTTAAAAGTGAGGTTAGTAAGAATATTGATAAGCCAAGCTCAGGTACCGAAAGACAGATAATTAGTAATATATTATTATTATTATATTATTATTATTATTATTATTATTATTAATTATTAGCACCGCGTCATACTACCCGTTCGGGTTATACGCACTTACGCTAATGTTTAATGGTAGGGTGATTGTAAGATGAAATGGAGGACCTACAGTTTAACGTGGAATCCGAACCACGGTGGAGGCCTGGCATTACTCACATTCACAAGTTGCGATTAATACACGTCTTGTCAGAGGTGAAGGAAGGGTTTGGCAATCAGATAAATCTGTGCCGGGACCGAGGATTGAACCCCGGACCCTCAGCACAGAAGTCTGACACCTTACCCCTAGACCACCAGGTCACTCATTAGTAAATATAGATAGGCAATAAATACTCTTGAAATATGTTATTCAAATGTATGAGCTCTATAACATTTTAAGTATATTTTGTGGTATTCTTAGGGAAGTGGTTATATAAGTTAATTGATTTTTCCTGACTTAAGGTTCCCATCCTTAATAAATACTGTTTGTTATCTTCTTCAATTCATATTTAATTTATTTTATTCCTAAATAAATAAAAAAAATTCTTTGTCTATTTCTTCTTATAATAAATTAACTCCTTTACTCACTTTTAATGTTTCATTGAATAGAGTTTTAACAATCATTCAACTGTTTTACAAGTACGTTCCTTGCAAATCTCATCTTATATTTCTCCTTACTAATAGTGAAAATGAATATAACTAAAATTACCATTAGTTACTAATATTACATGTTTACACGTATATTTGGTATTTACCCCTGTAAAACCTAATATGTGTCAGCAAGGTAGGTCATCCCCGGGATTCTACGATATATTTTAAGGGTTCCTTCAAACAAAAATATTTGGAGTCCCTGCTTTAGACCATTTGACCAAATATCTTTTTAAGCACCTTGTTTTCGAATACCCTAAATTTGTTTTTGTCGTGTAAGGTGAGACCACGTTTCACACCCATAAAAAACTGGTTAAATTATTGTTTTATATATTATGAGGTTTATATTCCTTGAAAGTAGGCAAGATGTCAACAACTCACTGGTCGAGTAATAGCACTTATTTCCCGACTGTATTCTGTTCTTATTTTCAATCTAATATAGTTATCGCTAATTAAAATTGTTCCTGAATATTTAAATTAATTAACCCTGTAAATGATATGTCATTCACAGTAATCTCTAAATTATCATCTTCAATCTGAGTTCTCTGTGTGATCATATAATTAGTCATTTCAGCGATCACTTATAGACTTATTTCTTTATGAGCCTCTAATACAATTAAATGCATTTCTTGCAACAGATTCTTTACTTTACCTTACAAAGCTAAATTATTTGTCAAACATACCTCAATTATCTTGACAAGTTTTTTGGGTGACCTTAACTTAACTAAAATTTCATATATATATAATATATATTAATATTAATATTATATAATATATATTAATATTTATATTATATAATATATATTAAACATATTATATATTGTAGACTTATATGTAATATTTATTACATCATATATTTGAGAAGTAAATTAACGTAGATACATAACACATGTTCAGATTATATCTTTGTTTTAACATTTACTTCTTGCGTTTTGCTACACTATTTTAACCATTAAAAGATTAATATTTAAGATTTAAGACTTTATAGATGCCCCGTGCGAAAAACGGGTACACTAGCTATATATATATATATATGTTTTACTTCTGAATGGCCCACTTCGGTGGCCGCATGGTCTAGGGCACTATTATTCCAATAGACTAGACTGTCGACGATGGGTAGATAAGGTGTCAACCCCGGTTGGATATACTGAAGGTGTCTTTTACTAAATGATGTTTCACTCTTCTTCCCCACAATTGCGGTTACACTTCCTATATATTCAACATTCATAATCCCTAACACATTAGTGTAACTACAGTAGCTCCATGGCTTCTTTGGTGCTGACTGACAGCTCACAGCTGACAGCTGAAAGGATTTGAAAAACTACCAGACCAAATTATGTATCCCTACGCCGAACCATATGATCTGCAAAAAACATGTGTTTAGCAGCTGTCACTTCTGACAGTCAAAATTTAGGTATATACCCAAATGTTGACTGTCAGAAGTCAGCTGTGAACTGTCAGTCAGCACCAAAGAAGCCATGGGGCTACTGTAGGTGTATAACTATAACGATTGGTTAACGCGGTGCTAAAATTTACTTCTGAATATATTACTCGGTTTGAATTGTGCATTCGATATTTCTTTAGAAAATCTCATTAATTATATCGAAAAACATATTTTTATAGCTCAATAGCTCTATCTAGTGATTTTTTGTCAGGTTTAGCTGGCATAATTGCTTTGACTAACTCATTCAACTTTCTGTAGCCCAACCATACATTCTACACAGATTTTTTTTAGCACCGTGTCTTACTACCCGTTCGGGTTATACGCCTATGTACTAATTATAATAATATTTAGGGATTAAGAAGGCTTAATTTAGAGGAAATACACCCACATTTTCATGGGGGAGAGTGGAAAACCATTTAGGAAATCCACCCTCAGTACACCCAACCGGGATCGAACCCCGATCTCCCAAAGAGTGTTTAATTGTCTTACGTCAACATTAGTAAACTCAAGGTACATCAGTAATTGTAAAATTTTTATTATTAAAAATAGATTTTGAATAGTTAATGAGAAAGCTTTGTGTCTTCCCTCAATTATTTTTTGTGCACCCCATTCTACTAACCTTCGGGATTATCTGGATACCTATATACCAACGAGCTAGTTGTTAGGAAGTTATAATATTGAGATAAAATGTATCCATATAGGCATGGAGGAGTTGTGGAAATTAATTTAATAAAAACACCCTCAGAACATACAATCGGGAATCAATTCCCGACCCTCTCATCACCGCCAAACCAGGCTAGTCAAGTTTTACATTTAGCCCATGTGCCCACCAATGCAGGTTAATATTAATTGATATGATCAAATGTATATTAGCTTGTAAATCTGTGAGTAAACAAGATTTAAAAAAATATATATTATTATTTTTCAATAATACATACACTACTTGTAAATTATTAAATATAAATACTGTACTTTTTGTACCCATCCACAAATATAAATTTAATGGTTTATATATAAAATAAATGTCAAGGCTAATCGTATTCTCGAATTTATCAAATGAACTACATAAATTACGACCCCAACAAATACATTTCTATAAGTTAAGAACAAACGTAAAAAAAATAAAAGTGTTTGTGGTGTAGTTTGAAATAATTTGAAAGTTTGAAATTAACTAACACACCTTGATAATAATTTTGGTTTATGGGTATACATTTTTTTTAAAAGGGGTTATTTTAAGATGTTTCAAATTTTGGCATACGTCTTGAATATCCTATTAGTAGCTTTGATACCTCGCTAGCTGGGAATCGGATTATTCTATATGAGTTTCTATAAAATACTAGAATAGAATGATTTTAATAAACGTAGGTCTATTTTACACTGAATGAGCATTCTAAATGCACATAGATCCGATAGTTTTCAATTTATTACAAAATTAGACTAATCTCTTAAAATTAGGTGATAAATATGATTAAAAAAATTTGTATATTTCATAAACTGTTAATAAATAAGGGTTTTGAAACTGAAATAGTAGAACAATTATATCCTTATATAAATAATATTTTATGGTTATTTGTATAACTTTGGTTCTAAATGCAGATATTTATGCATCAAACTTTGTAAACACTAATGCCATTAGATTAAAGAAAGTAATTTGAATAGTCCATATAAAATAAAAACTATAACACTTACATGTTAAACTTACTTACTCTATGGCATTAGGAACTCGAAAGTTTGTTGCCGCACTTACAAAAGTACACCACCTATCTCTGTCCTGAGTTAGCTATATCCAGTCCATCTCATTACACCCTATACCTATCTTGAGCTAGTTCTATCCAGTCCACCTCATTACAATCTATCTCTTTCAGGTATATTCTAATGTTTTCCCAATCTGCATCTAGGTCTTCCCAATAGTCTCTCTCCATTGGGTTTGCCAGTCAATATTCTGAACGAGGTTCTAGAATCTACAATTCACGCTGCATGTCCTTCCCACAGTAATCTACGAGAAACGATAACCCTAAAAATGTCATGCGATGAATACAGATTATGTAGCTCATTGATTAAACTATTCAAGAATGTTTAAACAAATTGTTCCCTAATTTGTAGTAATATTGTGGTATTCCCACTAAATAAAATTTATTTTTTTCGTTTTTATTATCGTTACATCTTTATGTATTTAACATTTTTGTGAATCTTGTTAAAGAAAATTTCAATACTTTTTTAAATATCTGGCTGGTTTAAATACCAATGTTTATTTAAGTATGAAAATCTATAAACAAAGTTAGATGATTAATAGCCCCTATGATGGTATGTTTGTTTTGTAGTTGGCTTTTTGAGTGGTCATAGTAAATAATTTCTATATTGCTTAGGTGTATAGAATAAACAAGAAACAATATTTTATAGATTTTAATTACTACTGGAAGTAAACAATACCCACTCACTTTCATTAAAACACCGGCCAAAATTCAATAATCTGAAAGTGAATCTTCCACGTGAGCCTTAGGTAATCATAAATTAACTAAAATTATAGGTTTATTAATCTAAAATTACTAAAATTGTCCTTATTTGAAAAGAAGATAATGTTAATATATCGATTGAAGGGAAAAAATTAGAAAAAATAAAGTTAAAATATTTGGGAACTCGTGTGACTTTGAATGGAAGCTTTACGGAGGATGTTAAAAGTATTATATCCATGGGAAAGGGAGCATATGGAAGGGTGAGGGGATTGCTGACAGCTGGAAGAATCCCGATTGAGCTAAGAAGGAGGTTAGTAAAGTGTTTTAAGAAGAGTGAGGTGAATCATGGATCTGAGACGTGGACAGTTAGAAAGAGGAAATACAGATATTTGGAGGGTTTTAAAATGTGGTTGAGGATAAGATTGGAGTAGGTGAAATGGATGGTCAAGGTGAGGAAGTAATTAAAGAGGATAGGATAGGAGTCTGATAGGGATGATAAGAAAGAAAAAACAAAGTCTTGGTTGGGCCACACACTACGTAGGGATTGTTAATAAAGATAGTCATGGAGGGGAAGATAGAGGGAAAAAGAGGAATATAAAGGCTTGGAATGCTAATAGATATCAAGAAAGGAAGAAGCTACAAAAAAATTAAACAATATACATCAGGACCGAGGAAAATGGAAGATATCCAGTTTATGACTATCTCAGGACAGATTCACAAAAGAAGAAATTAAATGTATAAAATAAAATATATGACAATAAAATCTTTCACGAATTAAAACATAACATTAATACAAATATCTGAAATGAAGTAAATCAATATATAAATAAAATCCTTTCCATTCTTATGCACTTAAGGTAGGGATGTAGGAAACGTGAAAAAAAGCTAGTGTTTTACATTTCTTATAGAAATTTTTTTTTTGGTCAAATAAAATAAAATATTGCTCAATACAAACGTAGATTTTAATTTTCTTCACATTGTGATATTAACAGTTGTTTAATATCCGTGATGAGCGTAGTGGCATTAGATGAGAAACTTTTTGAATGGAGAGAAAAATTGGTGATTAAATTCCATAAAACCTTTGGCAGATATTCAAGAACTATTGAGGTCACCATATGAAGAAAATTAAACTCTATGTTTCTACTAATTGAGCAATATTTGATTTCTTTTGACTAAAAAAATTATTTTCAACAAAAACCGCAAAAACACATTTTCTCGTGTCCCCTACATTCCTACCTTAAATCTATTGGACAATGTTTATATTGTGAGGGGAGACGCATTTTTCTAAGAACTGTTTTATTGTGAATACATTATAAAGTACATAAATAAATAATAATAATTTACTCCACCGTGGTTCGGATTCCACGTTAAACTGTAGGTCCTCCATTTCATCTCACAATCACCCTACCATTGCACATTAGCGTAAGTGCGTATAACCCGAACGGGTAGTAAGACGCGGTGCTAATAATAATAATAATAATAATAATAATAATAATAATAATAATAATAATAATAATAATTTAGGACTTGAGTTAATTCTTACTGATATAAAAACGAATGTGTCAATTAAATTATACAAAAAATGCTTAAACCGAAAATTTTAATAATAACTATACCTTGATAATTGTTGGCCATCTGTGATATTTTGGTGGGGAGTATGTATTTTTAGACCTTCTTTCTTTGCTTATATTCACACATTTACATTAATGTCTAGTTACTGGGAAATTGAGACTAGCGATAAAAAAGCGTAGTATAAACTAATAGTTTAACCCTATGAGGATGAGAGCAGAATTTAGTACGATATGAAAAATCCCATTCTTCTTCTGTGTTGGCTACTAAATCGGGTCTCTCAAATTAACTGGCAGAAGGTTTTATCAATAAGATCCCTTTTCATCCCATGATGGGTAACACAGCTTGAACAAGTGGTCACATCAAAAAGCTATTAGTTTTCTGGAGCCTTCTTTAGAAAATAGTAGAATGGAGATCAGCGAAACCATTTTGCCATATATTAAAAAATTACAACAAAATTTAAAACCTGATATTTTAAAATATAAATTTATTTCACTGTTGTCAAGCTAAGAACGCAGAATCGAGTGTAATCGTGTTTCTAATATAATGGTCAATCGGCAGCGAGATGTGTTCTAAGCCCTTAACTCGGAAATGTCTCTTATGAGAGGCGTTCAATTTGTATTATTTTTACGAATACAATTATCATAGAACACATTATTTTTGCTTTGTATATGTCTGTACACACTATAACTTCCCAGTTTCTTGTTGAAAAGGATTATTTATAGAGATTTTTTCTAGCACAGCTCCTTACCTGTTCAGGTTATACGCACATGCACTAATTACGCTAATGAGTTAAGGATTAGGAAGGTTGAATTTAACGAAAGTGAACCTGCTTTTGCGTGGAGTCAGAGTAGAAAAACATTTAGAAAAAACAACCCTCAATACACCTGATCGGGATTTGAAACTAGAACTCCCTATTATCGGCATTCTAGTCCCATACTAGAGTGACGCCTTAGACCATGCGGCCACCAAGGCAAATCTTATGCTATTAGTGAAATAATTGCAAATTGGGTGTAATACTATCTCATAAGAAGGGGATGTTGCCAAGTTAAGTGCGTAATATGGTGGTTATTCATATATAAAACACTTATTAGTTACAAGCCCTGACCAAAGTAAGGCCTGATGTGGTGAGACACGGAGGTCTAATATCGCAGACAAAAAAATACGTCATCTTTAAACCAATCTCATTCAATTAACACTATTAAAACCAATGTGTACAATTATGCAAGACTGAGGTAGTGGAATATTTATAGTCGATGACTGACCTGCAGGAACGCCATGGTGCGGCCTCTGTGTTCCTCTGGCATGCGCACTGACACCTTCCTTCACACTGACTGATTACCTGACCACCCGCTTCTGTCCACCTCTCGCACTAGAGGGGAAGTCTGCAAGGGCGTCGTCATCGTCCGGAGAGCAAGCGCTCTGTCAAACAAGTTCAACAAGCTAGTAGCCACCGCCAGGACGCCTCACCAAACCACACCTGTCGTTTCAAACCAATCTTTCAATTCTATTGGGGTCAACTAATCATCATGGCCGACATTCAAACTTTGTCCGAAGGTTTCCTTTCAAATTGGGGAAGGAGGGAACCAAATAAAAATGTGGATGGTTTTGAATGTGTGAATCTATTTTAATGGAATTGAGCCGATGACACAAAATAACACATACGCTAACAACAATAAAATACCTTCACTATTGTAATAGGAGCATTTAATTAATTCTATATTGAGAGTATGTTGCGTGCTTTACAATAAATAAACATTTTTAGAAATACTCTTTAAACTTAAAAATGATACCTGGGCACGTGAATGGAACCCGGGACCTTTGGCTTACCACACCAAGCTCTGACTTCCAAGGATTCCTGGATAGCCCAGTGGTTATTTAATTGGCATAATAGGTCAAAGGTCCCAGGCTCGATTCTCGTGTCCAGGTATATTTTTCAATTTAAAGAATATTAAATACCGTAACCGTATTATTATCAAATTTAATAGTTTGGCTATTTAATCCATCACTTATATAAATATTATGACTCTTTTGGTTGTGCGTTTGGCACAAGAGATTTTTTATTTACACTGCTTCTCACTGTCCGTCCTGGCTATCCATACATTTAGACTAATGGGGAAGAAATTAGTAAAAAGAATCCATAGGAATGTCCTACCTGCATTTGCGTTAAGGAAGAATTTGGGAAACAATTGAGGAAAAAACCTTCATTTCACACGGTAGAGTTTCAAACCCATACCTTCTAGTAACTGACAAATGTGAGGATTATACTAAACTACTATTATATTTATATATGATTGGATTTATTTCTATCAAAGAAATGAAAAACAAAATTATTGAGAGGTTATAAAAATTCTGCTTCGCCAATAAAAATATTGATAGAAAAAAAAACATATCCTTTCAATATGTTTAATTTTATGTTGTTATGTACAGTATATATGTTGTTTGTCCTAGGTTCAAAGAAAGTTCTTGCCAAATTTTGTTAGAATTGGTCCACGTATTTGACAGTTATCTAGTAGCAAATATCCGGACAAATAGACGAAATGTCAAATGATCAATTTAAAACATAATCATGCTTTGCTCGTTCAAAAAAGTTAGTTAATTGTTTGAATGTTTCGTAAATCCCATTGAGTTAATTAGAGAGGGAGGAAGCCAAGCTCTCCACTACCCATACGCTTTACAGATCTCAAACAGAATAGCCAGAGATCCACTCTAGAACATGGTATACATTATTGTTTTTAGCACCACGTCTTACTACCCGGTAGGATTGTACGCTTAAGTACTAATTAAGCTAATGGTTTAAGGGATTAGGTAGGTTATATTAAAGAAGTGTACCCACATTTGCGTGGAGGGATAGTGGAGAACCATATTGGAAAACCACCCGCAGTACACCCGACCGAGATTCGAACCTCGACCTCCATCATCGGTAGTCTAGCCTACTGTAAAAGAAGTGCGTTAGACCATGCGGCCACCAATTGTGTTGGTATATGAATCTATTCTGATATTTTTTATATAGATTCAGACAATATTAACTATTAACCATTGAGGGTTCTTGAAAACACCGTGAGCAAAAGTAGCGCCAAGCTTGGTATATATGACACAATTTCTTGTGCACAAATTAGTACAATAAACTATGCAATATTTTGGTCTTATTGATTGCACACAAGTTTTACCTAGAGACTTTTAACATATGTGTGATTGCATACATTATTTTATAGCATATATGGTAACTTATTTGTTTGCTTATCGCTAAATAATAATTGTGTATAGTTTTAAAATAATAGTATATAATCATCCTTAGGGCCAATAGTATAAGTAAATTAATTCACAAATAATATATTTTGTTTTTAAACATCCTCAAACTTCTATAGTATGATTTTGGTAGGAAGAACAGTAGAAGTTAGTTACAACGTTACTAAAACAATTTTAATATATTAATACATAAAGTCATGTCATCTGCAGCTGTCACTTCGGATGGATATTATCAATAACTACAGAATAACACAAATAATATTAAAATGTTATCAATGTTGGCCTCAACGAAATATGTTTGAGTTTTCTCTACTGTTCTTCCAACCAAAAACAGAGTATATATTGTGTGTTCAATCACCTATAGTAATTTTTTTTAACTCTATATTTGTTTTTATCAAGTATTTGTTGATTAATAAAATAATATACAGTTAAAATATATATTTAAAAATGTAAGCATCTAGCATAAAGTGTTATCAATATCTCGTGTTGGACTAGATCGGGGTTTGATTCCGGTCGGGTGTACAGAGGGTAGTTTTTCCTAAATAGGTTTCGACACTTCCTCCACGAAAATGCGGGTGCATTTCCTCTGAATTAAGCCTTCCTAATCCCTAACCCATTAGTGTAATTAGTACATAGGCGTATAAGCCGAACTGATAGTAAGACGTGGTGCTAAAAATACTCAAATAATAATAGTAAAAATAATATTTACAACTCGAAAAAATGCACTGTAAAAATAGCATTGTTCGAGCGTTTTTTAAATTTCCCACAAGATTCAATATATTTAATACGTTAAGTTGTGCAAAATATAATCTTGTACAGTATCTAGTGTTCATACTATACCTTATTGTCACCACAACAGTAAATTGTGCCATGTGAACCAGATTTAAGTTTTAGTACCCAGCATAAATTGGAGATTAACTTCCTATACACCCAAGGAGGGATATTATTGCTCTAGTTTCTTCACAGCTCACAAAAAAGTGTTACTTAATTTGGGACGTGGTGACTATTTGGTTGAACATAGTAGTGCCACTATGTAAACTTCTTGTGTGGCTGGGGTGTTTATTATTTCATCCGTGGCGATGACCTCCCAGAAACAATAACAATTTCCTCCTCAGTCTTCGGCGGAACCACCTCTCACTGAAGCTACGATACACAAGTTGAAAATGCTGCCAACTACAAAAAAAAAAGTGTAAATTGGCGGTTTAAATGTGTTTACAGCCGCATTGGTGAACACGTGGACTAAACTTTCAACTCGTCCGATTTAGTTTGGTGTTGACGAATTCGAATTCCGGTCCGGTATACAGTGTTTATTTTCCTAAATAGTTTTCCACCTTCCTTTCTCACAAATTCTTATACATTTCTTCTCAATTCTAACTTCAACCTATCTGGCCTTTTAGTGTAAATATGCGTACATCCAGAATGGGTGTTAAAAAAGGGGGGGTGTAGCTGAGTTTGGTTGTTTTAAAAACCAAATTATGAATGGTTCAAATAATCTAAAATAGTATCGTATGAAAATATTTCAAGTCTCATTTGGTAACGAGAGTATTTAATATTGTTTTGAGAAGATATTAAATTACATCTAAACTATATTATTTATAGTACCAATATATAAATTATGAACAGATTTTGACAAATATTTTATTTTGATAAGATTTAAAATGAGAATTAAAGTTATAGTGTTTCTAGTATGTATTAAGTAGTGTAATTTTATGAGTAAATTAAAAATAATATAATAATAATAATAATAATAATAATAAATATTTAGACGTGTTCATATAAATTAACTAAATTAAAGATTTATATAGAGTTACAAATATTTTCTGGGGTTTTTTATATTATTTTTGTAAACTACTGTATTATGAAACTAATATTTTCTAATAAATCGATATTTGTAGAACTGTTTGAGATAAGATCGTCTTTATTAAGATTTTACCCTTTCTTAATTTCCATCAATTTAACTTTAAATATTTTGAAAGATGCCTTTACTTTTTAATCACACAATTATCGTACTGTAACGTAACAGTTAATTAGTGATATCTTCAAAATGTGTAGGATTCACGTTCACAGTATAGGACCTTTTGCCCTCTTTTTCTTACTTAATTTAATCAGAATAGCTCTGTGTCGTTTAAAGTATCGTATTTCATAAGAAAGCTTTTTTGACATTAAAATAAGGACTAATATATGGTACTATTCAGAATTGATTTTAAATCCTGAATATAGATAATTTTTTCAACATTATAATTTAAGTGTAAGATCCGTGCTACGAATACTGTGATGTATCCGCCCTCACCCTATCTAACTCCTCTCAACATCTCTACGTGTTTTATGGATGAACCCTTATTGCAAATAATTTTTTACAAATAAATAAAGAATATATTTTGTTTATAAAATCTTGATAATGCATTCTCTCCTATATTATTTGTATCAAGTGGTAAATACAAAACCTTATTAATTTGGTAGCATTATTAATATTATTTGAGAATAAAGACGCAGGCTATTAACGCATATATATTTGACTTACTCTCCCAATTATTGTTATTTTGAAATGGTTTGCCCATTAATATATACTTTCTCATGACAATCAGAAAATACGATTAACCACAACACAAGAATTTACTTCTACCACATAACTAGACTAGTAATTAATAGCAAGACAATAACCCGCTCGGTAACCGAATAGCCAAAGGCGTAACTCTTGCAATAGACTGGACTACCGTTGACGGGGTGATCGTATTTTGAATTTCAATTGGTAGAGCTGACGATGGTTTTCCATGAACTCTACTTCTACACAAATGTTGATATATTTTGTATAAATTTTATATTCCTCATTCCTACCATATAAGCGTAGCTAATAGGTATGTGGATAAACAGAACAAGTGGGAGACGTGGATGGTGACTGAGGGAGGAAGAGGTGGGGAGAGGGTGACCAACCAAGATAATAAACTATGACGCGACGTTATGAATGAGCCTGTTACTGTAACCCCCTAATAAATTACGTTAGGCTGTGCAGCCAAACATGCTTACTATGCGGGTTGCGCTGTGTATTTCATCAGGCAACTATGTGTCAGTGATGTATATAGACAATCGAGTGTGTTAGAGAAATAAAGAAAGGAATTTGTAGCACATCCAGTTACATCTACTAGCGGATCCAAAATAGTTTACCAAATAGGAAGGTTTTTTTTAATAAAATAAATATGTCAAAGTTGAAAAAAAAATGGTTTTAATATACGGTAGTTTCATATATTTCATCACATAAAATAATAAAGTGCTAAGTAAAAAACTGCGTTTACGTCTAATTGGCTTCTTACTATACGTCCAGAATATCTATTTACGCCAATGAAGGCGTTACGAGGAATGTAAAGTTTAAAGGAACTGTACTCACTTTTATGGGAAGAGAGGGTTGGTAATAATTTAGGAAAATACAAACGGCCAGGATCCGAGGCTCAACTTCCCCATCACTGGGATGCCATACGAGACTTACACCTTAGTCCGTGTGCCCATCGATGCTTAAAGTCTATTGGTAAACAGATGGTAAGTAGCATAGACAAGAATTAAAGGAACCCCGCTTCGGTGGTACAATGGTTTAAGTCCTGAATCTAGCAGGTGACTAGACTGCAGATGTCGAGAAGATCCGGATTTAAATATCAGTTGGGTGTACTGAAGGTGGTTGTTTCTTAATGTTTTCCCCTCTCCTTTCATGCCAAATTTTGGTACACTCCCTCTAGATTCAACCTTTCTCATCCCTAACACATTAGCGTAATAGTACATATGCGTATAATTCGAACGGGTAGTAAGATGCAGTGCTTAAAAAATACATTAAGTGAAAATGTGTTGTTGAATTAATTTTGAATGTTTTTAATAATGCTAATGATATGTTATGGTTGCATGTGATAGTTCAACGAAATTAATTATCTAAAAAATTAATTGTATAGTACTACACATTGATTTAACAATATCTCTACCCTCCATCAAACCAACATAAAGGAGCCCATGTTACTAAATGTTTATTCTCCATCCTAAATGCTTAACCTCCTCGTCAACATCGCCTTTCGTCGTTTCCTTACTTGTCCATTTTCGACCCATTCTCCCTGTCAAACCCATCTTTCAACTGTTGGGAAAAGTCTTGATGACTACCCCTCTCCCCTTTACTCTCCGCCAAATCCTTTTATTTACCATTAGTGAGATGATTTCCATATGAGAGAAATTAAAACTAATCTTCGTGACGATTGTGAAGACATGATGTGTGCTCTTGTTTGGTCAAGAAACTTATCAACTGTGCAAGAATAATTTTCTAGTTAAGAAACAAAAATAAGTATAATGAGCTATATCTATTTTACCATGCCACCACTGATAGGTACATGTGTCTAATTATTTTTCCAGGATGTAAAACTTCTCCTGACAATGGTATTTGATACATTTCTATTGTTGTTTAAAGGCTTTTGTTTCCTTTGTGATATTGTATTGTACACGGCACTAACTACTATTAATTATTCATTTCAAACGAACAAACATTCTATTTGGGATTGTCATTGATTATAGACGTACCGGAGAGCCTATTTTTCATTAAATTAAGACTATAAGAAGGTATGTTGTCTTTTCACTGATCTGATTATTTCCTTTAGATCTTTTGATGTCAATTAAGTAGTCTTATTAATAGAAATTAAGTAATTAAACGGGCATTTGGTGATTAAGGTGACTTACATATGGAAGGAATAAAAAGGTGAAATGTTGAATTAACGTACCTGGAATGGAAATCAGTGTAATGCGATTTAGCGTGTAACCAGCTGAACATGTATATTTTTATTTTTTCTTGCAAGTGGTATTCTTTGAAGAAGTAATCAATTACCTTTCTAATTATGTAATGTTTTATATAAGTTTGATAAGATCTACCAGTTCAAAGTCTTTTTGTGCTAAGCTGTGTTATTTTTTTATTTTCTACGCGAGAAAAATAACCTTTTCATTAAGATATTTTTCAATTTATAACTGTGAGACGGCAGGGAGCTCAGCTAGGTCAGTATTTTTGTTTTTATAACAAAAAGTTTTTTACCAAATTAATTTAAATATTCCTCCAGTAGTTACGTTTAGTTTAATTTGATAAACACAGTAATCTCAACAGTTCTTGAATATTTGTCAAGGGGATTGCCGAATTCGACTAGGACTTTTTATTTAAAAGAACTTTCATAAAATGCCACTATACCCAAGATAAATAATCAAGAACTAGCAAGCCAACTGTAGCAGGACAAACTAGATATATACCCCATTTACGTTAAGGGAGGTGTTGAAAACATTTGGGGTATATCTACTGAATCCAGATGGTATTTATTTTGCCCAAAAAGTGTTTTGTAATAGAAAATGCAAACACAATTTCTTTAACTCAAATTTCCTTTCATCCCCATTTGAAGGGACCAAGGCTATTAAACGTTTTTAAAGAATAAAGTAGGCCTAATAACCTTCAGCCCTCAGAAGATGACACCAAACATTTTATTTCATCACAAAAGCGTTCAGATTTACTTTTAAAAACGCAAAGAAATATGAAAAAATACTAATGTTAAACTTTTTTTTAATGTACTCGTGTAGGCCAAATTTTTAAAAATAATTATTTTTGAATGTTTTAGAAAATAATTGTTTTTTTTTCGGAAACACAACTTGAAATATTGATAATTTGACAACGAATTGTTATAAAAGGATTAAAATTAATTAAAACATCTTTTACCCTACAGTGAAATCAAGAAGTGGCAAAAAAAAAAAAAAGAGTTTGTCTTCATTCACTATAATAATATTTAATTGAAAAAACAAAAAACAAACCTTTTACATTCTCATATCAAGAGAAAGTATTGTAATCCTGAAAAATTCAAACTTGAGATTATGATGAATCTTTACGTTTTATATGAACCAGAACAAGAAAAGTGGATTTTACCATTCTGTCTGTCCCTGGCCTGGTTCCAAATGAATATCTTTGGAGGATTGGTCATGGTAAATTTGACTGTAGGCCTATAGTCTTTTTTTAGTAAATATTCGTTTGAGAGTAGTTTACAAAAGACGAGATTTTTTAATTTGAAATATTAAAAAAATAATTACACTGATTATTTAGTTACAAATAAGTATATTGGGAGTGTTTGAGATGACAAAGAACATTGTATACTGGTTTTTGGGGTAACGTTTGTCGAAGCGGTTTACTGCTTTTTTTTTTCTTAAGTTGAATTTTTAAAAAATCTCTTAAACGATTTTATTTAAAATTGATCTCTAGGAGTGGTTATTTCTCAAATAATACTGTATACTTTTTTTTAAGTAAATATTCTTGCACCCTACTCTTTTATACTAAAGGAGGGTTTGCATAAACACATAGCTTGAATTACAAAGATAATAGCAGTTTATTAAATAACACATAGAAAAATACATAAGCATAATAAATGGCAGTTCATATGGTTTCAGTTGTTTGATTAATCAGATATAATTGGAACAAGAGTATCTAAATAAATGAAACAGTCCAACATCAGACTGCTGGTTACTAAGGTCACTGATAGCTCGCTGTGTATTTTGGCCTGAGCACTATGAGTAAATGAATAATCCCTTCAATTAATCGCCTGAGGCGATTATCTTTAAGCAATTACAAATTCGCTAATCAATTAAGATAACTAGTAGGTGGCAAGAAACCAACCAGTCCATAGGGTTCATAGAGAACGAATACTGAGTTTAGCTAGGTAAAGATTAATACCACAACAAGTGGGATTGACTAAACAAGTTCCCTTAGATTAGCTCATTAGCTCATAGCGCTCACGACTACCTAGGTACATTAAAATTCAGACTATAACTAATCATTAAACCAGCAATGTATTGCCTTCCAATAATAAATTATATACTGCGTGAACGTCATAGCCACAATACAGGGGAGATAACCACGTTCCACTAGTGTACAAATACTATGCCCCAATTAGGGAACCACAGTAAAAGCCGTGGTAGACTATTGCCGGGCTCACGACCAAACCTTTACAATAAAGGTGTACTCAGAATGAAGTTCAGCATCTACTAGCGCTAGGCTTAAGAAGCCCGTCTAAAGCGATAGTATTGCAAACAACACAGCGAGCCGTTACGGTCTCGCGTGAACAAGTGAATCCTAAAGGGGGCACAATAACAAGACTAAATGACATAAGGTAAAAAGGGCCCATCAAAAGGCCCGGCCGACCCAATTGGGTCATTCATCATGTCTGGTAACTCCCGGTTACAGTGAGCTTACATACCCCTCGGCTATCCTATAGTAAAGGAAGTCGGATACTTAGTCAAACGCTATAGCGTTACTAAATTAAACTAAACCACGGCAAGTACATCCTAAAAAGACTACCAATCCACAAAGGAATACAAGCCGGTATATTAAGAACATCAATTTTGTCTATCATGAATCCAAACTACAAAATTTGGTTCACGCAACCAACTAATCTCAGCTGGTTCGTGTATTTAAGGTAGGAAACCTCACTGTAAGTACACATTACATAGATTCTAACCAACAAACGATCGGCTCTGGGGGAGCCGAACTAGCATCTAATAATCTATTTACATGCCTAACTAAATAACAATGATACCTAAACAAAAGCCAATTCATTTAACTTTACCAAGTACTATGCATAGAGACGACACGGCGCTTATGGCTCAGTCCATTGACGTCCGAGTTCTTCTGGGCAAGCTTTCCTGTCCACTTCGTTCCCTTGCCCTGTACTTCACCTCGTGGGAGCTCCTGCTCAACCTGGCCAAGACACAGGCCATTATGTTCACCCGTCGTCATCCTGGGCATTTCCCTCCTCTTTTATTTGGGGAGGGGGGGTCGTTCTCCCTTGGCAAGACTCTGTTCACTATCTGGGGGTCACATTGGACCGTCGCCTTCACTTCCTTGATCATTTCACTAATGTTCGTAACAAGGCGCGTGGGGTAATGTATGCCCTGGCCCCTGTTCTTCGACCACTCTGTCCTCTTTCTCCCTCACATAAGATTACCCTATTTCAATCTTATATTCTTTCAGTTCTTCTCTACGAATCTCCCGTCTGGAGTCATGTCCCACCCCGTAATCTTAGACCACTGGTTTCCTTTTACCACAGAAGCCTCTGTCTTATCCTGGGTCTCCCTCTCCGATCCCGTAACTCTGAGATCTACGCCGGGTCGGGATTGCCACACCTAGATTTCATTCTGTACCAGCGGACCGATAGTTTCTTTCGTAAACTCCGAAACTCAGACAATCCTCTTATCAGAACCATTGGTGCCGATCCCGGGGGGCCTGCTCGCCCTCACCGCCGTATACGTCACCTTCTACAACAGCCTCCACCAATTGTAGTGGAGCTTCTCTGGGCCCAAGTTATTGGTACCCAACCAGAAAATTAACTCTCCATGACAATATAACTCTCAAAGTTTAATTTAATTGATCCCTTAGTGCAGCGGGTTTTTTTTGAAAATTTTTCCCCGCATCTTTCAGTTGCTAATTTTTCTTCATGTGTTATAGATCAAACTTACATTTTAGAACTTTAATGTTGGTATTTGTATTCTCTGTATCTATGAAAATGTATGTATTATGTCTCTTTAACAAATAAACTAAACTAAACTACACATAGAGTACAGCGATTTAAGTTAGACTTGAACTATAGCACCGTCAAATAAGTACAGTTAAACCAGCCCCTTTGTCGGCTGGAACCAAACACAATTCCATGCCAGTAGTTCTTTATCCTAATTCTGGCGGTAGGGTAGTACGAACGCATATAGCGCACCCACAATCGAAGGAATGATGATAGCAAACCAGTTGTGGCGGGGGCTAACTCCAGCAACCCCTGGTTTCGACTCCTCTTGACGCCATAGCGCCCAAGGTCCGGCTCTGACGGTGTGCTGCTATAAAGATGTAGAGAATCAAGAGTTAGACAACCTGTATGCTCCAGACAATAAATCGTTCTGTATATTAAAAATTAGCTCGTCGCAAAATAATACCACAAACTCCCCGAATGGGACCAAAACAGGTGAGAGGGGAAGGAGGGAGAGTTCATCCAACCACGTCGCATCAAGAGAATGCTAGGAGTGGCCGTCAAAGAGGGGCAGGCGCATGCATGCCGAGCCAAGAAACAGAAAACATGTGAAGATCGAACATTGCCTGCGTTTGTTAGGTGTTTTAGCGCTCCGATGTCAATTAATTGAGGCTCATTAATGATTGTCTCAGGGCATAACCGCCATATCAGGTCGGCTATGGGAAATTCAAACTGCAGCGTCATGGACACATTGTTGATACCTTGGAATTTGACACAGCCACATAGTTGTGAGAGCTAAATGTCCATTAGCTCGGCACATTCTTTAAAAGGTAGTTTACTGATGAGTAATTTTCGAAAGTAAAAATATTTTTAAAATGGCTCTAACAAGTTCGTTTAAACTGTATAACTGGAGAGGTTTTACAAGAAAAAATCTCATATCATATTAATAAAACTGTATAGGTACTTGTTTTATGGGATTTAATTCGTTTAAGGATAGTTTATTGATGACGTTTCTTTTTAATTTGAATATTTAAAAAAATTGGTCTAGCAAGTTAGTTTAAAATGGGTAGGTCTATTTGTTAAGTTTTTTATATAGTAAATAATAAGATTTATTGGTTTTCTAAAAAAAAAAATTCTATAGTTGATTATTAAGATTGAATATTTATATAGATTTTGTTCGAAATTGGCATCGGGGACTATCTTACATGATAATGAATATTGTATATGTTTCTTTAAAATAAATTTATTTGAACGGTTGTTTACGTTGGAGAAATTATTGAAAATATTATTATTTTTGAAATTCACACTGCAGATTGGATTCAAAATGAGAATCTGAGAATAGTTTTTCATAATAAATAAGAAAACGTTTATATTTTTACAAATTACAATTAATTTTAGGGTAACTTAATCTTGAATATTTGAAATGTGTTAAAAATATTTGAACAATTTGATTTAAAGTTTATTTATCAATAGTTTTTAGTGTGTTGTTTATTTTGCTGTGTTTGTTTTTATGAGTAAAACAAGGTACAGTACGTTAATAAAAACCTATTTTTGAACATTTTATTTGAAACAATAAAACACAATATGATATAGTTTGTCGTGCGGCAATCTTGTGACCGTTCCGAAACCGAGTGAACCACCGAGAGCCCCCAGTGCGCCCGTAATTAGTGTCCATAATTCTCGAGAGACAGCGCCAGGCTGAGAAGGGCTATTAAGCCCCACACTTAACAATAAAAGGGACCAAAAGACGATCCAGTGGCCGTAGCGGGACGGGAATGTATATAGGTTAATTAAGACTAATTCTAAGAGTGTATATATGTATGTGTTTAGTCTAAGTTATAGTGTAAGACTAGGGAGGAGGGTTGGGCCCAACCTCCTCCCCACGGATAAAAACCGTTGATGTATGGATGGCAGAAAAATAATAAAATAGAAAAGGAAGGATAAACAAAACAACCAGAAATAATGTAGTTTCTCTCTGCGTACACTCTTTTTTACAACAACCCTACCAACCTACCTATAGCGCTCAGAAACATTCGGGCAGCCACACTCCCTCTGTTCCAGCGCTCATGAAACATTCGGGCAGCCACATAAGTACCACTCCTGACATCCTTTCCTCTCCTACCTTTGTGCCCCCTCCTCCACCTTACCGTCATCTCAACAGAAAGGAAGAACAATAAGATGGCGCCCAACGTGGGGCCACTTCTCCTGAACCGAAGAAGAGAAGAGTGATCGGCTGAAGCCGTCAGAGAACACCACGCCTAAGAACTCACCAATTTTCCGAGTTAAGAAAAACTCGGTGGCGCCCAAACACTAAAAAAAAAAAAAAAATGCCTAGACGTACCCGACATCAGTGCGGCAATCCCACCTGCCCCGGAAGAGGAGAAAGAACAATCTACTGTGATAAGTGCGAGGACTGGTATCACTTCCTCTGCTTAAACTGGGAAGAAAAAGACAGGGATACCACCGGGCTCCAATTCATATGCCAACCCTGCAATGAAAAGACGGCTGCCGAGCACGACGAACTTGAGGAACTCCGCCGAAAGGCAAGCCAATCCCACGCCATACTAGCCACCAATCCTCCGCAGCCCACCTTCCAGCCTATTCTCCCAGGATTCTCAGGCTTGGACCACGAAGATCCGGCAGCATTCCTGCGGACGTGTGAAGCAATCCTCCAGGACAGCAACACACCCAAGGAGCTATGGATAACGCTAGTGAAGGAAAGATTGAACCAAGACGCCGCGCAGTGGTGGAAATATTACGAGGGATATTCCAACACTTGGGAAGAACTTCAAAAAAGGCTCCAAGAACGATTCGACTCTTCCCCACTGAGAGTCAAACTTCAAGCGAAGCTATATGGAGAAGCCCAGACCACCGGGGAATCTACCGACCACTTCATCCTAAGAAAGATGAGGCTGTACAAGCGTTTCTTCCCCACCGCTCCTGACGAACAAATTCTACCCCTCATAAGTGAACTCCTCCACCCCACCATCCGGCCATTTATCACCTCCGTCCCACCCACTTCAATAGACCAATTACTGGAAAGAGCTCAGGCAGTGCAACGAGATATACTCCCATCAGCCTCTCACGAACAACCCAAACCTCTTCCTCTAGGATCATTCCGAAATCCCAGACCCCCTCCTCAATGCCATTTCTGTCCTGCCCAGCATTTCCACAGAGAGTGCCCCGTACTCCTCGCCAGAAGAACCACGGACAGACCACGTGACGCCCAAACTACACAGCCAAGCACGGGAAACGGAACCAGGGGATGAAAACATGGCCGAACTCATCTCCGGCACAGCAGACCATACTCAGCAGTGGACCGCCAGCCAATTTACCCCGAATCCCAGTTCGCACGCCCTCAAGAGAACTTCGAGCCGTCCTAGACTCCGGAGCATCGCAGAACTTCGTCAGGACCTCAGCCCTCGACTCTCACACACGGGAACAGATGGTCACGGCACCCACCTCGGTGTCCCTAGCCAAGGAAGGAACAGAACTGAATATTCGAGGCCACTGCCAGCTCCCTATAGAGATAGGGCATAACAAAATGGTCATTAAGTGTCTAGTCGCAGATGATCTCGTGGAAGAAATCCTTCTGGGTCATACGTGGCTCACCGAACAAGAGGTAATAGTGGATTACCAGCGCGCCTGCGTACTATTCGGAAAAGAGTAAAGAGAACAACTATATTGGGTCGCGAAAGGACCAGAGAAGGTCAGCAACTTCAGCACCGAAGAAGTGAGACACAGCTTTCCCCCAACACTACAGACCCACCTCTTTCAAGTCATCAAGCAGCACCAGAAGGCATTCGACATCTTCAATCCCCAAAATCAAACCAACTGCACACAACATCAGATCCGCCTGAAGAACGACCGCCCCATCCGAGGACCTACCTACAAATATTCGCTTCAGAAGAAACAGATAATTCAGAAGCAAGTCAAAGAAATGCTCAGAGACAATATAATAGAATCCAGCACGTCCCAGTACCAAGCACCTATAGTCATTGTCGAGAGAAAAGAAAAAGCTCCTAGGTTCTGCATTGATTACCGGCTACTCAACGCGGCTACAGAAGAAGAGAATAGTCCACGAATTCACATCCCACAGTTGCTTCAAGAGATAGGTCAAGCCAAAATCTTCAGTACCTTAGACCTCAAATCTGGGTACTGGCAGATCCCATTAGACCCGGCAAGCAGGCACCTCACTGCGTTCAGCACACCCAATGGAGAAACTTATCAATTCAAAGTCATGCCCTTCGGATTAAAAGGAGCGCCGGGGACGTTCCAAAAAATGATGAGCCAGCAGGTCTTGGCAGGATACCAGGGAAAATTCTGTTTCGCCTACATGGATGATATTATCATATTTTCCAACTCTTACGAAGAACATCTCGAACATCTAAAAAGGGTCTTAGAACGGTTAGAAATATACCGACTCACAGGTGCCATGAAGAAGTGTGAGTTCGGGAAAACCACACTCAGCTACTTGGGACATATCATCTCTTCAGAAGGAAATAGCCCAAACCCCGAACAGCTCAAAGTGATCCAAGAATACCCCACCCCCAAAACAAGGCGGCAACTCCAACAATTCCTCGGGACGAGAATTTGTCCCAAACATGGCCGATATCACCAGCCTACTCACCACCAGAGCAGGAGCAACTCAGAAATGGAAATGGGGCACTCCAGAGCAAAAAGCCTTTGAACAGACAAAAGAAGCATTTAAACACATCCAAGCCCTGCACCGACCCGACCCTGAGAGAACCTTCTGCCTTCAAACAGATGCCAGTGGAACAGGACTAGGTGCGGTCCTGTACCAAGAAGTAGAAGGACACCGGAAGATTATTTCCTATGGTAGCGCTAAGCTATCACCCGCGGAACGCCGATACCACAACAACGAGCAAGAATGCCTCGCCATAATATGGGCAATCAAAAGGTATCAGATATACCTCGACAAACCCTTCACATTAAGAACGGACGCGAAAATGCCTGACATGGCTAAACAAAATGAAGGACGGCAGATCAAAGCTAACCCGTTGGTCTCTGCTACTGCAAGAGTACAGCTTCACGGTCCAACACAGACCAGGGAAGGAGAACGAGCTCCCAGACGCTCTATCAAGGAACCCGGGAGAAGATTCCACGGAAGAGAACACCCGAGAGTGGAGCCGGATGATGCCCCAGAAACTCCCATCCCACCGCCCGAATCACTCCGCCTCCTCACCCTACCTTCCACCCCGACACTACCAGAGAAGGTCATCAAGGCCCAACACACAGACCCCTACATCCAGAAACAAATAAGACGGCTGGAAGACATCGCAAGAATCCCGTCGACGAACGGTCCAGAGACGAAAGGCTCCATGCAGCCAGATTCACTCAGCGAGACGGTGCATTGTTGTATAGAGACTATCCAGAGCAAGCGATGAAGATTGTAGCCCCACCAGCAGTGAGAAAGGAGATTCTGACGTACTTCCACGACCACGCAGAAGCGGGCCATCCAGGAGAAAAGAATACTCTACAGAATCTCAGAAAACAATACTCCTGGAAGGGAGTGACCAGAGACGTACGGAAGCACGTCCGAGCTTGCCATACATGTGCCACGATGAAGACTTCCGGGAGAACAACGAAGACACCATGGAAGGCCAGAAAGCCTACTTCACCATGGAAAGAGGTCGCCCTAGACCTCATGGGGCCCTACCCCAAATCGACCAAAGGGAAGCGATTCCTCTTCGTCATTAATGATATTTTCTCTCGGTGGACGGAAGCCTTTCCCCTCTCGAAATCAAACGTTCCCCAAATACAACGGATCTTGGAACAAGAAATCTTCCCAGATGGGGCTACCCCGCCGCACTTCTTACAGACAACGGCCCGCAATTCCGCTCGTCCGCATGGAAGAAGATCTGCCAAACCTGGAAAACCAAAAGATGGACAACCGCGGCGTACCACCCAAGGGAAAATCCTGTAGAACGGAGAAATCAAGAACTAAAGGTGGGAATTCGCACGAGTCTCCAAGGAAAAGATCATCGCCAATGGGACAAGGCCCTACCCCAAATCCTCTTCAATCTTCGAAACCGAAGTAACGAGGCCACCGGGTTCGCCCCCAGCGAACTTCTCTTCGGGCAACTGCTCAGACGGCCCGAAGACTGGGCTCCAGAAGAACTCGAGCCTGCGCCGACCCCAGAAGCGGCCGAGCTACGTCAACAAAGACTGCTGTCCCAACACATGGAAGCGAGACTACATCAAGAGAAGTATCACAAACAGTACTTAGGGAGGAGAACAGCAGCTGAAAGAGATCCCCTGCCCATAGGAGCCAGCGTCCTTATGAAGAACCACCCCCTGTCAAACGCGGCCGAAGGGATACACGCCGGATTTTGCCCCAAATGGACGGGGAGAGGCCGTGCAGAGGCAGTGTGGACAAAACATGTACCAACTGCTACTAAACTCAAATCCGAAGGCGGACGGGATCAAAGCACACCGAGACCAGCTCCAGCTGAGGCCTTCGCACGAGCCAACGAACGAAGAAGAGCAAGCTCAGAGTGAAACAAGTTATCACGGGAAGTGCCGAGGTAGGGAAGAGGGTTCAGATGGTCGCGATGTGAACGAATGTTTCGGAACGGGTCAACTTTACAAGGGGGAATTGTCGTGCGGCAATCTTGTGACCGTTCCGAAACCGAGTGAACCACCGAGAGCCCCCAGTGCGCCCGTAATTAGTGTCCATAATTCTCGAGAGACAGCGCCAGGCTGAGAAGGGCTATTAAGCCCCACACTTAACAATAAAAGGGACCAAAAGACGATCCAGTGGCCGTAGCGGGACGGGAATGTATATAGGTTAATTAAGACTAATTCTAAGAGTGTATATATGTATGTGTTTAGTCTAAGTTATAGTGTAAGACTAGGGAGGAGGGTTGGGCCCAACCTCCTCCCCACGGATAAAAACCGTTGATGTATGGACGGCAGAAAAATAATAAAATAGAAAGGGAAGGATAAACAAAACAACCAGAAATCATGTAGTTTCTCTCTGCGTACACTCTTTTTTACAACAACCCTACCAACCTACCTATAGCGCTCAGAAACATTCGGGCAGCCACACTCCCTCTGTTCCAGCGCTCATGAAACATTCGGGCAGCCACATAAGTACCACTCCTGACATCCTTTCCTCTCCTACCTTTATGCCCCCTCCTCCACCTTACCGTCATCTCAACAGAAAGGAAGAACAATAAGTTATTGCGATTGTGTCATATCATTTATTTACTACGTTTCACTTTCCCTGCTAAAATTTTGTTGGCATTTATTTATTTATAACATTTTAATAACTTTTGCTGTCAAATTACAAAGGTTTTCAACTTAGTTTAGCAAAACTCACTTTTGTAGCCATGAGTGAAAAAAGGTTGAGAAAGGTATTTTAGAGAAAATCTTCCAGACCTAGTAGTTCTGTGAACAGTATACCTCAAATCTCTCCATATTCTTATCTGTATTATTAAACCTCTACCGTAAGAAGTTAGTCGCCACAAATCCTCCTACATTTCTAAGTCGATCTGAGATGTTGAGGTTTTAATCTTTTCGGCCCTACCTGCAGATTTGCAGCTAATTGTCAGAATTTTAAAAATTGTGTCCATGAAGAAGTTTGTGAATTTCTCATATACTGTAAATATACATATATATATGTATAAGAGAAACTTTTTGAATATATTAATGGTCAGCGAACATTTTCCTAGTTACTGTAACTTAAAATTATGACCATTGCATGGCTAGACCAAAAAATTAAGACCTCTACCTCTACAATCAATTCAGACTTGTTGTAGGAAATGTTGATATTTATTATAATATTACTAATAGTAGCATTGAAGTAACAGAATTTTCCTGGGTGGAATATTCTAGGATAAAAAGGGTAAAAATGTTAAAAATACAAAAGCTACTAAAAATAATTCCAGTTAAAACTCTTTTTAAAAAGGTTTAAAAGCATAAAAAGGGCACTAAGATAAAAATGATAAAAAGGTGTATTGTTTTGGGGTAAGAAGAAAAAAAAGGTTAAAAAGTTGTAAAAATTAGAAAAAGGGCAAAAAGGATAAAAGATATATCCAATTAAAATCGTTTTAGCATTTTTTTTACCCTATTTACCTCGTCTACCCTTATTCCCCCATTTATACTTTTCGCCCCATTTACACTCTTACATCGTTTACATTTTTGACCTATTAGCCCTTTTTGCCCTGTTCATCTCTATTGCCCGTTTTACCATTTTGCTCCTTTTGCATTTTTGATAGCTTTTACCCCTTTTAACCTTTATACTTTTTACTTTCTCGCTATCTTACAGGTAAATAAATTATTGTGCTCGTCAAAAAAATCTAGCTCAAGATTTTGATGAATCACGACGTTTAATGACCCCCGAATCCAAAAAAGTGGTTTTTGAATGTCCTTCTGTCTATCTGTCTGTCAGTCTGTACCTCGGTCTAGAGGCTAAACTATTTTACCGATTGGGCTAAGACTTGGTATCTAGGGTGTACATAGGTTTGCCTCGAGGTTTTTTTGGAATTGGATATCCAACCCTTAAATTAAGGGTAGTTTACTGAAGGGCCAAAAGAGAAAAAGACAATTTTCTACAAATTGGCTCTAACGATTTTGATTAATTTCCATTTCAAAACATTAGTAATTTTCCCCACAAAATGGCTACTCTCAATATTTCGGCAAAATGACTTTAAGGGCTCCGGTAAGATGCACAAATTCCCATTTTTTATATCTTCGAAAACTATTTTGAGATATGAAATTACTTATCATTGCAAATATGTAGATCTATTTACAATATAAATATTTTACACCAATCATATTTTTATAAAATCAATAACTTTCAAGCTATATGCAAATATATATATAATAGTGTGTTCGACTATTGACGTTGAGGGAGTTGGGATTTTGCTTAATACAAATGCAAAGAATGACATGAAATCAAGATTGACCTGAAGGCCGATTTATTGTCAGTGTATAGAACAAGACTCAAAAGATAAACAATATAATATTTAGTGATTGCGGACAGTGCACAATAGTAGATCAATTCAATAATACTCGTCAGGAAGCAACATATTTACTTAAGTATACAAAGCAATTAAATGAAAGCAATTAAAACGCTTTTAACTAAATTAGAGAATATTCATCGTTAGGAAACATTATCAGTTCAAATGTAAACGAAGTTGTTTATTGCGAACAATACGTAAACTAGATTATGAGCATGGATATTACCAATCATTTACACATTTGGGCTAATCCATTCAAAGGATAACTCTTAAGATATAATATTAAACTTGTCTTAAAAGTCTACACGTATCACATTTGCGTGTTTATAAAACATAACTTTTATAATACGAGTTCTGATCGTAGCCGTACACCTGGATCTAATGTTGATTAGAAACATGATTATTCTTTTTCAACAACCCGTGTGGTAGGGGAAACTTAAGACACGAAAATAATTATATTTACTTTCTACCCTATTTGCTAAATTTACAATTAATTCCTAATATAAAAGAGTTATCTAAAGCATTTCCTAATAACTTTAACATGAAAATATCATGATAAATATCATTAGTTATGCTTGGACTTAGTTAAACTGTAAGTATATACCAAAAGAATTAAAGTGCAAGATAGCACACAAAGGTTAAAATAAATAATTTTGGATTGTTATCAAACCATCCGAACTAGGACCAAAAGATTTAAGACCTTAAGATGTCAGTATATAAAAAAGTCATAGTTCCAATAGAAATTAGATTTGGTAAAAAAAAAGTCGAAATATAATTATATTTAAGCCCTACATAATTTTGAATGGATTTACACGATGCCTAGTTTTCAAATAAAAAATTATATGAAAAAAACTCTTCTCCAAAATAACACTCACTTGTTGATAAGTCCTAATTCCTATCAGCATCAAAGAGTAAAGTTCCATTCTGGGTACTAGCCTATATTTGAATTTGATCAGAGGAAAATGGTATGGGGATATCACATGACCAATGAAGTCATCAACAGCAAGTCAACGCGCACAACGTCGTGAGGATGACCATGAGGGGGTAGAGAAATACACATGATAGCACATCTCGCTCCTTTCCCCAAGTTTTAGCGCCTGCGCAGCGTCATGAACTCGGGGATAATGTACAAGCGAACAGGGGCCACATGCCACTTCATGACTTCATTCTTGTTTCTTGCCAAACTCAAACGATAAGCAGTGCTCCGAGTTAAGTGTGTATTCACTCTTTTAAGGTGGCGGAGGTTGATGGCTATGTTAGGTTGTAGCCACTGTACACATACGTAAAACATTTTTTGACTAACGGTTTTAAATTTTATATTTCTATTTTTAAAAATTAACGTCTTCATTTGTATATTTGGACCAATAAAAAAATCAATATTGGGTCCCCAAGGGTCAACACTTCGTATTAAAATTTTGACTACCTGTTAAAATTTTGGCATTTTATTAGGGTATGCACATCTTATGGTTATCGCATTGCTATTAAATTTCTCTTTTATAAATTTTGACCAATAAAATAGGTAATTATTGACTATTGAGTCTAAAAAAGATAGATGGATATTTTCTGTACCAGAGGTGGATCCAGGACGGGGCAAAGGGGGCGCGCGCCCCCCTTCAAGAAATTAAATAGTTTAAATCAATGTTAAAGTCACTACTAGTTTTATTGTCATATAATACTATCTCACTAACCAGATTTATTTTTAAATTGGTTTTTGGTAATATTATTAAATGATTAATTAATATATGGTTATTATTTTAAATGCTTAAGACAATAACATTAAGTATTAAAGTGTGAAAATAGGCATTAATGAAATAACCCAAATTTAAGTTGCGTGCCTCTCACCTTGTTGTAGAAACCTTCTTTAGGTTTAAATTTATTTGATTTTTTTTATTGTTACTATTTCAATTATTTATAATAAATAAAGATCTTTAAAATAATTTATTTTTTAATAACGTGCGTTAGTCAAAATCTTTGAATAATACCACACATATAACGTGCTAGTATGGCTTAGTGGTAAATTTTTATATAGAATGAGAATAAACTAGCTAAACTATAGAGTGAAGTTAAAGTTTGATTGTTCAAAATCTGAATAATTCCATCTATTTTGTCTATTGATTGAATAGCTAAAAAACTACTTATATAATTGTTATAATGTTTAAATTTATTTCCCTCTTAATAATCATTATTTGTTGATATTCTTATTATTTGATTGTAATACATTTCAATATTAATCACAAATTTCGAGTTATACCCTTCATTAGAGGATTATTCTCAAGTTTAGCGCTACACTGAAAAATTACTTAAGGATTTACTCTCAAATTTTTAAGAATTTTTGTGTCAACATTTCTTGAGGTGCCTCCCACCCCCCTTCCCCAACCCAATCCTGATGGGAGCACCCGCGTTCCTCCCCCATCTCCCCTCTCACGAATATCCTGGATTCGCACCTGTGCTGTACAAACATTTCATCTAAGAGGTTGAAGGAAATACAACATCAACTTCTTGAAAGACATACCTATTTGCTTACTCTTTGGCATTAGAGAACTATTGCATTTAAACTTTAGTATCGCTTCACAACTAGAGCTCACACTTGCATCAAAATCTCAAGTTCAATTTTTTTGATGATCACAATAATTTCTCTACCTGAAGATAGCGAGAAATTAAAAATCGATTTTCTCAATATCAGATTTAACGATTTTGATTAAATTTAATTTCTAAGTTTTGATCAATATTACAAAACAAATGGCTACCCTTGTCAAAATGACTTTAAGTGTTCCGGTCTGACGCATAAATTCTAATTTTTAATTTTATCCCCATAAGTCTTTGAGATATGAAATTACTTATCATTTCATGCATGTGGATCTATTTATAATATACATCTTTTACATGAAATATATTTTTATAGGACCAAAAGTTTTCAAGCTATACACAAATATATATATTTATTTTTAACTTTGTTAACACTTTAGGGTCAAGTATTAGGATCGTCCAAAAAAATAGCCCCAGATGTTGATGGATGCCGACGTTTCATTACCCCCCCGAACCCTAAAAGGTGATTTTTGCAACGCCGTATAGCTAACCCTAAGAAAAATAGCAGTTTACTAGAAAAGAGAAAAATTCCATTTTCTCAAAATTGGCTATAACAATTCTCTCTCATTTTAGACTCAATAGTCAATAATTACCTATTTAATCGGTCAAAATTTATAAAAGAGAACTTAAATAGCAATGCAATGACCAAAAGATATCCCATGTGAACTTGATATAAATTTTAATCGGAAGTCAACATTTTAATACGAAGTTTTGACCCTTGGGGACCCAATATCAATATTTTTTATTAATCCAAATATACAAAGTAAGATGTTAATTCTTTAAAAATAAAATTCTGAAATTTAAAACCACGAATAAAAAAGTTGTATGTATGTTTGGCGCAATTTGTTCTTGGGTTTCCAATCAACGCCTAGATAAGTATTTTAATCAAAATCGTTAAAGCCAATTTTGCCAGAATCAATTTTTTTTTTTGCTTTTTATTAAACTACTCTTAATTTTAAGTTTAAACAGACACACAGACAGACGGCATTACAAATACCACTTTTTATGGTTCGGGGGTCTATACGTCGACATCCATCAACATTTCAGGTCAGATTTTTTACGGTCGCAATACTTAGCCTTTTGTGTTTGAAAAGTTAAAAAATATAAATATTTGCATATAGCTTGAAAGTTATTGGTTTTATAAAAATATGCTTCAAATAAAACATTTTTGTTATAAATAGACCTACATATTTGTAGTGATTAGTAATTTCATATCTCAAATAGTTTCGGAGATATGCTAAAAAATGGGAATTTACTCATCAGACCGGAGCCCTTAAAATCATTTTGCCGAAATATTGAGAGTAGCCATTTTGTTTTAAATATTTATAAACGGTTGTAGATTAAATTTAAAAATTGTTAGAGCAGATTTTGAGAAAATCGACTTTCTATTTTTGCCCTTCAGTAAACTGCCCTTAATTTTAGGGTTAGATATCCAATTCCAAAAACCCCTCAGGACAACCCTATGAAAACCCTAGAAACCAAGTTTTAGCCCGATCAATGAAACAGTTTAGGCTCTAGTTGGAGGTACAGACAGACAGACATTCAAAAACAACTTTTTCGGATTCAGGGGGTCATGAAACTTCGAGATTCATCAAAATCTTGAGTTCAATTTTTTTGACGATCACAATACTTTGTCTACCTGTAACATAGCGAGAAAGTAAAAATATTTTAATCTGGGATATATTTTTATAAAACCAATAATTTATCATTGATTAGCAAGCATTTGTTCATATATATAAATATGTATATATATATATATATATACACACATATATATATATACCACCCCAATTCACTCGACCAAGATTCAAACCTCAATCTTCCCGTTCTCGGTAACCAAGCTCAACACAAAACTAAAGCGTTAGTCAACTAAGCCACCAAGGCGGGTAACATTAAATCAATTAGTTTTAAGTGTCAGTGTGCCCTATAATATATATATATATATATATATATATATATATATATATATATATATAAATAAATATATATATTTATATATATATATATATATAAATAAATATATAAATTTATTTATATATATTTATATATATATATAAATATAAAAATATAAGTACACTATAATATATATTATAGAGCACACTGACACTTAAAACTAATTGATTTAATGTTACCCGCCTTGGTGGCTTAGTTGACTAACGCTTTAGTTTTGTGTTGAGCTTGGTTACCGAGAACGGGAAGATTGAGGTTCGAATCTTGGTCGAGTGAATTGGGTGGTTTTTCCTGAATGGTTTTCCACTATCCCTCCACGCAAACGTGGGTTCACTTCCTTTAAATTCAACCTTCTCAATTACTAATCTATTAACATAATTAGTACTTAAGCGTATAAATCAAACGGGTAGTAAAAAAAATCACCCCTTCTGACAAACCTGATGTTATACTATTAGATATTAGATTTTAACTATAATATTATTGGACATAAAGCTTATTTTTTGTTTAAATTAATGAGCAAATATAGTTTGGAGCTCATTCTGCATTCTGAAGAGTCAATGACAAACAACAATACACAGATAGATGTCAATTTCAGTAATATGACCATAACCAGATTTGGAGTGTACGAGAGTTGTTTTTCAGACCATAAACCAATTTACTCTGAATTTATTAATTTTATTTTGTTGTGCTGTTCTTAACTACTTTTCCAATTTCTTCACTACGATATTAAAAATTCAGCCATTCACAGTAATCAAAATGGATTTAAAAACAAATAATTATCAAAATTGTTACGTATTTGATTCTTAAAACTTTTCCTATCAAGTAAGACGTGATGAGAAATCTTGAATCGATTTTAAACAAATAATCGATAATATATAGAGTTTACGAGACAATTTTAGCAGTGCCAAACTTTAGTTTTATATCGTGACACTCCATAAAATATCTAACTTTTGGATAATATTAAGTAAATTATTATTATTGATTAGATGTACCTAGATCAGTGGTCGGCAAACTTATTTGCCAAAGAGCCAAATATGAACATTACAACAATTTTAAAAAAATCGAGAGCCAAATCTGCTTGTTTAGTAAACTTTTATTACACTAAATAAAACTAAATTTCATACTTAATAAATATTTATTAATGCGAACAATGTGCTTGCATCTCCTTGGAAAGTTTGAGTAAGTCAGGTTTGTACGTTGTTGTTTTTAATTTTAGGCATGATTCCAAGTTCTCATCAATAAGACGACTTCTCAGTTTACTCTTGATAATGTTTATGCTTGAAAAAGATTGTTCACATATATATGTAGAATCGAATAAGGAAAGAAAAGCAAACGCAAGCTTTTTCAGGTGATCGTAAGAGTCAGGAATACTATTCCAAGAGTTGAAAATGATCATGTCTTCCTTCTCCAGGCCATTCAAAGCAGACCACTTGTGCTGTAAACTAAGATCACATTTTTTCTTCTCCAATATTTCCAATTCAACACAAAGACGTTCGAATTTAGAGCGCCATATCTCCTTGTTTTTTAAATCCAGCAATTGTATTTCAAAGCTACCAATGTCAATATCAAAAGGTGAAAATTTCAACTCGGTTATCGTAGCATTATGAGGATTTTTGACAAATGCTAAAGTTGCTCTGCTGTTTTTAAATTACTGAAACCTGCTGAGAAATGCTTCCCTCATATTTAAAATTATTGTTTTAAAATTGTGTTTATCAATAGAGGAATTATTTTCGCCAAGATATTTCAGCAGGCTCGGAAAGTGAAACAATGTTTCCCTTTCCAAATACTGAGCAAAATTGGATAATTTGTTTTTGAATGCTATTACTTCTTCTAACATCGAAAAAATTAAGTTTCCTTTCCCTTGTAGTTTACGATTAAGCTGATTTAGATGAGACGTAACGTCTACCATGAAATAAAAGTTTTGGATCCACTGATCGTCTGTTAGTTCTGGATAGTGAACGCCCTTCTCAAGGAGAAATGCTTTAATTTCTGGAAAAAGGGACGCGAAACGTTTTAAAACGTTCCCTCTTGATAACCAACGTACCTTGTTATGAAGCAGAAGATCAGCGTACTCACTCTCCATTTCAAATAAAAATTCTTTGAATTGGCGATGATTAAGAGCTTTAACTAAAATGGAGTTGATAATGGTAATCACTAATTCCATTACTTTACGAATTTCATCCGGAAATGTTTGCGCACAAAGCGCTTCTTGGTGAATGATACAATGGTAAACAAGTATCTCGTGATTAATTTTTTCTTTCAAAATAGCAACAAACACTTTTCTTACGCCGGTCATACTTTTGGCCCCATCTGTTGAAGTCGACACAATTTTATCGAGGGGAATATGATATTTATCCATACACTCAATTACAGCATTTGCGATATCTTCTCCACGCGTCTGACCTTTGAGTGGCAATAATCCTAAAAGTTCTTCTTTAGGGCTTGAATGAGACATAAATCTTACAAAAAGTGAAACTTGTGTTGTATCATTTATGTCACAAGACTCGTCAACTGCTATTGATAAAGCCAAACCAATTTTAGATCTTCGTTATGCTGGGTGGTTATATTCAAACAAATTTTAATTGTTCTATCTTTAATGGTTTTGGCAGACAATGGTAGCTCTTTAATTCTTTTCAGAATATCTGCCTTGTTCTTAAAATCCCGAAATAGCTCTTTGGATGCATTAATAAAACAACTTTTTATGTATTCGCCGGCTGTGTACGGTTTCCCTCTCTTAGCAATCTCCTGGCTAAAAACAAAACTTGCCATATTAATATTGCTGGAAGATTGCATCCAGTTATTAAACACATAAGTTGACGACTCTTGACTCTTCTGAAGTTCCTCAACTGCTTTCTTCCTTGCATCACCGGTAGGATATATTGTGCTAAATGACGCGTGCTTTCTTGTAAAGTATCTCTCTAAATTTGACTTCTTGTTATGCGCGAATTTCTCCTTACAAATAAGACATGTCGAAAGTCCATCCAAGTTTTGAATAAATGCAAAATTCTCGGTCCACTCAACTTTAAATTCGTGGTTTTCATCTTCCGTTTTTCTTTGCTTTTTTTTGGTAGCCATCTTAATTGGGGTACCTATAAAAATATTTAAAATATATTTTTTTCTAAAGCCATCAGTACAAAATTAAAATCAAAATTAAAAAAAAATCTTTTTAAAAAATACAATTTTATTAATATATGTCACTACACTAAAAAGAAAAAAATAATTTTTTCAATCATCAAAATAACAAAACTTTTAGAATGACCAAAAATGGAAGAAAACTTCCAACATTTGGACAAATAGAAGTTATCGAAAAATCGATTACAAATTTTGAACCGGAACCACAAACATACATAGCAGGTGTAATAAAATCGTATAAAAATACCTGTAAGATGTGCAGCTAGATTGAAAAATACAACAACTTTTAAATAAGACGTCTGACAACGGCAGACAAAGTAGAAAAGACAAAACTGTTCACACTGCAACTCCTGATCTGTGATGCCAATTTGTACCCCCACTACTTTAGAAAAAGTATGCGCGCGCATGCTTGTGGTACCTTTGTACCACACTGGAGTACACCGAAAACATACGAACAATTTCAGCCGGTAGTTTGTACATGGTTTGTGTTTACGTTTACGAAAACTAATAAAATTAAACTCGATGTTCGTTACGTATTTTTACAACAATATACAATTTTAATTACCTATCTATCTTTTAGCTTAAACAAAAATTATACATGTTCTCGATTTATAGAATTTTAATTTATCAAAATAAGGTGTAATTATTCTTTTACCTAGTTTTTTTAAATGAAAATATTATTGCGCCTTCCGTGGATATTTGTGTCAGACTTAAGGTGTCAAAGAGCCACATGCGGCTCTGGAGCCGCACTTTGCCGACCACTGACCTAGATCATCGGTTTATAAATAAGAATAAAGATGCTTCTTTAACTATCACCAATATTTTACGCTTGGCTGTCATGGCGGCTGACTTATAAGGTTATTCACAGCAGATGTGTTTATCAGTTTATTTTCTGTAATATGTGAAATGTGTTTATCTTTTCCTTATAAAAGCAACAGTTTGTTGTATATTTATCCTTTGATTTCTTCCTATACCGGTTAACTTTATATTATTTTATTTTGTGCACATCATTGTGAAAGTGAGAATGTCACGTTTTAAGAAGCTAGCATGTTAGTGGTTGTTGCTCCTCCTCTGCCATCGACGACTGAGTTCCGAGACTCGTCCCACCGCCGCTTATATACTCGCATGATGTGCAGAGTTGTGGGGGACGGTCCCGGGAGGGACAGACATCGGCGACGAGAGGAGGAAGTGGCTCTAGGCCTTTATTTCTATCTTTACTATACATTATTAATACAATCATATATATAAGAAAGACAACAGGTCATACGGCGTGATGGCTGCATCGAATATTCCAGCATCGTTGGTCTCCTCGTCCATCAGCTGTTGTAGTACTTCCCTTGACGGGTGATCGGCCGGGTTGACGTCCGTTGACACCCAAAAGACGTCCCAACGGGTGTTTCGTAGCAGGTTGTAGATATAGAGATGCAGGCGTCTGACTGGCGTATAGTTAAAGATGATGCCTTTTCCCGTGACCGCTGTGTAGTACGTGGCCAAGTTGTCCGTTCCTATCCTAATGACCGGTGATCTTCGTTCTTGGTGTTCCCAGTGTAGACCCAACATTACTGCCGTCATTTATGCCTGGTTGATTTCTGTTGGTTGTCGCAGTCTCTGGACCATTGCCGCTGGGGCGCTCGAGTTTACCACGGCGTTGCGTCCGAGAATATGGTTACCGGCTCGGTGTCTATTTGTTTCCATGTAATCTTGTCCAGCGTGGTAGGCTCATGAGGTGGGTTGCTAAGCCCCGCTGTCTTCTGTATACTCTTCCTGTTACGTAGCCGGGCCACTTTAGGTTGTATCCAACCCAGTTTAGGTATCCGCCGATCCTTTCAACGTTATTGTCATCTGCTTTTGGTAGGTGTCTCAGTAGGGTTAGGGTCCAGTCCTGGGCTGCTGGGGTGAGCTGTAGGGTTGACGTCATTGTGTCGATTTTGAAGCCCAGATATACTATCCGCTGCTTTGGCGTTCTGGATGATTTCTCTTCATTTATGGTGAGCCCCAGGGTTCTCAGAAGTTCTGGGACGTGCTCTAGGTCTTCTGCCACACTGCTGTGGAAGAGGAAGTCATCCAAGTAGACGATTGCCGAAACGGACGTTAGGACCTCTGTCACCGTGGAAGCTGCTTCCGTTGCTGTCCGCTGGAGTATCGATGGTGCGAGTGCGTGTCCCATGGGTAGTCTGGTTGTGCGATACTTCTTCCCGGTGTAGTATACTCCCAACATCCATCCTGTCTCAATATCCACAGGGATGTGGTAAAACCCTGACGTGAGGTCCACCTTCCAGAGAAAGGAGTTCTTCGGTATCTTGGTTAGTGATTGTCCCGCCGTAAGCAGGGAGAACTTGGGTGTACTAATGAAGTCTGTCAAAGCTGATATGTCTTGTATGATCCGGATCTTCTTATTCACCTTCAGGTAATAGAATATGTAATAAAATATTTCAATATTCAATATTTCAATATAATATTTCTTGTCCTCGATGAGCATTTCCTTTTTGATTCAGTCGGTGGTTACTTGGTCCATTTCCAGTGTGAGGCGCGTCGGTCGGCCATGGAAGGTGGACACCATTGTCAAGACCTTTGAAGCGGACCTTATTATTCCACATGATTGGTTTCAGTGCTGGGACCCATAATGAGACATAAGTACAGTCTTCAATCCTTGTTGGCGGGATGCCCTCTTCTTCTAGAGTTTTGGATTTTTCCGTCTAGATTCGGGAATGATGAAGCTGCCTCAGGTTCTCCTTCCGAACCTCCCTTCATATTTATGGGAGGAGGGTATGTATGAGACTCGGATTTTCACTTACAATTATCATTTGTCATAGTAAAAATTAACTTCTCATTGTTTTTATGAAACCTTTCAAAGTTAACCTTCTTATGCAAAAGCACATTTGCAACAAAAAAAGAAATTCCTTAGCAATTCTGTAGCCGTAATTAGATTTTAATCAACATAGCTGTTTTGTTTTGTAAATGAAAAACAATTTTTTAAGACTACCATGATTATTTTCTTATTCATGATAAAATAAATACCACTTTTAAAAAAATAGATAAGGAACCAATGAAAAGTTGGGGGTCGTCTTAGATTCATGGTCTTGGATTCGGAAAGATACAGTATGTGTTAATTGAATCTGAGTTTTCAATACAGATTCATTTGCTCCCCCATGGAATGAGCAATCAGAAAACCTGAAAGAATCATTTAAATTTAACTGACATATGATTATAAGACCACCAAGAATGGAGTAGGGGCAGGGAAAATGTGAGTTTATCCCAAACGTACAAACATTTATTTTTTTACAGCAGCAAATCTTGCCACGCACACTAAACTTGTCTAAAATACACTTTTTATTTTTTACTAATTTTGTGACAGTGATTATTTAAAAGTCTCTTGGCATTGTAGAAATAATAAAAGGTCTAATGTTATTTAGTATATGATAAATAAATAGAAAGTAAATGTATTTGAAATGTATAACATTTAATCAAAACAATGACATTATTAAAAGTTACAATATAAAATAACATTCAATTGTATGTAGGAAAAATTGATTATTATATTTATTTGAAATTTTAGCTTTTAATTAAAAAAATACATTATTTATAGTTAAAATTAAAAAAAAAATTCAATTGTATGTTGGAAAAATTGATTATTACAGCTGAACCTATTAAGATTTTGTTTGCAGTGTATACAAAACTTTTTTTTTATTGGTAGGGCATTATATTAAACACATAATTGTGTGTCAAGAAAATAAACTTTTATCTTTATAGATTGATGTAATTTATAGAACTTATTTTTCTATGATGTAGCTAACTATATTATTGTTATAATACATTAAATATGGTCTTGATTGTTAAATTTTGTTCCGAGACTGAAAATTTGGCTCTAATTGCAACAGGGTAAAACCTTGTCTTCATGTGAAGTCCAAGCAGTTGGAGAGTGAGTCTTTCAGGGTTAATTATGTCTGGTTCCAGAAGAAATAAGTTTGTGTGTCTGTAGAAACAGAAATTAAATTTTTTTAATAATACAGTAACTTGTTTAATTTTAAATCAATAACCCAAACATAATATGAAAATGATATTATACTTAAAAAAAGTCAGTAAATTTACAACTTTTTTTTTTGTTAAGCATGATTTACATTACAATCAAGTACCAAAACTGTAAATTTATGTATTTGAAAATTTAAAAAAAATGTAGTTTTTAATCTCTTCTACACTGGTTGTGGTCCAAATTCGATGTTACAATAATTGAACTTCTGGAAATTCCTTATTAATATTATAGGCGCTTGTGTGAATAAGTAAGACTCATGAAATGTTTAGATTCTGGTTATAAACCACTGAAATTATTAAATCTCATGTTTAAAGTAAGTTTTAATAAAATATGTTATAAGCCATTTTCATCAAATGTAATTAAATTTCAAGGATGTTTGCTAATGAAAATGACATAAAATTTTCAGCTGGAATTTTTCTTATTTCTTAGTCACATTAATCACAGTAGAATCATGACATCTTTTTCATGTATTTTTCAATATAAAGTTAAATTATACAATAGGTGAAAAGGTAGTTTAGTACCTACCTAATCATTGCAAAACATTATATACACTAGTTAAAACTAATACCAATGAATGTAATATTTATAGAAACATGAGGAAGAAAGAGTATTTCCAAAATTATGTTATAGGACTACATATGATAAGCTTTACATTCAAATAAAAGTGTCAACTATTAAACATGTCTTACACTTAAATGAAAATAAATACTTTCACCCTTCTGAGTCAGTCCTGTGAATCTGCATTTTCATAACTCCTTAACTTTTTCAATTTTCATAAAGTTAAAGTTTGTTTTATAGTTGTTTCAATGAACCATATGTACATTATATAGATTATTCAATAAATGATAGTGTGACATGATGTCCTCATCTATGCATATCACTTCTCTGCGGGGGTCTGGACCAGATAGCCTGGGACACTGAAAGAGAAAAGAAGTTCAGTGCAGCTTATAAACTACTTAACCTAATATAATTTCATTTTAGAAAACATTCTAAAGATTTGTAAGTAAGGAGTAACAAAATCGTAGTTAAGACAGCGGACCACTTTTTTAAGTTAAAAATTAAAAGTGTGGTAGGGTGTATAATAAAGCAAGATAAAAACCATGAACATTTGACAAAATGACAATTATAATATAATAGTACACTTTTACTCCTTGTACATGTTTAAAAATATGTGATATCAAATTGAAATTTAAAATGTCTTTGGAGAAAACCATCAGGTTAGATATTAACCTTCATCCTTAAAACATTTATAAAAACCATTTATACAATATTTAATTTGATATAAATAATCATATATAACATTGGATAAAAATAATAAAAAACATGGAACGAAATGGGCAGGTGTAATTAAATCTGAAAGTATTGAGTAATGGAATTATTCAGTATACATAAGTGGTTTACAAATTAATAACTTATTGAAAATCAATTTTAAACGGTGATACGAAGTATTAAAATGTATTGGGTTCCCTTCCTCCTTGGTTGCTAATATAATTTTGTAATGTTAATATTTCATTGAAAAAAAATCCTTTAGTATATGCCTGCTCCATGTTTGCTTGTGTGTGTACTTGATAGCTACTAACAAGGGGAGGCCACGACGTTCGGATCACGGATTATCTTTAAACTTTGAACACTTTTAGTAGTCCATTAGGACAACATAATGTGCTAGTAGTAAGGCGTACTACTTAGGCGTTTTCGAGAAAATCGCAAGAGAAGTTTTACGCGTCGAATGTACCGGTGCGTTGCGACTATAAACACGAGATGTTGGTGGTCGAGTGGTTAGCGTTCCAACTCCGTAATACTGGATAGCTGGATCGAGTCCCGCTGATTCTTTTTTTTTTTCAACACTGGTCATATTCTTTCTTATATATTACAATTCAAAGGTAATATAATGAAAAAATACGTGTATTTGCATGAACTTTTACTGAATTTCCAATGTTATTTGGCTGTTTACTAATTTTTATTACTACAACATATACTATATTTATAACTATCGACAAGTAAACGAACAAACGCATAAAGATTTCCTGAAAATGTATGCCTGTCGTGATTTGCGAAATCCCTCATACCTGAAATTGGGAAAGGTACCTGGAACTGCTTTGCACCTGTACGCTTTGACCTGCAGACACAGGTTTGAAAGGATAAGGGGAGGGCCAGGCTTGGAAAGCCCAAGTCAAACATCGATAAATAAAGGTGTTAATAACTTTATTCAATAATACAATGAGTTACAATACGTCAGAATATATTACCTTTGAATTGTAATATATAGGAAAGAATATGACCAGTGTTGAAAAAAAAAGATGAGTGGGACTCGATCCAGCTATCCAGTGACTACGGAGCTTGAACGCTAACCACTCGACCGTCGCCATCTCGCGTTTATAGTCGCAACGATCCGGTACATATTCGACGCGTAAAACTTCTCTTGCGATTTTCTCGAAAACGCCTAAGTAGTACGCCTTACTACTTGCACATTATGTTGTCCTAATGGACTACTAAAAGTGTACAAAGTTTGAAGATAATCTGTGATCCGAACGTCGTGGCCTCCCCTTGTAAGCTAGATACATAGTTGGATTCTAATTAATTCCTAAATAAGACCACACATAAAAACCTTGGACTACCCTTCAAAAGTGAGGGGAATCATTAATTTAAAAATAAAAATAGGGTGTACCGACTAATAAAAAGAGTTTATTTGAATAATGCATGACATGCATATGAGAATCATGACCAGGACCTTTCTTTGGCTTTGGATGGCAGTACATTTATTACAGAGATATCCAGGTAAAAGGTTTGGTCCCAAAGAGGAAACCTCATATTATAAAGTCATATGATTATGTGACTTATGCAATAAGATTTTAAAATCAAGATTAAACATAAAAGCATTTCATTATTCTGATCGAATTTGGCATTCATTCGATCAGGGAAGATGGTTCATCATCTGCTAATAATTTGTGACGGGTCCACTTCTAAAGTTAGATCGCGATTCAAAATAAATGAACTAATATAACCTATTTTAATATGTTCACTATATGCAATAATAGTGACATAAATCTTATCACATTTAGCTGATTCACTCAACTTTTTTTTAACTATCTCAAAATTTGTATTTATTAAACGTATATGTGCAGACTGCAGAAAAATATAAGTATTATTCAATTATTGTAGATGACTTTGGGATAACTTAGATATTTTAGTGTATTTACTCTATAAAGATAAGGAAATTTGAGTTAAAATGTAAAGAGAATGTTGACTTGCCAAAACAATTTAGTTTTGGCCAAAATGGGCTAGTTTTATGCGGTTTATTTGAATTCTATTTTAACATTTTTACTATGAAAACACAAGGATCTACATTTTAGAATTGTGAAGAAAATATTGAACATCAGTTTAACAAGGATAAAAAAATTTCTTTGTGATTTCTTGATAATTTATTTTTTAGACTGTATCCTACTACTTGTTTGGGCTGAATACGTATTTACACTAATGGGGCAGCAAGGACAAAGGGAAAATTTAGAATAAATGTACTCTTATTTTCATGAAGAGAGACTGGAAAATAATTTTGGAAAAGCCATCCTCAGTACGGCTTAATATGATACTAATCATAATTTGCCCATCATCATCAATCCAGACTAATGTGAGAATAACACCTTAACTCAAAGGACCATTAATGTAGGTGAAAAAAATTGTAGTTGTGATTGTAAGCCGTTTATATACATGTGTGTATAATTACAAGCTAGTATATGATGCTCATATTTTAAATTTATTTTTATTTTTCATTCATTTGAGGTATTTAACGTGCAATTCTGAACCAACTTATTATATATTACATGACTTATAAACTAACTTAAATCTAGAACAAATACTACAACCAACCCCTGGTTGTTAATTCATTACTATGAAAGGGGTAATCTCCATTTCATCAATGATAAATTTTTCAGCCATGCCAAGAATCTAACAGAGGACTGTTAGCTCAGTAGGAATAAATGCTACCAACTGAGCTAAGGTGGCGGACGAGTGATTTTTTTCAAGCACGCTGAGAATCGAACCTGGGACTTTTTATTTAAATATGCACATTGTTTTATAATACTCCACAATATTTAAAAATATTATTCTTTAAAAAAATAATATTAGAAACCAGTTAGTTATAATATATTTACCCTTTAGTAAAACTTAATGCTATGAGTCGTGAACACCGGGTGTCCAAATAAACTTTATTTTAGAATTTACTGACTTTTCCAAAGACAATTTCAAACTTTTCGAGTCACAACATTATTTTATTAAGATCACAACTTAATGTACCATAATCTTTTTACTTACTCACATTCTGAAATTGTGTCACTCTATGAAGTGGTTATGACTTAACTATAGCTGAAGGGCGGGGTAGAGGGTGGAAAGACAACACGAAAATCAAATGTTAACTTTGAGAATTGAGATTAATATGCTCAACTGGGATAGCTGTGTTAAAAGAGATTAATGGTGAGTACTAACTGTAGGAAAAAAATTATTTTGACTATTATAAATAAAAGTTGTGTATTTTATTAGTGAATTTGTAAAAATTCTATAAATTTGATAAAATTCTCTGACTTTTACATGACTTTTCCCTGACCAAGAAAATTCCCTGACATTTACATTTTCCAGGTCGCTGGACACCCTATTATAGGCTGAATAACAATATATTTGTTTGATAAGTTGTAAAGTAGCGCCTAACTCAGATGAAGGTTCATTTTGTTGGTCAATTGGCCTCACTGCGTACGATATTGTTAGTGTTTGTTCTAACATGGATTTATTTATAACCTTCATGTATAATTCATTCATAGCTTGTACTTTATGTAAATGAGACATCTTGAAATGGCTGATTATGTCTGAAAGTTAATTTGTATGTGATAGTAAAACAATATTAGAGTTAATGAATTCATAATTTGAAGATAGTAGATTAAAGATTGATGAATGATAGTAAATTTTTTTGTTTTTCATATTTAAAATTGTAAATTTATTACATAAATACTTTATAAAGTAGTTTTATGGGTATATTAGAAAAAAGTTTTATTGTATAATTTATATTATGTTATTGCTAATAATGAAATGTTCAGTAAATTGCATTTATTAGGTTAAGTTTTTTTTGTTGTTGTTGTATGGCATATATGACCAGGATGAACATGACATCCAGGTTCTGTCCTCTTATGTGTAGACTATTAGCCACTCTGGTGGGACTGAAAGTTGCCCAGGGTACACCATAGGAGGTTGTATACAACAGCGATTCTTAACCAGGGGGCTGCAAAAGGATTTTTTTGGGGGGGTGGGGTCTCAAAAAAATAATTCGATGATCTTAAGCATGTAAATACAGTAGACTCTCGATTTCCTGTACAATGTAGTAGTGAAGTAATAGAGGGGAGGGGAAGCAGGATAATAAAAATCACAGATAGTACAGATAATCCCCCTCTGTTTATCATCACCATTCAAAATTTGCTTCTGTTTATTTTTACTTATCTTAATGAAAAGGGATTTTCCCCAATGGTAAATATTAAAATTGCCTTCGAATCGACTCATGTATGTTAATAGCATTAAGTAATATATAAAATGTATTTAATAAATTTAGGTAAGTTAATTTTTTTTTTATTTGTTTGTTACTATAGTCAGTAAATAAAGCCACTATTTTAGAATAATCTTAATGATGAATATGTTAGTAAAAACTGGGGGGGCCGCGAAAAATGTAGGATATTTAGGGGGCGCGAGTAATAAAAGGTTAAGAACCACTGGTCTATACAATGTACCCACAGTGAGATGACATGATGAAAGTTATTATGAAGTTGTGGAGCCAGAGTGAGTCTTAACCATAACTTAGGCCTAGATAACCAAACTCTGGTGACCCTTGGGATCATTCTCTTAAGGAAAAAATACCCAAGGTAACAGCCGGGAATAGAACCCAGGACCCCTAGGTTCGTAGCCAGGTGGACTGACCATTACACCCAGGGCTGGTTATTAGGTCAAGTTTAAACCATATTATTGAAAATGTTCAGTTTTAAGCAAAGTTTTAGCTTAGTGGAGTCAAAAATATAATATTAAAATTAATTAGCTGTTACCAAATATAAGTGAATTTTCTAAATATTATGGACAATTTAGAAAACTACTTTCCTCCCTAAAAATGCCAGCAAACTTATTTTTGAGGGAAACAATGCCTTTTCTATTAGATCATTGCTCACATTTTACTGAGTTTTCTTTTCAACTATTCTGCTGGTAATAGAGGGTAGATGAGCATGGGATAGAACTGATCATTTTGAAAAACAAATGAACTATTTTAATTTATCAGCAGTCAATCTAGAATAAGAAAAATATATATACAGATTTATTTAAAAAAAAGATCTCACACAAGAAGTTGGGTTTATATAAATATATATTAAAAAAAAGTCATGGAAGACAAATTTTTTTCCCATTTTATTTTATAAATACAATTTTACTAATAAAATTAATGTTTTGTTATTTCGGAGGACCAATGATAGAACACAACATATTTCCATCTTGCTCAATCAAAAACATTTTACCAAGTCGCACAATATAAATACACAAAGTTACAAATGATAAAATAATTCTTTGTCCACTTATTTATAATAGAACAAAAAACAAAATGAAACCAATTTTCCCGACCTGATTACAACAAAAACACATACATATTAGCTTGTTACCTACAAGTCTATCTAGCATGCAACAGTTAAACCAAATAATGGGTGATGGGTGGAGCTCATTTCGCTAAGTGGTAATAGTAGTAACTATTAAGTTAGCATGACATAGTCTGATTCAAACAAATGCTAAGAAAATATAGATTTTTTTTAATGTCAGACAATCATAATCCATTTATTTAATTTATCAATGGCTTCTAGAATGTTTATAGGGAATAATTTAAGATATTTAATTTATATAGTGTTACACCTTTTTGTGTATAGTTTAAAGCTTTGTGTTATAGTTTGTGTCAAAAAACATTATTGATAATTTTTACTTTCTCTCTAACCTACAGGTAGAGAAAGTATGGTGATCGTCAAAAAATTCGAACTCGAGATTTTGATGAATTTTGACGTTTCATGACTTCCTGAATCCGAAAAATTGGTTTTTGAATTTCCGTCTGTCTGTCTGTCTGTACCTCCAACTAGAGACTAAACTATTTTACCGATTGAGCTGAAACTTGATATCTAGGGTTTTCATAGGGTTGCCCCGAGGGGTTTTTGGAATTGGATATCTACCCCTAAAATTAAGGGTAGTTTACTGAAGGGAAAAAAAAGAAAAAGTCGATTTTCTCAAAATCGGCTCTAACGATTTTGATTAAATTTCATTTATGAACATTAATAAATATTCCAAACAAAATGGCTACTCTCAATATTTCGGCAAAATGGCTTTAAGGGCTCCGGTCTGATGCGTCAATTAACATTTTACTTTCTCTCTATCTTACAGGTAGAGAAAGTATGGTGATCGTCAAAAAATTCGAACTCGAGATTTTGATGAATTTTGACGTTTCATGACTTCCTGAATCCGAAAAAGTGGTTTTTGAATTTCCGTCTGTCTGTCTGTCTGTCTGTCTGTACCTCCAACTAGAGCCTAAATTATTTTACCGATTGAGCTAAAACTTGATATCTAGGTTTTCATAGGGTTGCCCGAGGGTTTTTGGAATTGGATATCTACCCCTAAAATTAAGGGTAGTTTACTGAAGGGAAAAAAGAGAAAAAGTCGATTTTCTCAAAATCGGCTCTAACGATTTTGATTAAATTTCATTTATGAACATTAATAAATATTCCAAACAAAATGGCTACTCTCAATATTTCGGCAAAATGACTTTAAGGGCTCCGGTCTGATGCGTAAATTAACATTTTTTATAATAGCTCCAAAACTATTTGAGATATGAAATTACTTAGCATTACAAATATGTATATATATTTATAATACAAATATTTTATTCGAAACATATTTTTATAAAATCAATAATTTTCAATCTATACGCAATTATATATATATATATATTTTTAACTTTTTGGACATTAAAGCTTAAGTATTGCGATCGTAAAAAAAACTAACCTGAAATGTTGATGGATTTCGACGTTTCATGACCCCCAAACCCTAAAAAATAATCTTTGTAATGCCGTCTGTCTGTGTGTCTATTAAAACATAAAATTAAGGGTAGTTTACTGAAGGGCAAAAAGAGAAAAAGTCGATTTTTTCAAAATCGGCTCTAACGATTTTGATTAAATTTCATTTATAAACATTAATAAATATTCCAAACAAAATGGCTACCCTCAATATTTCGGCAAAATGGCTTTAAGGGCTCCGGTCTGATGCGTCAATTAACATTTTTTTAAATAGCTCCAAAACTATTTGAGATATGAAATTACTTGGCATTATAAATATGTATATATATTTATAATACAGATATTTTATCCGAAACTTATTTTTATAAAATCAATAACTTTCAATCTATACGCAATTATATGAATTTTTTTAACTTTTTGGACATTAAAGTTTAAGTATTGCGACCGTAAAAAAAAAACTAACCTGAAATGTTGATGGATGTCGACGTCTCATGACCCCCACAACCCTAAAAAATAGTCTTTGCAATGCCGTCTTTCTGTGTGTCTATAAAAACTTAAAATTAAGGGTAGTTTACTGAAGGGCGAAAAGAGAAAAATTTGGTTTTCTCAAAATCTGCTCAAACGATTTTGATTAAAATTCGTATCTAGGCGTTGATTAAGATTATAGATAAACTGGCTATTTTCATTTTCCTATGAAAATGATTTTTAGGGTACATTACATAAGCGTTAATTTCCGTATCTCTACAACTATTGGAGAAACTAAACAACTTATCATTGCAAAATTGTAGGACTATTAGAAATAAAAAACTTTTATTTGACATATATTTTTATAAAAGCAGCAGTTTCTGAGATATTTGCAAATATATTAATACAATTTTGTGAGCTTTAGTTGTAAACATATACTACTTAAGTATTAACGCAATAATTCTCCAATGCCATAGAGTAATTAAATATAAGTATCTAAAATAGTATGTTATTTTTCCTTAAATCTCTTAGGAGAAATGTTTGCATAGCAATGATCTATCTCCATTTTAGACTCAATAGTCAATATTTACATTTTTTATTGGTCAAAATGTATAAATGAATAATTAAATATCAATGCGATGACTTGAAGATCTGCAACAGCATATAAAATGTTAGAATTTTAAACAGAAATCGAAATTTTAATACGAAGTGTTGACCCTTGTGAAAGACATTAAACTGTTTGAAATGCTCTTAGGTGGACAAAGATGCGCCTCTTTTCTCATTGATTATATATCATTGTATATTATTTTATGCGTGTTCTTATGTGGAGTGGTGATGATACAATGTACATTATTTCGTTCAGAAATCTTACGAGTTTATAGAAAGAGAGAGAAAGTCTGTGCGGTCCGCCGTACCATTTATTTATAATAGCTCCGAAACTATTTGAGATATGAAATTACTTAGCATTACAAATATGTATATATATTTATAATACAAATATTTTATTCAAAACATATTTTTATAAAATCAATAATTTTCAATCTATACGCAATTATATATATATTTTTAGCTTTTTGGACATTAAAGCTTAAGTATTGCGATCGTAAAAAAAAACTAACCTGAAATGTTGATGGATTTCGACGTCTCATGACCCCCGAACCCTAAAAAATAGTCTTTGCAATGCCGTCTGTCTGTGTGTCTATTAAAACTTAAAATTAAGGGTAGTTTACTGAAGGGCAAAAAGAGAAAAAGTCGATTTTCTCAAAATCGGCTCAAACGATTTTGATTAAATTTCATTTATAAACATTAATAAATATTCCAAACAAAATGGCTACCCTCAATATTTCGGCAAAATGGATTTAAGGGCTCCGGTCTGACGCGTCAATTAACATTTTTTTTAAATATCTCCGAAACTATTTGAGATATGAAATTACTTAGCATTACAAATATGTATATATATTTATAATACAGATATTTTATCCGAAACAAATTTTTATAAAATCAATAACTTTCAATCTATACGCAATTATATGAATTTTTTAACTTTTTGGACATTAAAGTTTGACTATTGCGACCGTAAAAAAAACTAACCTGAAATGTTGATGGATGTCGACGTCTCATGACCCCCACAACCCTAAAAAATAGTCTTTGCAATGCCGTCTGTCTGTGTGTCTATAAAAACTTAAAATTAAGGGTAGTTTACTGAAGGGCGAAAAGAGAAAAATTTGGTTTTCTCAAAATCTGCTAAAACGATTTTGATTAAAATTCGTATCTAGGCATTGATTAAGATTATAAATAAACTGGCTATTTTCATTTTCCTATGAAAATGATTTTTAGGGTACATTACAGAAGCGTTAATTTCCGTATCTCTACAACTATTGGAGAAACTAAACAACTTATCATTGCAAAATTGTAGGACTATTAGAAATAAAAACTTTTATTTGACATATATTTTTATAAAAACAGCGGTTTCTGAGATATTTGCAAATATATTAATACAATTTTGTGAGCTTTAGTTGTAAACATATACTACTTAAGTCTTAACGCAATAATTCTCCAATGCCATAGAGTAATTAAATATAAGTATCTAAAATAGTATGTTATTTTTCCTTAAATCTCTTAGGAGAAATGTTTGCATAGCAATGATCTATCTCCATTTTAGACTCAATAGTCAATATTTACATTTTTTATTGGTCAAAATGTATAAATGAATAATTAAATATCAATGAGATGACTTGAAGATCTGCAACACCATATAAAATTTTAAAATTTTAACCAGAAATCGAAATTTTAATACGAAGTGTTGACCCTTGTGGAAGACATTAAACTGTTTGAAATGCTCTTAGGTGGACAAAGATGCGCCTCTTTTCTCATTGATTATATATCATTGTATATTATTTTATACGTGTTCTTATGTGGAGTGGTGATGATACAATGTACATTATTCCGTTCAGAAATCTTACGAGTTTATAGAAAGAGAGAGAAAGTCTGTGCGGTCCGCCGTACCATTTATTTTAAATTTGGTGAACCTTGATCTATTTTGGAGAGTATTTTAACAAATCCAATTAAAGCTATTATTTTCTTAATTTCCCCACTTTTTATAAATTGTATATAGCAAATTTAATGAAAATAAGATTGAAAGTTATTTTTTTCAAAATCTTAAGTTAAATTTGATCAATTACCTCTTTATAATATTTCTAGGGAATTACAAATAGCTAATATATTTATATATTTATTGGATTATAAAATCTTATAGATTACGGTGGGCAGGACATGCAGCACGAATGGGAGATTCTAGAACGGTGTTCAGGGTAATAACTGGTGGACCCAATGGGAAGAACTAGACATAGATGGGAGGAAACATTAGAATGGATCTTACAATGCTGCTATTGGACAGAGGTTTTGGCAACCGATACCTCTTTGTCCAGTGTCAGAAATGATAAGTGTGAACTGTATTCTTCTTTTCATTGTAACAGCCATATTCTGTTTGTTTCCTTTTGTGTGTTTTCTATCCACCTTTCCCGTACCTTCTTCCAAATATATATTACAAATTACCTTAAAAAGCAAAAAGAGGTTTTCCTTAAAGATATATATTAAAATGGACCTCAAAGAGATAGGGTGTAATGAGGGAGATTGGATAGAACTTGTTCAAGAAAGGGATAGGTGGCATACTTTTGTAAGTGCAGAAATGAACTTTCGCATTCCTATTGCCATAGAGTAAGTAAGTAAAGTTTCAAATTTTGAAGAAATGCAAGCTAGAATGTTGGGCTAGAGTTAGCTTGTGTTGCAAGTTTGGTTAGAATACACATTCATAATTTAAACCAAAATCCGTGACATAACACAAGATGAGTTAATCTTCTTAACCAAGTCAAAGAAATAGATAGTGAGAATTTAAAAAATCAGGACACTAGTACTTTCAAAACTAAATGACATAAGGATAGGCATAGTATTCAAAATTGTTTGCAGTTGTGTGATTGCCATAGTACTTTTGAGAACATACTAAATATAAACAGCTTTAGTTGTATCAATATGTATATAAATTCTCTATCAAGCATAAAATTATTACCTTGAAAATGTCTCTAACATTGAGAGCCGATGGCATCAGTTTCTTAAATACTTCTACTCGATTTTCATGGCTAGGATGAGTTGAAAGCCACTCAGCTACATTTTCTTCGTCGCCAGAAATAGTTAGTTGCCTCATTTTTTCCCAAAAAACAATGGCTTCCCGAACATCGAAACATGCCTAATGTATAAAAATTATAATAAAGAGATGAGATGGATTAACACAAAGTATCACTTGAAATAAATTTTTTATTGCCGCGTTCAGGTTAAACGCATATTTGATAATTACTCTAATGGGATAGGGATGAAGAAGGAAGGATTTTAGAGGTAATCTACCAACATTTGCGTGGAAGGAGAGTGTAAACCATTTAGTAGAAAACCACCCTTAGTAGAACTGACAGGGATTCAAGCCCTTATCTCCCCATCATCAGCATGCCAGTCTACCACAAGAGTGACACCTTAAAACATAGGGTACATCCATTGAAGTGGGCCATTTGATAGTTTATTTTAGGGGATTTTAAGAAACATTAATGTACTTAATAATTACATATATGAGTTTTTTCTTGCTTAAAATTAAGTGATTTTACCACGGGCGTATTTCAATTTGAATTTAATTTCAACTTTGGCAGTGACTCAAACCAAAGTAAAACATAAAAATGTTATAATCATAAAACCAATTTCCCATCTATTACTCTTCTTGAACATGATTCAAATGTACATAAATAATGCAAAAATGTTGCATTTAGACTCAGTGAATGTGCGCTGCTAACGCATGTAAGACATGTTAAAAAAAATTTACTTTAGAGTCTAGCGGCTTTGGAAAAAGCCAGTACAGCTGCAAAAATAACTAGGTTTGATTTTAATAGTGTTATAAAATACTAGCAGCATTTTAATCATAAGCTATGCTCCTTAAACGCATAAAAGGTAAGCTTTTCACATGATAACTGAATTATGTTTCAAGATCAAGAACTAAGTTTGATCTCTACTTGAGTGTGTTAGACCAGTGGTATGCAACCTGGGATACACATACCCCTGGGGGTATGCAAATACATCTTAGGGGTACATTAAATTTAAATTATATTTATCTATATATCTATTATTTAATATATTTTTTGATTTTAATTTACTTCAGTTGTAGATTATAAAATATGTATAACAAAGTTGAAGATAAATGATATGTCTGGGAGTTCACAAACAAAAAAGGTTTAATACCACTGTGTTAGACAAATGATTTATGAAGTCTCAAGGAAAGGTAGGTAGACTGTGAAGAAGTGTTGAAAGTGGAAATGTAAATAAGACTTAAGGTGCAGGGAGTCTTAAAGGAATTTATGATAGCTAAATTGATAAGACAAGCAATATTGAAATAAATAAAGATAGACCAAAGAGGCAGTAAGTATTCAACAAACATGTTAAAAATGGTTCCAAAATAAGATTATTGTATAATGTTGCAAGTGTTGTGAAAACCAGTAGCCTCAATAACATTGGGCTCATTTGAGCATATGGTCTAAAAAAATGGTGCCAACCTATAGACTGCAATAAACCTTAATTTGGCATGTTATATTATAACACTGAGACACTTAAGGCACTTTATTATATTATGCCGGGATCACAATCAACTTAACATTAACTTAATGTAACGTTCACTTAAAGTTAACTTAAAGTTAACTTAATGTATGTGTGATCACGATTCACATAACTTAACGTAACAACTCGAGCCAAACATCTTCAATCTCGAGTATGATCTGTGATTTGTACTAGTTTTACAGTGATGATCTGTGAATGTTTACAGTTTTCAATCGATATAATAAATATCTATTACAAAACTTTTTTGATAAATTTAGCTTTCCTATTTTAGTTTAATTATTTTGTTTAAATGTCTGATCACTAGAACTTACGCTAAAGAGTAAACATTGGTCATAATACTAACAAATGAGTTGCTAAATGGCCCAGTTGACGTCACTCGCATAATGATTGGCTGGCTAGATCACGTGATTCCCTTCAAGTAACGTTCACTTAAAGTAAAAGACCTCCCAGGACATCTGTTATGTTAAGTTAACTGCATCGTGATCGCCTCCATTTAAACACACGAGGAGGTCCTTTACGTTAAGTTATGTTAGGTTAACTTTAAGTTAACGTTAAGTTGATCATGATCCCGGAATTTGGTCTATATATTTGCCTAGGTGTTAAATTGAGTTAATATAGTGTTTAAGAATGCGTAATCTTATACAAAAAATTCAACAATTACAAAGATAATTGTATTATAAAGACTTTGCCTCTTATTTTATCTATATATTGGTAGGCAAGTCAATTTTAAATTGAATTCAATAATTTTACTAATAATTTTTATTAGTATGCAGTATTTTAATATTTTTTCATCTTTAATTTTTATTAGAATTATATTAAATAATTATTTTTATCATTAATTTGAATTTATAGTTTAATTGAAGTTATATTATAAAATTAGGGCTGGGCCGATGCCGATTATTAATCCGATCATCGGCCGATTATCGCATAACCGACGATTTCGATTATCGGTGTTTGAATCTCCGGTTATTTATGCCGATTATTCAAAATGTGTGAGTATATTTTAAGACCTAAAAAAATAATATTATATCTCTGCTCTCTCGTATGAGATCTTTGAATAATTAGCTTGTTTTTAGCGACCGAGGCGACTGAATTGTATCTCCTCGGAAGAGACTCTCTTCCGATACTTTAGACACAAACAGCCAAAATGAAGATCCTGAATTATATCTCTTTTAAAAATTGGAATTATATCTCCGAAAACCTGATTTGTATCTCCTCGGAAGAGACTCTCTTCCAATACTTTAGCCACAAACAGCCAAAATGAAAATCCTGATTTATATCTCCTTTAAAAATTGGAATTATATCTCCGAAATCCTGAATTGTACCTCCTCGGAAGAGACTCTCTTCCGATACTTTAGACACAAACAGCTAAAATGAAAATCCTGAATTATATCTCTTTTAAAAATCGGAATTATATCTCCGAAATCCTGAATTGTACCTCCTCGGAAGAGACTCTCTTCCAACACTTTACACACAAATAGCCCAAAATGAAAATCCTGAATTGTATCTCTAAGTATACGACTTTAAGTTTTAATTCTTATGCTCATAAAGATGAAGTAAACCGGAAACGTTTAAGATTGCTTTGTTTGTCAGATGCTAGATGGCATAACAAGCGACAAACTTTGATTTATGCTTAGTACAGCTCATAAATAACAGAGGGCAGCATAAGGTAAGATCAATCAAATCATTGTAAATGAAAGAATTTATAGAGGATTTTTATTTTCGTTTAGGTTTGAAAAAATTAAAATCACATTTTAATATTATGTATTCAATTATTTTAACGGAAAACACACGATTTGTGTATTCATAATTATTAGGTTTGTATATTTATTTACGCATTCTATGGAACCTGTAATATTTACATCTGTTTTTAATAAATATATTAATAATATACCAAAAGTAAATGTTTAGGGTACTTTTACAATAAAAGATTTAAAAAGTATAATTGATTTTTAGGTCGTACAGTACGTATTTTTCAACCGCTAGCACTAATTTTTTTTTAAAAAAGTTGATTCATTTGGGGGGAAATTAAGTCGAAAGAAAACACATTATTTATTTTCATATTGAATTTGGGGAGATGTAAAACTAATGTGATTTGATTTGTCGGCATTCATTGTAAATTTACATGTTAGTTTTAGATATTCACTGATTGTGTGTATTCTTAAATTAGTGTGGTTTAATTAATTTTGAGCTATTTTCCCCCCATGCTTCACCTTAACTATAAGACATTGATGTGTATCATATATCTTTCAATTTCCTGGAGTCGCATTTTAAAATTTTTAGACACTTAATAGTTATTTGGATTTATTATTTTCACATGCCTGCCAAATTTCAGTTTTATACCACACTGAGATGTAGTTGTTTTTATTAGTTCTGTACATTTTTTAAGTGATGAACTTTTTCGTCGGTTACTAACCGATTAGGACAACACCAGTTTTAAACGATTTATAATTAGGTCAAAAAATGTGTAACGGCTTTATTTTGACAAAAAAAGGCAAAATAAAATATATCGAAATCCTGGTCCAGCTTTTAACTTCATCGTCTCTTATTAGATTTTGACCAACCCCGTTTTAAACTTTTTTTAATTGTCAAGCAGTACATGAAAGTTTTATTTTATCAATAAGAGTGAGTTGGAGAAAGAAGTTGGGACTACTAAATTTCCAAAACTATTATAAATAAAACTTACCTGTAAAAGACTGAAAATTTAACATTTTTAATTGGGATTCCTGTAGAAAATTTAAATTTGGCAGGAATAGAAGTACGATTTCATATAACAAGATAAGTTTTAAAATTTAGAATTTTAAACGTTAGTTGCAAACTGAAATTCTAAGGAAGGTAAAAGGACCACTCCAAATTACCATCACATTCTGAACATTTTAAATATTAAATGTGATCCCGGCAAAGAGTGTATGTAAGGGGGGATTTAGTTGGATCATAATCACACATTAAATATTTCTTTTACTACTAATGTTGTTTTCTTTAGCACGTTATCGCACTGGTTTTTCTGGTATTTATATAGTATATAATATAATTATGTTAAATATTGGTTGACTCTTTTTATTGTAAAACTAACGGAAGAGTAAATTTTGACAAATAACTCCATTTTTGCATGCTTTCTACTCTCTTTCTCTCGATACCTCGGAGACAGAATTATTGTGATCATAAAAAAATATTGAACTTTAGATTTTAATAAATGTCAACGTTTCATGACCCTCTGAAACCAGAAAAGTTTTTTCCGCGATGCCTTTGTGTGTGTGTGTGTGTGTGTGTGTGTGTGTGTGTGTGTGTGTGTGCATGCACGCGTGCGTGTGCGTCTCGGCCTAGAACCGAAACCATTGTACCTATCGGGCTAAAAATTGGTATTTAAGATTTTCATAGGTTTCCCCCAAGTAAATTTTGGAATTAGATATCGAGCCCTAAGATTAAGGGTACCGTAGCTTACTGATGGAAAAAAAAGAAAAACTCAATTTTTTCAAAATTATCTTTAATGATTTTGATTACATTTTTTATCTAGGCACTGTTTAATATTACAAACAAAATTAAAACCTTCATTTCCCCGTGAAAATGACTTCGAGGATATTCTTACAGAAGCGTGACTTTCTAAATTTGATCATATCTTTGTAACTATTTGAGATACGAAATAAAAAAAATTATTTGAAATATATTTTTATAGTGCCAATAGTTTCTGAGCTATAAGTCAAATATTTACTTCTTTTTTTTGACATTTTTGTAATTGTTTTGCTCTTTGTAATTTTCCAAAATAAAGCGATCAAAACAGTTAACAACTTTTTAGAATTGTTTTACAATTTGCTACATTTTTGTGCTCTAACACCTGGCCTATTTGAATTTTTTCATTATTTCTCCAAGGACTACATTTTCTTAAAATTCACCTTACTTAAGACCATTAAGATTTAATTATAGTAACAATGATGACTGATGAGTGATCCTTTAGTTGGCAATCATTATATCAACGAATAATTGATGGTAATAAAGCGCTAAAACAGCATGACAAAATGCCTACCAGACCAGTTGCCGAGGTGGGGGGGGGGGGTAGTATTATTTTTAAACTAATGGTGTTCTACAGCTTACTGGCGATACCAGATAAAATGGAATGTTGAAGGTCATGACGCTGTGCATGACATGGGTGAAGTAAGGTTTTGGAGTTGAAGAGTGGGGGAAGCCAGGCTAATCCCCCTCTAATGTTACCATCCAGCTTGTTCGTTTTTAGGAAGGGTGAAGTAGAGTAACTTCGATGCGTTTCTGCGTAGGTTATTCTAGGGGGGAGGAAGGAGTTAACAGTGACTTAGATAAGCCTGGCTGGCTTCACTGAATCGTTGTAGTATGGGAATTTCTCTTTATGAAAATAAAAACTAATTGAAGGTATTTTATATCATATATTAAATGCGTCTTTTCAACTTATCTATTTACCAACTAATTATATCAGTACATGAATGACAAACTAGCTTACTTTATAGCATTTACAACGAGACCCCCAGCAGACAAACCATCACTACGAGAGAAAAGTCACAATTATATTAATGATAATTTTATTGAATGTGCAGGGAATCAAACCAAATATCCTTATTTCAGAATAAGTCTCAGAAGAAAATGATTATCAACGTATTTATAGGGTGTTAATTACTTTAGTACATATAATGTTTAGTGAAGACAAATAAATACATAGAAAACTAAAGTACATTTTACGTTTTTCAGTTACAGTGAGGTCGAAGTTCAAATCTCATTCAAATTAATTGGGAGGGGTTTTAATCCTACCTATCGATTAAATTGTTGTAAAGGCCTTGTTTTAAATTATGATCTAAGAAAATGCATCAATAAAATATGTATAGTTTTGGGTTGGTTTTCCTCAGCTTTAGGAATTTATATACCAGGAGTCCTCACGTTTTTTAAGGCACCCCTCCTTTTTTTGTATAGCACGTGATTTTTACAACATTTTTGTATGGACTGTAAAATTTTAAAATTGTTAAATTAGCTATTTAGAGGTGGGTAATTGAGATTATTAAGAACTATTCGATAAAATAAAATACAGTATTATAAAAGTGCGCTACATCAAATTTTTTTTAGTGTTTTGTTTTCTCGGGTAGTAAGTATGCGTCAAGTTTAAATCTTTGCTCCGACAAGTTACGGGATCTTTAAGAGTGTTGAAGAGGTTACAAAAATCAACTTTTAAAAAATGTTACTAGTGATCAATTGTGATACGTGAATTGGGTATCTTTATTTCTATGATCTATTCTATATCAACGGTTGGGAGCGTGTGGCTCCGGATCCATGTGCGGCTCCTTGCCAGAAAAATTGCGGCTCTCTTCATGAAATGTAGTTGCTTAGATATACAAATATGAGCTATTCAGTGTTCTTATATAGTTATGTTTTCCAACCTACCCTTCAAGGTGACATTTGTAACAATGACTCATTCATAGCTATTACTACTGTTACAGCTCTCTGCATAACATTATACTCAGATTCTTAAAATCATCCAAAATCCATGTTCAAGATAATAAATATTCATAAACTATTTTAATACATCAGCTCCAACTTTATATTTAGATTCCTAAAATAGACGATATTTTGCACTATTTTGAATTTTATGGTTTTATTACATGGATATATTTAGCCAAATGTAGTCATTTCATGGAACATTAAAAACAACGCTGTGAAACATTATTGGAATATGCCGAAAACACAGAATTGACAAATATACAAATATAAATCAAGAAGCACTGGGTTTAGAACTAATTTCTGAAATATTGCTTCTTAGACTCCGACATTATCAATGTTCAATCTTAAGATAAATATCATACACTTGTCACAACCCTGAGCAATGTTGGGATTGTTCGTTTTGATTTACATAACTTTCTTGAACGTACATGACTGAAAGCGTTGGCCTAGCAAATATGATGTAACGAATTAGAAATGTTAAAGAGGAATGCTGACCACTCATAACAATGTTGCTCTAGTTGGGGAGTAAAGGGGACAAATTGGGCTAAAAGTCTATATTTTGTTTACATCGGGGCTGACACATTATCATCAATTTCGGAGGCAACTACGCTGCCTGATTCCGGAACATAGCAGAATAGATCTTAGGGTCAGTAGTAGCACTTGTGTTTAGAGGGCAACCGTCGAGCCCAAGGTCTCGAGCTCGAGTTCTGTAGGGGGTCGCGAGCCGTGTCGGTCATTAGATCAGTCTATGTTTTCACGAATAAGCCAGTTCTTCCACGTGCGCCATCGTGCAATCTCTCATACTTCTTTTATATTTAATTTAACATCACATTTTTACTTTCTCTCTATCTTACAGGTAGAGAAAGTATGGTGATCGTCAAAAAAATCGAACTCGAGATTTTGATGAATTTTGACGTTTCATGACTTCCTGAATCCGAAAAAGTGGTTTTTGAATTTCCGTCTGTCTGTCTGTCTGTACCTCCAACTAGAGCCTAAACTATTTTACCGATTGAGCTGAAACTTGATATCTTGGGTTTTCATAGGGTTGCCCCGAGGGGTTTTTGGAATTGGACATCTACCCCTAAAATTAAGGGTAGTTTACTGAAGGGAAAAAACAGAAAAAGTCGATTTTCTCAAAATCGGCTCTAACGATTTTGATTAAATTTCATTTATGAACATTAATAAATATTCCAAACAAAATGGCTACTCTCAATATTTCGGCAAAATCGCTTTAAGGGCTCCGGTCTGATGCGTAAATTAACATTTTTTATAATAGCTCCGAAACTATTTGAGATATGAAATTACTTAGCATTACAAATATGTATATATATTTATAATACAAATATTTTATTCGAAACATATTTTTATAAAATCAATAATTTTTAATCTATACGCAATTATATATATATTTTTAGCTTTTTGGACTTTAAAGCTTAAGTATTGCGATCGTAAGAAAAACTAACCTGAAATGTTGATGGATTTCGACGTCTCATGACCCCCCGAACCCTAAAAAATAGTCTTTGCAATGCCGTCTGTCTGTGTGTCTATTAAAACTTAAAATTAAGGGTAGTTTACTGAAGGGCAAAAAGAGAAAAAGTCGATTTTCTCAAAATCGGCTCCAACGATTTTGATTAAATTTCATTTATAAACATTAATAAATATTCCAAACATAATGGCTACCCTCAATATTTCGGAAAAATGGCTTTAAGGGCTCTGGTCTGATGCGTCAATTAACATTTTTTTAAATAGCTCCGAAACTATTTGAGATATGAAATTACTTAGCATTACAAATATGTATATATATTTATAATACAGATATTTTATCCGAAACATATTTTTATAAAATCAATAACTTTCAATCTATACGCAATTATATGAATTTTTTTAACTTTTTGGACATTAAAGTTTAAGTATTGCGACCGTAAAAAAAAACTAATCTGAAATGTTGATGGATGTCGACGTCTCATGACCCCCCGAACCCTAAAAAATAGTCTTTGCAATGCCGTCTGTCTGTGTGTCTATAAAAACTTAAAATTAAGGGTAGTTTACTGAAGGGCGAAAAGAGAAAAATTTGGTTTTCTTAAAATCTACTCAAACGATTTTGATTAAAATTCGTATCTAGGCGTTGATTAAGATTATAAATAAACTGGCTATTTTCATTTTCCTATGAAAATGATTTTTAGGGTACTTTACAGAAGCGTTAATTTCCGTATCTCCACAACTATTGGAGAAACTAAACAACTTATCATTGCAAAATTGTAGGACTATCAGAAATAAAAAACTTTTATTTGACATATATTTTTATAAAAGCAGCAGTTTCTGAGATATTTGCAAATATATTAATACAATTTTGTGAGCTTTAGTTGTAAACATATACTACTTAAGTCTTAACGCAATAATTCTCCAATGCCATAGAGTAATTAAATATAAGTATCTAAAAAAGTATGTTATTTTTCCTTAAATCTCTTAGGAGAAATGTTTGCATAGCAATGATCTATCTCCATTTTAGACTCAATAGTCAATATTTTCATTTTTTATTGGTCAAAATGTATAAATGAATAATTAAATGTCAATGCGATGACTTGAAGATCTGCAACACCTTATAAAATGTTAAAATTTTAACCAGAAATCGAAATTTTAATACGAAGTGTTGAACCTTGTGGAAGACATTAAACTGTTTGAAATGCTCTTAGGTGGACAAAGATGCGCCTCTTTTCTCATTGATTCTATATCATTGTATATTATTTTATGCGTGTTCTTATGTGGAGTGGTGATGATACAATGTACATTATTCCGTTCAGAAATCTTAGGAGTTTATAGAAAGAGAGAGAAAGTCTGTGCGGTGTGCCGTACCATTTATTTAATATCTTTTAGTACTACTATTAAACCAAAATTCGTAACCCTACGTATTATTTCGAACCCGAATAACTACCTTGCTGGGACCTAGCCCGACCAACCCCTCCCGCAAGCTATCCTGACAGATAGAGCCCATTGGAGAGGGGGTTAGTGACACACTGAGATTAATGAGCTTTCAAAAGTAATAGATACAAATATATAACAAAACCTAAATAATTAGAATTAGAATAATAGACATTAATTACCATAATAGCAGTGTTTGTCATTTCCACTTTCTCGCTACCTTAAAGGTAGAGAAAGCATTGCTATCGTAAAAAAAAACTAACTTGAGATTTTGATGAATTTAGACGTTTCATAACCCCCCGAATCCTAAAAAGCTTTTTTTTATTTCCGTCTGTCTGTCTGTGTCCGTATGTCTGTACCGACTCCCAATTTTTCATCAAAATGACTTTAAGAGTTCCAGCCTGATGCGTAAATTCACTTTTTTTTTAAAATCATAGAACAGTAACTCTTCAAGATATGAAATTACTTATCATTGCAAATATGTAGGTTTATTTATAATAAATAAAATTTATTTGGAACATTTTTATAAAACCAATCATTTTCAAGCTATACGCAAATAAATATATATTCTTTAACTTTTCGATCATTAATGCAACCGTAAAAAGACCCTGAGATGTTGATGTATGTCGACGTTTAAGGCCTCCCCCCCAACCCAAAAATATGTTGTTTTTTTAATGCCGCCTGTCTGGGTGTCTGTTTAACCAGGGCCGGCCTGAGGTAATGTTTGTACCCGGGCGGGATTGCTTTTTGGTGCCTTTATATAGCGGAGGATAGTAGGATAATACGAAGATAATCCCCAAAACTAGCATCTCTAAAACTAACAAAGCCTGGACATAATAGGAAAAACAAACCAGGCGAAGACCATTCCAAAGAGTTTCTAGGTTATTCCAAACTTAAAAAAAATTATGTGTGAGCACCACTTCAAATAGATTCTAGGGAATATGATTTATAAAAAAAAATCTGGTGGACACTTCTTAAACTAGATTTAGAGACGTCCAATTTCCAAAAATTTGACAAAGGAGCACTGCTCCAAATATCCTATAGAATTATACAAATTTCAAATATTTCCCGGGGAGCGCAGTTATAAATAGCTGTTAGACGAGTATGATATCTAAAAATTCACTATATGAGGATCACTTCAAATAGCTTCAAGGAGTATCCACTTTTCTAGCCTTAACTGGGGAGAGGAGGGTAGAAAGTCCAGAAAATACTTTTTTGGTTCTTGCCCCTCCTTCCCCCTCACACACAAATAAAGTTCCATCACTATTGTATAAAAGAACAATGAAATGTTCTTGATTCTTAGGGTTTAATAGTAAGTCATAATAGAGTGTCATACACTCACGGTAACACCTCATCTAGTCCCCCTCCCCCCCAATTCTAATTTTCCCTACGCCTAGACCAAATCTAACGTAACCTACGTGTTAGATGAAAATAATCTAAAGTGAATCTCCACAAATGGCTATCATACAGTACTATAAATGTTTCCCTACTAAAATGGCTAAGATTACAAAGAAAATTATTAGACCATGTTTTGTAGACAATGTTTGCCTCTTTAATTTTGGTATAGTGAACGGTTTAAGAAATAATTCCAAAATAACGTTTTAGGGTGCAAGTTTTTTAAGTTGCGGATGTAAATTAACTTTTTCAAGAGTAACACTATGGGCCAGTTTCATAGTCAGATTTAGTACGCCTAAAGTGCGAGTCGATACTAAATACAGAACGACACCTACCTAGACCAAAATGGAATGGGCCAGTTTCGCATATGAAACTGGCCCATTCCATTCAATTTCAGGTAGGTGACGTCTTGTATTTAGTATCGACTCGCACTTTAGGCGTACTAAATCTGACTATGAAACTGGCCCTATATCTAATTTTACTGACCAAAAAATCACCATTATGTCAAATTCCATGTTTTTATCATTCCATGTTATTATGGGTGTTATGTTTAGCATCTCCATTACGTTACATTAGGTTTAAAGTTGTGAGGTTTGGAGGTTATTTTCATAACATTCAAAAGTTACGTTAGATTATGTTAGTGCTTTGTTTGGCGCCCCCCCTCCTCCCCCAAGCTGACGCCCAGGGCAACCGCCCGTTTCGCCCGGCCCTTAAGCAGCCCCTGTGCTTAACCCTAAAATTAAGAGTAGTTTAATAAAAGGATAAAAGAGGAAAAAATATATTTCTCGAAATTGGCTTAAAACTATTTTGATTAAAACTTGTATCTAGGTATTAATTAAGAGTATAAATAAAATGGATATTTTAATTTTCACTTGAAAATCACTTTTAGTGTACTATACAGAAGCAAAAATGTTGTAACTTCGCAACTATTTGGGATACAAAATAACTTATCATTGCAAAATTGTAGTATTATTAATAATAAAAACTATTACTTAAAATATATTTTTATAAAACCAGTAATTTCTGAGATATTGTCAAATAAATTAATACAATTTTATGAGCTTTAGTTGTAAAAAGATACAACTTAAGTTTTAACGCAATAATTCTCTAATGCCATATAGTGAGTAAATATTAGTAAGTCTCTCAAAAAGTTAATGTACTTTTTTCCTTTCACCTATTAAGGGAAAAGTTTGTACAACAATGATCCATCACCACCACGTTTTATCATATATTATATATATAAATAATTAACCTCTTTTTATTCTAAAAATTATTAAGGAAGTTAAAGAGCCCTCCCATTACGAACATAAGCATTCAATTTACCACAAGTGCGTATAATCCGAACGGGTAGTAAGACTATGCCACAACAATGATCATAGTAACAAAGCTAACAAAGGTGTCAGTTTCATCTTGTCTGATCCATCGATATCAAGGTAAGAGCTCAAATCCTGACACTATATATACTAAGTTTGGCTATCTTAAATAATTGTATCTCACTCTCATTCTATGTCAATGCAATTATCCTCCATCGAAATATACTCTCCTTGTTTACAGGTAGTGTACTCACTTTCTTAAGGATGCAGATAGCTTGAACAATTTTTCTAGATGTGAGACATAATTAGTAAACGGCTAGAACCAAATCGATCCACGTTTGATAAATTCACAAACTTTATACAGCCTATTCAGAATAAGACCTATACTATATATTTTTAATAAGTTAATATATTCATTAATGCATATTTTATTTAAAAATAGAAATGGTGTAATTTTAATACTTTACAATAAAAATATATACTTTAAAGGGATGTAACTAAACTGCATAAATTAGAACTAAGCCTGTATTTTATATCTTGTAATTGCCAGCAGAGTTGTTGAATGGGTTTACTTACACTCCCAAATGTAACCCGGGAGATCAGGATCTACCTTGGTAGTGCAGTGAGTATAATTTATTTACAAACTTCACATCTTACAACCAATTCAAATTGATCGCATAGTTAGAGAGTGTAACTACTGATCATTAGTCTACTTATAAAATTTCATGACTTTTACAGGATTTTCAAACCAGACTTTTTCTGCCACTATTTTTTTCTGCTCTTTCTTGGTAAATGATGATTTTAACGTTTACTACATTAATTACCACTTTTAAAAACAAACGTTGAAAGCTTTAAAAAGGTTTTTTAAATCAAGTATTTAAATTCCATGTTTTTTGCTCATTTTAATTAAATTCCCTGTTTTTCCTGACATAAATTGTTTTTTTTTCTCTTTTATCTGCATGTTACCACTCGTTACATTAATGGGACAAGGATGTAAAAAGTATCATCTATATAAATTGTATACAGCATTTGTTTGAAGGGAGAGTGGGAAACAATTTTGGATAAGCCACCTATATACAGCAGCTGGGGTTCAAACCCCATCTCCTAATCATCGGAAAACATGATACTCGCACTTTTGGTCTTCTTGATCACCGATATGAATGAGCTTGATCAATTTATGTTTCGCTCTCTCTTAACAAACTATTTTCTCTTTGCATTTCCCGACATATTTACTCCCTGATATTAATATGTAAACTTAGGCTTAGCGTATTAGTGAATAAAATATTTTATTTTAAAATGGTTTAAAAGCTTTTATTCAGTTAATTAATAAAAAACCAGATGTGACTATACCGTTGGAAGCGTAAACTATTTGCGCTGCATATCTAGTCAGTGAAATTTTACATTTCCTTTTAATTTCCCCGTTTGAAGCTCAAACATGTTTATTCATTTCTATATAATATTTATCATATCACTAGGAATTTTATTTAAATTTGGATGACTACAGCACTTCCAGCATAATGTTACATTCAATTTGACATAAGAAATATTTTACTATAATTCATGGTAGTTGAAAAAGAAGCTTTGAAAGATTAACCTTTAGTTTAGTGGGCGTAATGCAGGTTCTATACTACCCGGTCTTTTGTAAAGCTTTTATAAAGGGAGGTAATGACTTGTCAAATCTGTTGACAGTGTGAGAATGAAATTAGGTATGGAAAAAAAACCTTCCTCGTAGAGGCAAAATTCAAATAAGGTTCTGAACTGATTCACTACATGTTTGAAATACATTTAAAATCTTAAAGATAAAAAAAATATATTACAAATGGATACATGAAAATGTAATAATAATTATTAGATATTTTATAAAGAATTTTGAAGTTCACATTGTAATCTTTACAAGATCATCTATAGCAAATCATTATGCCAAATGCAAAATATCCGCTACTTAAAATTAATAGTTTTGAGATACTTACCGGTACTAATCTAATTCCTTTAATTAAAACATCAATTTGATCAAATTAAAAAGATAAAAAATGTAATATATAAGTTATAAATTCTTTCATTTACAATGATTTGATTGATTTTACCTTATGCTGCCCTCTGTTATTTATGAGCTGTACTAAGCATAAATCAAAGTTTGTTGCTTGTTATGCCATCTAGCATCTGACAAACAAAGCAATTTAAACGGTTCCGGTTTACTTCATCTTTATGAGCATAAGAATTAAAACTTAAAGTCGTTATACTTAGAGATACAATTCAGGATTTTCATTTTGGGCTATTTGTGTGTAAAGTGTTGGAAGAGAGTCTCTTCCGAGGAGGTACAATTCAGGATTTCGGAGATATAATTCCGATTTTTAAAAGAGATCTAATTCAGGATTTTAATTTTAGCTGTTTGTGGCTCAAGTATCGGAAGAGAGTCTCTTCCGAGGAGATACAAATCAGGATTTCGGAGATATAATTCCAATTTTTAAAAGAGATATAATTCAGGATTTTCATTTTGGCTGTTTATGGCAAAAGTATCGGAAGAGAGTCTCTTCCGAGGAGATACAAATCAGCTCCCCCTAGCGACCTAGGTTTGAAATAAACAGCACATCCAACATTCCAAACAAAATATATCAAAATAAATATATTTACCATAGGTCTTTTTCCAATTTATGCACTTTATTAGAAATAAAGATACTCACAAGTAACAAATCTAATAATCATAAAATAAAATATTAGCAGATTGGTGTTGTTTTATTTCGATTTGTTAAAGATGCCCAAAAAATGAAACATAAGACATAATAATCTCGCACATGCGCACATTTTGTTTTAAATGGAAACCGCTTTTCTTTAATGTAAGTACAAAACTTTCCATTGGCAGGGAATTTATTTCACTCATATTTCAATATGAATTGAAATAATATATATATTAATATTTAAATTTTACATTTTCTTTAATAGTTAAAGGTAAATTAAAATGAGTTTTAAAGTATTTCTTAAAAAAAACCACGAAAAATAACTTTTGTTGCACATTATGTCATTTAATATTTATTGTATCATATTGAAGAAGAGATGGGCAAAATCGTTCTTTTAAATGAACGATTCATTGTATCTGGTTCAGTTCAATGATCCGTTCATTTTGACCCGTTCACCGTTCATTCGATTTTTTAAAGGTAGTTTTTTATTTAAATGTAGTTAAAACAATGTTATTTTTCATTAAGATTATTTAAATTGTTAATAAAAAGATCGAATTACTGTTTAAAAATGGTGATGCATTTTTATTATATTTTTTTTTAAGAAACCACTTATTTCTATACGATATTAATATTTAGTAGTTAAATTATGATGGAATGCTTTGTAGAATCACAAAAACCTATGCTATGATATATCTAAATCACAATTCACAAAAATATTACGATTGTTAAAAATTGTTTAATATTGAAGCCATATTTTAATATATATTGGATGCAAAAATTCCTATTTCATCTAAAAACAAAATAGATGTAGGCCTATTCTCCTTGTGTGCAAAAATATGTGTGCCTTGATTATTTTTTATCATTAAAATTAAATTTAAATTTGCTGATTATGATTTGTCTTTGTCTAATGAAAGGGTCAGTAGGCCTTTTTAATCATAAATGTGAAATCATATTTTAATTATCTAACATGTACCGGTATATTTGCTATTTATTAATGTGATTTGTTTTTGTTTAATGACAGGTTCACTTGTCCTAACAATAACAATATAAAATAATAACTAAACAACCTTTACATTTTAAAAGTTTCTATTTAAATGTTATTAAAACAAAACTATATTGGACATTATAAAACTAGTAAAAGTAACTTTTTTTTGCTTTAAGGGTCATTTTACTTTATACACTTATTAAAATTGAAAACAAAAAATAATCGGCATCGGTGATCGGCCTAATCGGCAACAAATGATGATCGGCATCGGACTAATCGGCAAAATATCTGATCGGCCCAGCTCTATATAAAATGCAGTTTATAATTTTTTAATTTGTAGCAATTAGAGTTTTTTGTCATGTAAATATTGTTAAGATTTTATCAAAATTATTTTATCATCAAGAATTTATATTAAAACAATTTACCATTATTTTGTCACCAAGTAGTTTCACTCAATACTAGTTATATTACTTATTTTTATAATAATTAGAAAGTTAAATAACACACATTGCATTGCGGTAGTTCAATAAATATTTTATATAATAACAAGTATTTGTTCTTAAATCCCAAACCAATAGTAATCTAAAGCCCTTACCCCTTCAACGCCATAGTAATGACTTTTACTATTTTATAAAATGATTAAATGTATATCTCTCAAACAGGTAGCGAAATGTGGTGACAAAAAAAGGATGAATAAGATCCCATGTATGTTCATTGTTCAACCACGAAGGAAGCTTATCCACTCAATTTTTTAGAATAAGCCAGACCATGATTCCATATAAAAACTGACCCATAAATTCATTACCTATTCTGGTCTAGTTCATCTCCTATGCATAAGGTCCTCCCTAATTCTATCCTTTATTTCAATATTGGTATATAATTTTGCTAGTTATGCAAAGCCTTATTGTATTTTTTTAATGAAATATTCCAAGTTGTCACCACCAAAGTATGTTGAGAAGTTGTTTGCAATATAGTAATAAAAATAAAACTCTAACTGTTAAGTTATTATCTTTGTCATACCCTTGCTGCCAGATCCAAACCAACAATGTCTGCTTCAAGTTCTAGTTTTCTGCTGAAGGGTAGATGGATGGCAAAGGTTACAAACTTGTGTGAAATGAATTGACTTAGAATTGCTGCACCATCTGGCAGTACAGCCCAGATAACTATAAGTGCCAGTAGTAGGAACATCTCTATTAGTTGTACATTGCTCAATTGTTCAGCCTGAAATAAAAAATGTATTACAAATTAAATGCCACCTACTATCCTGACTTAATTCTAGTGCAAACAGTGCCAATATAATCAATATATTTTAAGACACACAATTTACCATTTAATAAACGGTAGTAAGATAATAATAACCCACCTCGATGACGTAGTTAGCAAACGCGCTAGTTTCATGCTGAGCTCGACTGCCAAGGACGAGGAGATCGAGGTTCGAATATCGGTTGGGTGAACTGGGGGTGGTTTTTCCTAAATGGTTTTCCGCTATCCCTCCACACAAATGCGGATTCACTTCCTCTAAATTCAACCTTCATAATTCCTAACCCATTAGCGTAATTAGTACTTAAGCGTATAACCCGAACAGGTAGTATGACGCGGTGCTAAATTAAATTAAAAAAAGATAATAAACTATTCATACAGCAGATGTCTTTGCAGAGAATTTAATCAGACACCTGGATCAATGAGCAGAACCTTTAATGTATTTTATTAATTAAAGTATTCTAATATTCAATTTAGTTTAATTTCAAAGTAAATATATTAAATCAATATGGAAAAGATATCATACTTATGGTTGTGTTGATAAGATGTGCAAAGTCTAATAATGTTGGTGGAATGAAACAAAACTCAAATTTAACCGTGAAGTTTAACTCATCATAAATAATAATTATATATTTCTAACATGAATAGATTTTGTTTATGTGTGTGTGAATGAATTATTCTTACATTTATATTATTAGCTGCTAAACATAGCATCATGTGAAAACTTACAAATTTAGACCCCACTGAGATTTGAACCTATAAAGTTTCAAAACGATGGGTGAGAATCGTATTATGGAATATTGCTTTATCAGGTTTGCTTATTGCAGAAGCTTATGCCTAAAAGTAATATTCATAGTAGTTTAGACTAACGCTAGCCCAATACTCTCCCCTTCTCAAAACATATTTGGTGGACTCAATGTGGAGAATAAAGCCCCTTTGCTCATCATTCATTTAAGTAGACAAATATGTAGATAAAACATCTCCCAGTCTTAGTCATCACACTAATGTTGTGTATGAAGTTATGAATAACAATTTTTAACCCGCCTCACATATGATGGATTAAATAGCAAAGCTATCATTTTTATTAAGTATGGTTATAGCTGCATCTAGATATCATATTCAGAATCTGGCATTAAATATGAGTGTAGAATGCCCTGGGTACAAACAATTCCTGGATAGCTCAGTGGTTAGAGCGTTGGCATCCTAAACCAAAAGTCCTGGGTTTAATTCCCATGTCCAGGTGAAATTTTTCGATTTAAAGAATATACTCATCACATATGTTGAAAACCATCAATTTTCCCTATACTACCATAAAAATGCTGTTAACCAACACAATTCGTTAGAAAAACTGTTTAAGACCCTCAGAGATACCATAAAGGTTCAGTGTGATTATATGTAGAGCCAGGCTGGCTATTAATAAAAAAAAAAGATAACATAAAATTTATTGACTCATCACTTTACTAAAATATTTTTGATTTATTGAGTGTATTCAAATTATAAAATCTAATAATGCTGATGGCACAAGAATTGTTATTAATCCCAAATTATCTATTGAATCAAAATAGTAATGTCTCCTGTCCCTGTTCCAGTATATGGTTGGCATTCATTATTGTAGGCTCAGATATAATGTGGATATTAGGGGTTCCCTGTTTTATCTGAAGTGAAGATGATTAAAAAAATTCTATTCTATTTGTGAACGAAATTGTCCTTATACCCTAAAAGAACATATTCTGAAAATAAAGATAATGTTGCTTCCTTAGTTTAGGTTTGCAAATCATGTGTTGATGTATTTAGAAAGTGCACATTAACTCTCTTAATTAGTAAACAAATAATTATATGTCTAATAGTTACACTTCTCATCATCCATGAATCTCCACAAATGTAGTCCCTCATTTATATAACATACATGCTAAACTTTTTATAACCTTTAGGACATAATAAATAGTGAGAAAAGTATGTTATTTAAATATTTGAAACCATATTTGATTATATTTAGCTACAAATGAAAACAAGTAGTTCAGTAAATTAATAGAGTGCTTGTAAAAAATAACAAAACATTTAATAAGATTGGTATGATACAACAAAAGGTGTTGCACAATAAAACAAAAAGTTGGAATTGTAGTCCTCATTATAAATTATGTGTTTACTGTAAGGTAAAAACTATAAACCTTCAACGAATTTTTGCCATTATATTAAATTTACTCCCCCTCAGCAGTTTGGAAAAATCATTGTTTCGCCAGCTTTAATTCTGAAACATTGAAAAGTAAATTTCAGTGACGTAGATATGGGTGAAAGTCTATAGTATGAAGCACCACTCCAGAGATGCCTTGGACTTTCCTCCAGCTCCTATTGGTTGTCATCCCTCTAGTGTGTTTACTTTAAATTCGCCTAAGCATAGGTACAATTTCCTCTCCAATAAAAGGAGACTTAATTCAAATTTGATCGAGCTTAGGAATACTGATAACTGCTCCCATCCAATCTCCCGACCCTCGCTTCTCTTCCTGACATAACAGAACAAATGAATATTGATGGGATAAATACTAAACCTAATCCTTTCTCAAGGCACTATCATACCTTCTAATAGTTTCAGAGGAAGAATGAATCAAGGCCAATAAAATAATATAGCTTAAAATGGATTTATTAAAAAAAAGTTTTACAATACTTGATGAATCATTCCATGACTTGTGTAAAAAGTCAAATCCTAACCATTTGATTTTGACCTTATCTCCTTTTTGTCCGAGAAACTCCACAAGGAATACTTTAGGATGGGATGTTTTCTTCAACTCTTGAATGTTGAATCCTCCAAGGATAAGATTATTCTTCATATCCCTGAGCAAGAACATTCTAGGATTTGTTTTAACAACCTTGCATGTCTTGAACAGTTACGTAGACCTATTGGTTGTACACGTCTTGGTGAAAACATCCTTATGCTTGTTGATGTGAACGATATAGCCGATTTTAAGTGTTTAAGGGGTAGGATCAACAGTTTTGGATTGTCAGAAAAGTGTGTGAAGAAGGCTATCATCCCTAACATCGATAAGCCACATCTTGATAGTTGAGTGAACTGTGTGATTATACTCGTTAAGTAAAGAATAAATCATATCTATCCAGTGATACAATCCTTTAGCAGTAAATCTTGTCGTCCTCATCAAGTACTTGAGCGTTCAAATGAATCGTTCTAAAACACTAGCCTTAACATACCGTTCATTGAATAGTGATTGATCCTTTTCCCTCTCATAAGAGCCTTGAAATCCACATTGAGAAACTCTGATCCATTATCAGTCTGAAGATGATGAAGAGGAGGTAAACTGTTTTATGTCACTTGTCGAAGGACGTTTGCCATTATAGTAGTAACGTTCTTTACCATTTTAACCTTGCCGGTACAGCTCAGGCATGTTTTGTATAGACATTTATGACTATGAGAAGGTACTTGTATCCTTTGTTTGATCTAGTGTAGGGTATAATCTCGACCAGATCGGCCTATAGCAGATCATTCAGTCCTCGTACATTAACATGTCTTCTGACAAAATGACGCCTCGCTGAACAATGTAGTTCCCTACTGCTTGGCATACATGATTATAGGAAAAAAAGGGTATGGAAGAAATACTTTATAGAATGATGTTAGATTCATGTAGTGCTTCAATGATTGAAACAACCTCATTTTCATAAGTAGAATGACCTTCACCGGATTAGGCATGCAAGAGACATAATCAATCCACAAACTCATTTGGATTGTCCCAATAGGTGTTATCGATCCTTCTTCCTCTCTCAGTATTGAACATACCCTCTCCTTCAAACTCTTCTTCCTTCTTAAACAATGGCTTGATTACACATAGATTTTTAGGTCCAACACAAGGCTTGAAACGTGTGTAAGGCTCATTTCTATACTGATGGACATTTGTTTCCTCAAACATAAACTCATTTACAACGAGATGCTCCTCAATGTAATGCTTTGATTCCTTTCTAAAGAGTAAATGCAAAAGACCCCGGGTGTAGGGAACCATGGTATTAATTAGAAGCACACTATTGTCACATTTGTCGAACAAAATAAGGGTATCCCCAAGTATAGCCATGCTAACATCATAACGCCCAACATAAAATCTACCAGAACGATGAGGTGTGTAAAGATGGGTCACCAACAGATGTTTGCTATAATTATTTGCAGGAGGGAGATCCTTCTTCCTCTCATCCATCTGATCAGATATTGCAGTGAACACCTCCACCATCTTGTTTTTTAGTGATTCAGTGATAGGTATCTTATGAGAAATCCAAAACTGATAGCCAAGGAAGGAAAGCCACACACTATAGGGGAATCCTTAACGTTGCCAGCAGTGTCTGTTGTTACTACAACAGTCAAGAACCAAAATGCTCGTGAAATTATTGAATCCATCCTTTGATTGATTCATTAGTGTCAATGTGTATTAATGAAATGGTGGAATATGTTGAAAACCAACTCGTTTTGCAGTTAAAAGTTAGGTTTGTTGTGCAAGTTGATGAATCGTGTTTACCAAATAACACAGTAATACTGATGGCTTATGTAAGTTATTTTCATGGCGACACATTGAAAGAAGAAATGCTATTGGCTCGAAAGCTTAAAACATATACCAAAAGTCAAACGATTTTTGAAGAAGTAAAGAGCTACTTCAATGAGAATGATACATCCCTCTCGAGAACATTCTGGCCCGCGCTACTGGTGGTGCTTCCTCTATGACAAGTAGATACATAGGATTTATTGCATATTTGAAAGGTGTCATGTCAGAAGTATTTTGTATTCACTGCATAGTTCACTGACAACACATAGTTTCAAAAACATTCATTATCTGGGCGCTTGCATGAGTCTCTACAGATTGTAATAAAATCAGTTAATTGTATTAACGCAAATACACTTCAAGATTGCCTGTTTTGACAGCTTTACGAGGACAATGATGAAGATTTACAAGCTTAATATTGCATACAGAATTCCATTGGCTGTCAAAGGCTTTTGTAATTTTGTTGCTTTGTGGGACTTGTGTGGTGTCTTTGAAAAGTTCAATTTGAATTTCAGAAGGAGGCCAAGGTCGGAAAAAGGTTGAGAAACGCTGGGCTAGAATATTCCCATAGCGTTTTGCAGTCAAATTTATCCCATACCTTACAGGGATGGTCAAAGTCTTCCTGTGAGATATGACTGATGTTGAGTGCATTATAAAGCCTCTCCTTACTCGGTAAATAGTCCTCTTCTAAACACTCAAATGAGTCGATACAGTTGTAATGGATAAAACATTTCTGCTTAACAAGTTTAAGTTGTTCCTCATCATCAAAACCTTAAGTGTAATCTTTGGCCGGCTGGGCTCAAGGTAGTATACACATTTCTCGAGGAATGTACAAAGGAAGCTGAAACTATAAATTATAGGAATTTTATAGTTTGGATTAAAACCTGAATGACTACTCTTGCAATACAAACCTATAATATGGGAATGATCTTTAATGTGAGTATCATGTCCATTATAGGGTTTCTCGTGTATGTAACAGTGCAACATTGTTAATATAATTTTCTGTTTGAGCCAAGTTTAGGGGGTGCATCAGTGCAACTTTGCTGTATAGTTCAAGAACTTGTTTAGCTCTATCTACAAGACAATCTGCCAACTGTTCGGTCCAATCTCTGGCTGTAAAATATCTATATTCCAGTGGTTCTCAAACTGTGGTCCGCGGACCACTGGTCGTCCATGGCTAGGCTCTAGGTGTTCCGCGAAATTTCTAATTTTTTAATGGAAAATATGTATCTGTAACAAGCAAGCAATGAAACTTTAAGATAAGCGGCATATACAGTGGTGTATCACACTAAGATGATAGTGAACCAACTCAGCTCTGGCCATCAAGGTCAAATGCGCAGTACAATATACACATACAGTAAGAAGCCTACAGCTACATGGATCAATACTTAGTAGCCCTTCACGTTCGGAAGTTAGTTATTTTTATGTGTTTTGTGTGTGTGTGTGTGTGTGTGTGTGGGGGAGGGGGGGTTGCCTGAATATTATATAGGCCTACCATTGACATTACATCTGTGATTGTCTCCTTCGGTCTTTCAGCTCATATGTATGATCAGCTTATTAAATTGGCGTTTGATGGAGCACTAAAAATCACGTTCGGTGAGAAATCCCTCACAGACTTTGGATCCATGTGAAATCAGAGTACCCTTAACTCGCCAACAGTGCCATCAAGCACCTGCTAACGTTTCCCACAACATACAATTGTGAAATGGGATTTTCTGCCCTGGTTGGACTAAAAAGTGTGAAGAGGAACAGGCTTAATGTGGAGCTTAACTTAAGACAAACTATATTCCAATGCACCTGATGTAACTAAACTGGTCAAAAATTGCAAGAAGCATCATTCTTTACATTGAAATGGAGTATAAAAATGTATTAATTTATTTACTTTTATGAAATGTCTTCACCATTTTAATTCTAAAAATAATTATGCTGTTATTGTTTCTTGTCCCCATGTCTTAAACAGGTCCATGAGGTTTTATTTTTTAACCAATTTATTATTATTGTTCATCATCTTGTATTATTTTCTTATCGACAGCTATATATTGAAAGATGTGGTTTGGTGTTGATTAATGATTTACCATGATCTTTTGTGTTTTCAAAATATAATAAAAAAGCAGTACTTTTTTATTAATCTATTTTTAACTTTTCTACAATAAACTAACTTTAATATCAAGTTTGTATGATGATAATGCATTTTAATGAGTTATCATATCATCATCATACCACAACCTCGCATACGTGGATTGATCATATATATACTTCAAATTCTAATAAGGTGATCTATTCTGGGCAAATCGGGGTCCCCAGAATCTCGCATCATAATCTTGTTTACCTATCCTCCTCTCTGAGTATGGCTAGAATCGTACCTAAGGTAATCACATATTGTGACATTAAATCCATTGATACAAACTGAATACTGATGCTCAATCCACGCCCTTGTACCCGGTCAACACTAAATTAAACATTGATGACAGGTAACTTTTTTAAATAATATGATCCTTGACTTGTATGATAAACATGCACCAGTAAAAACTCGATGTGTTAGTAGACCACCTGTGCCTTGGATGACTAAAGACATTAGGTTATTGATGAGGACATAAATTTTGAGTAGTATAAACGTCTGCGTAATAAATGTACCCAGGCCATTAGGAAAGCTAAAATGGACTTTTCCCTTTCACTCTCAAATACTAGCCCAGCACCCAAAAAACTATGGAGGCAACTGCGGAGGATGGGAGTGGGACATACACTACCAAAAAGCAATTATATGCACATCAGTCCCAATAAACTCAATGAAGATTTTATTCACATTCCTGATTTAACTAACAATATAGCTAGAATACAAACTGTAAATGACATTTATGCCTCCAATGCAAATAATTATAATAATAATGACTACAATATTGACAGTACTTTTTACTTTGAACATTTGACTCATCATGAGGTATACAAATCAATAATGAGAATATAATCGAAAGCAAAGGGTGGTATCACCAACCCACTCAGCCAAAGCGTAACTAGAAAATAAGGTAATTCTAGGATGATATAATTGGGTAGAACCTGAATAGAAGTCAACACATCGCAAGATAGCGGGATATAAATAGATTTATTTAAACAATAATAATATATATATATATATATATATATATATATTTTAGTTGAACAATTTTAGGCCTTTTTTTTATCCAACCTAATTAAGTCTCGATAATCTCAAAAGGTTTCATTAAAAAACAATTAAATATTTTCCATGTCAAAAAGGCATCGTAACATCAACAAACGAACACTTCAATGTCCTAGATATTTGTCAAAGCTATGAGATTTCATACTATCAATGATTTACACAAGTGATGAATATTAAATTTTAAATGTCTTAAATGTTTCTTAAATCTCTGTGACTTCATAATGACAACAACTTGAACAAATAAGGATTTTACCTTTAAATATCTTAATATTTGTCCAATTACAAAACTTCATGACAACAATTTGAACAACAAAGAATTTTAAATTTAAATGTCTTAAATGTTTCTTAAATTTCTGTGACTTCATAGTGACAACAAATTGAACAAGTAAAGATTTTACCTTTAAATATCTTAATATTTGTCCAACTACAAAACTTCATAATGACAACAATTTGACCAAGCAAAGAATTTAAAATTTTTAATGTTTCTTAAATCTCTGTGACTTCATAATGACAACAACTTGAACAAGTAAGGATTTTACCTTTAAATATCTTAATATTTTCCAATTACAAAACTTCATGACAACAATTTGAACAACTAAAAGAATTTTAAATTTAAATGTCTTAAATTTTCTTAAATTTCCGTGACTTCATAGTGACAACAACTAGAACAAGTAAGGATTTTACCTTTAAATATCTTAGTATTTGTCCAACTACAAAACTTCATAATGACAACAATTTGACCAAGCAAAGAATTTTAAATTTAAATGTCTTAAATGTTTCTTAAATCTCTGAGACTTCATAATGACAACAAAATGAACAAGTGAAGATTTTATGCTTAAATATCTTAATATTTCCCAACCTAAATGATTGAATTTCAATCTTACAAAAAATAATTAAGTCCCAAAAGTTTTGAAGCTAATTCCATAATAAAGCCGAAAAGTAATTTTGAAATACAATGTCCGAATAATAATTTTGAAGCTTACATTTTATGTTTGGCACCTAGATGCGCCTCGGATGATTATCCTGCCAAGAGTGGCTTGATCATTGATCTACCAGCAGTATTTATTTGCCAATCTGTGGCTCAAAAAGGGGGTGGGGGTGGGGAGTGGGGTGGTAGGGGTCACACATAAAAGACGGAAAGACAACAAACGAGAGAGGAGGGGTAACAGAGTACGGGAAACATGCGGCGAGCAACACCTAGTCTTTTCCAGAATCTATGGCACTCGCAATCTATTAGCGCTAATAACGTCACACGTTCTTATTCCCGAGATCCTTTGCACCTATTCAGTCTATGGGCCTCTTGGTCTAGCGTCTTTTAGTTTAATCAACAGGCGCGCGATAGTCAGTCGTTGCTCATAGAGGGAAAGAGAGAGAGATCGTGACGTACACAACAGAGAATGGGGCATCGGTAAGCTTTCACAGTCACTTCAATAGTTGTGGTGGGATATTTCTTGAATTAATATAGCGTTACGTTATTTTCTTGTTTTTAGAGCGTTGTAGCTTTTATAAAACACTACAATGTTAGGTTGGCAATCTACACCTAGATGGTCCGTGGTAAAGGAGAATTTGAGATCCACTGCAGTATATTTCAATAGATTATCATCAAACTCACAATGTAGGTATGAACCTGACATATTTAATATAATTAAAATTATAAATATTATAATTATAATATATAATTATAATTTTATTTTAAATTATAATTATATAATAATTTAAATAATTATTTAATATTTAATATTTAATAAATTATAATAAATTAATAAAAAATTAATAATTATAATTATAATTATAATTATTATTATTATAAATTAATAATAAATTATTATTTAAATTATATTATAATTATTATAATTATAATTATAAATTACTAATATTATTATAATTATATATTTTAATTATTATAAATTTATTATATAATAAATTATAATTATTATTAATATTATAATTATAATTAAAATTATAATATAATATATTAAATTATAAATTATAAATATTATAATTTAATTAATTTTATAAATTATATTATAATAATAATAATTATAATAATAAATAATTATATTAAATATAATAATTAATAAATATTAATTTAATTAATAAAATTAAATTATAATTATAATAATTTATAATTAAATTATAATAATAATAATTAAATTTAATTATAATTAATTAATAATTATATATTATATTAATTATAATTATAATTATAATCTATATTATTAATTATATTATATTATAATTATAAATTATGAATTATTATTATAATTATAATTATAATTAAATTAATAATAATTATATAATTAATAATTACTACTATTATTAATTATATATTATTATTATTATATTATTTATTATTATTATTATTATTATTTATTATAATTATTTAATATTAATTTTCATAAATAATTATAATTAATATATTAATTTATATTTATTATTATTATTATTATTTATTATTATATATTATTATTATTATTATTTATTAATATTATTATTATATATTATTATTATATTATTATTATTATTATTATTATTATTATTATTATTTATTATATTATTAATATTATATATTATTATTATTATTATTATTATATTATTATTTTTAATTATTATTATTATTATTATTATTATTATTATTATTATTTATTATTATTATTATTATTATTATTATTATTATTATTATTATTATTAATTATTATTATTATTATTATTATTATTATTATTATTATTATTATTATATTATTATTATTATTATTATTATTATTATTATTATTATTATTATTATTATTATTATTATTATTATTATTATTATTATTATTATTATTATTATTATTATTATTATTATTATTATTATTATTATTATTATTATTATTATTATTATTATTATTATATTATTATTATTATTATTATTATTATTATTATTATTATTATTATTATATTATTATTATTAATTATTATTATTATTATTATTATTATTATTATTATTATTATTAATTATTATTATATTATATTATATATAATTATTATATTATTATTATTATTTATTATTATTATTATTATTATTATTATTTATTATTATTATATATTATTATTATTATTATATTATTATTATATATTATTATTATTATTATTATTATTATTATTATTATTATTATTATTATTATTATTATTATTATTATTATTATTATTATTATTATTATTATTATTATTATTATATTATTATTATTATTATTATTATTATTATTATTATTATTATTATATATTATTATTATTATTATTATTTATTATTATTATTATTATATTATTATTATTATTATTATTATTATTATTATTATTATTATTATTATTATTATTATTATTATTATTATATTATTATTATTATTATTATTATTATTTATTATTATTATTATTATTATTATTATTATTATTATTATTATTATTATTATTATTATTATTATTATTATTATTATTATTATTATTATTATTATTATTATTATTATTATTATTATTATATTATTATTATTATTATTATTATTATTATTATTATTATTATTATTATTATTATTATTATTATTATTATTATTATTATTATTATTATTATTATTATTATTATTATTATTATTATTATTATTATTATTATTATTATTTATTATTATTATTATTTATTATTATTATTATTATTATTATTATTATTATTATTATTATTTTTATTATTATTATTATTATTATTAGCACCACGTCTTACTACCCGTTCGGGTTATACACACTTACGCTAATGTGTAATGGTAGGGTGATTGTGAGATGAAATGGAGGACCTACAGTTTAACGTGGAATCCGAACCACGGTGGAGGCCTGGCATTCCTCACATTCACAAGTTGTGATTAATACACGTCTTGTCAGAGGTGAAGGAAGGGTTTGGCAATCAGATAAATATGTGCCGGGACCGAGGATTGAACCCCGGACCCCCAGCACAGAAGTCTGGCATCTTACCCCTAGACCACCGGGTCACCATGAACCTGCTGAATGTGCAATAAGTCTCTGAACATTCTATGTATAAGACCATTTGATATCAATATCACACATTTCAATGGGTAAAAACAGGCATCCAATATCTGTGTTAACATTGAAAAGCCCGCCTCGGTAGCGTAGTTGGCTAACGCGCCAGTCGTGTTGAGCTCGACCTCGAGGACGGGGAGATCGAGGTTCGAATCTCAGTCGGGTGAACTGGGGGTGGTTTTTCCTAAATGGTTTTCCACTCTCCCTCCACGCAAATGCGGGTTCACTTCCTATAAATTCAACCCTCCCAATTCCTAATCCATTAGCGTAATTAGTACTTAAGCGTATAACCCGAACGGGTAGTAAGACGCGGTGCTAAAAAAAAAATTGAAAACTTGTTTTTTTAGCTGTATATGATGCTTGAATGTGAGAAATCGACATCTGAAAAAGATCTTCAAATGGCTGGGAACATGATAAAGTTAGCTTTATGTTTCTCAAACTTGATTTAATTCAAGAAACTAACTAAAAATCAGTCACAATAGTATCAGCGACATTCGTGTGATAATAAGATCTGAAAATTTAATAAGCGAGAAAGGTTTTTTATCACGCTAAAATTATATTTATCAGACCTGTTAACATGCATCATTAAAATATGTGTATGTCTTGCTCGCGCCTTCAAACTAACATGAACTGGAGCAATTATTTTATTTACATCTGCAGAAGTTGACGTAGTATCGATATAGGGCTCACTACCTTCAAATTTGGCATTGTATATATTTACAGAAATATAATTCTGTTTTTCAGAGCAATGTATATACTCCATTTCAAAGGGAAGAGGAATACGGTACAAGTTTAGTTTTTGTTGAAGAGGGAAAGCGGGGGTAGGGGTAGGAAGATAAGTGTCGGAGGATTCACGCTAGTTGGCTCGAAAAAGTAAGCCATCAAAGATGTAGGGAAGCAGTAGCTTTCTTTAGCCTGTACATTAACTAACTTGTCAAGTTTTAGTATAATGTCCAGAGCTTGAACGTGGTACATACTGTGAAAGCAGCACTCCTAGATATATTAATTCTTAGCTCAACAAAGCTAAATTATCTCCTGCCATAGTCTCTATTGATATAAATTGTTCTAGCTGACTTAACAAGGAGAATATGACACAATATTCAAATAAGTCTTCAATATTTGTGTTTTCAGAACTCTTATTCAAATAAATTGCCCTTTTGAATTCCACCAACAGTAAGGTGCAGAAACTCACACGTGAGACCAGTTAAACTTATGTGCACATTCCTTTCAAACTTTGGAAACTATATTCATATACAGGTATGTACAAGCTATAAGGAATTGAACTGGATCCCGATATGGTAAATTATTATTTATTGAGAATGTCCTTAAGCGGTAAGCATAGGCTTGATCCACAAGAATTATAGCTAGTCCCATAGGTTCTATGAAGACACGATAGTAAATGAATTCCTCTCTTTCTAGATTGAGTGAATGAGTCATCACGTGAATAAATTGAATGTCAATGTCATGCAGTCCCGTTATTAGCAGATTTGGGGTTCGAATCATGTCAGGGATGTGTTCAATGAAAGCTTTATATAATGATTCAGAGATATGAGTAAATTATCGAAGAAAATATTGCCTTAAAAATACTCATTTGTTGAAAAAGAGGAGAGGGTTTATATCCGAGTTCCATTTGACTACGGAGAAACTATTATAGGGGAAGCGGCATGGGACACCTGGGTTTGTTTTGGTGGATGTTCCTCCATAGCATACCTACTTAGTTTAGGCAAGAGTTTAGGGGATGAGAGGACACTATAAACCTCTTCTAGCACAGTGTTCAACCAACAATAGGTGTTTAAATAAGGCTCTATAACCACCCGATTCTCGTTATAACCTCTTTTATATAAGAAAACATTTATTTATCTTGTAATTACTCTGCACAGATATTTATCATATAAATCAAATTTGGTTTATATTTAGTTTTTTGCAAATTAAACTAGATTATTAACTTGCATTATAACATAAAACTTGTTTTTTAAACTAATTTAAGTCATGATCACTCTGCACAAAAAATAAACATTTAAAGAGGCCATCAAATAGATCAAATACGTCATCAAATAAAATAAAAAATTCTAGCAAAGCTTAACTAACCACTTGAATTTAACTTGTGTTTTAACATAAACCTTGTTTTTACTCTAAAAGCATTTAATTAACAAACACTAAGTTTATCCCTCTCAGAACCCTTTTCTGGCTTGCCCTTTTTTTGTTTGACCCCTCCTTTTCTCGCATTTTAAATCTGCAACATTGATTTATAAATCTATACTCTTAACTAAGGAGGGCCGAAAAAAAAAACCAGGGTTATTTTAGAAAGCCTGACCCAGCCAGATTATTTTTTTTTTAAGGGGGTAGGGGGGAATTTACTAAGTATGGCGACTGATTTAACTTTCTTTACTTAGTAGCTCAGTCGGTATCATGTTACTCTGCTAATGTAAGTGTTCAGGGTTCGATTATGAGCATGATCGAAAAAATTATCATTGGTGAAATGTGAGTTTCCCCTTTCAGAGTGATGAATTAACAACTGGGGCTGAATATTATGTCTGTTCTAGTCTAGTCTAGTCTAGTTCTTGTTTATAAGTCACGTGCTGATATAACCAGTCGGTTTAGAAAGTGCATGTTAAATACTTCAAATAAATGAAAAATGAAAATTGGTGTGTGAGCCTGGAACTAATATTATATTGATTTTTAGCTTACTATTTAGAAAACAGTTCTGTTTATTTTAAATTAAAACTTGTAGTTTGAACTAAACTTTACTGTATGTGTTTTTAATAATATTAAATATCTAGTCAATTAAACTTGTTTATATAAGTGTTTGTGAGCAATTTCTTGTGAGAAAAATTAGTATTATATAGAACTTTTTTAAAAAACTTACTTCTCAACTATTGCTTTCAAAAGATGTAGTTTTAGCTCGTTTCTTAACTCTGGCAGACTAGAATAGATTGCCGACACCATGGAACTCTGCATCAAATGCTGTACTTGGTTCAGCTCTACCAAGGCGGGGACGGATTTTGCTCCCCAAACTTGCCACAGCTTTATTTATAAACCAAATGAATTAAAAGACCTTTTCTTCCTTAATTGGATTAGGAGCTTATTATACATTTAATAGCTAAGAAGGAGGGGTTATTTTCTTTACAAGTTTATTTAAAAATTAAATATTGGTTTATAAACTTTCATTCGTGACTATCAACACAATTTTAATTTGGGTATTCATCCCATAATTCAAATTTGCTGCGTGTAATGTTACATTATAATCTATTAAAACAAGATAACAACAATAAGTATTATCACTGGAAAATGTTAGCGAGGAATGCAATTTCGTTGAATAAAGTAATGAGAAAAGTGTACGTGTACCTATTAATGTGTAAACCATTTTATTATTATTATTATTATGTTATTTCATCTCAAAGAAGCTGGAGAAACCCTCACCAGTTGTCAAATGTTTAAAATGATAAGCTCACAATAGACTAGACTTTCAGTGAAGGGGAGATCAGGGTTGGAATCCTAGCCAGTATTACTTTGGCTTTAAGTTCTACCTTCTTCGCCTCTACCCTAATAGTGGAATTAAAAAACGGATAGCCCAGTGTTAAACAGAAAATAAAAGTATTCCACACCCCAGCTCATATCAGGTGCCATCTTATGTACGCTCATTACCTTCTGCAACGAATGTTCGCTGCTTATGCCCAGTTTTTCCAACATTATCTCGCTCGCTGATGCTATAGCGTATATAGCTTACCAAGCTCCCCCAAAAAATATTGAGTACAACAGAAGTCTCAATCTAATGAGTACTTTTTGAGTTTACTGGCAACAAACAAATGGACCGACAAATAAACATTCTAGAAATGGATTATTTGATATTCTTATTGTTTATAATACCGAGAAGAAAAGGCAAAATCCACAAACATTCTAATGCACATATTAAGCTAGCTGGTGTAATCCTTCTTCCTATGGGGAATCTATAAATTAACTTTGTTCATTTTAGTATATAAAATAAACCATGGGGAAAAGTAACCAAATTTTAAATTATGTTTAAATATTAATCTTTTATTGTAAGTCAATAAAAGATTAATACTTAAACGTAATTTAAAATCTGGTTACTTTTCCCCATGGTTGAATTGTGCTACAAAATACGAGAAGTGGGCTGACTAAAACAAAATGTCAAAATAGACATATAATTTGAAAATGTAGTAAAATCTCTACACAGCATTTGAACTCCTTCCTGTTGGTGCTAGTAAAAAAAGAATGAACAGCAACAGAGAATCAATATGTGGTTGTTTAAGAGTTAAAACAAATTAAAGTTCCATGGTTATGTAGCTTACAGTTTAGAAAAGGAATGATTAATATTCAACGTTTCTGGCATAAGTCAATCTGCTATTTTTAATCCAAACTATTAAATTTTTGTTTATGAACTTTTCTAAAGAACAATTCATATTTACAGACATATCAAAACTATATTAAATTAGGATGTTCAAAATTTGGCTGCACTCTTTATAAAGTTTCTTCTTTTACAATAACAAGATAACCATGACAAATGTGTCAACCAATACGTTTTAAAACCTATATTTGAAATGAAAGATTAATCAGCCATTAAACTGAGTGAAAAAACTAAAAAAAATCCATAGAAAACGCTATATTTGCTAAATAGCGATCATAAGATATGAAAAGATATATTGTATACATTGTTACAAAAAAAAAAAATATTGGAAATATATAGTATGGAATTACACACGGACTTTCTCACTCCATTGTTTAAAAATGGAGATATTTACTCAAAACTCGTAATATATGTGAAACCCCGAGCGAAAATTGCATTATACTTACATTAAACATTTTTTGACTCTCCCGGATTTAAATTTTATGATTTTCTTTTTAAAGAATTAAAGACCTCACTAGTATATTTGGACAAAAAAAATCGATATTGGGTCCACAAGGGTCAATACTTCATATTAAAATTTCAAATTCCGGTTAAAATCTTTGACATTTTACTAGGGGTTGCACATCTTATGGTTTTCACATTTTTATTAAATTCCTCATTTATAAATTTATACTAATTAAAAATGTAAATATTGACTATTGAGTCTAAAATGATAGAGATGGATCATTGCTCTACAAACATTTCCCCTAAGAGGTTAAAGAAAAAGAACATAATCTTTATGAGAGACTTACTTATCTACTTATCCTATGAAATTAGAGAATTATTGTATTAAAACTCAAGTAGTATATCTGTACAACTAAAATCACAAAATTGTATTAATATATTTGCAATGACTAAGAAACTATACTCCATTCACGGTAGGAATTACTCTCTGAAAGGTCTTTTTTCCTACCAATATCCTACTATATAATAGATTTCTGGTAGGGAAAAAGGCCTTTCAGAAAACAATTCCTTCACTGAACAGACTTTAATGGTTTTATAAAGATATATTTCAAATAAAATGTTTTATTTTTAATAGTATTACAATTTTGCGATGATAAGTTATTTAATATCTTAAATAGTTGAGAAGATAAGGAACTTTCAGCCTCTGTAAAGTAAACTAAAAGTAATTTTCATGGAAAAATGAAAATAGTCATTTTATTTATAATCTTGATCAATGCCTAGATACGAAATTTAATCAAAATCGTTAGAGCCGATTTTGAGAAAATCGATTTTTTTCTCTTTTTGCCCTTTAGTAAACTACTCTTCATTTTAGGGTTAAACAGACACATAGACAGCTGGCATTGCAAAAACCACTTTTTAAGGTTTTGAGGGTCATGAAACGTTGACATCAATCAACATTTCAGGTTAGATTTTTTTTTTTTGCGGTCGCAATACTTGACCTTTAGTTTTCAAAAAATTTTAAAAGTTTAACAATATTTGCATTAAGCTTGAAAATTATTGGTTTTATAAAAATATGTTTCAAATAAAAATTTGTATTATAAATAGACCCACATATTTACAATGATAATTAATAATAATAATAAGTAATTTCATTTCTCAAATAATTTCAGAGATGTGATAGTAAATGAGAATTTACGCATCAGACCGGAACCTTAAAGTCATCTTGCCGAAAAAGAGAGAGTAGCCATTTTGTTTAAAATATTGATCAATGCTTAGAAATGAAATTTAATCAAAATCGTTAGAGACGATTTTGAGAAAATAGATTTTTTTTCTCGTTTAGCCCTTCAGTAAACAACCCTTAATTTTAGATTTAGATATCCAATTCCAAAAACCTCTCAGGGGAACCCTATGAAAACCCTAGATACTAATTCTTAGGCTGATCGGTAAAATAGTTTAGGCTCCACTCCAAGGTAGACAGACAGAAAGAAGGAAATTCAAAAACTATTTTTCGAATTCGGGGTGGGGGTTGGGGGGTCATGAAACATCGAAATTCATCAAAATTTTGAGTCCCATTTTTTTGATGATCACAATACTTTCTCTACCTGTAAGATAGCGCAAAAGTTAAAAAGAATATCACAAGTTTAACAATGTGCATAAATGAAATAATAGGTTGTTAAAAAACAAATTGGTACATGACTAACTTTAATTTTCCAACACAAAAAAAGTTGTTTTTACCTTCTCTTGACACCTAGGAGATAAAGTATTGTGATCGTAAAAAAAATCGAACTCAAGATTTTGATAAGTGTCAATACTTCATGACCCCCTGAAACCAAAAAAGTGGTTTTCGCAATTATGTATGTCTGTACCTCGAGCTAGAAATGAAACTATTTTACTGATTGGGCTAATACTTGGTAACTATGGTTTTCATAAAGTCCCCCCTTAGGAATTTTTTGAATTAAATATCTAACCCTAAAATTAAGGGAAGTTTACTTTTTATGTAGTTTACTGAAGGACAAAAAGAGCAAAAATTGACTGTCTCAAAATTCGCTCTAAAGATTTTAGTTAAATTTTATATCTAGAATGATTTATCACTATAAACAAGATGGCAATTCTCACATTCTTTTGAAATTGACTTTAAGGTTACTTTACATATAGGAAATTTTCCAATTTTCATAATTTCTCTGCAACTATTTGAGATACAAAATAACTTATTATTGTAAAATTGTAATACTGTTAAAGATAAAGATATTTTATTTGAAACATACTTTTAAAAAACGAATAGTTTCTGAGCTATAAGCAAATATATATACTTTTTAATTCAAGTCTTTGAAAATGAATTTGATTCTTATACACTTTGGTGGACAAATATGTTTCTTCTTTTTTTCTCACTTTTTCTGCAACAGTCTGCCAAGTTCCAAAGCCAAAGACTAAGTAAGTAACAATGTATATTATTTCTGCGTATAACCGGAACGGGTTGTAACATTGAGTTACAATAGAACCCGCCTCCATGTTAACCTTCATGCGTAACTCTCTATTTTGATTCATACTACCCGCTCCAAATAGTATCGAGACTAATAAAATTCCTACAATAGTACTCCTCTCTATTGTAGTTCTCGTAGTTTGGTACAATATAATAAACAATTCTGAACAATACAAAACTAGAATATTAAACGATAATAATCTCTCTACAAATAAAACTGTTCATGTACTTACCGATTGTATCTTCTGTATAGAGCAACCACCAAAACGGGCCAACACCTATAGAATCCTAGTACGGGGAGTGGACCGACCGAGCTATGATGTCCCAACAGCTGACGTCTACACCGACTTGATCAACGAAACACTAGAATGGGCCGGCCAGGATTTGCCTCGACTAGAGGAAGACTGTTTACCTGCCCTCTGATGGGAGAGACGTGAACTACATCCACAACATCAGGAGATTGAAGAAATGGTTTGGAAGTTGGATGGAGCTCTGACAACAAGTGGTCTACGTGACTGTCGAAAGCTTCTAGAAGGACGTCACCGACCGAGTGTTCTTTTCCCCCACCTTGCGTCCCTAGCAACGAAACCCTATAAAGAGTGATGTTTGTGTATACAAAAAAGGACTATTCGATTTCAACGCTTGATGGAGGAGTGCTGCCCTGGACTGGGACAATGTCAGGATAGACCTTCATGCATTATATTCTACGGACTTAAACTATGGCGGTTTATATTTTGGACTCTGATTTAAATTTAACTCTTAGTGTTAGCCAAATTAGGCGTCGTAATTTTTCTATTTACTAATTTTTTTTTTTTACCTGAACATATATTTTGAAATGAGACTCTATATTTTGTCTGTCGCCACTTGGGCGCTAGAGTCTGTTATGATACTTAAACTTTTTTAGATAGCCACAGTTATTAGTTGATTTTGTGTTGGACGCATTAAATATAAATCTTTTTGAAATTATGGTTACCAGTAATAGTATTGAAAATCTTAAGGTAGTCTTTCTTTTGTGGTTTGTATTTTGAAATATTGATTATTGTAACGTAACTTTTCTAATTGATAAAATTAATTATGAGATTAATTCACATTAGTATATTTTCAAATCTTTTGCTATGCTTTGCTTCTAACATTGTATTATCTTTTTTATTCACTAGTAGGGTTCTTGTGGACGTTTCCTAGTTTTGTGTCGAGATCAGATAGTCCCGCGGGAGCTTGACTAAAGTATTTATTATTAACGTTTTGAAGTCTGCGTTCATTGGTGTGAACCAGACACTTTGGTAACATTTTAAAGATGCCCATAAGGCTCTTATTTATTCATCAAATATCCTGGTGGATATTATTTGCAATAATTGTTTGTACTAAAATCAACATTATGGGTTGTTCTGTCTCTTCAAAATTGATCCATTTAATTGTAGGATAGGTTACGTGTTTTGTAACATTCCCTCAGTTTAACTGCGCTAAATATTATATGAAGTTATTGTTTATTTTTGATTTTCAACATACCTCAGTTTGATTTTTGAGACCATGTAAAGTTTTTTGCTCTGCTGTTATTGCTTTGAATAAACCATTCATATTATTGTTATTAAATCTTGCAAATGATTTCCCTTTTGATATGTTCCTTAGCTTACTCCCACTCCCTTTTATATTATTTGTGGTCGTAAATAAAAGGTAGTAGAGTGGGGTGTAACAGGGTAGTAAGACGCGGTGCTAATAATCAATCAATCAATATATTATTTTATTTATGATATTTGGTGTAGTGTTTCTACAACAATGTATATACCTATTATTTCGTTTAACAAATCTTACAAATTTCTATTAAATGTCTACTGTAAGATAGAAACAGGAGAAAGACTGTGCGGTGCAATGTACAATTTATTTCTAAAGGTTTGTGAAATTTTGATCCCTCTATTTCTTGGATCCAATTTTAAACTACACATACAGTCAATACTCGATAACTCATACTAAAGGTGGTGGGGGTCTGTCCGAGTTATGAAAAGTCCGGCTTATCGAGGGGAAATAGAGATGAAAACTGATATTTATCTAAAGTAATATTATACTTTAATGTGACAAGGTAAACAATACATATCAGATAAGACACATACACAAATAACACAGCTAGGTATTGGAATGGGGAAGGTTGAAATTACAATAGGCCTATAGTACTACTGGCAAATTATCTATACACTGTACTGTATGTGCGGAACAATAAAATTGACACTAACTTACTCAGAGACTTACTTAGTCAGAGGGCCAGTTTCATAGTCAAACTTAGCATGCCTAAAGTGCGAGTCGATACTAAATACAGGACGACACCTACCTAGACCAAAATGGAATGGGCCAGTTTCGCATATGAAACTGGCCCATTCCATTCAATTTCAGGTAGGTGACGTCTTGTATTTAGTATAGCACCGCACTTGAGGCGTACTAAATCTGACTATGAAACTGGCCCATAGTCTGATTCACACCCTCTTTCGGTAGACTTGGCCTATTATAGGAGCACGATGGTGATTCGTGTGCCACTGTGATGAGCTTTTGCTCAGCAGACATAGGTTTGAAGAAGTTGTCAATCTTCTTCTGTGAATATTTTTGATGTTACTTTCAAACAATTATCTCACGTGCAGTCCTGAAGTGTCTATAGAATGGCTGTATCTCAGGGTCTGAAGTCGAATCTATGAAACCAATAAGTATGTCTAGAGCTTCACGAGCACTTGACAGCTTCGACTTAGACAAGGGCTGTAATTCCTCCTCGTTGTCTGTATTCTGGTCCGTGATGGTAGGAGACAGAACATTGTGAGCAATCTCTTCCTCTGTCTGGATCTGGTAACCAGGGTCTCCATATTCTCCATCTAACTACTGGCGAATGTTTTCTTCGGTGGGCCTAGTTTCACCACCCTCTAGCAATATCTGATGGTAATCACTCACCTCACAACCCTCTAAATTATGCTTTACATCTCTGTCAAAAAGAAGTTTATTCCAGCAGTTAACAAGCATGGACGTCTTTACTTCATTCCAAGCAGAGGCCCAGTTTAAAATTGCTGAGTTGATGTTGAAGTTGTTGATGTTCTGCAATGTTCTCTGCCCTCGCATGTCCTCTTCTTTGTCCTGAGGTGCCTCCAGTACCACAATCACTTAATCAAGAAACTTAATTTTATACAATCTCTTGCATGTCAAATTAACGCTTTGATTCATTGGTTGGATAAGTGAGGTGGTATTGGGAGGCAGCACCAGGCACTTAATGTTCCCATCACTGTTACACATCTTCATAGTTGGATGGGATGGAGCATACTTTGTACTCAAAATTACATATGCTGCAGAAACATGTATAATGGGTGTAAGAGAGAAAAGGATAGTGGAGGCCATGGGAATCAAGTTTTTGAGGAGCACAAGGAGGAACAGGATTATAAATAAAATTTTCCGGGCAATAATTGGGGTACAGGGAGTACATAAGATAGTAAAGGAAGCAAGGATGAGATCGTATGTTCATGTAATGAGGATGGAAAAGGTAAGAATCCTAAGAAGTATGATAGAGATGACTTATGAAGGAAAAAGACCACAAAGCAGGTCAAGAAGGAAATTGAGGAGCATATAACAGCCAGTGTGCAAATGAGAGAAGAAGAATGGAAGCAAATAAAGGAAGAAATATAGTGGAAGGAGGAACTTTACTAAACTGACACAACCACAGGCTGTAAGAGTTTATGATTAAGATACTTTTTTTGTGTGTGCAAAATGTCTTACTATCTGTTCAAGTTATCCACATATTTATACTAATGAGGAAGGGGTGAAGAATATGATAATAATTTTGGTAGGTCACACTAGAATATGTGTATACTATTTTTACCCTTAAATGTAGTAAGCTTACCCTGAGAGGTTATATGATGGTGCAGCTCATAAGATGGAGCCATATTATAATTGGTCAAGATAAGAATGTTACTTTTCAAGGTAAACAAAGTGTGCATCAACAAGCACATTTAACCTAATAAATCAATAAATTTAAAGTGGATTTTTTTTTCTGACACCATGTCTTACCACCCGTTCAGGTAATATGCTCATGTAGTAATTACTCTTATGATTTTAGAGATGAAGGTTTTAGAGAAGGTGTACCTAAATTTGCATGGAAAGAGAGTGGCAAGTCATTTTGTAATAAGCAGTCCCCAGTACACTAGACCGAGATTCAAGCCTCGATCTCCCAGGCATTGGCAGTCTATTCTACTGTGAGAGTAGCATCTTAAACCATGCAGCCACAAAAGCAGGTAGTTGAAAGTTGATCTATTGAATCAAGAATTATTGAATTATTGAATTAAGAATAATTGCTAACCTCAATAGATCATCTACAAGCCACCACTGGGGTAGCTTAATCCTGTGTTACTTTTACAGCACCAAATATAATAGCTTTATTTTAATTGGGAGCACATTTAGATCAAAAACTAGCTACTAAAGAAATATGTAATACAATGCTATAGTATTGTAATGGGATGCAAAGTGAGCATTAGGAGTTTTTTTAAATAATATAAAGCTGGTTCCACACTATTCGTGAATGCTAACGAATGTTTGTGTATCGGGTGACTGTCTGAGTAATGTGGGAAAACACCAAATAGCTATGCCGACCTTTGTTTGCTTTGGTCCTTATCTTGTCATACTCTTGTTGAAAGATACCATCCACCACTCCTTTTTCTTTTGGGTTTTCTGGACTTATCACGCTGCAATAGCAATACACTCCATAGTATAATAAATGCAGCAACAGCAGTGATGTCATCACTTGCGCGGTCCATTGTGCAATGGCAGCCAACTACCACCAAAATTAATGTTCTGATCAAATATTTGAGGTAGACATTCACGAGAAGTGTGTGAATTCCAGAGAAAGTGAATATTCGTGTAAGTTTCATGAGAGAATTGAGTGATGAATGTAGGTGAAAATTTGGGCGAATATTTGGCCGAAACATTTGTCTGTTTTCGCGAATAGTGTGGGACCGGCTTAACACGTCTGTGAACTTATATATAACACACAATGGTTAGTAAGACATGTTTTTAACCCGGAATCTGATTGCCAAACCCTTCCTTCACCTCTGACAAGGTGTGTATTAATCACAACTTGTGAATGTGAGGAATGCCAGGCCTCCACCGTGGTTCGGATTCCACGTTAAACTGTAGGTCCTCCATTTCATCTCACAATCACCCTACCATTACACATTATCTTAAGTGCGTATAACCCGAACAGGTAGTAAGACGCGGTGCTAATAATAATAATTTTAACCCGGAACCAAAGACTCTCTCTTAACCCTTTGGTGAGTATGAACGTATATTTACGTTCATTTTGTTATGGCTTCCTAGGAGTATGCACGTAAATATACGTTTTCATGTTTGTCTAAATTAGTATGGCCGTAAATAAACGTTCAATCATGTTTATACTCTGCTGCTATCTATGTTATGTTAAAGAAACTATTTCTAGACATTTACTAGTTTATATATTTGCAAATAGATGGCTCTACTGTCAGTTACACAATAATTAGTTTCTCTTATTGTTAGTATAGAAACCGGGGGATGTTTTCCTTTCATAGATGTCGTAGCTGTGCGTGACGGCTATCACAAACAATTGGTTGACGAAATCGATGTTTATTTTAGAAGTTGTAAGGGTTTTCACTTGATTTATTTATGACAGTTTTTTGCTGTGTTATTGTTTATAAATTTAGTGGCTGCATATGAACATTTATGTTTATACCTTAGTTTCTATTACTGTTTTATTTATGAAGGCAAACTCACACATTTATAAATAAAGGTAGTTGCCGCGTGAATGTGTATAAACCTATTATAGTTTTATATTGTTGTATTTACCATGGCATCTTCGCGCAAAAGACGAATGCTCACAGAAAAAGAGTTGAATGAAATAATTTCAAATTGGGAATCTGCGAGTGATATGAGTGACATAAATGACAGTGATGACGGAGTTTCATCTAGTTCATCTGAGCAGGAACCTGAACATGAAGTTGATGCTGATAACGATATGACACAAATACAGGTGAGAGCAGATGTTCAGCCAACAATGCATGACACATTTCGGTGGCAAAATAATGGCAGTTTTCATCCGAATAATTTACAGTTTGATGACAATAATGCTGGAATTTCGTCACTTTGTGAGCTACCAGACAATCCTAGTGAAAGTGACTTATTCAAACTTATGTTTGATAGTGATCTGGTCCAACACATAGTAGACGAGTCAGACAAATATCACTCATACGTCACAGAGAATTTTAAAGTGAAAGAAAAATCAAAACTAAAACTATGGGTAAAACCACCCGTTTCTGAACTCTATACTTTTCTTGCAGTAATAATTCTGATGCCCCACACAGCTAAACACCGTGTGAAAGATTACTGGTCCACAGACCCTCTTCTGTCCACCCCCGTATTTGGAAAAATATTTTCACAGGACCGTTTCTTACTTTTGCTTCGAATGTTACATTTTTCTGATAGTTACAATCAGCCAGCTGGTGATCGTCTGTACAAAATCAGTACAGTCCTTGAAACTACAAGAATGAAATTCAAAACTATTTTCAAACCACATCAAAATGTATGCATTGACGAAAGTATAATGGTATGGAAGGGTCGTTTGGTCTTCAAACAATATGTTCCATCTAAGCGACACAGATTTGGTATAAAATTGTTTGTCTTGTGTGATTGTACAACAGGATTTATTTTAGACTTTCTGGTGTATACAGGTGCCGAAACAAACATCGAAAAAATGGATGCGCTTGGTATTTCTGGCTCTATTATTACTACCCTTCTGGAACCGTACTTAGGCCAAGGACACATACTATATTGCGATAATTGGTACTCCAGTCCAAAATTATTCGAATATCTCCTGAGCAAACAAACTGGGGCATGTGGAACAGTGAGGCAGAACAGGAAAGAGATGCCTAAGTTTCCACAAAAAATGAAGAAGGGGGAGTGTGATGTATTCCACACGGGAAATATTCTCGCAGAGAAATGGCATGACAAGAGAGATGTGTGCATGTTGACCACAGTGCATTCTCACCAATGGGCTGAAACAAGTAAAGTAGATCGAGTATCAGGTGAAGTCATCAAGAAGCCACTCTCTGTAATTGAGTACAACAAAAACATGGGACTTGTTGACAAAGCTGATATGTAAATAAGTTTTGTTGACAGTACCAGAAAGTCAGTAAAGTGGTACAAGAAGCTATTTTTTCATATATTGGATATGATTATTTTGAATGCACATATCCTATACTGTCTAAAAACCGGAAAGAAAATCAAGCATCTTGAGTTTAGGCTAAATGTTGTTCGACAGTTACTAGAAGAATTCAGTCCTACTCGGGTTCCCTCTAAAGGTGGCAGACGCTCAGCAAATCTCACACCAAACCCACTTCGACTAACTGCAAGACATTTTCCATCCCCAGTGCCAGGAACAGCAGCGAAGCGCAAGCCACAGAGGCAGTGTTATGTCTGCAAACACACCGCTAAAATACAGCCAAAGCGGAAAGATACTATGTGGATGTGTGTGGAATGTGATGTAGGACTTTGCATCCATCCATGCTTCACCACATTTCACACAAAAACCAATTTTTAAAATCTTTGAATTGTATTTGAAATGGTAACTTTTTCCCTAGGTATTATTTTTAAAATTTTTATAAACACTATAGAACTGCAATATGTAATTTTAAAATTTTTATGCAAAAATAAAAATAATTTTAATTTTCACCAAAAACCTCACTCCACAGGGATTAGGTACTATATTAAAACTATACTCACCAAAGGGTTAAAGGAGTTGACACCCCACCAGCAGTTACGGAACCATAAACAAGTTTGCTACACACACGCAAGTAGATGGATATGTATTCGTATTTCAAAATAATGTTTAGTTGAAATACATTAGTTTATTTTTAACGCAAGTAGATGGATATGTATTCATATTTCAAAATAATGTTTAGTTGAAATACATTAGTTTATTTTTTCTAACTCTTTGGCTATGCTGGAAGACATGCACAGATGTTGATGTAATTCTTGTCTTGGTCGAATTTTGAGTAGATGGCTGTGTTGTTTAGTGTGAATGTAGAAAAGGGTATCAAGTTTGAATGAAACAATGGCTTAACAAAGTGATCATTTGACATAGTTCATTATCGACAGATCTAGGTTTTCATATAGTGTATTAGATTATGAAATGAAACTTAATGCACTGATATTTGTTTCCACAAATATTAGTTTTATATACTCCCTATAGCTAAAATTCAGTAGTTTTTAATCGCATAAATTTCTTATCACTTTTCCCCTAAAATGAAGCTGAGGCCTTTCAGGGTTCCTACAGTATTTGTAGAAAAAATCTCCCTGACTTTTCCCTGACTTTCCCTGACTATTTTCCCAAGTTCCCTGAGCAACTTCTCAAAAAATTTCCACTATAATTTTATGGTACTATTCATCTGGAAATATTAATTTAATTACATGTATTTCGGCCTCCTCCTCCCCTACAGCTGACCTTGCCTCACCTCTCATGGAAAAATAAGAACACAGACTTCTTGCCATCAGTTCAGGGAAAATGATGGAAAAATAACTAAATATATCAAACCCAATCAAATAGGAAAAGCTGAAATCCATCTGCAATTGTTTTGCAGAAAGATAGTTTACACTTCAGGAATGGATCACAGGCTGCTCTTTTCAGTATCCCTACAGGTTTTGTTTTAGGAAGCTTTTCTTCTTTGTGAAACTTAACAACATGGTCCCAAATTTTTAATGCCTTTTGAAAGAACGTTGCATTCTCTAATACTGCACACCACAGAACTTCAAAGGAAAAGTTGTACATCCTGTCCACTGGGTAAACAATGCTTGACGAGCTGTAGAGTCAATAGAATAGGTAGTATGTGTGACAATGAACAATTTTTATCCCAATTGATAGGTTCCACTCCTGTTCTCAGGATTTATCAAAATACATACTTCACTGTCTGTGACAGATTTTATGTGTTCCTAAAGAAGCGTTATAAACTTTAGATTTACATTTGGGCCATCCATTGACACTTGTATAAACTTAGAGACTGAAAGAGGAGAAATACCATCAGAGAAATGCTTAAGTAATTCTTCAGCGGTGCTTCTATCGAAAAAAAACACTGTCCAAGCAATGACTGACAACTTTATGATTTTCCTTGTCCAAGAATCTGAATACAATGTCCATTTTGCCCTCTTTAATAACTTTATTCAATGCCTCATCAAAACAAATTACAAAGTTGTTATATGATTTTAGTTAGTCCAGTAAATTGTTATGAAAGAATGGAGCCAAGCAATCGAAACACTCAGGGAAACATAAACTGAAAAATTGTACTTAAATTATTGCACAAATTGAAATAAATTTTATGGTAACAACTTGCAAAGCCCAAATGACTTCCGCCTTATTTATATTATCTTTCATAACAAAAGTGTTAGGGTTTCTTCAAGCCACTACACTACTTTCACTTTTGGCACCACCTTCCTTCTGTGGCTTTACAATTTCCAATGAAACTGAAGTGTGACATGAATTGTCATTTCCCTGACTTTCCCTGACTTTTCTTAAGCTTCACCGACTTTCCCTGACCATTATTTTTTTCCCTGACTTTCCAGACCGTAGGAACCCTGCCTTTTGTTGAAGCATGTGTGTTGTGTGTATATATATATATATATATATATATATGTGTATGTTATGTATATACTATAGTGTATTACTATTAACATTTTTTTATACCATGCAGTTTAGACCACTAAATATAAATATAAATATAATATAGTGGTGGAAAAGTGTATATGTGTAGTTGACAGGAAGTACTTAAAAAACAAAAGCTTAAGCATGGTTGGAATTGTGGGGAAAAGATAATTTATTAAAATAGTATGCACAGAAAATAAACTTTAATTCTACTAGAAGCAGCATTAATTTGAAATCATTATTATGGGAATTAATAGGCATATTATAAATCATGCAGTGATATAGTTTTATGAGTATTTACTGATATGTAGTTTACAGGCATTATTTTAGCTAGTCATACATTTCTTTAAACATGGACTAATAACTAATGGGTTTAAGAACTATTGCAAAGAAAAATAATAACACTTTTAATGTTACTGGCATTTAATATATTTTATATTTACTTTACATGGCATTTCAATGCTCTCAGTTATTATGTGAAATTCAAGTTTTTTATATTTTCAGCTTGAACTATTGGTAGTAATGATGTCATGTATATATTTTTTTAGATTCCCAAAACTTAAGGTTTGTAATGTATTGTTGCTATTTAATATTTATGAAATTTTAAAATGAGAGGATGAAAGGACTAAAAGTGTTTTAAATAGAGGACTAAAAGTGTTATAAATAATAGTAATCTACACAATTTTATTTTACTTTTATCAATTTTTATTTGGTGAAAAACTCTCCTTTATTGATCAAATTGACTTTTTTTCCTTAAATTTTGAATAGTAAAAGTGACAACTATATATTTTATTACAATATCTTTGTAACGTTTATTGGCATTAACACTACAAGAATAGAAGATTAAGTCGTGCTAATGAACACTATTCCAACAACACCAAAAGAAATAAACATTGGAATCTACTCACCAAGCGCCCCATTTACGGTATGATGACTCACCGACCGACAGCCCCCCCCCCCCCCCCCCGGAGCACTACATCCACGCGAAGTGTTGATTTAAAACTGAAACGAGTGAAGGCGTGTTGAACTAGATGCAGAGCTGCCCAATGCATCCTGGGAATATAGTGACGCGGAGGTGGCCACGTGAGGAAAAATGTATGTTCTAGTCTCTTCTACTGACTTGTAGTATGTTCTTTTCCGTGAATTACCACCCCTTCCCTCTGGTCCGTGTCTGTGTTCTTCTATATTCTGCTTTCCCCCTTTGTTCCCCCCTCTCAGAGAATAATCGTTTATATACTGGTGCTATTCATGTTAATCTTCACTTCTTGATTCAACTGTGTCGAGAGACACATACTGGGATAGGATGATACTAAGGTACAAATTCCTTTTTGGCCATTATACTTCAAAATTCCCTTTTGGACTCTCAATATTTATTTATGTAAAATTTTATTAAATTTAATATATAATCATGAACTGGATTTATGGATTGTTTTGTAAAAGTAAATAAAGTCCCCTCTGGACGCGAGTATTTTTGTCATGATTAATTTAAATGGTCAATAATATAAATTTGCAGTTAGGTCCTTTTTGAGTAATGGTAGATTACGTAGGAAAGGTATACTCGGCTTGGCATGAGAAGCAGCTTAGAGACATGTTGTTTATTTGTAGGAATCTTGTTTATAGCCCATCTGGCTCAATAAATGATTGTCACTGTAGACGAATGTAACTTTTTGTATGTCATTGCAAGGCCACGCATGGCGTGTTGCCTATGAAAGGTGGGATATCTAATTGCCCTTCCGGCTGTGTAATTTTGTATTTACTGACTTATAATTTAATTGTAGGCTATCTCCCTATGTGCGATAGGTAAATTTTGGTGGCAGGGAGATGTTTGTAAATGATAATATTTTCTAGTTATTGTTATATAAGCTTTCCTTATTGTATGCGGACTATTGCCCTGTTGTGGCTAAGTTTTAAATTTTGCTGTATGGCGGATTGCCGCGGAGACCCTAAGGGGCCGTAGAGTAAACTTTTTTGTATTTATGTATGACAACTTTAGTAGTGTGGGTATAACCTCATTTCATATATATATTTATATATATTTTGTATGATTATCGTTTATATTATATATACATATTTACCAATATTAATTGTTATATTTCATAATAAAAATATGTTAACCTCATACAAATATTTTTACTTTCTCTCTATCTTACAGGTAGAGAAAGTATGGTGATCGTCAAAAAATTCGAACTCGAGATTTTGATGAATTTTGACGTTTCATGACTTCCTGAATCCGAAAAAGTGGTTTTTGAATTTCCGTCTGTCTGTCTGTCTGTCTGTCTGTCTGTACCTCCAACTAGAGCCTAAACTATTTTACCGATTGAGCTGAAACTTGATATCTAGGGTTTCCATAGGGTTGCCCCGAGGGGTTTTTGGAATTGGATATCTACCCCTAAAATTAGGGGTAGTTTACTGAAGGGAAAAAAGAGATAAAGTCGATTTTCTCAAAATCGGCTCTAACGATTTTGATTAAATTTCATTTATAAACATTAATAAATATTACAAACAAAATGGCTACTCTCAATATTTCGGCAAAATCGATTTAAGGGCTCCGGTCTGATGCGTAAATTAACATTTTTTATAATAGCTCCGAAACTATTTGAGATATGAAATAACTTAGCATTACAAATATGTATATATATTTATAATACACATATTTTATCCGAAACATATTTTTATAAAATCAAAAATTTTCAATCTATACGCAATTATATATATTTTTTTAACTTTTTGGACATTAAAGCTTAAGTATTGCGATCGTAAATAAATGGTACGGCACACCGCACAGACTTTCTCTCTCTTTCTATAAACTCGTAAGATTTCTGAACGGAATAATGTACATTGTATCATCACCACTCCACATAAGAACACGCATAAAATAATATACAATGATATAGAATCAATGAGAAAAGAGGCGCATCTTTGTCCACCTAAGAGCATTTCAAACAGTTTAATGTCTTCCACAAGGGTCAACACTTCGTATTAAAATTTCCATTTATGGTTAAAATTTTAACATTTTAAAAGGTGTTGCAGATCTTCAAGTCATCGCATTGATATTTAATTATTCATTTATACATTTTGACCAATAAAAAATGTAAATATTGACTATTGAGTCTAAAATGGAGATAGATCATTGCTATGCAAACATTTCCCTAAGAGATTTAAGGAAAAATAACATACTTTTTTTAGATACTTACTTATATTTAATTACTCTATGGAATTGGAGTATTATTGCGTTAAGACTTAAGTAGTATATAGTTTACAACTAAAGCTCACAAAATTGTATTAATATATTTGCAAATATCTCAGAAACTGCTGTTTTTATAAAAATATATGTCAAATAAAAGTTTTTTATTTCTAATAGTCCTACAATTTTGCAATGATAAGTTGTTTAGTTTCTCCAATAGTTGTGGAGATACGGAAATTAACGCTTCTGTAATGTACCCTAAAAATCATTTTCATAGGAAAATGAAAATAGCCAGTTTATTTATAATCTTAATCAACGCCTAGATACGAATTTTAATCAAAATCGTTTAAGCAGATTTTGAGAAAACCAAATTTTTCTCTTTTCGTCCTTCAGTAAACTACCCTTAATTTTAAGTTTTTATAGACACACAGACAGACGGCATTGCAAAGACTATTTTTTAGGGTTGTGGGGGTCATGAGACGTCGACATCCATCAACATTTCAGGTTAGTTTTTTTTTTTACGGTCGCAATACTTAAACTTTAATGTCCAAAAAGTTAAAAAAATTCATATAATTGCGTATATATTGAAAGTTATTGATTTTTATAAAATATGTTTCGGATAAAATATCTGTATTATAAATATATATACATATTTGTAATGCTAAGTAATTTCATATCTCAAATAGTTTCGGAGCTATTTAAAAAAATGTTAATTTACGCATCAGACCGGAGCTCTTAAAGCCATTTTGCCGAAATATTGAGGGTAGCCATTTTGTTTGGAATATATATTAATGTTTATAAATGAAATTTAATCAAAATCGTTGGAGCCGATTTTGAGAAAATCGACTTTTTCTCTTTTTGCCATTCAGTAAACTACCCTTAATTTTAAGTTTTAATAGACACACAGACAGACGGCATTGCAAAGACTATTTTTAAGGGTTCGGGGGGTCATGAGACGTTGACATCCATCAACATTTCAGGTTAGTTTTTCTTACGGTCGCAATACTTAAGCTTTAATGCCCAAAAAGTTAAAAATATATATATAATTGCGTATATATTGAAAGTTATTGATTTTATAAAAATATGTTTCAAATAAAATATTTTTATTATAAATATATATACATATTTGTAATGCTAAGTAATTTCATATCTCAAATAGTTTCGGAGCTATTATAAAAAATGTTAATTTACGCATCAGACCGGAGCCCTTAAAACGATTTTGCCGAAATATTGAGAGTAGCCATTTTGTTTGGAATATTTATTTATGTTCATAAATGAAATTTAATCAAAATCGTTAGAGCCGATTTTGAGAAAATCAAGTTTTTCTCTTTTTGCCCTTCAGTAAACTACCCTTAATTTTAGGGGTAGATATCCAATTCTAAAAACACCTCGGGGCAACCCTATGAAAACCCTAGATATCAAGTTTCAGCTCAATCGGTAAAATAGTTTAGGCTCTAGTTGGAGGTACAGACAGACAGACAGACAGACAGACAGACAGACAGACAGACAGACAGACGGAAATTCAAAAACCACTTTTTCGGATTCAGGAAGTCATGAAACGTCAAAATTCATCAAAATCTCGAGTTCGATTTTTTTGACGATCATAATACTTTCTCTACCTGTAAGATAGAGAGAAAGTAAAAAAACTAACCTGAAATGTTGATGGATGTCGACGTCTCATGACCCCCCGAACCCTAAAAAACAGTCTTTGCAATGCCGTCTGTCTGTGTGTGTATTAAAACTTAAAATTAAGGGTAGTTTACCGAAGGGCAAAAATAGAAAAAGTCAATTTTCTCAAAATCGGCTCTAACGATTTTGATTAAATTTCATTTATAAACATTAATAAATATTACAAACAAAATGGCTACTCTCAATATTTCGGCAAAATCGATTTAAGGGCTCCAGTCTGATGGGTAAATTAACATTTTTTATATAGCTCCGAAACTATTTGAGATATGAAATTACTTAGCATTACAAATATGTATATATATTTATAATACAGATATTTTATTCGAAACATATTTTTATAAAATCAATAACTTTCAATCTATACGCAATTATATGAATTTTTTAACTTTTTGGACATTAAAGTTTAAGTATTGCGACCTTAAAAAAAACTAACCGGAAATGTTGATGGATGTCGACGTCTCATGACCCCCCGAACCCTAAAAAATAGTCTTTGCAATGCCGTCTGTCTGTGAGTCTATAAAAACTTAAAATTAAGGGTAGTTTACTGAAGGGCGAAAAGAGAAAAATTTGGTTTTCTCAAAATCTGCTCAAACGATTTTGATTAAAATTCGTATCTAGGCGTTTATTAAGATTATAAATAAACTGGCTATTTTCATTTTCCTATGAAAATGATTTTTAGGGTACTTTACAGAAGCGTTAATTTCCGTATCTCCACAACTATTGGAGAAACTAAACAACTTATCATTGCAAAATTGTAGGACTATTAGAAATAAAAAACTTTTATTTGACATATATTTTTATAAAAGCAGCAGTTTCTGAGATATTTACAAATATATTAATACAATTTTGTGAGCTTTAGTTGTAAACATATACTACTTAAGTCTAAACGCAATAATTCTCCAATGCCATAGAGTAATTAAATATAAGTATCTAAAATATTATGTTATTTTTCCTTAAATCTCTTAGGAGAAATGTTTGCATAGCAATGATCTATCTCCATTTTAGACTCAATAGTCAATATTTACATTTTTTATTGGTCAAAATGTATAAATGAATAATTAAATATCAATGCGATGACTTGAAGATCTACAACACCATATAAAATGTTAAAATTTTAACCAGAAATCGAAATTTTAATACGAAGTTTTGACCCGTGTGGAAGACATTAAACTGTTTGAAATGCTCTTAGGTGGACAAAGATGCGCCTCTTTTCTCATTGATTATATATCATTGTATATTATTTTATGCGTGTTCTTATGTGGAGTGGTGATGATACAATGTACATTATTCCGTTCAGAAATCTTACGAGTTTATAGAAAGAGAGAGAAAGTCTGTGCGGTCTGCCGTACCATTTATTTTCTTTAGCTAAGAGTAGACTAATAAGTTGAAACTTTAACTGAAAGGCCTTCTCGTCCTCTACCCCATGTTACTCGATATATCAGTTCAGCTAATGATAACTGGGGAGAGTTCATGGAGAATCACAATGCCGTATAGGACAGAGAGAGAGGCCTATACTTCATATGTTGTCCTATCGGCTCCACTGCAATTATCATTTGTTGTATTTTTTTTTACATTTATATTTAACTTGTATTTGTGCACCAGCCCCTATCTATGAGTGGATAAGGGTGGTGGTACATGTTTAGTGCTTGCTGATTTTATTTTACGTTTATCTTAAAAAACCATTTAAAAACTCTCAAGTAAGAAAATCCAAAATTAAATTGATTTAATTGTTATTGCCAAATTGTACAAAGTTTATTGTACAGAGGACGTCTTTATAATATACCAAATCATGGGGGGAGGGGGAATCAAATGTCTACTACCCATCTGGGAAATCTGCATATTTTCACTATAGAGTACTGGAGTAGGAAGGTAGAGTTTAGAGTAAATGTACCTACATTTGTATGGCAGGAGAGTGGATTATCATTTAAGAAAAACGTCCAGGCATATTTGGTTGGGATTCTAATCCAGACCGCACTGTTGTAGGCCAACCAGACTAGATGAGATCCTGATGCCTTTGTCATGTGCTCACAGGTGTTGATATTAATATATGTTGAAAAATTAAATGACAATTATGAATTTCCCTGGGATCTGATCAATTCTGCATAGTTAAGTGGTTATAGATTCTAAGTTAATTACCATATTCAGGTGTTATTTTTCAACATATATTTGAACTGTCTAAGAATAACACATATTTCAAACAAAATTTAGATTTCAACATTATCTGTAAATACACAACACTTGTAAATTTTTGTTATATAATTTGGCAAAATAAAATGCCATACATGAATTGCTGTGGCTATATTTCTTATGGATCTAAGCAGCCAACAATTTACCATATCCATCATAAACTCTACCTTAAAACAATGCCTAGCCTTACATTAATTTCATAAAAAATGGGTTAAAATCACACACCTCTATAAACAGACAAAATGAGTTGTTGTTTTTGAATTCCCAGGTACACCTAGCTGATATTTATAGATATCCATCATAAACTTTATCTTTAATTTGAGTGAAATGAGAGCATGATAATAGGGATAGTTTAGTTTGATGAGTATTGGTGTGATAAGTTAAAAACATGTATTCTATATTTATTATTTAACAAATATTTGAATTATATTTTTGTTTTACAGGCATTTTTTTGCTTAGTTCACAAAATATTCTAAACAAATATATAAAAATCAGATTCTTTAAACCCTAGCCATCAATAAACATAAAAAACAATCTTCTGAAGGTATTCAATGTTTATACATATAATGGAACACAACCCTTACTATCAATTGTGAAAAAGTCCTTTATTTTATTTTAGGAAAAGGTAGAAATATTACATGTTGCAGGACTTCTAGTCATGGTTAAGCATAGTTATCAATTTGTCAAATTATTATATCATTAAAATATTAATTTGATTTTATATAATATACTTCAACGACATACACCAATGCCAGGAAATGTAAATCTGCTCTAAAGTTGTCTCTTTCGACACAAAGGTGGAAGTTAAGAGAATGTGGAAGTTGAGCTGACTGTGGTGAAAAAACTTATTTGCTGGTTGAGCTCTATGTCGGCTCAGTTTATTCAAGCTCCACTACAGTCACACTTAGTTTGAACTTTATGAGTCAGCTGTAGATAAGAATACATCCATTCGGGTAATTATTGATTCAACTTTTCTACAAAGTTGAACCATTGGAGGTCTGGAACTAGACAGCGACCATCATGATCATACAAACTAAGTGTTTATCTTAAACTGAGTGGATATCATACCACTTAATTAATTTAGTTTTCTGGGCATAGTACTTGGGACTGTTTCATTATTAATTGTGCTGTAAAGAGACTCAATAAAATTGTGTGAAACATTTCAAAAAGCTCATTTTTCTTTCTGTATGGGTATTAAATTGATAATTTTTGGTCCAAAGCTCCAATAAGGTCACAAAGCACTGCATTTAGTGTATGAGTGGGAGGGTTTGATAAATCTTTGTGCCTTGTTTCCCCCTTTATTTTTTCTGAGTATTATTGTTTATTCCTGCGATTTAAATGCTGGTCCCAGCCCAACTTTCCCCAGCTCTCCTGCTCTCACTTTTTTATCTAGCCAACATTGTATATGTTTTTTCCATCTTCTCTTCAGTTTAATGTGTGTTTCCTACTAATTGCCTTTCTTATCCCTTCTCAATTAGGTTATAGCGGTAGAAAGTTTTAATTAAGAAATATGTTCTTGGCCATAATATTGTTTATGTGATAGTTGTAGTTAGATTTGAATAATGTAAAGATATAGGTCCTAAAATAATATTGTAGTGGCTAAATATTATTCAAATCAAAAGTATGGTGTTCAAGACCCTTATTTTTGACATGAAAGAACTTATATTTGAATTATTTTTTTTAAAGAGAAAAATAACTACATGTCATTCACCCTTAAATTAAATTATGTATAAAATATGTTTACTGATTACTATGGCTCTCTCTTATAAGGTTCAACCTTATTGAACCTAGCTAGTTAGGCTAGCTATCATTCAAAGTAAACGGAGGTTGTATTCAAATTTGTTCTTTATTGAAATTGAGATTTAAGAATATTTTCTTTTTCTTTAGAATCGTCTTACTACCTGTTAAGGTTACATGCATGTGTAATAATGATTAGTACATTTGCTTATAATACCAATGAGTTAGGGGTGAAAAATTTTGAGTTTAAAGGAAGTGTACCCACATTTGTCTGAAGTGAGAGTGGAAAACCTTTTTGAAAAACCATCCACAATACACCCGATGGGGATTTGAACCCTAATATCCCTGTCTTTGGCAGTTTAGTCTAACATAAGATTGATGCCTTAGACCATGCGACAACCAAAAGAGGTAATTATGTATTAAAAATAAATTGAAATGCTCTTCAAAGTAAAATAAAGTTTATTGTGGTTCCAACTCAACACCAACGAAATATTTTAATATAGCTTATTTTAAAAATAATTTTTGGTATGTTTAATATAAGGGTTCCTAACAACTTATTATATAAGTAGTAATTAGGAGGTATTTAAAAGTAATTCACAAAGAAACTCTTAAAGGAAACAATAGAAAAATTATTATCAGACTGATTATAAGGAAAACCACATCAACCGCGCACAGTTAGGATTTTAACTAAAGTGGATCCTGTCTTCCTGATCAAAGTTGGGGAAAAAAACAACATATTACCAGGAATGTAAGTAATTTGGAGTTACTTTAAATTTTTCAATTAGCATTTGTCTAGTCAGGTGAGTAATTTAGATCAAAAATACATACCATATGTGAAAGCAATGCATGTGCCATTTCATGGGTCATAATTATCGCCAATTGATCATCATTTGAGCATTCAGCAATCATTCCCGTAAAAATAAACATTTTTCCATCCTGTAAAAAATATATATATAACATATATTGAATAAAACTACCAATACAAAAACAACCAAATATGTCTAATCAAGTTTAATAAATATTATTTAGTGTTGTCCAATCATGCATCTTATTTTTTAATTTTCTATTATTTGTATTTCAATTTGTTCTGAAATGTATATATTTACCTTAAAAATAAGGCACTACACTGAATTGGGTTGTGGCTAAAAGCTATTTTAATTTCGTTAGAAATGAATGCATATAAAATATACATTATGATTCAACAACTTCAGCAGGGTGGCCACAGAAATTCCTTTTTCAAATCCCCTAACTTTTCCAGGTTTTCCATACAAAATTTTTAATTTCTCCCTGATCGTGTTTTACCTGTTTATATAACTGTTGGCCACTAAGTATGGATCGATCTTCAATGGCACACATGTTTTAACCGATATTAATTGTATGTGACCTGCATTGGTGAACACGTTGACAAAGGTGTCAGTCCTGATGATGGGGAAGTCCAGGCTCAAATGCACGTAATTTGTTAAGATTAACAAGGAACAAATCAGAACAGTGAAAATATAAAATATTGTTGCTGCTTTAGTTTTTTGTTCATTATTCATGCAAGTGAATATGATATGAAATACTTGATCAGATAATGTTTTGTGAATTTGAATGAGCCCTCCCGCTCCATCTAAACCTAAACAAAGTTTACACACATGTGCATTAGATGACCTTGGTTCAGATTAAGAAAATAATCAAAGCAACACAATGTGTCTGAATGTTATTATTAGTTCACTTTATCTGTGATTGCCATAATATTCAATAATGGAAATGAGTTTAAAAAAATATTAATGTTTCTCTTGTTTTAATAAAATAATGATAATGCCTAATTTTCCCTGTTTCATGGTCAAATTCCCTTTTTCCTGATTTTTCTTAGCTTTCAGATTCCCTGACTATTCCAGGTACTCCCCCGTTTTCCAGGTTTGTGGCCACCCTGTTCAAATAATGTGTGATTAATTAATAAAGTACTTATACTAAATTGCCAAAAAGATCATATTTGGTCAATAATATGACAAATAAAATATACCTATTGAAAAGATTTTCTACTTTAGCATATTTTTGCCTATTAACACTGGGAGGCCCAAGCATATAAATACATCTAGAAAGCCTATCAGAGGTCATATTGACTGTCTCGCATAAACAATATGAAATATGCTTCATATCTTTAAATACAGTAGAGTCTCAGAAACTCGACCTAACGTGGACTGAGATGGTGTTGATTTATTGAAATTTGAGTTTTACGAATGGACTTGCATAAGATGCATGTTTACTATGACATATTTACTAAATAAGGATGAATCACAGTACGGTATTGAATATTATAGGTACAGAGTTGTACTGTATTGTAGTATTGTATGGTACAGTAACAGTAATATACATACTAGGGTGGTCCTTAGCTTATTTGTGATTTTTTTTTTCGAATTTTTATGATGGCACCCCTGATTCGTATCCATTCCGTTGTACTTAAAAACAATGTTGGCCTATATTAAGTATGGTACAAATTTCTTAACATTAACCCATGCCGCAAAGCACCCAAAGCCTCATTTTTAATGAAGTAGGAAGGAAAATGTACAATGAAAATGCGGTTAATATTTAAATCACTAATTCCAGATTTGAATATGTTTATTTGTATCTAAAACACTTTTTAGGATATTATTTAATTCTCTCACAACATTTATCTGAAGCTAGTTATGAAGAAACAAATGAAGCTCAAAATAAATATCAACTAAAACCATCCATATAATGTACAAAAAATTGCATTCTCAGTATATTTGTTAAAAAAAATTCACACTTGAAAAAAAATTTGAGTTTTAAGGTATTAACAGAATATTAAAAATGATAGTTTATTTTATCTAATGTTCCAATGGTTTTGACAAAGTTTGTCTTTTACAGTCAAGAAATTGTTTACGATAGTCTCTAACAATTTTTAGAATAAACGGTTTTTTATTCCCAGTTCACAGGAAAGAAAATCAGTGCAAATTCCAAACCTAAGAAAGAACTGAAGTGATTCTTCACAAATAAAATCAAAATGTCTCTTGAGCTGCAGCTAAGAGCATCTTGGGGCAACAGAGCAATTCTTTTCAAATCATGATAAATCATTTTCCCCCTGGCATTTGAGGGCATAGATCATTTTTCTCTTAATATCAATGGAGATTTTCTTTATAAAAAATGCTAGCGCAGAGTTCTCAGGTACCCCCACAACATTTCTGCAGTGTCACACGAGAAATTGAAGTATCCATTTGGCAAGGGCCTGCAAGAAATATAGATCTTGGTTTAAAGCTTCTGATGCTATGTGGGAGAAAAACCATGCTTTAATGTACACTGAGACAATAAACACGCACACATCTCACAGAGTTCTAAAAGTTCTCTGTATCTTTCCTGCTGTACTCATCACCCAGAAACTCCATAGCAAACAAAACAACATATTCAACAAAATCCTGTCACTTCTCTTTTACATGTGGGTCCGTCGGTCCAGGTTTGAAATACTGGATAATGATTGAGCTCTAGTTTCTTTGAAAACGTTTTAAAAGGAGCACATCAGGACCAAAGGTCATATCAGCCATCTTTATCTCAAACATGCTTCTCAAGATAATTTCATAAATATGGTGTCTACACATAGAATATAATAAATTTCTGCCAAGCCTTTGTTCTAGAAGTACATATGCTCCATGTGTTCGATGAAGTTGTGTTGCAGCATATAGCTTGTACTTTGTTCGTAAGGACCCCATTCTTCCAAACTCTGATACACAACCTCCGATTGTGCCTTACCCGTACTATTGTCTATCTTTGTTATTCTTAGAAGAATCTCTTTACCTTCCAATGTCACTCACTGGCAATATGGTCTGTCATTTCTTTTTTCATAGTTTCAGGTAGCAATATGCTATCCCAATGAGCCCCCCCCCCCCCCCCCCCCCCCTATCATTTATTTCAACGTCCGTTAGCCTGTTTCTTATTTTTTCAGCAATATCAGCCCGTAAAATTTCCTGATATCGATGAATATATGACCAATTGATTGGCGCCTCTGGGGTGGCCATTAATAGATGAACTGCATCTCAGCTGCTTACCTTACACTAATCTAACACAGCAGCCAGCTTTGGGGTAATGATTTCCTGCTAAGCTCTTTTCTTCGGAACAAATGGGCCAGGAACATCCTCAGTTAGCTTGATAGTTTCAGAAGACCTCTTTGTAGCAAATGAGGTAGCTGTTGAAGTCGATGCCTGTGCATCTGAATCTTATGGACTGCAGCTGCTGGATCTTGACGTCTTAGATTGGATCACTTTCAAGTGAAAAGAATATAATTATTTTATTAATTACTGTAATTTATTTTTGTAGTTAAAATTTAAATTAATATCATATTTTAAATAAGGAGTATTATACTCAGTGCATATTACTCACATGTCTCTTCTACTTCTGCTTTCTCAATTCTTCTTGTTCTTGTTGTCTTCAGATGCGTTCTTCCATGCGTAGGTGATTATAATCAATACCACTCATGTAACCTGGGCGACCTTTTTCTCTTTGACTTACTAAAATTGTTTATCTTCTTAAAATTTAATCATATGCAAGGAAACTGCATGCACAATATAAAAGGTAATCTAGTTAGCCAGCAAACTGTTTTGCCCGTTGCTGTGGCGACTGCGATCCCCTCTTTGCACTTCTTAGTGGATTTATATATTCTTGGTAAAGGTTTTCTATATAATTGTGTTTCTTTAATTACCAACAAAGTACTAATATGTATATCTAACTTAACTTTACGTAGATAATGGAATAATAAAGTTAACGCTTGTATATTTGAAGGAAGTTTACTGCCCATAATTTGATCAGATATATTTTCACGCAGTCTACCTTTAAATATCATTAAATACGAGTACACCAACATGAATGAGTAGCACAAGAATTACTATGTAACATGGAAACCATAGAACTGCCTCTCACAGACCCCGTACAAGTTGAAATTTCCCACAAAATGGGGAATTCCCCGCAACCTGTCATTGCTGGTGGGCATTTTAATTGATCTATTCATTGAATGAAAGGACGTAGCGACTTGTAGATTGTGAAATGCTAGAATACCTTGCTAACCCACACCATTTCTGTTTTGTTAAGATAAGATACGGGATTTGACACATTCCAGCCGGGTCTGGAACATTTAGGTGGTTGTGGCAAGCAATACACTTAAGTGCTATGACCTTGCTCTTAAGAGGATCCCGCTGACAGATAGAAAATGATTTTTTATTTACCTAACAATCAGGCATGGGTTCCTTTCTTCCGATTTGGCTAAAAACTTAACACAGCCCTTTTTTTGCATAGTGGGACAAAACTCAGGGGGTGCCATACACAAAATTCATATGTTGTAGATTAAGGACCACCTTAATACGTACAGTACAATATATTATATTTAATATATTGGTTGTAATATACAGAAATGCAGAACAGTACTGTACATATAATATTGTAATGATTCGAATAACACGTTACCGAATTGTAAAACTAACAAACACAGCACAACTGTTCCATTCAAGTTACACAAACAAACTGAAAGGTCATACAGTTGAATGATCTTGGATTGTGAGGAGTGGCACCAACAACTTTATGCACGTACACATGTTGAGTTTCCAAGATCATCATCATCATCACACGTCTTACTACCCGTTCAGGTTGTACGCACTTACGCTATTGTGTAATGGTAGGGTGATTGTGAGATAAAATGGAGGACCTACAGTTTAACGTGGAGTCTGAACCACGGTGGAGGCCTGGCATTCCTCGAGACTTTACTGTATCTGTTTTAGATCATCATGGCATACTTTAGGATGTTGGCTGATGATTTATTATCTTTTAACATCCATATTATTATATATATATATTGTGTGTGTTTTACTAGAATTCCTAATAAATAAATAAATAAATTATATATAAATTATATATATAATTATATAATTAATATATAATATAATCATTAATTATTTTAGAGCACATGAAATTCTTAGGAGTCGGTATATAAAATAAAAGTTTGTAAAAAGCAGCAGCTAAGATTATAAATAGTTTAGTATGCTTGATTGTTAAGATGGTGATTATAGTAATAAATAATATAATAATAATAAAAATAATTATAATAATAATAATAATAATAATTCATCAAAAAGTGTTTGTTACATATTTCACATTGTGTGAGGTTGCATATGACAATTATAAGCGATACTGAATTATACACAAAAATTGTGCTAGAAATTACTATTATGAAGAGTTTGAACTTACAATATGTATATATTAGTCCTGTACAAGAATAAAACACATTTGTACTAAAGTTATAGACAAAAAATGGGATACTTGAAAAATGGCCGGGCATCACACACCCTACAGGTCCATGAGGGAAGTAACTTTTTGATGACTGCACCTGAACAATTGACAAAGAAAGCTTTGTTACAACAGGTGGGGCAACTGTCAACAGTTTTTTTTTCCCTCTTACATGCAGTAAGGGATACTGTCACCGTTTGTGTCTTTGTTGAGCTGAATCATATTTTGAAATGGTGCTGTGCATTCTGTTTTTGTCTTTAGCTCATCTACCAGTTGAAGTATAAATCCGTGCCAAGAGATTTTCTGACTTTAGACCTCTTTATAAATCACCAACGTAGTGAGTGCTGCAAGGTCAATGATGTAGTATAATACGTGCATTTGCCAGTTCCAAGAAGTAGATCTTACAAAATACTTATGAGCTGACTATGCCAATACCATACTTTGTAGAGTTATTGAACTCCATTGTTTCTAGAAGTTCCTTCTCATTTGCACGTATTACAACACTTGGGTGAGCGTGCTCAATATCAGAATGTCATTTTATTTATTTCCCTGGTACACAGTAAATGCAATGTCCTCTTGAGCTTTCAGGGCAGTGGACAGAGCTTTGTGTCCTCACAGACTCTGGGATTTCTCTCCTAGCACGGTTCATTGTTCATACAATGCTGGTTTCCTTCGATTTCAGTCTCTGTTCCAGCTTCAATGTTGTAAAGAAACTGTCCATATTGTTATTTCATCCTTTTTTGAGGTATGGTTGTGTGTCTGAGCTTCCAAATAACATCTTCGGGCAGAAATTTGTTCACATGACGCAGCTTGTCTTTCCTGAGAAAATAATCCCTTACCGCCGTGCTTCAAAGAATTCTTTTGCTATTCCCATTACAAGACTTCACAAGAAATAGTTATTGCAATATACATTACCTATTTTATGTTATACTATATTAATTATTATATATAATTATTGTCAGGATTCCTTTGCTCTGAGTAAGGATAACACAATAGGCTATGCTGAGAGCATTTGTTTACGAGTCTCGGCTCACAACTAGTGTTGTCATCTGCGCAAGCGCATACCAACGTTCACGGACGGTACAATGCGCACACAACCTCCTATCTCTTTGTGTTCTTGTCTTGCTGGATGCTCGTTACCTCGAAGATCGCCATGTAGTGTTGTGTCCTATTTTCATTTATATTATTATTGTTGTTTTGAGGCCCGTCGACACAGTGAGGTCATTAGGGCCTTTAGCAATAAAAGAAATATAGTAAAATCCCCATAGGGGAGAGACACATCACAAAGTCCACCTGTTAGAATAAACAGGTGGAAATCTAAAATAAAAAGTTATATACAATATTAAAATTTTTCTATAAATTAAAATGAGCAAGTCTCAATATGAGAAAGTGCCCATTTGAGACACTCCATAAGAGCACTCAAATGGGCTATTAGTATAAAAGAAGTGATACACCTGCTAAAATAAAACCACAGGTGTATACACTACGTTAAAAATACAAAACAAACATTATAAAATATAACACGTTAAAATGACAAAACATGTTAAAATAATACGTTAAAAAGATAAAATAAAAATTTCAAAGTGTACTAAAAGTGTAAAAAAGTGTACTAAAAATGATAAAACGACAAAACAAACATATTAAAGTATACTAAAATGATAAAAAGATCTCACATGAGAAAGAATCCAGATGAGTCACTTAACAAAAGTGACTCAAATGGCATTAAAAAGATTCGCCTGGCGTATAAAATGGAGTAAACAGATAGCTCCTTCTACACTGTCGTGTAATAAAAACCGAAGGTCACCTTTAAAATCAAGAGCCAGACGAATAGGGCATACTTGCGACACTCTACCAAAATGTGGTGGTACACACTAAGGGGAGCATCGCAAAATTCACACACTGGAGGTGGATCCCCTCTTAATAAAAATCCGTGGGTTAGAAATGTATGCCCGACGCGGAGTCTCGTCACGATGACATGCTCATGCCAGGTGTGTAAGACCCCCTCCTGCTGAACATAACCCTTTAGATCTAAAAACATGACACCAGACCGCCTCCAGAGCAGGCGTGGTGCCTCTTGGCCGGCGGTCCGCCAGTGCTTTCCTGAAAGACAGCGTGACCAGGAATCCAGCAAAAGGTGAGCAAGTGCTTAATGAGTCAATTTTAGAAATTTCTCATGTTTCATCTGCACGAGGGGATTTCAAGAGTAGAGAGTGGACAATGCCAACAGAGCACTCATGGAATTCGTGTGGATGAGAACAGAACGGTGACACTTAAGATAAACATAACGATTTAAAAATGGCGTATAATTCAACCATAAAAACAGTGGATTCACCAAGTAAGCCAAATTTAAAATTATTTCCCTCTACAACAAAGGCGCATCCCACAGAGGCCCCACACTTTGAACCATTCGTGTAGATGCGCTGAAAGCCCTGAAAGCGAGTGGAGAGGAGCTCGCTAAAGGTCCTCTCATATATAACATGTGGGGTGGTCGCTTTGGGAAACTTGGCAAGATCAAAATGGCATTTCGGAAGGAGTATCTTCCAGGGAGAAACTCGACCTGGGGATGTGGAGATAGCCTTTGGCAGGACTATCCCACACGTGTCAAAAACCGATAGCATCCTGATCCCAACTGGCCTTGCACTACGCCATTTGGTTTCATACAAGACACGGTTAGGGGGATGAAACACAGGACGGTAGGCAACATGCTCTGGCATGCAATGTAGTTTCGACACGTAAGATGTCAGAAGATAGGACCGCCGGTAATGAAGAGGGGGCTCACATGCTGACGATTGGACTGGTACGAAAAGCACCAATAGCCAGTCATATTCCAGCATGGTGGACACTATCCAGCATTTTTATTGCCGAAGGTCTCACTGATCCATAAACGAAACTGCCGTAGTCTAGTTTAGATCTTACCAAGGCCCTATACAGGCGCATCAGGGTTTCCCTATAAGCATCCCAGGACCGACCGCTAACCACTTTGAGCAGGTTGATTGCTTTTATACACCTCGCTTTCAGGTCTTTGATGTGGGGGATCCAAGTTAATTTAAAATCAAATAAAAGTCAGGCGCACATTGTCCACAATGCCATTTATTGTGATGACGAACAACGTACAGCTTAAAATAGTGCCCTGAGGCACCCCATTTTCTTGAATAAAATCATCGGATAAGGTGTTGTTTAACCTTACGCAGAAGTATCTGACATAAAATTAGATATAAAAATAGGGAGTTTCCCTGGAACCCCCAATTAAAAAGGGTTTTTAAAATGCCATACTGCCATGTGGTATCGTACGCTTTATCCAAGTCAAAGAAAACTGCCAAAAGATGCTGTTTGTGGAGAAAGGCGTCACGAACAGCAGTCTCTAGACGAACGAGATTATCCCCCGTGGATCAGTTACAGCGAAAAGCGCATTGAATATTTGATAGCAGATTGTGGGATTCTAAATACCATATAATTCGTTTATCATTTTTTCCAATATTTTGTATACACAACTAGTTAAGGCTATCGGTCTATAACCAGTTGGTTCTAATTTATCCTTGCCACTTTTATGAATTGGTATAAAGGTTGCTTGCCTCCATAGTGATGGGAATTGACGAGATTCCCAAACACTATTTTAAAGGTCCAACAGAAATGCCTGTCCGTCAGGGGGCAACTGGCGCAACATTTCATAGTGAATGCCGTCGGGACCGGGAGCTGTGCTGCCCGCCGCGGACAGTGCATATGTCAGTTCATCTTTAGCAAAGGGGGAGTTATAACCCCCCCCCCCCCGACTTTGACCAAACTCAATAGTATGGCGCTCGTTGTTCCGCTTATGCACTGCGAACTCGTTAGAGTAACTCGCAGTGCTAGAGATTGCGTATAAAATCGAGCCCAAAACATTGACGACCTCCACAGGGGAGGAAACAAGTAAACATTAGACATGAGGGCAGGTATGATTATTATTATTAGTATTTTTGCTACTGTGTAATTTATGAATATTGTCCCAAACCTTAGTTGTGGGAGTGGAAATTGTAAGGGTAGAAATAAACTGTCTCCAAGACTCTCTTCTGCTTTCTCGAATGATACGGCAAGCGCGAGCATGTAGAATCCAAAATAATTCTAGATTATCCAAAGTAGGACGCCGATGGAAGAGACGTAAGTCTCTTCGACGGTCAGAAATAGCCAACCTATACTCCTCGTTCCACCAGGGAACAGGACGGTGGAACAGATTTGGCGAGGATTTAGGGATCGATTCCCTCGCCGCCATAATGACTGTTGAAATGAAATGCCCATTCTTAACATCGACGTCAGGAGAAAGGGGTTGATCAAATAGGGCGAGCTCACGAAATTTATCCCAGTCAGCACGTTTAAGAACCCATTGTGGTACCCCTGCTATACCGGGAGGATCTTGAAGTGGCGAAAGCAGAATGGGGAAAATGATCGCTGCCACATAGGTCCGAGTGAACCTCCCAAAGGAAGTAAGCAGCGATCCCGGGGCTACATAGTTAGGTCGATGGAAGAGGGTACACCATTAAAGGTGTAGAAGTGTGTCTGGGTCCCGGTGTTTAGTAGCACCAGGTCACCCGAGACAAGAACATCCTCTACCATCCTCCCTCGAGCATCTATAAAATTAGATCCCCACACTAGGTTATGAGCGTTAAAATCGCCCAAGATAATATAGGGGGTGGGAAGCTGTATAAAGAGGGCCTCTAGGCTCCTCTTTGAAACATGTTCACCAGGTGGGAGGTAGATGCAGCATATTGTCAGTTCTAGATTAAGGGAGATTCGGACAGCGATCCCTTGGAGGTCAGACACGATATTAATATGTTTGTGATTTGCTTCGTGCGAGTATAGCCACACCTCCGCTAGCCCAATCAAAGAATGTCTTGTTGATACGATAAACATCGTACCCACGAAGCATTGGGTTTTCAGTTGGGCGAAAGTGTGTCTCCTGCAAACACAAGATGGAAGGATGCAGGGAAGAAATCAGTTGTTTAATTTCCTCTACATGAGCATAGAAACCCCTACAATTCCATTGTAGTAGCGACATTTGATAAAATAAACTATATTAATCCGCGCAATCCATAACACCATCCCTTAAAAACATAAATTGGTTCAAGACCTTTTTAGGTCCTCTTGCGTTACCAAGTTTCTCCTGGACCCCTCGCTTTAGGAGAGGTGTTTTTTTTATCCAGAAGAGACTTAGATGTTGGTTCCTTGAGTGAAGGCTTATTTATAGCCTTTGGCACCTTTTTATTCAAATCGGCCGTCCCTCTCTGAGCTTTCCTTAGAGCACCAATGTGACGTACCTTTTGAGTCCTCACCTGCCGTGCTAACCAACCTAACCTCTGATGTCCCAGAGGCGAGTACGGGCAGAAAGACAACATCCTCAATCAATTTATTTGCCCGAGGAGGGTCTCTCCGCGGAGGTCTCTGGGGGTTCACCCCGAGGAGGGTTTGGGTGTGTGCCCCAAGGAGGGCTCGGGAGTTTCCCGAGGAGCGGTCGGGAGTGTTCCCCGAGAAGGGACCCTCGGGGTGTGGGTGGGGGAGGCGACCTCTGTGACAGTATTATTTCCTTTAAAAATTTCGGCACCAACTCAGTTGGCGCGTTATTACTATTATTGTCTCGAGTATAGACTAATGGCACAGGTCACGTAGATGTCTTTGAAAGATTAACTGCGCAGTGGAGTTGGGACAATTAATATTCTGGCTTACAGTCTGACTATATTATGTTTGAAATATCGGAGCTTTACTGGATACATATTCTTTACATGCCTGGGCATAAGGGATCTTCTTTTCAGTTTGAATCTCCAGGGCTTTTTTCTCTGCCTTCCAATTCGCACAGGCCCGAGACCAAGCAGAGTGCGGGCCCTTGCAGTTAACGCAGAGCTTAGGAGACTCACACGGTGTATCGTGAGCCTCCTGCCCACAATCTAAACAGGTTGGCTTGCCACTGCATCGCAGTTTCGTATGCCCAAATTCCTGGCACTGAAAATAGCGCCGATGGCTGAGAACATACGGCCGGATCCTTAGCACGTGGAAGCATGCTCGGACCTCCTTTGGAAGGGTAGGAGTCGCAAAGGTTAGAATATATGTATCCGTCTTTTTCTAATTTCCCTTCTTTTTAATGACGATGCGGTAGACATCTGTTACTTGCAGAGAGGCGAGCTCCTCACATATCTCCCCAACGCTCACACAGTCGAGGTCATAGCAAGTGACCACTCCCCTGCAAACATTGACGAACCTGTGGGGTTCAACCTTTACCTTCAACCGGGTCGAGTTGCTCATTGGTATTTCATTAATAGCCATTATACACTTTGATTGAACATCTGTCGTTGTTTGGATCATAATTGGGCCCTCGCGAAGCTTTATAATTGAAACATTTGATTTTGCTGCACCATTTATCACTCTTTCGAGGATAAATGGGCTGACATGCTTAAGGTATTCATCGTTCTCCACTCGAGACATTACTAGGAAGCGGGTCTGAGGCCTCAACACTTCCTGAATATTTAATATTGGGCTCAACGGCCTTTCTCGTTTTTGCTTATTATCGGAATTACGGCCCAGTAGAGGGCCGGGCAGTGAGATGCCAGCAGAATTCGGCAGTACGGTGCTAGCGGACAGTAATGTGTCAGCTGTGACAATAGTTTCGGCCATGCCGTATTTGGGGACAACCCGCACAATACTTGGATCGTAGACTCAGGGTAATCTAAGTAGGTTTACCACATGAGGCCCTGTTAACTCCCCGGCGAGAGGCTCCATACGACGCTAGACATGACAACCTTCGCATTAGGCATCGCAAGGAGAGAAGTCATCGCAGCATGTGGGTGCAGGAAAGTGCCAATTTTACGTTCGGGCCCTCATGAACGCAACCGGTCTTTTCTCAAGGTAGGGTACCCGGTTATTGTCATCCCTAAGGCCCTTCTACCAAGATATTGCAACCGGCGCACTTTCACTCAGGAGCTCAAAAGCAGTGGTATCCAATAATCGTCCAAGGAAAGCCGTATTAAGTGCCAAGGTCGTCAACTGTGGGGCCAGAAGTCTCTGTGCAGGACTGAAAGGCAGGGGAAGGGAATAAAGAAGGAAGGGAAAAGAGAAGGAAGAAAGAAGGGAAAAGAGAAAGAAGAAGAGAAAGAGACGGAACAAAAGGAGGGGAGAAGGAAGAAAAGGAGGTGAAAAGAAAGAAATAGGATAGATTTGTCCTGCACGATGTACGTCCTGCACAGAAAGCCTCCCCTTTTGGTCGCCTCTTACAAGCTGGGGGTACTGCGGACTATTATAAACCCCGTCCCGCAAGGGGGTTCATTTATATTATCTTGTTTAGTAAAGTGATACTTTGTTCATTCGGACATTCACGTCTACGATATTCTTCATCACCTTTAAACAAGTTATGGGCCCAGGTGCGCGAACAAAATAAGTACAAGTTACGAATTAAGAATCTAACTGTGGCTCACAAATCATAGCGTGCGTGAAACCGCCATTAATCACGATGAATACGAACACCGCAAGAATTGAATGGCTCAACAAACAAAACTACGACACGTGTAAACTGCAAATGCAGGCCGTGCTAGTGAAAAACGACATGTGGAATTTGTAATCGGCACAAATGCAGAACCGGAACCGGGTGATAACAACGAAAATGCCGCCATGATGTTAGATTGGGAAAGAAACGATCAGAAGATAAAATCGGACATGATCTTGTCGATATCTCCAAACGAGCTTAAACAGGTAAAAAAACTGTGAAACGTCGCATGCCAAGTGGACGAGGCTGCGAGAAATGTATCAGTCCTAAGGTCCGGCCCGGAAAGCAACACTTTTGAAGAGATTGACTTTACACAAGATGGCGCACGGCGGAGACATACGCAACCACCTGAACGAATTCTTCACACCGTCGAGAAGCTAAGTGACATGGACATCGACATACATCCAGATCAGTTGGCCATCATGTTGCTGTATAGTCTACCTTCTACATTCGAAAATTTCAGGTGCACGATCGAGTCACGTGAAGAGCCACCAACGCCGGAGGGCCTACGGGCTAAGATCGAAGAAAACTATTGTCGAAAAAAATCACGCGCGGCGAGACGTCGGATGCCATGATCATAAAGAGAAGTGGTAAGCAAAATTATTGAAAAAGGAAACCGGGCGAAAACAAAAGTGATTTCAAATTGAAAAAATCCGGGGATAAAGTGCAATGTTAAACTTGCAAAAAGCCGGGACACAAAAAGTCTGAATGTTGGTACAATGCCAACAACAACAAAAATCTTAAACTGGAAGCGTGTGTTTTCATTCCACCAAAACATCAGCGTAAAACCATAGATGGTGTCTTGATAGTGGTGCTACGACTCATCTGTGCCACGATTTGGACAATTTCCACGAAATCAGTGTCGAGAAGTGCGGTACGTTAAATCTCGCAAACAACTTGTCGACGGAAATCATCGGAAAAGGAACGTTACTGTTTACCGCCAATGTATCGGGCAACAAGAAAAAGTCACAGTGACCGACGCATCGCAAGTGCCAGATCTGAGTACCAACCTCTTATCTGTCAGTAAGATTACCGACCGAGGCTTTGATGTTGTTTTTAAAGAAAAATGCGCGGAAGTACTGAACACGAACGGACAAGTCAAATTACATGCTGACAGAATTGGGGATCTATACTACGTGCGCCAGTTTGAAGAAGACGCTCATACCGCATCGCCCCCTCAAAAACAGGTTAGAGTTCCGCTCAAATTATTACACAGACGACTTGGACACACGAACACGAGAGACATTATAGACGCTGTACGCAAAGAGGTCGTGACCGGAGTGCAACTCACACAATCAACAACTAAACCAGACTGTGATGCATGTTCGAAGGGGAAAATGTCGGAGACCGCGTTCCTAAGAGGTTAGAACGAAAAACACAATTATTGGACCTCATCCCCACGGACACATGCGGGTCGATAGAGGACAAAATTCTCTAGGAGGTGCAAAGTACTACTCGAGTTTATTGATGACTCCACGAGATGGTGTGATGTCAGGTTCCTGAAGTCAAAGGCTGAGGTTTTCAACGCTACGGTGGAGTACGCAGCCCTCTTAGAAAATCATCAGGGCTAAAAGGTCAAGTGCTTACAATCTGATAATGGTCGCAAGTACACGAGCCAAGAGTTTGATCAATACTTGAAGAATCAAGGGATTACCCGAAGACTGACTGTTCCCCATAACCCGGAACAGAACGGTGTAGCTGAAAGGGAAAACCGTACACTTCTCTATGCAGCCAGATGTTTGTTGATGGAGTCCAAATTGACAAATTAATTTTGGGCTTAGGCAATCAACACCTCCAACTACCTACGAAACCGCTTACCCACCAAAATCTTAAACGGTCCAACACCATTTGAAGCATGGACCGGCAAACCACCCAATTTTCACACTTGAGAGTATTTGGCAGTCATGTTCTTTACCTTGATCGAGAACCCGGCAAGGGCAAGCTCGAGCAGCGGGGTCAGGAGGGAATTTTCCTTGGATACTCGGAGGAATCCAAAGCCTTCCGCATTTGATCGTCGGGAAAGAGGAAGATAATTATCAACCGCGATGTAAAATTCGTAGAAGACGAGCTCAAGGACACCGATGATGCTGATGTTGACGGTTCGAAAATTACAACAGACGACTGCTCAAAGAATGATCAACATCACGTAGACCTCGAACAAAATCCTCCCCTACGAGGAAGAAAATCTGACATCGGCCTCAGACGACTTGGAGCAAAAACAGGATTTTCGTGGCTTCGGTCCCGATGCAGAGCCGCTCGTACCGTCAACGCTGTGGATGTCGAAAACGACATTCCTTGCGAAGTGGATGACGATTACAACGACCTCATTGAAGCTCAAACTCCACACCAGCCAAGAGGACGTGGTCGACCAAAGGTTGTAAGGCCAGGCTCGAGGGGAAGGCCGAGGAAGATTTATCACCTCGGTGTCTCTGAACAAACTGAAATCGTCGAGGAGGTCGAGCAAACCTTCATCTCTGAAGTGCCAATGAATAAAGCAATGATGGGTCCTGATTATTCAGAATGGTTCCAAGCTATCATAAGTGAGATGAAGTCAGTTCTAAAATATAATACGTGGAAGCTTGTCATCGACCTGAACAAGGAATAGTCATCGGGTGCCGCATGGTTTTGCGTAAAAAATCAAAACCCGATGGCACGATTGAGAAGAAGAAGGCAAGGTTGGTAGCACAAGGATTCAAACCAACGACCTGGCATTCATTTTTCAGAGACTTTTGCACCCGTAGCACGAATCGGATCCATTCGCCTCATGTTATCACTTGCAGCGCGATTGGGCATGAGGGTCAGACCTACTTAAACGGCGAAATTGAAGAAGAAATCCATATGTAAACTCTGAAAAATTATGAGAAGGTATTACAGAGCATCATACACTCCGAAGGTAATATTTCGACCGGTAACAAGTCCAGGATCATGTTGAACGAATTCCGTAAAGGTAATAAAGTGTGCCTTCTGAAGAAGTCCCTGTATGGGTTGCGCCAAGCGGGCAGGAGTTGGTACAGCAAGGTGGATAAAACCCTTCAGAAACTTGGCACCATTCCCACAAAATCTGATCCGTGCTTGTTCCAAATCGGTTCAGGGGAATACGCGACATTGATAGCACATACTTAGACGATATTCTAATTGCATCTAAAAATCAAAAACAATCGCTGATCTAGAATCTGAGCTGGGTAAGCATTTTGAGATAAAGGATCTTGTTTACACGAAGTGTTGTTTGAGCATTGAGATTGACCAGGGTGATGGGTACATCTCTCTAAGACAGCGAGGTTATGTACGGGAACTTCTTACTCGTTTTAACATGACCGACTGTAAGCCAGTAAGTACTCCTATCGACCTATGTGCAAAAGTGAAGGGAAGTCAGGGACCAAATGAAGAAGACGAGAAGCTTCCTTATTGTGAACTGGTAGGAGCTCTTACGTACCTGTCCACATCAACCCAGCTTGACATTGCTTTCGCTGTCAGCTACCTGGGTCAATTCAACAATTGTTATGGGGCAAGTCAATGGAGGACAGCCAAGCGGGTTCTCAGGTACCTGAAGGAGACATGCGATGTCGGACTAACCTACAGGACAGATCCAGAAAAATTGCAAGGGTTTGTAGACGCCGATTGGGGTAATTGCGCTGAGGATAGACTATCCTACACAGGCTATATATTTGTGTTCAACGGAAGCCCGATTTCTTGGGACTCTAGGAAAGAAAGGACGGTGGCTCTGTCCACCACATAAGCCGAGTATATGGCCTTATCAGAATGTGTAAAAGAGGTCATTTATATCTAACGTTTTATCCGTGAGTTGGGCCTTGACGAATTGTCAGATCTAGCAATCTATTTTGATAACTAAAGCTCGCTAAGACTGGCCGAGAACCCAATATTCCACTCCAAGAGCAAACACATTGACATCCGCTACCACTTTGTCAGGGACACGGTGCAGAACAAGTCTTTCATTTTGAGTCACATATCGATTGAGTATCAAGTAGCTGATTTTCTTACCAAGGCTTTGCCAAGATCAAAGCATACTTGGTGCACAAAATCTGCTGGGATGGCTGCAATGACATAAGGATGTTATTTCTCTCGTGATCCTTGACTCGAGGGGAAGTGGCAGGAGTCCTTTGCTCTGAGCAAGGACAACACCATAGGTTACGCTGAGAACATTTGTTTACGAGTCTCGGCTTACAACTAGTGTCGTCATTTGCACATACGTATACCCACATTCACATACCTATTTGTGTTCTTGTCTTGCTGGATGCTCGTTAGCTTAAAGATCGCCATGTAGTATTGTGTGCTATTTTCATTTATATCATCATGTTTAGTAAAGTGTTACTTTGTTCATTCAGACATTCATGTCTACGATATTCCTCATAACCTTTCTAACAAATATATTGTATAATATTCATAATAGTATTGCTAATCACCATTTAGTGCTGGGCAGAATTTAAAATATGTCTTCCTGCAAGAACTTAGAGTGGTCAAATTGACCGCTCTTGGGTCTTCTAAGTACAATGTTTTGTAGAGCTGGTTCTATTTATTTATGATTTTTAGAATTGTAGTTTTTCTAAGTAACCTTTGATGTACAGCTATGCCAAATTTCAATCTTCTAGCTATTCAGGAAGTTGGAGAGTTAGTGATGAATGAGTGAGGAATTTTGCTTTTATGTATACAGATTGAAATAAAATAAAATATCATAAAATATATATTAACAATAATGATATATATAACACTTTTATATTGGTAAAACAAGATCCATAGGGTTTTAACTGCTAAACAACCTTTTAAATAGTCATATATAAGTGGACAACGCTAAATTTATCTAAACTTTTGTAACATAGTCAATGACGTGTTTAGATATATTAAAATTTTAAAGCAAACACTGATGTCTTTGTTTTTTTTTATTATGTTTGTTGAGTACAGACCAAACAGGTAGTGGAACATAATAAAAATAATTAAATAAATGTAGCATTTCTGCCTACATATAAAATTCTCTAGGGGTGTACAAGTGATTTGTCCCATAGCTTATACTTATTTGAGATTTTACCAAAAATGTATCTTACCGGTAGGACAAATGCATTCCTTACATCAGGGTCATTAATAACTGTAATTGACCACTTCATATTTGGAATTCCTTTCATATCTTTACTAGCTTTGATAATAGCATTTGCTACTCTTGAAACTCTTTTATAAACAGGATGAGAAGGATTCAAGATTTTGTCTCCAAATAACATCATTTGCTGAAATTAGCAAGCAAAATCACAAAAATTTTTGTATGGTAATTATATCTCTTGAAAATTTTCACAGTTTTCATTACCTTATAAAATTAAGACTAATGTTGATGTAACCTTGATATTTACATTTCTTGATAACTCAAAGAATAATAAAACTTTGTTCAAACAATGTGAAAATATATGGTACGGTTCACCCCAAAGTCTTTTCTCTTTTATCGTATTACTTGCAGTTTTAACAGTTATTCACATGGAAAAGTTACATAAAAACTATATAAAATTAGGATGTTCAACATCAAGCTGTAAACTTTTTATAGTTCCTTCCTAAACAAAACTTAACTAATTTCGGCAATCCCAAAACCATTTTGTCATTCAATAGATTAAAATATATTTAATATTTTAAATAAAATATTACTTAGCCCACAAAGTGAATGCAGAAACAATGACAGTGAAATCCCTAGAGCTGTACAGTGTAGAATCGGTTGACTATTTTGGGGGAAACAATTAAAGTACTATAAGGCAATATGTGATGCAAGAACATATGAAGAAAACACAGAAATAAAAAAGTGCATGGAGATAAAATTGCAGACAGTGAATTCAATACTAATGCAATGCACCACCTTTTTGTTAATACAAGTTGAGTTGTTGGCTAGTTGTGAAGGTACATCCAGGGTGCACTAGCCTTATGGCAGCACAGCTTGGAAGTACGAGGCGTGTCTGGAAAGTAAAGATACAAATACCATAACATTTACAAATAAATGTTTTTATTAAACTTTTACCGAAAACTACTTACATATGGATAAGTTTATTTTTTCACATATTCGCCGCCATTGTCCTAGGAATTATAAAATATATTAAACAGATACAAACCAAAACGACAATTTTAATCACAAATGTAATTTACTGATTTAATGATTATTGTCATATTTTGAGTAAAGCAACATTTTCCAGGATTATTTTTTTTAATTTACCAAATTCCTGACTTATTCCTGTTTCTTACTGACCACTTCAAATTTCCAGCTAATTCCAGTTTTCCCATAAGGTAGACATCCTGGATAATAGCAAGGCACAAGGTATGGACTGTAAGGTGGATGATCCAAAACATACCAATTAAAACTGACATGCAGCTCAGTGTGGCATGCATGGTGTGGGCCCGAGTGTTGTTCAGCTAGCAGATTCCATCAGTCAACATTCCCCTCCTTTTGTTCTGAATAGTCCATCGAAGCCGTCTAAAGGTCTCACAATAAGCGATGGTATTAATTGTTGTGCCAGGAGGCATAAGGTCAACTAGGAGAATGCCTCTTCCGTCCCAGTAAATTGTAGCCATGATATTTTTTTGCTGAAGTCGACATTTTGAATTTTTTTGTTTTGGGAGAATGCATATGGTAGCATTGCAATGACTGCTGCTTCAATTCTGGAGTGAGGTGATGAACCCAAGTTTCATCCCCAGTCACAATAGAGTCCAAAGCTCATCTCCTTCCTATGCTTAACATGTGAAAAATGTGAGCGCGGAACCCATCCGTTTTTTCTTGTGGTCATCTGTTAACATTTTCGGCACCAAGCGCTTAGAAAAAATTTTAGTAGCCTAATTTTTCTGTCACAGTTTCATGAATCATAGTCTTAGACACTTCAGAAATAATACCATGCAACTTTCTTTATTGTCCAACGCTGATCAACGCAAGTTTCTCTTTCAATTTTTTGAAGAAATTCTTTAGAGATTAAATATGGCCTACCACTCTTTAGTTCGCCGTGAGTATTAATACTTCCTCCCAATAATTTGCGGCACAACTTTGTCAATTTTGTCGATTCATAATGTTGCTATAAACAGAAGAAATTTGTTTGTAAATTTCTGCTGTGCGTTTACCTTCTGTGTTCAGAAAATGTATCATGAAATGAACTTCACATTTTGCATGGATCTTGGATTGCTGCTGCCATTTTAATAATGTGTCACTCAGACAAAAACTATTCTCGTACCGCCAAATGCAAGCGAAAGGAAATCCAAAAGGATCAAGGTCAACACCAGTCTACTCACAAGAAGCATTTAAACTCCCCCTAAATGCTTCAACACTATGTATCTTTACTTTCCAGACATGCCTTGTAAAGGGGTTAACCCCCAAAACCTCTAATGAAAGAGTGAGACAAGATAAATGGCTTCTGCAATATGACTAGCCTGGTCAGTGGGTTTGCCTTAAGGAGGCCTGTACATACTCTGCGGGGTGGAAATGGAAGTTTTTATTTTAATCATGGCTTATTAATGGAAACATTTACAAGTCGCTATCTGATCATCAATGATCACTTTTAAGCTTTCATAAGCCCAATAAAAGCTGGATCGAATGAGTGGTTTTGTCCAACGAGCCAAGTTTATGATGATAAGGTGCACATGGGACTTGGCCGCACCAAGAGTGGGGCACAAAAGAGACAAATTACAACCTGGCTGTAAGGAATGCACATAAAGCTCAGAAATGAAAACAAATATTTAGTCATAATAAATCCATTTGCCATCTTCAATAAAAATATGACCCCCTCGGTAGCGTAGTTGGCTAACGCGCCAGTCGTGTTGAGCCAAAACCACCAAGGACGGGGAGATCAAGGTTCAAATCTAAGTCGGCTTTTCCTAAATGGTTTTCCACTCTACCTCCACGCAAATGCGGGTTCACTTCCTCTAAATTCAACCTTCCCAATTCCTAGTCCATTAGTGTAATTAGTACTTAAGCGTATAACCCGAACGGGTAGTAAGACACGGTGCTAAAAAAAATAAAGAATAAAAAATAAAATAAAAATATGCAGCATAATTTATGTCCTGCCAAAAGTTTATTTGATGTAAACATCATAAATCCTTATCAATTAATGAAGAATATCAGAGAAAGCTTTAACATTTACCATAAAATATAAAGACTTTTAAATAGCAAGATTTTAAGGTATCTCAAACTCTCTTCGACTTCAAAAAATGTGCCTTGTGGAACTAGTCCCTGAATATCATGATTTAATTGGAACTTTAAATGTATTAGTAACCTTTTCAAAATTTGTAGAACTCTTGACCCAAATCTAATATTTTTGGCTTAATTTTCTCACTTTCTACCGAAAGGATTACGTGACAGGGGAGCAATTTATTTGTTTGTTTAACTGGTTTATTACCTTAACATATAAAACCCAGTCTCTGTGAAAAATCTGGCCCTCAACAAGATTCACCCCATCCACTGGGGTAAGCTAGATTTTTTTAGTTAAAGCACAAATATTGGCATAATTTGTTTAGACGTGGGAGTGCATTAATCACTCCTACTCGTTATTTGGATCACTCCTACTCAAATTTAAGCAGTCACATGATATGGATGCGTGACAAACACACCAACTCAGTTCTTATCATATATGATATCAAGTCAATAATGATTCATAATATGTTAACCACAATTAAATATTTTAATAAATCAACTAAATTATTAAATGAAATATTCATTTAGTATATGATAATATAAGGGTTGAGAGAACTTGTAACTAACTGAAACCAAACAATATAATTATTCTACTGCGTCAATTAATATTTAACCACACATATTGAGAACTATAAGGTATATAGAGAACCGGTTTGGATCCTAACACAGGACATTCAGTGAGCATATGCCGTGTACAGTTTAATGGTCTCAAATACATATAAAAATTGCTATGAAAACACAATATTTGGGTGTGTATTAATCAGTCTGAAGTTTCAATTGTGATAACATGGTTATGTGTAAAATACTAATAAAACTTGCACCAGGGAAGAACTTAATGAACATGAAGAAGTTGGACAGAAAAATAGTCGAAGAAGAAAAAGGCATATTAAATCTGAAAAAAAAATTACTATGGGAGATAAGTCTTACTTAACGAACGCTAGATGAACATTTTGAAGAAGAATAGGACCCAGACAACCCATATTATGGAGCAGGATTGTATAAGATGGAAATAAATTTCATAAATTTGTATTTATTTGTTTTTAGCATCGAGTATTTCTACCCGTTTGGGTTGTTCGCCCATGCAAAAATTACAACAATGTGTTAAGGATGAGGAAAGTTGAATTTAAAGGAAGTGTACCAGCATTTATGTGGAGGGAGAGTGGAAAGCCATTTGGGAGAAACCACCCCAGTAGCCCACTGAGATTCAAGCCCCAATCTCCCCTGTCATCTGCAGGCCAATTTATTGCTAAAGTGATGCCTTAGACCAGTGGTATTCAACCTTGGGTACACATACCACCAGGGTTATGCAAAGACATCTTAGGGGATACATAAAATGTTATAAATTATGAACAAAAACTGAAGAGCCAGGGCCAGATTTAGTGTTAGCCACAAGAGACCTGGACGTTAGCCATGCAACCTGGGAACACAGTTTTATTTTATAAGTAGATTATAGTATATGCATAACTTGCATTATCACCATCTTTGGGGGATACACTGTTGAAGCTTAAATATAACTGGAGGTATGCGAACAAAACCATGCACTGCACAGAATTTGTAAGGAAATTCATGGGCTATTCCCAGAAGTAGATGCTTTGATTCAACACAAAGAAAATATTTCTTAAATCTCTGACCAGGGTTCAGTTGTTCTAAGAAGTTGCTCCTGAACTAGCCTCACCTCTGCAGCCAGTATTAACTAGATGGGGTACATGGCTATCTGCAGCTTTGTATTATGCCAGCAACTTTAACAAGATGCTGGATAATGTTAACATTCTGCATGAAGATGATGCATTGTCAATACGCAATGTGAAACAGTTGATGTGCAAGGGCACTATATGAAATGACTTGGCTTTCATTAATGCCAAAATTCTGCATTACCAGATGTGATTAGGGTCTTGAAGAATAAATCACTGGTAAATTCAAGTGGTATTCAGGTGTTTCAGGCCGAACTGTACAAGAAAAATGTGAGCAGGTTCTGGCTGATAATCGGGACTTTCAACAGTTAAAAGACATAGGGATGATTCTTAGAGGTGAAAATAATATTTCAACTGATAGTGATCCAAACACTGTAGTACTGTTTAAATATGCTCTAATGAACATTAGTAGAAGTGGAAAATTTGAAGAAGTATCTTGTCGTAATGTGTAATCAATGACTATTTCTTAGTGACTGCCAAGGACTAGTGTGTGCTGGCAGTAATATAGTGCTCTAATCAGAATGTCAAGCATGTATTATTTTATTTGAATTCGGTTTTGTAATATGAAGTGTAAGTCAACATATGTGTACTCAGGTATGTTGTCCTTAATAAATAAGGCATGATTTATAAAGATCTATTTCATTTGGTAGTATGTTGTTTGTAAAATATGTTCATGTTCCGCATATATTGCGTCCTTGGTAGGCCTATATTGCCGTAAAATGTCACTATTTAGTTTTAAAGACTTTACATTTAATTAAAATATAGTGCCTATTTTCAAGATTTTTAGTGCCATTTTGCATGTATATTTTGAATGTAATTAGTACCTTATATTCGGTCTCTATGACCAACAAATACAAGTGTATCAAGTTATTGTAGTGAATAAATTCATTCTTATCAACTATGCCCCTTTTTAAAGAATTTCTGACTGAAAATATAGCATGTGTATTTTCCAGTGGCGTAACCAAGGTGAGGCAGTTGGGGCACATGCTCTGGGCACCAAATTTAAGGGATGCAATATTTATGGTTAAAAAATACAAATTTATATTTTTCTTTTATTAAGTATCTCTTGTTGACGGGATGAGCAATTGTAGCTTTCGCAATTTTTATGCTGTATACTTCAAGTTTGGTAAGACATCAAAGAAAGTCATTTTATCATACTTATCTTTAGCGCAAAACAAATTTACTCAGCCGATGGCCTTGTTTAGTCACCATAAAGTGTTACATTGAATCCATTAGGCCAAATATTTTGGCCTCGTGTTTGATTCTACTCCAGATCAGGCACAATGAAAGAAAATGGAACAAACAGTTCGCAATGTTGATATTGATTTCCAGGAGAAAACAATTCATGTAAAAGAGTCTTTCTTTGGATTTGCCATAGAAAATTATATACTTTGTTAATGGATCAATCCACTTTAAATAAAAGGATGCTGAAAGCATTATGTAAGTGATTTTGGACCAACTGGAAAAGGACAAAATCCCATTGGAAGACTGTCGGACTCAGTGCTATGATAATGCTACAGTTATGGCTAGTTATAAAAGTGGGGTTCAACAAAGGATTATTGAAAAGAATAGTAAAGCTATTTTTATGAACTGTCAATCATTCTCTAAATTTGGCTGGAGTCCGTGCTGCCTCCCATAATGTACTGATGGTGACTTTTTTTGGCACAATTCAGTCACAGTATTCATTTTGTCGCGTCCTACTCTCTGTTGGCAAAAGCTGAAAGATCACATACCAATAGTTGTCAAATCTGAGTCTAGAACCGGATCTTGTTTAGATTGATCATGTTCAAAAACGATTCCAAGATCATAACATGAACTTTCATGATGCTGCTTATGATTTAAAAGCCCTTAGAGATTATTTCTTGAGCAATAAAGAATCATAGGTCAGTGAATCACTTGAAGTGGCATAAACCTGTGTGATGAATGGGATATTCAAGTAGAAAAATGCCCGAAAAAGAAGGAACAAATGCCTCTTTGTTGGAGATTTTATAGCCCCCTATATTTCCAGATTTATTCATTATTGATTTGGAAGGCTTTTAACTTAAAAAAAACTTTTATTTATGATGTCATAAGATCATAATCATTAGTCTAGTCTGAATTTTAAGTCAACGAGGTTAAGAAATGCTGCTATCCATAATTATGAGTTCATATTTTTTACAATTGGATTATTAATGCTTTATTACACATCAATTTCAAGGAGATCTAAGATTATCATTGTAAAATTATAGATGGCCTGTGTGCCAAATGTGTTATATTTTAATTGTTTGTTTAAAGGCCAGTAGAGGCTATTAATTAATGTACAACATGAGAGTACATTTTGAGGAATTGCAAAAGCATTCACCCTAAATTGGAAACTGAATCATGCAAAAATAAATCCAGTGCAGTGAGTCAAGATAAGACATTAAGTTTCATAGACCAGAGTTGGGGAAGCCTAGTCACTTATATAACATTACAAATGCCTAAATGTTATTTAATTTAAATATAAAATATAAAAGCTATATTTTTCAAAGCACACACTTTTTATACATTTTTTTAAATATGTTAAGTTAAATTATTATTATTAGCACCGCGTCTTACTACCCGTTCGGGTTATACGCACTTACACTAATGTGTAATGGTAGGGTGATTGTGAGATGAAATGGAGGACCTACAGTTTAACGTGGAATCCGAACCACGGTGGAGGCCTGGCATTCTCACATTCACAAGTTGTGATTAATACACATCTTGTCAGAGGTGAAGGAAGGGTTTGGCAATCAGATAAATTTGTGCCAGGACCGAGGATTGAACCTCGGACCCTCAGCACAGAAGTCTGACACCTTACCCCTAGACACACCAGGTCACCCTGTTAAGTTAAATAATAAATCAAGTACTTACAGCCTCCAATTCAATATCTGCAAGTTGCATGATTTGATCCTGTGTAAACAAAATAAATCTTTGCTTTCGGGTAAGTGGATTTTCTTCTAAATGACTGTAGTAAAAATAATATGATAGGCCAGTCAACACACTTGTGAAAGCTGAAAAAATATAATTTTTTTACAAAAAAGTTCCCTTATAGCACTAAAAATAGTAGCAGCATGTGTACCTCTATTTTATAAATAATAAAAAAATTTAGCTTATCTAGATATTTTGATGATGCCATTTCTTGTGGGCTACAAAAAGCTAATTTAAAAAAAAACTTATACCCCCTTCCCTTCAACCCAAATCTTTATATGATTTTGCTGGCAAAAATGTTACATTAAAATGGAACTTTGTAATTTTACAACACATACACAATAACCATATGAATATGGAAATATAATGCCAGATTTTTATCTTGTCCTCCATCAGATATTAAGTTTTGAAAATTGGAATTTTTTTTCAAATTTCCCAAAGATTTGAAAATTTTTAGAAAGGGGGGAGGGGGGAGGATCTTCAGGGTTGAAACTTGGTGTGTGATGACAAGTAGTTTATGTCTGCTTGTAAAAAATGTATTGCTTGTTGACTCAATCCCTTATTTCCTCATGTTAATAAAAAAAAATTGAGGCTGAGATATATATATATATAAGTTTCCTTAAACCCTTAAAATCGCATAAAATGGAGTTGGTTGTAAAACAAATATGACCGCTATGTGAAAACTAAAAATAATAAAAGTAAAATAATAGTCATTTTCAACTATCAACATGTTAGGATAATTGAGAAAAAAAATAAGATTTTTTAAAAAAATAGTCAAGCAACCAGTGTTGGACCATTTGATATGGGATTAGCCATAACTTTTGTGAATGTCAAGTTTATCCTATTTGAATCTGACAATATATACCAGTGATCTCAAACTCTAACTAGACAAAGAGTAAAATTCATAAGCTCTGGGCACGTTATGGGCCACAGCCAATAGAAACATGTTTGCTTAAATGTATTCTACACTTTTAAAATTTTGTTTTAGCAGCACGTTTCACTACCCGTCTGAATTATGCACATTTTAATCACTCTAGTCACTAGTTGTTGAGGGATGAGGAAGATACAATTTAGAGGAAATGTACCAGAATTTGAGTGAAGGGATTTTGAGAAAAATTATAGGAAAAATCATCCACTGTATATACTGTACAAACTTGACCTACCCGACACCAGCAAGCTAGACCAGAAGAGCTATGTCTTTAAAATCATTGATTTATATTTAAAATACTTAAAAAGTATATTTTTCCAGATGTGTATTATTTTTGTGTGTATATATGACTGCAGGCTGGATAGTAGTTTTAAAGTATTACATACAAGCAGGCCGTGAGTATGCGAACTCTGATACACAGGGTCGTCAGAAGATCTGAGCAACAACTGAGTGTACAAATAACTGCTTCCCTCGAGTGTCTGTATATCATAGATATAATACTCAGTCTTCAATGTATTTGGTCTGGTCGAAAATGCAATTTTGTAAAGTGAATGGGGTACAATCTTTGACAATGTAGGCCGGGTGGTTTTACCTTTCCCCCCAAGCACTAATTTTTAAACTTCTGGCTCTAATGGAGAAATACTAAATCAGCTCTAAAATTATCCAGGCTAGACATACCTTAACTTAAGAAGTACACTCTGCAAATTTTCGTACTTGAAGGGCGAAAGGTGTTATGTTATTTAAGTTTTTAAATAATTATAGAAAAACTATATTTAGCTTTTATAGGCATTTAATTATTTTTTTAGCACCAGGTCTTACTACTCGTTTGGTTTATGTGCCTATGTACCAATTACACTAATGGTTTAGGGATTAGGAAGGTTTCATTTCAAGGAAGTGCAACCAAATTTGCATCAAAGAGTGGAAAACCATTTAGGAAAAACCACCGTCAGCGCACACGACCGAGATCAAACTCGATCTCCCCGTCTTCACCAGTCTAGTCCAACACAAGAGTAGCGCGTCAGACCACGTGGCCACTGAAGCTGGTATAGGCGTTTAATGTTTGCATTTTTTTTTCTACCTACCACAATTGGAGGCTTGTGCCACTCAACCCTCAACCCCCTAATATTCAGCTCGCTACAGTTTTGCTTATAACAATTATAACAATAGTAAAGGCGTAGTAAAATAAAATCACAAATAGTGAAGCAGGCATGTAGCCGGGGAGGGGAGGCAACTAGACCCCCTTAAATGAAGGAAAAAAAGTGAATTAAAAGTAAATAGAAAAACAAACGATAAGAAAATTTTTAAAAAGAAGAAAACAATTTAAAAAAACTTAATAGTGATGTAATTACATAAAGTAATAAAGGGATGAAGTGAGTTCATTTTGAAGGATTTGTTATCCTTAGCAGGCTACCGTGGCAGCTTCCTCCTTCCCGTTCCCCCTGTCATAGATCTATGCCCCTTATTATAACAGAACTATAGTTTTTTGATCCGTGACTTATCCGCAAATAAACTAAACGGTAATGTTGTTTTTACATATTCTATTCATAGATACCTGTAGTGTGCTAGGTCTAGAGCTTATCCTACCCTCTTTTGTTTCATTCCTTGTGGGTCAATCCATATAAAGTGGTCCAACACTGGTTAATTGACCATTTTTTTAAAATGCCGTGTTATATTTTGTTTGTTTTTTATTTTTATTGACACTGGTTTCAACATGGCCTCCATTTTTCTATCATGGCACACAGAATTGTCAGCATTTATTAGGGTTTACTGTAACTTGTTTATCTAACCTGTCGTCGGTCCTTAGACAAATTTACAAAGACTATGATGATGTAAGCACATTATAGGTTATATTTTTGTTAAGGTGTACTATGCTTCTAAAAATATGTCTTCATCATCAATTTTAAGGCCAAAGTTTAGTATAAGAGTTTTTCTTGTATGTAAAGATATTTTAGTCCTATGTGAATGGATTTTTATAGCACAAAATCATCCACATGTTTTCAAATACTTTCAACAACCTTGAAAATGAAATAGTGGGCAGGAGGAATAAACCATGTTACTAAAAGTGTGAATCAATGTGTGCACAAGGTTTGGTCAAAATCTATATATGTGAATGAAAGTTATAAGGCAGAGATAGGCAACCTTTTTGGGCACCGATCGACTTATATACTTATTAAAGGTCCCGCTATCACTCATAGTTTCTCCCAAGCAAATGGAGAGCTATTTTTTTAGGAGGTGGGGGCATCCCACCAGAAAATTTTACTACTTATACCTTTAGTCATTAAAAGTTTGTATACTTTTACATGGATCCCCCGAGCCCCCTTTCTACAATCTTGGTTTCTCCACTATACTTTTGCTTTTTTTTTTGTCTATACTTTTTATATTTTTTCTTTAGTTTCAATTTTTACTCAAAAAAGTCCCCACCCATATGAAAAAAAAAAGTAAAATGTACATTTTTATATTAATTTATTTAATAACTTTTAATATTACTTAATGTGACCTTTCAAGGTAATTTGAGTCGCACTAAAACATTATTTGAAAGTAATAGATTTATTTTTTGCAAGACTTTAAATGACTATGTAGCTTTCTTAAACAATTGACTGAAAATTGGCATGAGATTGACCTGTCGATCACGATCGGCTAGTTGCCGACCCCTGTTATAAAGGGATTAAAGCCCTATGGATAGACAGAACCAGCATATGAATGTAGTTTAATTTTCTATTTCATAAGAAAAGTCCTAAAATTATGTTACCATTTGAACAACTCTTCTTTATATTAAAATTTAGTTTAACTTAATGTATTATCTTTTGAATAAAATAGCTTAATAATTAGCGATAAAACAAGTGTACAACATAATTATTTTAACAATACTTAATATTTTGAACTCTGATTTATTTTTCTTATAATGTTGTCTTGCAATGTATAGTATGGCAGTTTTAAAAATAGTCATAAATCATCAAATTTAAGTAAAACCTTTTTTATTTTATTTAATTGAGGTATTTACCAGCACTTTCTGAACAGACTGTTTATATCACCATACAAGAATGTATATGTTTGAGAGTGAAAGGCTCTACCAAGTTTGCCGGGAAAAGTATTTTCACATACCTTCCAGGGTTCTTTCACGTGCCACATTAGACATGGGACCGATGACTTTGCTTCCCCTCCAAAGGAAGTTGTGCTATAGACTTATATTACTTGAGGAAAATCTATCGACCTTGGCTGGGTTTGAACCCACAAAAACATCGGGTCCTGAGGTGAGCACATTACCCCGAAACCAATGAGGTCAACTTGAGTAAAAACCCCTGAAAATTTACCTTCTTTGGTGGGAGAGGGAAAGAGGTCTACAAGTTTATATAACACAACAAATACGGAACTGATCAAGTGTAATTTGGATGTTTTTATTATATTACCACTAGTATTTTTATCAAGGCCCAGATTTTTATGACCTAAAAATATGAACAAAAAAATTGTAATAAATAAACAAGACTATATCAAACATGCACTTTACAAATGTAAAATGCAATGGAAAGGCTTTACCAACTAAATTTGTCCGTATTCTACTTTTTTTTTTAGCACCGCATCTTACTACCTGTTTAGGTTATACATCTCACATTCTACTAAATATAACTTTGATTTATCAATATCTGATTCAGAAGTAATAGCTACACCCTTCCAACACAACCCTTTCCAGCTTAGTAAAAGAGTCTATTAACCAGGATTGTGGATTTTACAACCGTACAAGTAATAATTAAGCAAAGAGAAAAAAGTTCATTGCTTATATTATCTACTTATTCTAACAACTGTGTGTTAAAAAAATGTATATTTGAGCGTTTATGCATTTATAAAATATATGTAGTATTTAAAAATTTACTTACTCAACATGACTGCCTTAAAATTATTTAAAAATGACTAAAAAAACTCAAAAATCCCATTAAATTGACATAAACCAAAAAAATTTGACCTTACGTTCCTAAATAACAAAAAATTATCCTAAATTATAAAATTTCTATAACAAGGGGATCATAAATAGAGTTTATATCCTTATTAGCACTGTATGTGACTGTCATCAAAATCCAGGCCCTGATAATTACTATGAATAGCTGCTAGGTTTGAGAAAAGAAAAATAATCACTTTTTATGGGCGACAACAAAACTTTTATGATAAAATTCCCAGACTTTTCCAGGTTTTCCAGACAACATTTAAAAAAATTCTTTACTTATTCTATTTACAATTTTTCTTTGTAAATGTCAATTTTTTTTCTGCTTATTACAATGAATAAATATTTTTGAAAACCATCCTAAACGTCAACAAATTACAAATTTTCTATTCAGTACTTAATGTTTTAGGTATTATTTGTGGTCATATGTAAATGTGTTATAAAATAAACCTTGTAGAATAATTTCATGTTAGCAGAATACTCTATCTAGACAATGCATTTTGTTAACGTCAAGAAGCAAAAGCTCTCACTTTTGTTTAAATTTTTAGGTGCAGGGTTATCAAATATTTAACTTATTTTTCTTTTCTTTTTTATTAAATTCCCTGATACTTCCCTGTTTTACCTGTCTGTATCCACCATGCTTTCCTATGTAAATTATTTCCTTTTTTTGTTTGAAACTGAATAGCTGTTATAATAAAAATATTTGAAATTTATATATTTTTAATTTAGATATAACTGCTCATGCACAGTGATAATGGTAAGAAAAAGAAACTATGAAAACAATTCTGCAAACTAACCAGTTCTCTCTCTATTCCACTATAGGTAGCGTGTCTGTAATGTGTTTGTCAATAATACCCCTCTTAGTTGCTTCGGTGGCTATATGGTCTAAGGTGTCACTCTTGCAAGCGACTAGAGTGCCAATGACAGGGAAATCTGGGTTAAAATCCTGGTCAGGTGTACTGAAGGTGGTTTTTCCTAGATGGGTTTCAACTCTCCCTCCATGCAAATGTGGGTAAATCTCCTCTAAATTTAACCTTCCTCATTACTAACTCATAGTGTAAATAGTACATATGCATATAACCTGAACCTGTATTAATTACTAATAATTAATAATTACTATAAACATTTATGAAGTGAGAATTAAGTCAACAAATCTCAGACTTACATAAAATCTTGTATTTATTTTTCTGGAGAGATTCCATAAACAATTTCCTCTTGTTTGGCGGCAAAGATTTCCACCACTTCCTGAAGCTACGTCCAAACACAATAGCTACCACTTTGGAGAGTGGTCGAATCAGGATCATAAAATAAATCCAGACACTACTTTCTTTCACTGGAGTGTGTAAAGATCTACAGGGTTGGGTTACTAATGTATGAGCTATCACATTAGAAAGGTTATTACATGATTTAATTTTTTGAGGTAGTTTAAATAGTGATAAAAATCCTATAGTGTACAATGCTTGGCTTTGTTGGGACTGTAAATGACTGGCAAATTTACTGAAAAGGTATAAAGATGACAGATTATTTGGATGTGATTTCAGTGGCAACATAGAGCTTGCCGAATGCATGTAAGATTGATTGTAGTTATATGATGTTAGCTTGCATTCATTATTTGTGAAATTTAAAACATATTTCTTGTCCAGCTGTAATGTATATTTGTGATGTGCAGAACACTTTTTGATTAATAACTCAAAATAGCGACAGTGGTTTGAACATTTTTTCAAAAGTAAAAAATTAAACATTATGAGAATTATGTATTTTAAATTAACAAACTCTATATATAAATTTTCAAGACTACCCGTATCTCATAGCTTAAGCTATGATTCTAACAATTATTTAGCAACAATGTTATAACCCATGTGATATTTCCCAAATAGCAACAATCACAGTCTTGGCCTTAGTTTGATTATTGATAAGTAGTGTGAAAACAAAATCCAATACTCTTCATGAAGAAATAAAAGTGAAATTTAATTAAATGGGGCCTTATTGCACATATATTAAAGTTAAATAGTGAAGAAACAGTATATCTTCTTTCTTCCATAATCTGAAACAAAAAAAAAGGGCATTAGACACAGTGGTGAGCTGCAGTGGGTTCACATGGGCTCACACAAGCCCAATGTAAAATTTTCCTAAAATTTGTGCGCCCATTGTTAACATTTTCGTTTCTTTATTTATGTTTACCAAAAAAAAAACATATTTTTTTTATAAATAGATATTATAACAATTTTAATGAGAACCTCATCAGTCGGCTATGGAACCAATTAGGATACCAATAAATAGCCAAGAAAATATAATGTCGCTACCAATACTATACGACAGTTCTTGGCTTTTTTTTTATAATTAAATATTATTTTATAAAGTGATTTGCATAAGATATTTAATCATTATACTAATCATAAGCCAGAATAGGTTTTAAATAATATTTTATTTTCATAAATCTGAAACTTTTTAACACCTGTGTAAAGGTACCTTATCTATTTTATATATATATATATATATATATATATATATATGAGAGATAGATAGATTATGCTGAAATGTTGCGTGGATATAGCTTGGACATCTGGTTAACATATAGGCTATACATTTTCTTTTAAAGTACAATAAAATTTATGTTTATCATATATTTTCTCTTAGGCCTGTGATCAATGTTGTATTCTCTTGTTGAATGTAGAACTTATTTTTTTCTGTCTTACTTGATTAACAACTCAACTGCAATCTAAAGAGTATTACAGAATACATACAAAGAGAAGCTTCCATAATCCAAAGAGAAACTATATTTTGTGTTGAATATTTTGTATTCATATCAAAATCTTTATTTGATTTGATCTTACATTTACAAACTAAATATTTAGACAAGTATATAATTTCTCCCACTAAAAGGTATACTTATGTGAGTCTCACGCTTTTGAACCCTTGACCACCACTTTAATTAACACTAAAGGCAAGAAGAAAATACTAAGATTTGGCATATATTTACATGCTGGTGAAAACATTGGGGCGTGTATCTCGGATTTATTATCTTTAATTTTACATTACATTTTGAGTTTGATGCATTGTATGGAAGGGGATGGGAGAAATGGTCAGTGTTTTTGCAGTTTTTTATATTCAAACCTTTATTTGGTAAAATAAATCAAATAATTCTCCTGAAGGAATATACAATTTTCTTCACATGGTGACATCAACAAATCTTGAATAAGTGTCAAGAGTGTCTAGAAATTTAATGGATATTTTTTCCCTTCATTTAAAAGGTTTCTCATCTACTGCCGCTATGTTCATGACAGATATTCAAGCACTTACAATATCACTATGTGTATAAATATAAACTCAATGTTTCTACCGAAGTAATAATTTTTTTATTTTGGCAAAAAAAAAAAGTTCTACTAAAACAACTACAAAAACATTTGCCTTTTATCACGCCCACTCTACCCCACATTATCTCAAATGATGATATATGTGGATAGGTCCAAAACCAGAAAACATATTATGGGAATAGCTCAGTATATGTACTCTGAGAAAGTTGAGAGTGTGACACAGGTACTTTTTTTAACTTCTATATAATATATTTCTAGCATTACTCTTACGAATGTGTGACTATTCTCATGAGTATCTCAAAACCAAGAAAAATAGCAAACTGAAGCTTAGAAAAGACCTGCGTAGTCAAAGAAACATAAAGGTGTGCTTCTCTTATTTGTTACATTGTCTTTTAAAATTATAGACATTACTCAACTCGGGATTTAGTAGACTCTCTTGTAGTGAACATCCAGCTGACCTAAATAATGTGTTCTAATTCACAAACATATCAATAAGGCTTGTAGATTAAAAACTGTGTTTATTATGAACAATCAACTTTGGTTTTAGTGAACCTTAATTCTAGCAATGTAACTCTTTGAAAACAAACCTATAATGGTGTTTGAGCTTAAGACTTGAAAAAGTGTGGGCCTATAGCCTGAACAGGTAGTAAAATGTAGCTAAAGATAAACCTTAAAAAACTGTGTCTATATCAGAGTTCTTATTTTGGTAGCACATGGAGCAACTGAAATTATGGAATGATAATTGGACGAAAGGCTGACTGAGGCTTAAGCTTCATAATGCGGTTTCAGCAAGCAAAGACAGGCAGGTTACTATGATGTATTACTTTTGTCAACAACACATGGAGGAGTGTGGCAAAGGCCACTATTCAGAACTGCTTCCGGCATGCTGGTTTAGCTAATGAATGTGTGACTTTTGTTGCAGAGGATGAAATGTCACTTAAGGAACTACTATAATTCATCACTAATTGTTCTTTTGAAATCAAAGATCTTATATATATATATAATGAAGATTTTTGTTTGTTTATAGCACCACGCCTTACTACCCTTTCGAGCTATACACTTAAATACTAATTATGCTAATGTGTAAGGAATGAAGAAGACTAGACAATAGAGGAAGTGTACCCATATTTTATTAGAAGGAGAGTGTAAAACCAATAAGGAGACTCAATCAAAATTCAAACCCTGATTTCCCCATAATCAGCAGTAAAAAAAAATCCTAAAATAATATAGTAAAACTCTTCTCGTAAGGTAGAAAATTGGAATATTTACTTACATACATGTATAGGGACAGCCTTAAATAACTAGAAGAGTCTGAACATTTATAATTTCAAAACAAATATTGGTTGATTTGGGTTAGGGGTTGAGTTGTGAATGTAAATTTACAAAAACTAAAGAAAAAAAAATGGTGTGATAGGAAATTGAAATTTGTCAGGAAAGTGGATGGGCTATTCTAAATAACCACAGAAGTATGTAAGTTTTTTTTTTAATATTAAAACTAAGATTTGGAAAATTGGAGTGTAATCTCAAAAACTAATACTAATAAAAGCTTCTAGGTGTAGTAAAAAATTGAAATATTTTAATCATTTAGGTACAAAAACCACCAAAAAGAATAAAATAATATGGAAATTTTAAATTTGAAAATTGGATCCAAAAAATAGAGGGCTAAAATTTCACTTTTTTTTTTTGTAGTAGGTAGTCGAAAATTAAAACTCTGCAAGCACCCATCTGTCTATTTAACAGCCTATATATCATGCTCTTTGTTAAACTATGATGTTCTTTGATCCAATATGTTTTTGTAACAATGTATATAATTTATTTCCTCATCTAATGACCACTCTGGATTGTGTTTGTTTATGAACTCAATTTATGCACTGATTAATGTTTGTTAGTTTCAAAGATTGTTTTTAAAGTTCATTGGTAAAAATATTTGGTTTAGGATTGTTGTGGTTATCTTGATATTGTAAAAGAATAAATTATCTAAAGGGTGCAGTTGATTTAGTTTTGATATATGTTTGCATGAGTTATTCGAACAGTTCTAAACATCCTAGAAATCTAAGATTTGGAATTCTGATAAGTAATAGGTTAATGTTTTCTAGAAATACCAAAAAATGGAAATTGAATGTGGTGGATTCAAAATAGCATATAAGATTACGCCAGAAATGTTGAACATGAATGAGTACTTATATTAACTGTAAATTGTTACTATATAACTTTAATTTATTTTAACTCTTTAACAACTATTTATGCTGTCACTTTTTACTTTCTCGCTATCTTACAGGTAGAGAAAGTATTGTCATCGTCAAAAAAATTGAACTCAAGATTTTGATTAATCTTGAAGTTTCATGACCCCTCAAATCCGAGAAAGTGGTTTTTGAATTTCCGTCTGTCTGCCTGTCTGTACCTCCGACTAGAGCCTAAACTATTTTACCGATCGGGCTAATACTTGGTATCTAGGGTTTTCATAGAGTTGCCTCGAGGGGTTTTTTGAATTTGATATCTAACCCTAAAATTAAGGGTAGTTTACAAAAGGGTAAAAAGATAAAAAGTCTATTTTCTCAAAATCGGCTCTAATGATTTTGATTAAATTTCATAACTAAACATTTATAAATATTCTAAACAAAATGGCTACCCTCAATATTTCGGCAAGATGACTTTAAGGGCTCTAGTCTGATGCGTAAATTTTCATTTTTTATCATATTACCGAAACTCTTTGAGATATGAAATTACTTATCATTAAAAATATGTAGATCTATTTATAATACAAATATTTTATTCTAAGCATATTTTTATAAAACCAATAACTTTCAAGCTATACGTAAATATTTATATTTTATAACTATTTGAACACATAAAAAATCTAAGCCGAAATGTTGAAGGATGTCAACGTCTCATGACCCCCCAAACCCTAAAAAGTGGTCTTTGCAATGCCGTCTGTTTGTGTGTCTATTTAAACTTAAAATTAAGAGAAGTTTAATAAAGGGCGAAAAGAGAAAAAAATCAATTTTCTCAAAATCGGCTCTAACGATTTTGATTAAAATTCGTATCTAGGTGTTGATTATGATTATAAATAAATTGGCTACTTTCATTTTACCATGAAAATGAATCTTAGGGTACTTTACAGAAGCGAAAATTTCCGTATCTCTGCAACTATTTAGATACTAAATAACTTATCATGGCAAAATTGTAGTACTATTAAAAATTAAAAACTTTTGTATGAAATATATTTTTATAGAACCAACAGTTTCTGAGATATTGGCAAATATATAAATACAATTTTGTGAGCTTTAGTTGTAAAGAGATACTACTTAAGTTTTAATGCAATAATTCTCCAATGCCATAGAGTAATTAAATATAAGTCTCTCAAAATGTTTATGTTATTTTTCCTTAAACCTCTTAGGAGAAATGTTTGTACAACAATGATCTATCTCCATTTTGGACTCAATAGTCAATATTTATATTTTTTATTAGTCAAAATTTATAAATGAGAATTTAATAGCAATGCAAGGACATGAAGATGTGCAACACCTAATAAAATGTCAAAAATTTTAACCGAAGTCGGATTTTAATGTGAAGTGTTGACCCTTGTGGACCTAATATTGTCTTTTTTATAGGTCCAAACATACAAAAATAAAATTATAAAATTTAAAACCAGGACTCAAAAAATGTTTTACATAAATACTAGTGGATCCGACAGACGTTGTCCTGCCCGAACTTAGCTTTTCGTTTGGGTGGCATAATTGATTTCGATAATAAAACAAATACTATGTGATCATCACAATTACAAATTCACAATGAACTCCAATTAGTGAGTAACACAAATATTACAAATTCAATGTTTGTCAAGACAACATACAAAATAAAACATCTTTTCATTTTTGGCATTTCGCCCACAACTCCACAAATATCAGCTGTATCGAAAAACAAACATAACTATGAATTATTCTCAGAAGTTCAATTATTCTTGAACTTTTCAAAAGGTTTTAATGGTCAATTATTGATGAACTTATGATTTTTTCAACAGTCAATTATTGATGAACTTATGATTTTTTTAACGGGCAATTATTAATATTATATTCATTATAAATATTGGGGGGTGGTGGTGGTGGTTGGGGGGGTGAAATTTTGAAGTACATGTTCTGATATGCAAAAAATCTAAAAAAAAAAAAATCCCCTCCAAAAAAATTCCCTAATTTTTTTTTTTTAAATCCTAGAACCCGATTGCAGCGCCACCTACTGGGTCCAATTGTGAATCTAAACGATCCACGGACCCACTCAAACACACACAAAAAATTTCATCAAAATCGGTCCAGCCGTTTAGGAGTAGTTCAGTGACATACACACGTACAGAAGAATTTTATATATATTAAGATAAGATAGTGTAATTTATGCTTGGGTTTGCTAGTGTGTATTATTTCGTTTCACATATATTACGAGTTTTGAGTAAATATCTCCATTTTTAAACAATAGAGCAAGAAAGTCCGTACAAAGTTTCATACCATTTATTTTTATTAGCAACAAGAGGCAAGAGTTTAAAATATTCTATATAGAGAAGTTAATCTTAAAGAATTGTCAGCATTTAAAATATGTTCAGATTTTATCTTTATTTTAGTTTTGCATTTTGTAACACAATTTAAATCAATAAAGGATTAATATTTGGTTACATTTCCCCCTGTTTAATTTTATATACTAAAGATAACAAAGTTACTTTATAGATGACCTGTGCAAAGAACAGGTTGGTACCCTAGCTAGCTTAGAATAATATTTTTTTTTTTAATATGCTTTTAGTAAACAATGTTAAAACATTTTTCTTTATCATCTATTAATATTTCCTTATTTTAAAATCAACTAAAAAATAGAAAAAATATAAGCACATTGTTCAAATTTTCACAGGTTACCACTGATTAGACCAATGAACATTGTTAGGGATGGTTTAATATTTTATCATATTTCAAACCTTTTAATTTTTGAGTTTAATGAACATGTCTTCTTTGATTTATACATAATTTTTTAAATCTCTAACATATGAATATAAAAAGAATTAAAAACCTCATTTTGCAATAAATCACACAAATACCTCAGGAAGAGATCAAAATTCTGATTTACCATTAGAATCAAACCTGCTAATAATAGAGTAACCCCCTTATGGGTGTGCAAACGGTGTGGCTGCTCAGGGCCCCACAATTTGAGTTGGGGGGGAGAGGGAGTGTGATGGGCTATGCTTGCTTAGGTGACAGAGGGAAAAAACAAGTTGGGGTGGGAAACTTTTGCTTGTAAAACCAAATAAAAACATATTTATGTGATTATATTTATTGAACAAGTGAACTGAGCATTCAGTTTTAACTATACCAATTTGCATTTATCTGTCTGTGGTGGATATGAAACTAGCCACAGTTGTTCTTTGTATCTTCATAGAGATCAATTTCTTTGGGGGGAGGGGGGGGCAGGAATTGAGCAAAGGGTTGGGGAGAAATCAACCCTTATATGTATAAAACACGGCTTCTAGCATTAGCATTAATCATCACACATATTTATATTTTAGGGGACCCAGTAATTATTATCCAATTGTTGTATTATGTTTATTAATAAGCTGAAGTATGAGCAATTACATGAAGAAAAATGCTCATAACTGCAACTTTGTGTTACTTAAAATAAGTTTTTCAATATTATAACGTTATTCTATCTTATAAAACAATAATGTATTTCACTTTAACCTATGGTATTATTTAACCTAATCTTCTAATTATTATTTTGAATGGTATTTACAATTGTTTTAAATTTTATATCACTATATATTTCTTCCAGTTATTCACTAATGATTGTCAAACATTCAATGACAGGTACTGCAAGTGTAGATAAGAGGTACACTCAAAATTTTTGCATGGTGCACAATACGATACTGATTAACCGGCGTCTAAGCCTGCATAGACTCGAAACTGGCAGAGTAATCCCTAGCCTTTGATGTTCTGTAGTCAGCCATGAGGGACTTAGCCCCCACCCCCGATTTTAACCAGGCCTCGTGCTCAGCTCCTCTAGTTTGTTTATAGAATAATCATAACAACCTCGCAACATTAGTTTTGTCATTCACAACTCATAACATACTTAATTACACAAACTCGCCTTCCAATTGAGGCCATGCGGTTACACTACCTGAGATTTCTTTTAAGAGATTCTAACACATTTTTGAATATCTTAACTCCCTTCCCGCTGTTGAAAAAAATCATTTTCCTACACTACTCTACACTTTGTAATTCTAAAACCTTATGACTCGACATTTGTTATAGTGTGAGCTAAACTGATTGGCAATGTCACGCTGACACTAGACAAACTAGCTGGGTCAGCTGGCATCTACTTACTTTCTTGAACATATACAATGAAGTTATAATAACAAACAAAAGTCCCACACTCAGCATAACATAACTAGCAACAAGTAAATTGTTAGTGTATATTTCTGCAATTTTTGTTTTAGCTTGGCCAGTCAATTTATTAAAGCCCATTGTCGAACTACTAGAGATCACGTAATTGTCCAATTCCTCCTGTAAATGTGTAGAATAAACCAAATAAGAGAAATTACTACTTTCCCTCCAAACCACAATTTTTAACGCTGGGAATCTCATAGCATTCCACTGGCTCTTAACCTTTAACCTGCCTTGATGAATGGCAAGAAACTTAAAATGCCTTCCTATCAAGTCACAATCTGAAATATTTACAATCTTCCCTGTAAGAGTTAAAGTTTTGGTTATCGAAGGAGTAGGACTTGCACGTTCTTTACAAAAAAAATGTGACCTCAGTATCTTCTGGTACAACATATAACCATCCTGCTGCTATTCGTTTGAAAACAGGATTCTTTAAGACACTTATTTTTCTTTTACATGATCTAGTATTACCTTTAGACATAAACAAATTGAAAACACAATTTTCTACATTGCTATCCAACAACATTAAATTATTCGAACAAATAACCAAATCCCGTCCTTTACATTCTAAAAAATAACTCTGATCGAGTGATCGGAAATACTTTCTGTCTCTGCTGATTAAAATTACCTCCTCTATATCAAATTCTATATAAGTTCCCATTTTGTTCCAAGCTACTGGAATAGTATGGATGTTATACTGCTCAAAAATTCCTTCTCTGGTTAACAATGGTACATTAACAATTACGTGCAAATCTCCCACATGAATGGCATTTACTAAGCTCCTACTGTAAAAATCAATATATATAAATCGTCTTCATGGGGTGTATCATTAAGAGTGGCAGTTGAATGTTCTCACTTACCAGTGTAAGGAATTTTAAGAACAATTCTGGTACTATAAGCATGCTGCTCAACCGATTCCTTGAACTAGTCTCCAAAGCATACCGGAAATTACTCAATTTCAACCGAACAATAATCAACCCTTCCGCGACACTTAATAGAAACCCATTCAAGTCTGCATGTGAGGTAAGGATATGCATCCCCCTAAATAAAGAATTTATACTAGCATTATACTATATATACAGCTTTTGGTAATGTTCAATATAGCTTTGCACTAATTGGGTGATGAACCGGCATTGTTTAATATTTTTTCCTGTCATCCCTTCATTAGTATTAATTGGTTCTTATGATCTATTAATAATCCCTCCTGCTCCTGATCCAACTGAGCTTTTTTTTCCTTTAATAGGGACAAATCTTTGGAGTCTAAGGTTCCAAACAAACTTTTAAGACCTTACCCCCTAAATCGAACAAAGATATTTCCTTGTGACACGTCTTGGTTGGCACCAAGTTAGCTAGGCTTCTCAATTCTACGTTAGATTTATGGAAAACCTCCCTTGACTGTTCTATAGTGAATTTTGGAAATTACTCGACCAAGTATAATTTTCATTAATTCCAAAAAATTGCCCAATACCTAATTGTTGAAGTATTTTAATTGCCTCTTCTAACTTCTTATATTCATCTGACAACAGCTTTAGGCTAAAATATAAAACTATCTGAAAACTATTTTCTGACAGCGGTATTTCCCTCACATATTCAAACGCTATCCCTGAATCTGTGACTGGTTTCGGATGGGTTCGAACCAACTTCCCTAACCACAAAAGTACTATAATTAATCCTCTAGGAATAATAGTTAAGGTACACAATACACAACATATGACAGATTACAAAAAAGAGATTCTTTTTCTTTTTAACATCACAAAACCATCAAAAAGTTTAAAATGCTTCTTATTCCTTCGCTATCCAACATTCTTTACTGCTGAGTAACACATTTTCCAACACTTGTCAGCTGCGAGCAAATATACTCATGATATTTCGCTACACTTGGTACATTTCTCTTTCTCAGAACACACTCACTTCTTCGTTGATAACTGATCACGCTGTCTTAGTGAATATCAATTTGAAAGTGTCTTAGGGTGAGTTCCCACTCGTTGGGTTGTTGATGTCAGCGAGGTACCTCTTCTGTTTCTTATGAAGCTCCTGGTTGATAGGTGTCTTCCTCGGTCTCCCTAGTGGTTGTGCTTCTGGATTTGTGGACAGAACTGGTCTAGGATTTCCTAAGCACAAATAGTTTAAGCTTCCCTACATTAACTACTATTGAGCGATAAGGAAGCTGGATTCTTACTGCAACCTTACTCAGGACTTCTAAAATTTGAAAAGGACCTGTGAACTTTGTCAAAAATTTCCTAACCTGGTTGTCCCTCAAAGTGGTCTTCGTCAAACAGACCCAATCCACGACTCCCCAAAGTGGTCTTCGTCAAACAGACCCAATCCACGATCCTCAAGTGGTCTTCGTCAACAGACCCAATCCACGACATGATAGTATTGGTTGCACTTTCCTATCAGGTTATTCCTGTAATTAGTATTTGTAGTTCGTCCTTGCCATTTCGTTCTTGTAGTTTAGTCAGTTTTTCCTCTTCTTCAGTCCGGTCAAAAGGTAAGCCCTCCTTAACAGTTCAGCTGGAGTAGTGTAACTCTGGTCATTATTCCTCGTACATCCTTAGTCAAATACTAACGTCATGAGTTTAACACATACAGATGGTTTTTTCTATACTTGTAATTTTTACGACGCTTTCCCTGGAACTGCAAGTCTTCAGTTCGCTTTCCGCGTGTTCCCTTCCAAGGCTGTCTTCCAGTCATCATCTATGTCACTTTCACTTGATCGATGCAATTCGGTTATTTTGTGGTTCCTGGATATTCAACCCCTATACCCCATAGGCCATTTCTACCTTCCAGATATCTCCAATCTTGTGTCTACACTGCACAATACTTGAATAGGTCTCACATTTTCCCTTTTGAAATGCAATCAGATAGGCTTCCTACCTATCCTCCAGCCACTCAAACCTCCAAATTTCTTTGGCACTTTCATTACGACCCTAAGAACTTTCCTCGTGCCTCTTCTGCCCCACAACATAAACTTGTGCCCTGCTATCACTAGAAAACGATATTTTTTCCCTTGAAAAATACATGCTAACACTAATTCACTAGTGCATTCTTGCTCTTCTACTGACAATGTGGCAACAATTCTCGTTGAGGACCGTAGTGCGTGGCTTCTACGACAACTTTCTCATTTGAGTGATGGCTAGCTTTCCCAAAACACCGTCTCGCTAGATGCCCTAAATTACTGCATCTAAAACACTGCTTTCTCTCCAATATTGATGACTGCTGTCTCCCCTTGCCAGATCTGCAATCCCGCATTATATGACCTTGCTTTTTTACATTTGAAACAAGGCTTCCCTTTATGAAAATTCTTCTACCACTGCTTTCCTCCCTCTCTTGAGGTCTATGATCAACTTCCACAACGTCTATTGCCCTTTCTACTGCTTCTCTTGACGTCTTAGGTTTTGCTAACCTAGTAAATTTACCTATTTCTCCGACAAGTCCACTTAAAAAAGCATCTAGAGATCTCTGGTCAGTCTCGAATCGAATTACTTCATTCTGGACTGGCTCATCTCCTAATCCATACGTACTAACGATAATTTTCTTAATCCTGTCTGCAAAGCATTCTGCACTTTCTCCTCTAAAGTTCCTAATTTTATTCAGCTGTTCCCTTAAAAAACCGGCTTGTTTTCTTCTTCCTGAAACTATCCACCAAGGCTCTCTTCAATCTCTCAAAAGTGACTGTTACCATACAGCTTGTAAAGTCTGTTCACCGTAGGAATTGTTTTCTGAAAGGCCTTTTTCCCTACCAGAAAGCTATTATATAGTAGTATATTGGTAGGAAAAAAGACCTTTCAGAGAGTAATTCCTACCGTGAATGGAGTATATCTGAAATAGCAAACTCCAACGCCTCTCCTCCTAACCGTAGTTTAGTTACTGCACTTAGCTACATCTGTCTATCCAGATATAATTGATGCTTGAGATATATTCTCGAAAAACACTAAGATGTTGTCTACTGCTTTCCCATGAAGCACTGGAATGGTCGGCAACAATGTGAAATTCCTAACCACTGCTATTGGTTCATTTTCATACTTATTCTTCCGAGCCGTTTCTAGCCTAACATTCTTTGCTTTTACTCTATCCAGCTCCTCTGCTAGTTGGTTAATAGCAGTTTGTAGGTCAACCTTCAGCCCCATAACTTCAACTAAAGCCATTGTAATCGTGTTTAAGAATTCCTACCTTCGTTCTACACAGCTCCTCTTCACAACTGGTGATGCACCGCTGATGGTTTGAGCCTCCTCTTCACTGAGTCCTGGTACAGCGTCCTCGTTCCTCCGAAACATATCTATTGTTGCACGACGCGGTTGCTTTACAGTCTTTCACTACCTAAACGCTTCTTGTAATAGTACTATTTTTAAAAAAACCTAGATCGCCACTTCTGTCAACAAAAAGTCTGAAGTCTATAATGCAATTTCAGACACCAATTGTCACCACCCCCTCTTGTATCTTTGTGTGTGGGCCTGGAATCTGTCAGGATGTCTGTGGCCGTGGTTAAGGGGGAGGTGATATTGAATACTTGTGTGGGTTAGTGATTGACGTTAGACTTGGCTTTTAAAGAGGTTTATTAATACTACTAAATCTATTACAAATGTGATGTTAGAAGTGAAGTTAAAATGAAAGAACTTAAAGAATATTAGGTAATGTGTGACAAAACAAGGTGTTATAAGGTTTACCCAATGGCCTGTCTGACTCCTAGGTGGTCCCTACACGGTCGCCGAAACAGGTTCCCTGGGCTCGAGCCGCAGCCCCCGAGACTGGTATCGATGAATTGACGTCTTAGCCCACGTAGACCCAAAACAGGCAAAGTGAACCCTAGCCTTTGATGCTCTGTAGTCAGCCACGAGGAGCTCAACCCCCATCATTTTAACCGGGCCTCCAGCCTGGTTTCTCACTAAAGTTATGTACAGATTGGACGATTATCGGCCGACGCGAGTCGCTTGACAAATTTCTCGATCAAGTCAGGCCACCGACTTTTCCAAAACAAAAGTCTCCACCGATTGTGCCTGTCCATATAGAACAGCAACATTCACTGCCGACACTTACTTAAGTTCCTCTAGTGATTGCAATTTGATGGATCCCTTAACCACTGCTGGCATCGGGGCCGCTTTTATTGCAATTAAAAAATGAAAAAAAAACGCGCAATTGATCGCACTGCATCCCCCTTTTGTTCCTGTCGCGATATGCTTTGGAATTAACTTGCCACAGAGCAGTGGCTGAATGAACAGTTCTATTAAACGTAGACGATTTTCTTGCGTCCACATTATTCTATGAAAAAAATAATCAAAACATACGTGGCAATTAGGTATTTTATAGCATGTACAAGTTAACTTAAATTATCATTATTTTTAACTCAATTTATTACCTGGCCGGAATCAGGTTGTAACCTTCAAAATAGCAAAAATTGATTTTTATATGATTATAATTACTGCAGATATCTATTTAAATATAGGGGTGTGCAAAGGCAACTTTTTTAATGCGAAGCGTAGCTTGAAACTTGCGAAAAAAGTCTAAGTCGAAGACCTACATTAATAATTAATGCACATCAGATTACTGATAAGCTTAGTAAATTATCAATAAAGTCTTAATATTTACTTACGTCGTGGAGCTGATAAAATTATTTTGCAAACTTTACATATGCATGTATTTTCATTTGCATTTTTATGGTAATAATTATAAATTAAATTCTGTTTTTGTTTCCCACTTTCCATATCAGCCATTTTGAGTAATAAAGAAAACGCGAAGAAGCTATTAAAAACTTCTGTGACAAAATGCACTTGTAAATTTTTCATAGATAATTTCATATAGATAGAATATTATAGACTAAACATTAGACGTGAGCTGGGATGATAGCACAACAGCTAAGGTGATTTCTCTGCTTCATACCAGTGACCTTGGTGTTATTTCTTTATATGTATTTTTATTTTTTACAAAATTATGTTGGTGATAGTGAATATAATATATTAACACTTGCCTGCTTTTGATTTATGTTTACATTATGGTAGTTAAATTACCAGTTGGTGCTAGAATTCTGTTTAGTAACAGTTTTAAAATTATCAAATATTGAAATATGTAATATTTAGTATGATAAGATTAAATCATTTGATAATTTATCCCAGTTTTATCCTTCCATCGAAATTTATCGAATACTTGAAGGTTATTGTAGATGTCGAAGTCAAAACCAAAGGAGATTTGACCTTTGACTTTGAATTAGACTTTTCGAAGCTTCGCACACCATTATTTAAATATAAATATTTTATATTTGTGTATAAATATTTGTATATGTTTAAATATATTCAAATATAAATACTGTATTTAAAATATTTGTTGATTATATACAATTATACTAACCAAAATATTGAGATCAGGGTGTTGACTGCTCACTTGCATATAGACTCAAACAAACAAAAGTCGGCCGACTGACATCGCTGCGTACACATTGAGAATGTTTTCCATTCCGGATGGAAGACTCAACGACAGCAACATTCTTTTGATAATTCGCCGCTCGGCAGTAGGTCGATTCTGGCTCCGCCCACTCGATGACAAATATCGTCGGGCAACATCGTCCAACGACTCACGTCAGCCGATAATCGTCCAATGTGTACTTAGCTTTAGGAATGCTGACAACACTTTAGTGGTCAGCTACTCTAGTTTATTTGTTTATAGAATAATCATAACAACCTCGCAACATTTGTTTTGTCATTCACAGCTCATAACATAAAATATTACACAAACTCGCCTTCCAATTGAGGCCGTGAGGTTACAATAATAATATTTTATATAAAAACTAGTTTTGGTAGTTTAATTTTGTAATATAAAGTTTAACTATTCTTTGCTCCTAAGCTTATTTGTTTATGATAATTTTCATATAGTCTTATAAATGTTTTAATTTATTTATTTTATTTGAGGTATTTAAAATTCACTTTCTGAATCAACTGATTATTAGAGCACATAATAATTTCATTGATATACCACAATCAACATTGGAATTACAGCTTTACTTCCTCTCCAAAGGAAGTTTTTATGAATTTTTATTGCTCAAGAAAAATCCACCAACCCTGGCTGGGTTTGAACCCATAAACATCAGAACGTTTTAATTAAATATAATTGTAGTAGCATAAAATACTTGTGCTTCTACTAATACTTTTTTAAGAATATGTGAAATAAAAAAGTTGTCCTTTCAAAATGATTGTAAATATATAAAGTAATCAAATCAAAGTATGTTTATAAACACTTTCATCACAAAATTGAATATTATTGTTAGAGGTTAAAGTCAATGCTTCTAAAATAGGTTGTACAAGTGATCAGGTTAAACTGTAAGCACATATGGCACAAAGGACAAAATAATAAACACTATCATAATTTGAGGCTGTTTTCAAGAAAATTATTATTTATGAGGTGGCCACTAGCTGGATTTGCCTGCATATTATGTTGCCAAAAATCTTTGGACACCACAAGGACACTTAAAAAGCGCTAGAAAGGTATTTCATTCAAGGGTACAAGTTTGTGTCTAAGGGCCCGCAACACATTAGCTAGTGTTCAGGTGCCAAATAAGATAAACAATTGTAAACACACACATAGCGTATAGCCCGGATTGGAAAAACATAACATTAAGTACACCAAGATGATGCTTCTGTAGTAAATGGTGCAGTCCAAGTTGAGTTACCTCTAACCAAAGTTGTTGTTTATTGTAAGCCAATTAGGTGCTAATTGTGGACCAATAAGAAAGACAATAAAACACGCTGCACAGCATAAAAATAAACCCATGTAAAAACACAGCCAGTGTGATGTGAGAATATTTTTATTTGGCTCTAAACAAAAATGTGTTATTGGAAATTCTGTATTATTTTTGGGTAAAACAATTTCAAGAATGTAGAATAGCTAATGACTTATTTAAATATAGAATATAAATAACACTTTTTCAAACTTTGAATATGTTCACTAAGATAAAACAAATTAAGGCTAAGTAGATATCAGATATATGATACCCCATGATAATGCCTAAAAGCAGGGTGTGGATCCCCCAGGGGTCATATGGTATTTCTCAGGACATTATACCATGGATAAAGCAATTCTATGTGTCAACCAGGTTGACAACTCTACTGTAATTCTGTTACCCTTAATTTTTGTTTTACCCGCTTTGGTGGCCACGTGATCTAACGCACTACTCTTGTTGTAGGCTAGACTGCCGATGATGGGGAGATTGAGGTTTGAATCTTGGTCAGGTGTACTGAGGGTGGTTTTTCCAAAATGGTTTTCCCCTCCCCCTATATGCAAATGCGGGTACAATTCCCTAAATGTAACCTTCTTAATCCCAAAATCATTAGCATAATAAATAAATAAGCGTATAACCCGAACAAGTAGTAAGACGCGGTGCTAAAAAAAGTTTTAGCACCAAGTCTTACTACCCGTTCGGGTATTGCGTTTCAGTGTTACTCTTTTAATAACACACTGTTTTACATTAGTATTTGTGGCATTTAAATAGCAGCGAAAGGATAGGGTAGGATAGAAACATGTTTAAGTGATGTGTATTTATACAGGTATGAGAGTAGGATACTATATTCTTACTACATAATAGATTTATTATGAACCATTTATTTCAATCATCAATAACATTTAACCTTTTATCTAACGTAACCTTCTAAGACCTAGCCCACTAATTATGGTGTATAGCATATTATATAAATACTCATTACAATTTTCATTTTTATTATGTCTCTACACACTGAAGAAATCAGCAGGAAATACTACATCGAATACATGGTGAGTGATAATTCTAAGCCTCCTGTATCTGCCACTTTTAAATCTGGTATTATTAAAGCTAAAAACAAAATACTAAATAAAAAACTATTGTTTCTGATATTCTACCATTTCATATTACAAACAATAAATATGACATCCCAAGGTATCCCATGAGTGTGCAATACACAAGAAGAATACAAACAAAACCAGTAGATCAAGAATTTCCACAATCAGAGTACCAAATAAATGGTACGGCGCACCGCACAGACTTTCTCTCTCTTTCTATAAACTCGTAGATTTCTGAACGGAATAATGTACATTGTATCATCACCACTCCTCACAAGAACACGCATAAAATAATATACAATGATATAGAATCAATGAGAAAAGAAGCGCATCTTTGTCCAACTTAGAGCATTTCAAACAGTTTAATGTCTTCCACAAGGGTCAACACTTCGTATTAAAATTTCGATTTCTGGTTAAAATTTTAACATTTTAAAAGGTGTTGCACATCTTCAAGTCATCGCATTGATATTTAATTATTCATTTATATATTTTGACCAATAAAAAATGTAAATATTAACTATTAAGTCTAAAATGGAGATAGATCATTGCTGTGCAAACATTTCTCCTAAGAGTTTTAAGGAAAAATAACATACTTTTTTTAGATACTTACTTATATTTAATTACCCTATAGCATTGGAGAATTATTGCGTTAAGACTTAAGTAGTATATGTTTACAACTTAAGATCACAAAATTGTATTAATATATTTGCAAATATCTCAGAAACTGTTGCTTTTATAAAAAATATATGTCAAATAAAATAATAGTAATAATAATATTTAGCACCGCGTCTTACTACCCGTTCGGGTTATACGCTGTCAAATAAAAGTTTTTTTTATTTCTAATAGTCCTACAATTTTGCAATGATTGTTTAGTTTCTCAAATAGTTGTGGAGATACGGAAATTAACGCTTCTGTAAAGTACCCTAAAAATCTTTTTCATAGGAAAATGAAAATGGCTAGTTTATTTATATATCTTAATCAACGCCTAGATACGAATTTTAATCAAAATCGTTTGAGCAGATTTTGAGAAAACCTATTTTTTTTCTTTTCGCCCTTTATAAAACTACTCTTAATTTTAAGTTCTAATAAACACACAGACAGACGGCATTGCAAAGACTATTTTTTTAGAGTTCGGGAGGTCATGAGATGTCAACATCCATCAACATTTCAGGTTAGTTTTTTTTACGGTCGCAATACTTAAACTTGAATGTCCAAAAAGTTAAAAAATATATACATAATTGCGTATAAATTGAAAGTTATTGATTTTATAAAAATATGTTTCAAATAAAATATTTGTATTATAAATATATATACATATTTGTAATGCTAAGTAATTTCATATCTCAAATAGTTTCAGAGCTATTATAAAAAATGTTAATTTACACATCAGACCGGAGCCCTTAAAGCTATTTTGCCGAAATATTGAGAGTAGCCATTTTGTTTGGAATGTTTATAAATGAAATTTAATCAAAATCGTTAGAGCCAATTTTGAGAAAGTTGACTTTTTCTCTTTTTGCCCTTCAGTAAACTACCCTTAATTTTAGGGGTAGATACCCTAGATATCAAGTTTTAGCTCAATCGGTAAAATAATTTAGGCTCTAGTTGGAGGTACAGACAGACAGACAGACAGACGGACGGAAATTCAAAAACCACTTTTTCGGATTCAGGGAGTCATGAAACGTCAAGATTCATCAAAATCTCGAGTTCGATATTTTTGACGATCACCTGTAAGATAGAGAGAAAGTAAAAAGAGACAGCACAGGAAACATGAGTGACAATGAACAGTAATAAAAAAATTCACATTCAACATCAAAGACGCTGCCCTCACAAAATTGTAAATCAGAAATATAAACATTACAACAACAATTACCAAACAACAACACTCATTAAGACATCAGAATTTTTCAATTCATTGAAATCCGCAGTCAAACTAATACAGGAAGCCATCACTCTTTTTTATCAAATCAAAGTTTTTAAAAAAGCAAGGTTTCAATTTGTTACATTTCATTGTTGTAGGATACATTCAAATAAGAGTTGACTACAGCAGGTGGACAACAATATTGATGATGTATCACAGGACCTTTTTATGTGTTGTGTCAACACTGGTGACATGACATTGTGTAACAGGCTAAGCTCATCTAATGTCCGGCAAGCTTTACGGTAAACTTAATCGTTTGTGGCAAGGAAGATTATGTTAAGTTAGGTTGGATTAGTTTATAATTCAAAGCATAAAAAAACAGATTAGGCCTATATCATAAAATGTGTGCTATTGTGTTTTAGTGGTATTTTATTTCCCTTACTATATCTTTAAGCTAAAATTTTATTATATTGTGTTTAAGATTTTAGCCATGTGTGACAGGTAATTTATTGTCTAATACAAGAAACCAACAGTCATAATTTTGATAATGTCAAATACCTTTTGTGTTTATTGTTTGCTATTGTTTTCAATGTAAAAATAAATGTATTGATAGAAGAAGAGAGTAGTTGGACTATTGCAAGGAATTAGGTAGTATCAAAAGAGGCGAAGATGGCTGTAGGCCTATATAAAAGTGTGTTAATGCCAATGCTGTTTTAAAGATGTGAAGCATGGGTTTGTCAGGAGAAACACAAGATCATGGTGAATGCGGTTTGAATGAGATAGGCCTAGCTAAGAAATGTAGCTTATGTTGAAAAACAAACATGGACCGAGTCAGTAATGAATGGGTGCTGAAGGAGTGTTGTTTGGAAAGGAATCCAATAGGTCATGTGAAAGAAGTGTCTTAGGTTGGTTTGGGCATATTTAGAGAATAAGTATGGATTGAGTGACGAAACAAATAGGGCCTATATAAAGGTAAAGTGTATGGATCAAAAGTAAGGGGTAGGCCATATAAGACGTGGCTAAATGTTGTAGATTAAAAAGAGAAATATTAAGAGTTGTAAGAATAAAAGAGCATGTATGACTTTGTGTATGGATGTTGTTATAATAATAATAGCACCACGTCTTACTACCCGTTCGGGTTATACGCTTATGTACTAATTACTTTAATGGGTTAGGAATTGGGAAGGGTGAATTTAGAGGAAGTGAACCCACATTTGTGTGGAGGGAGAGTGGAAAACCATTCAGGAAAAACCACCCCCAGTTCACCCGACCGAGATTCGAACCTCGATCTGCCCATCCTCAGCAGTCTGTCTCAACCAGTGCGTTAGCCAACTACGCCACCGAGGCGGGTATGGATGTTGTTGAAGAGAAGGAGTATGCAAGGATACGGAAGTGTGTAGAAAGTTAGTGAGGATGGATTAAATACAAAGTTGTTTTTTTGAGCTATATTCACAGTTTCTTGCATACCCCGTAAGTAGGGTTACCATGTCAAAATTTTTATATGCTAGACATTATTTAAAAAAATGCCGGACTTTTGATAAAAAAGCAGAACAAATTATTTAAGCAACTATTTAACATTTTTAAAACAGCTGACCTTATGATTGTGTAGCCGATATTGAAGCTGTGTTGGTTACAGGATGATACTTGTCCACAGTACTTACTTTTGAGAGAAGAAATCCATTGGATGTACTAAAATTCCTTCAAAGGATTCATCCATTTTTGTAGATATTCAATGCAGACTTCATAAAAATCTACAATATTTTCTGAGAATATATTACATTTTCTTTGCAATCCATTTTCTGAGAGGGACTTCAAAGATTGTTTTAATTTTAAGGGCATACATTTATTGCCCAAACTTCTTTTAGAGAATTCAATGCTGAAACTAACAGATTTTTGACTTCTACAACAGAATTATTTTCTTTTTCAATTAATGAAATTTTGTTGTGAAAAACATAGATGTGAGAATGGATCAACCACAGATAAAAGTTCAGAGAATTCATTTTCAAAGAAACATCTAATTATAGTAGTAACAGATTTTGTTGACTGAGAAAGAAAATAAGCTTTCAATGCTGGAAAGAGTTTGATTAGTCTTTCTACTGCTGGAAATAAACTTAACCACCTAACCTTACAATGGCACAAGACCTGTTGATAATTGATTTCAACTAACTCACATAAGTCTTTAAGTTCTTCTGTGTGAAGTGTTTATATGTGAAAATAAGTGAAAATTTTGAGAGCTATACTCTCCATGTCAACTGGGAATTTATCACCACCATACTGCAAGCAGTTATGCATAATATGGTCTGGAACATCCAACACCTATGATATCTTTATTTAAATCCTTTTTAAGTGCAGAAAAAACATTTTTCTCAGGTTTTCGAGCAAGGCCCCCAAAATTGATATTTGCATTATCTCCACGGAAAGCAATGCACTTGGAAGACATGTTATGTTTCTTTAATTATAGTATCAGGAACAGAAGTGGAAATGATCTCAGAAGTTTCATTAGAATATGTGTTTAGTTTTGATTCTTTCGTATGAATGCCATTTTCTTTGTAATCAAAATATTGCACTACAATAGGTAAAAGTGATTACTAGCATCAGTCCCTAACCAAATTTTTATTTTTTTATTTATTCAGTGTTTACAGGCTCTGTATCTTACAAACTTTAAATCCAGGCCTTTTTCCACATAGCTTTGACTTTACTTTTCCAATTACAATATGTATTTCCTTTTTAACATTACAACACAGATTTTGACTCTTAATTTAATTGAAATTCAACTACCCCTAGTTCCATTTGGTCCGCCCTAGGTATATTACGCCCCCAGTATCCTCCCCCACTGGGCCCTCCACAGTGCCAGAGATTTCTCTCCCGAGTCCGCCAAACCCAGAAGAGGTGGGCATCCCCATATCCACCACCTGGGGAAGCGCCCTTATGGAGTTAGTGCCCTGCTTACTTTCTAGCCACCACACTATCGTTTTCACCCTTGGCAGTTGAATTTCCTAATCTACCCCCTACCTAGTTCCCCCTGTCCCTAATTTAGCTATTTTAACTACTAACTAAGATAAACTAAACTAAATTAACTCAACTATTCTATTCCCTTTCTTGCCGAGGAGCTCCATCACCCCAATGGTACCAGAGGGCTGCAGGGCAGCCGCCTTTCTCCATCTTGACTCTGAGGGCCCATCAACCACAATCCACCTCTCTTGTTTCCAAGGTGTTCAAGAGTTCATATTTACTCCACTAACTTTTGTTCATATGATTGGAAAACTTTCCTTAGGATCACAAGGGTATCCCCTGTGTTCCTCCAGACACTCAGTCATACTGGAATCCAGTTCCCAGGGCTCGTGCTTGATCCTCCCAGCACCTTTTTTTTTCATCCCAGTAAGGATTGTTACAGCTTATCCTCCTTTAACAATCCTTTTTTCTCTAATCACTCCCCGCTGATACCACACTAGTGACCGTGTCAAACCAAAAATATGGAACATCGTTATATAAAGTTTTAGTGAGAGGATCTATGGAATGAAGGGCAATTACATTAATAATAGCTTCTCTTTTTGTCCTACCACGAGCTAATGTCTTTGCAATTTTGAAATCAGAAAATATCAATTTATTTAATTTAGATGTGCAATCCAAAAAACTGTAAAATTGATGTAGACACACTATATAAAATGCTAATGTTGCCTGAACTTTCTTGTCCATGGAAGAATATTTAGGAGCAAAAATGGAATCAATATTATGTGATACAGCACTGGACCTAACTGATTTTTTATGTTTTTCACTATTGATATGTCTTCCAAGCTCACCAGCATCTTTATATCCAACTGCCACAAAACAATCATATATTTCACACTTTGCCTCACTTTCATTGTGACCAACTTTTCTTTTCCTAGTTTCACTTTCACCAGTTTCACTGCTTATAGGCCTAGTTTTAGACATATTCAAATTACTAATACAAAATAGTGAATAGAATGATGAACATAATATATTGCATCTCTTTCATTGGCATGCGTTCGAACGCTAACTCACAAGGTCACAAGGCACAGCACAAATCACATCAGTGTCTCAATTACTAAGATCAAGAAGACAGTCCCCGAGCGGGAACCCACGTAGCACTGCCGTCCAAGCTGCGTAGTTGACAGATGGGCGAGGCGCAGGAATGCAGGATACCAATATGTGATATTAATTTACTAAATTATGGTACTCACATGTTATGACCCATATTATGTATAGTAGTTTTCTTTTTTACTTTTTAAGTACAAAATGCATAGTAAAAATGAATATTATTTAATGCCGGACAGTTAAAAAGGTAATTTAAATGCCTGCCGAACGTATGGAAAGATGATAAAAAGCAGTACATGTCCGGCAACCTTACCTGTAAGGGATTGTCGTGATTAGGTATGTATGTATGATTATGTATGTATGTATGTATGTATGTATGTAGCTATAGGCTTTCTATAAACATGAATATCACAATATAGTATTAAACATTGTATAAAAAGATAGAGTAATTTTAGGTAAATGTAATTAATATAGGCACTGAATCCAAAAAATCAAAACAAGTATTATTAAGGAGTAATATTAATATAAAAAATACACTATCACTAACCGGCAGAAATCATAAAGCAAGGTGTGGTGAGGTTTCATAGCTCAAAACTGATAGTAATACTTTTAATATTTCCAAAAGTACAAACTGTGACTAGTCACTCTAGCAACATTCGTTATTGGCACCAGAACCACAACTCGCCATTGTATTCGAGCTTTCATTTTCCATTTATCTTTCAAGTGTTTTATAAATACATATAATTATTTATTAAAATAAAACGACTTACCTCAAGAAATCATATCACACATAAAGCGAAACCAAGACTTTTTGAAATTTCGAAACGCAAGAGTAAGTTTCAGAGCATCATAACAACCATGTTAGCCAACAGATGTGTAATGTACTTTCCGATGTTATAGAGCGCTATGTAACTTACGCCTATTGAGTGTTGTCTCAGCCAAGGCTCTCTATTTATAATAAATAGTATAAACACACCCTTTGCAAAGGACCAAAGTTTGACGCTTAAGATTGTTTACTACTTAATTGTGAAGGTACTGATTTAACGGTTTCTTTCGATGTTCTTTTACAAAAAACATGTCTTTGGTGAATCGAACTGGAAAATAGTGAACTATTATAAGAAACATTTACATTGAAGAATATATCATTAATTCAGTTTCTCAGTTATACAAATACGAATCACTTCTTAAATATATTAAATATGAAGTTTACTATTAGCCTCTATATTGGTTCATAAGCCATGCTATATCGTGAGCTCGATAAGTATAATGAACGAAATTATACTATTATATTTGTTTGAATGACAAACTTTGTGTAGTACCTAGTTTTATAGTCAAAAGATCATTTAGGTTATAGGCTTGTAGGAAGTATTGTTACAATGTTTTAAAGATGTCCATAGCTTGTACATGGTTTGAGAAATCATATTATATTGAAAGTTCGATATATATGATTAAATAAGTTAGATTAAAACGAATTGCGTTTGTTTGAATGAAAAACTTCCTGTTGTAATTTTACGTTCAAAAGATCATAATCTTGTATAAATTATTATATAACAATGAATTTTAAGTTGCTCTTAGCTTGTAGGCCCCATGTGGGTTCAGAAACCATTTCATATTGAAAGTTTACTACTATAATGAAATACGGTAGCTAAAAACTTTATTAAAATTGTTCGAATGACAAACTTTGTGCAGAATTTTTACTTTTGGCTAGAGGTGTTATGAATGTTAGGACATGTGTTGTGAAGTGATTTTCTAAATTGGATCATACGACACGAGTCATTAAGAGCACAGTGGGTGTGGAAAAATATGCGAACTGAGACTATGTGATCCGTGTGAGCCAACTGAGCCAGAGTTTAAAACATTGAAATAACTAGCAAATATTTTGACACAAAATTTTCAGCCAGAACCGAATTCACTTGCAGAAAGGGTTAGGTTTCAAAACAGTGTGCAAAATGAAGGGGAATCACTGGCAGATTTTGCAGCTGAATTAAAAAAACTTGCGTGTTATTGTAAATTTCCAAATGACTGGTTTGATGACACCCTTTGTACTCAATTTGTGCATGGAATGCGTTCTTAAGATCTGAAGTTGAAATTATTGGAGCTCCCCACAGTTAATTTTGGCTCTGCTGTTGAGTATGCTAGTTCTTGGTTAGTTCTTTCGGTCGAACAATATGAAATTTGTACCCTACTACAAATGTCAATGTAGTTCAGAAGAAGGCTCAAAAACAAAGACTACTTACATCCAGTAAAGAAAAAATACGTTGCATACATTATACTTTTACAAATCATGATTATGCTAAATGTTGGTGTCGAAACGTTTCTTGCCATATTTGAGGGGTCAAAGGCCATATAAGTCCTGCATGGGAGAAGAAGGCTATCGGTAACACAAAAAATACTAATCCAGATAAGAAATTGAGTTACTCTAAGAGGAATAGGGCTTTAATACCGGCTATGCTCCAAGGATCAAACACTTGATAGAGAAAGTATCAATTTAAATTAAACTTCTGGCATGTTCTCTGATATTTTTCATGTTAAAAACTCAGTAAAGCCTAATAAAATCATGATACAGCTAACAGTGGTTGGGATAAATATTTCTTTCTAAATTGATACCGGGGCACATGTAATATTAATAAATGAAGCCATATTTAGGAGAAAGTTATCAAATAAAGAAATTTTACACACTACAGTAAAATTGCATACCTATACTGGTGCACACATACCATTGTTGGGTAAAGCTTATGTCTAGTTGATGGAAACAAATTGGATTCATACGTAGCAGAGGGGGATTTTGCCACCATAGTGGGCCTTGAGTGGTTACGAAAACTTAAGTTAAATTTGACAGAACTTTTTGGAACTGTAAACGTGATTGATAAGCCTTGGAAACTCCCGACGAAAATTAAAATTTACAGGATCTATTAGTAGAATTTGAGAACTTGTAAAGAAAAGGAGTAGTGGCAAAGTTAAAAGAGTGGTGGCTTTAATCCGACTTAAACACGACTCTGTTCCAGTGTACATGAGAGATCGCAATGTGGCCTACTCTCTTGTTCCTAAGATGGAAGCATAATTGGATCACTTGGAAAAAGAGGGTATTTTATCCAAAGCTACCCATGCAGACTATACTACTCCGGTGGATCTTGTAATGAAGAACGAAGGTACGATCAGGATTTGCAGTGATTTTAAGACGACCATCAACCCTCAGCTCATCATTGATGACTACCCCATTCCGATCATCGAAGGTATTCTTGCAAATATAGTAAATTGTTCATTTTATTTAAAACTTGATATTAGCCAGGCTTTCAATCATATTGAAGTTAAGGAGTCTGATCAAAAGTACTTGACTTAACACTATAAAGGGGCTCTATCAGTCAGTGGCGTGCGGTGACTTGTATCAAACAGAACTAGGTTTGAAGACACCTTTCATTATGGGGCTAAAGAGGAATACTCTCCATATAATGTACAATATCGATGGTGTTGAACTGCAACCTCGTATGTCAAAAAAGTAAGTTTTACAGGAGAGCCAAAAAACATGTTAGTATCTTGAAAATCAATACAGGTAAATTTATTATTACTAAATTAATTTTCATTATTCAAAAACTATTTGAAAATGATAACAAAAATAATTTTCAAACCCTGCATAAAATAAAAACTGACATACAATGTTGCTGTATGAATAAAATGCTAGAATGTTGACTTACAAGTTTGTTGCATTTGACATAAGAGTTTGCTGCAAAAAATACACATCAAAGTTTTGAAAAGACAAGATGACATAGGGGATTTATTCAACTAAGCATAATCATACAAATCCAACTTAAATGATATTTTGTTACAAAGTAAAGAAAAATATTAAATGAGAAAGGAATCCAATCAGAGAGAGAGCTTCTCTCTTTAATCAATTTATGGCATAAATACAACATAAATATTATTTCAGTTTTATAAAGTACAAAAAAAAAAAAATTGAAAGAAATTATTTTCATGTTGAACTAAAAACTATCCATTTATACAAAACTGAGATTTAGAGAGCTACATTCTTTTCTTTCTGCCTGACTTTGACTCGTCAATCTTGCCATGGTGGGGGAGGTCATCATAGAACTGATGGACGTGCTGGGGAAGAACCCGCTTTAGTTCTTGCAGGTGTTGCCACTTAATGTGAGATAATTTGAGCTGGCTACTATACAACCCTGGATACACAATATTTAGTAATGTTAGCTTCTTCCTTTGAGGCAGCTTTTGCAAGTTTGAGGAAAACTGAAGTTTGAAAAATATTCCCTCCACCTTGTATGTTAATTGAACAACATTGTTCACGGTTGGGTCATTTTTTAAATGTCCAGGTCTGATGGAGGAATAAGCCTGCCCTTCAGGAATTTCATAGTTTCTAAAGAACTCATGGTTGAGACATTTTTCCATGTATGGAAAAGGCTTATTCCTTGCCTCTCGTGTCACTGTCAGATAATCATGAGGGTGATGTATTTCTCTGTTCCTCAGCCTGCGCTCAATGGCAGCGTGCACGGAGTCAGCCTCCATCTGCGTGTGTCCTTTTTCAAGGTATTTCTGCTCTATCAAGAAGGTGGTCCTCATAGCTAGATTTAGCAATGCATTTGCAAGAGTTTTGTTCTTGTTTTGGTAAACACATCCATCAGACCAAAGTATAATGTGCTTTGGTTTCTCTTGTGGCCAGGCTGCTATTTCTTTTTCAAGAAAATCTAAAACACAAGAGGTAAAATTGGTAGCCTTTATCTCTCCCTCTGATTCATTCCACCAGTAACAACAAACTTGTTTTGTACTAAGGTTGAAATAAGTATGATTGTGGCAACACAATTTTGTTTTATAATACAAAGCAGACGCTTTTAAAGACGGTGCGAGTTTAACTTGCTGAAGATCAACTGTGTATACATTACACTCGCCCTTGTCTGCTCGTACTTTGTCTGCTTCTTTTTCATCCCTGGCTTCTTTTTTTGCTCTTTCATGATCCTTGTACTCTTCTTCTGAAATGTTTCCTACCCTATGTTCAGAGCACACATCACATTGGTCCTTTTTAGTTTGAAATAAAGAAATATTCATGGAGGTGACTAATTCCATGAATGTGAACCGACAAAGCGGAATTTTGTTCTGAGTTTTGCAGTCTTCTAGGTATAAATTAAACAATTCTTGCCCTGACTTGATTATGGGCTCAAGATACAGTTTAGAAGTGTCCTTCCTGCAGTAGTGAGACTCCATTTTTGGAAGTCGACTGAGAAAATCGACTGCAAAAAGTTTAGCTCTAGGCTTTCCGTTTGTTTTAGCTGCTCTTGGTGGATTCACATTACCGTTGTTTTCGTTGTCATCTCCTTGTGTAGAAGGTCCATCACTTTTCCCCTGGACAGAGTTTCTTTTATCATTAGTTTCCTTGTTAAGACCAGCGTTATTCCTAATACTCATTCCATGCTCAGAATTCATAACCCAATTCCTTACAGCCCATTCTCCAATATCAAAGGTATTGAGGAATGTTTTCTTACAAACCTCTTTTTTTGATTCTTCAATAATCAGGTGATAGTGAAGAGATATTGAACGACGATCACCAGATTCCTTTCTTCTTATCTGCTTTTTATTTGTGGAAGTTACCAGAGACGCAACATAGGTTTTCCTCTCACCCCATGTCATTGACCAAAACCTCTTGAACATAGAGTTACGGGCTGTTTCAGGTATTTGCATGCAATGTCTTTTGCTTGACTTAAGACAGGCTATAGAGTTGCATACTGGACGAATATTTCTTTCTTTTCTGTCTTTCTTATTCTTAACTATTTTTCCTTCTTTACCTATCTTCCTCTCAAGACTGGTGTAACTTTTCCCTTCCAAACGAAATTTTTTAACCTTATTCCGCTTCCACTCTTCCATTTTCTTTCGTTTTGTGACTGCCGGTCTCTCAGGCAGCCCTACTGTAGACTCGTTTACAATATCAATTGATACAATCTCCTCTTCTAGGTCAAATCTAGGCCTAACAGAATCTGGATCATCAATTGCCTCACTATCAGAACTATTTATTTCATTAGAATCAAAAACGAATGAAGGATCATTGATTTCGTTTTGTGTAGTATTACTTGAGTCAAACTCAGTCCGAGAAGAAGAATGTTCAGGCGTGGTTACATCAACACTGGCAGACCTAGGAAGCTCAATCCCAGGAAGGTCTAAGCTCGGGTTGTTCACCAAAGTGCTTACAGAACTCGAGTCTTGGACTAATATAGTTGTGTTTGAGATCTTCTCTACCTCTTTTCCTTGATTGCTTAATTGATTTGAAAGTAAATGCCCAAAGCCCATTTGCCGCATTACATCTTCATCTGAAGGTCCTCCATCCTCTCCAGGCTCTTCATCATCAACATTCGTTGCCAATGCCAAGGACATGATTATTTGGGCTCTAGACTTGAAAGACTCCATCTGAAAATTTAGGTTTCTGTAATAGTTAGCCTCATCCTCCTAAGAAGACCCATAGTTATAATTATATTTATTTTGTATTTATTTTTAGGGTTGTTAAAGGGGGTGGGGCGGGGGGGGGGGGGGATCAGTCTTAACAAGTTTTCTTAAATACAATTCAAATTTCAGCCGATGTTTTGGATATTATATTTCTTTTTTCAAGGCAGGCAAGAATGACTATAAATGTTATGGCAATAATATTTTTTTTAAATAAACATTATTCCCTTCTATTAAGTTAGTAAATAAAATTGTTAAAATGTTAAAATTGTCTTGTTTAATAATTACAATAAATAAGTAAATAACTATAAAATAAACATTCAATAAGATTTTAATATAAAAACTAGAAATGTAAAACACAGGATATACAAAACAGTTTTACCAGATGTTCTCCATGGTGATAACATTAGGATGGACCTCAGAGAGATAAGGTGTAAGGAGTTGGACTATAATATATAACTAGCTCAGGATAGGGATAGGTGACATACTTTGTAGCAATGAACTATTGAGTTCCTAGTGCCATAGAGTATCACTTCTAACTGGTTCTTTTTCTAATAAATAACCAACTGAACAAGTTAGACGTACTTAATACAAGAACTATTTCATGTTTATATTTAGGGCCTACATTTGATTAGCTGTTTAGTTATTGTAATTGTTAAATAACACTTTCTCATTTTAAAATGTGTGTGTTTTTTTTGGCAAAATCAATCATAAAAGGTTTTTTGCAAAAATAACTTATCATCACATTTCATACAGGTTTATATTAGATAGGTTATATTTAAGTATCATACACTAACATTTTAAGCAAATGAATAAGAATGTATAAAACTCCTAGGTTAAATTGTTATAATGTACTTTAAAGCGTACTTACCTTTATTATCCAGTTCGAATCTTAAAATAATTATATTTCAAAATTTCCAACAGCAGAACTAATAGAGCTTGTGAAAATATAAATAACAAGACACATCACAGAACAAACAATAGAGAAATAGCGGGAAACAACTGACATACGAGCTATCTGCATTCAAATCTAGGAAGCCATGGATGACAATAAACACACGTAAGTCAAATAGTTTGACTTAAGAGGTTGAAGCAGAGAAATGAAACCGCCTGACTTACGAGGGAGTTTTTAAACTCATTTTTCAAGGTTTGCATCCCTGCCTTGACATACGAGGTTTTTTCAGAAGATTCGGGATCACTTTTTTGATAGGGATCAAGTGAATTCTCAGTTTGCAATTTTTTTGACATACGAGGTTGCAGTTCAACACCATCGATATGTAACTTAACAAATACACTTATACAGGTCATAGGTCACTTAATTTAGCTCCCTTCAACCGATTCACAATATTTAGACATGGAATAAACAAACAAATACATATATAAAGATATAAATTAAACAAAAACATTAATAAAAATCAACAAATAAATAAGTAAACAAGTAAATATAAAATTAATTGTGGAATCTTGCCTATATGTATATACTAGTGCGATCCTTCTGTCACCTTTCTGAATGAATTTGTTGATAACAGCGTCATAGAATGATTTTTGACTCTGCAGTTCATCCAGCAAGCCTTTTTCAACTAACAACCGGGAAAGTGTGGAGAGCCTATTCTCACACTGGGTGTTACGCACAGTCGTCTTTCTACGTTTCAAACAACAGTGGATGTGCTCGCTGGTATTGTTGATACCAAACAACATAATTTATCATATGTTTCTTGGAACGCTTCTTCTTCTAAGTCTGTTTCCTTCAGGAACTTCATAATTTCATTCACAGTCTTGTTTGAAAAGTCTGATAGTCTGTAAATTAATTCACTCCAAAAACTGCCAAAATTGAAAAGACTACCGTAGCTTGACTGAAGTGACAAAAATAAACTGTCAGAATATCGAGATTAGAAGCTCTGAAATATTTTTGAATCTAGCAGCTCAATAAATTGCAGCTCATTAAGATCTTGAAACCTCAGCTCCATTTGTCCAACCATGGTGTCAATAATTTCATTATAAAGATGCACATAATTATTTCTGGGATTCAATGAGTCATCTTCTCTACGTCTATTCTTAGGAGCTTCCACGTTGTCATCATCTTCTAATTTTCTATACGTCTCTTCAAAGTCATTTCTAGCATTTTAGAGGTGAGAAATTGTCTCTTTTATTTTATCGATGCACTATTTCACATCGAAAGTTTTGTTTTGAAGAATTTTTTAATAATGTGTCAGTGAGAGAAAAAAATGTTTCTGAAAACCTTCAGTAGAAAGGCGAAGTTGATATTTCTCAATGATGACGCATACTCTTTAGCAGTAACGAAAGCATCAGTATTCCAACTATCTAGATTTTCAGCAATATTCTCAAAAAACTGTATGAGTTATGTTTTATTTTCATTCTCTGTGTTCACAATTCTGAAATTGTAATTCCACCTTGTACTGGCAACTGTTGAAAACCGCTTCTTAATCTCATATTGATTAAGAACGTTAATTCGTTTCGATTAATGTGAAAATAAATTTGGGATGCCATTCAATGTTTTAAAAATAACTTGCATTCTGTTATATGATTCACAAACTGAGAAAGAATAAGATTGAGTTTATGAGCATAACAGTGGATGAAGTGTGCACCCGTGCACTTCTTTTTCACAAGCGTTTGTATACCATTTAAATGTCCAGAAAATGCAGCGGCTCCATAATAAGCTTGTGCTACAAGTTTTTGCTCACAATTAAAATTAGAAACGATTCGAAAAACATGCTCACTTAAAACAATTGCAGTGCGATCACTGCTGACATATGAAAAACCAATAAATGTTTAATAAATGTTACCATATTTCACATATCGAGGGACTGTCGAAAGTTGAGAGAGCTTTGCAATGTCCGTAGTTTCATCCAACATTGTTGATAGAAAAAATGCATCATTTATTTCTGACTTATTCTTATCCAAAATTAATCACCAGCACATTAAATGATGTCGTTTTGAATTTTGTTGGAGGTTCCTTTAAACGCCCCCCTGCTCTGGAGATGAAAATCCAATTTACTATCGTGCTTAGAAAATAACTGCATTAGCTCAATGTAGTTTCCCCGGTTAAGGGAATCTTCCCGTTCGTGACCTCTGAATGGCAGCTTTTGTTTGGCCAAAAAACAGCACACATCAATTAATCGTTTCATTAGTTCCCGGTTTAAACCAACCTCTGCATTATGTTTTAAAAGTCTAGCCTTTTTTGCTCACTCAGTTGAAAATCTGTTCTGTTCTTCCCAAAAGTTTTTAATTTATTTACTGTGGATAGGTATGAGTGAGTCTTTTCATGGCGCATCTTGGCTTTGGGAAAATATCTGATATCACAAAAGCCGTTAATATTCCACATTCCCTGATTTGTTTCGAACAACACACAAGTCCAACAATACAGCCCGCTTCTTGATTTTCATGCAGTTAACCATTTTGAAGAAGTGAACATTCTGTTTTGAAATGACGTGTATATTCTTTCATTTTTGTTTTAGCTGAAATGTCTAAAGTTGGCCTACCTTTCATTATAATTTGCTGCTTGTATTCAAAAGTGAAGGCTCCAAACGAAACTGCGAATAGTCGGCTGAGAACACAGCACTGCGAAAGGTGATCACCACTGCTATATCCCACTGAACTACCTTCACTAACCCTGCTACTTGTCTCAGGTACCTTCCTCAAGCTTTGTTGTGAGGGAACAGTTTCCAAATCCGAGTCCCATTCAATATTTCACACTTTCAAACACTGTCAAACTAAATTGACTATCAAACACTTTAACACGTCACAATATCTCTTTCATTAATGAGAACAATTACATAAGCTTAGCAACCACAACACTACCACTTATAAGAAGCAAACAAAAATTACATTTACTTGTGACAGAACGCCAAGCGTTTGCATATATCTTATTATATAGACGGACTAGGGTGGCTTCAACTGGTCCTCTCCCCGGTAAGAGCCGATACGACTCGAGCGCTTCCGATGCTAGTTGGAAGAGTGGAAGGGTGCCGCGCAAATATAATTAAGTATTGCGACAGCGCCTCTGATGTGAGCGTATTTTCACTTTAGGGGAAGGGGGACGCACAAATAGCGAGCATATCATTGAGTATTGTGACTAAAATTGAGACTCAGATATTTCCCGTGGAAATTTAACTCAAAATAGATAAATTAAAAATGTTTGGGGACTAGCCTAGTCCTGCTAGTCCATTGACGGTACGCCACTGCTATCAGTATAATATACTTCCATTTGGTATTACTACTGCTCCTGCCATATGGCATAGAATAATTGAGGGGATTTTGAAGGATATTAAAGTAGTTCAAGTTTTGTATGATGATATCTGTGTTTGCTCTGAAACCGAATCTCTATCAGTTGCTCAAGTTGGTGTTTAAGAGGCTGGAAGATTATTATATAAGAGTTAGTGTGGACAAGTATACCTTCCTAAAACCGTTCATTAGGTACTATGGATTTATCATAAGCAAGAAGGGTATCCAGAAATGCCCTGAAAAGGTGGAAGCAATTTTAAAAATAGAGCCACCAACTTCAGTAACAGAATTAAAATCTTTTTGAGGGCAGTCAATTTTTATGGTAGATTTGTACCAGACCTCAGTACTTTAGCCCCTCCCCTTTACAATCTTGTAAAATTGAGGGTGGATTTTAATTTCAATGGAGTTTGTGTCAAATCTTTTGAACAAATTAAAGAAACAATGGTATCTGACAGGGTACTTACCCACTTCGACCCAAATCAAAAAATTATCCTCTCTACTGATGCCAGCCCTTACGGTTTAGGGGTAGTATTATCCCATTGCATGGTTGATGGCACTGAAAGGCAAATCGCCTTTGCTAGTCGGACCTCGAGCCCGGGGGAGCAAATGTGGTGTCAAGTAGAAAAAGAAGCATGTGCCATTATATTTGGCGTAAGATAGTTATTTGCATATCTCTTTGAACATCAATTCATCTTAATGATGGACCATCGTCCGTTACTCTCCATCTTTGGGTCATTGAAAGGTCTTCCTGTTCTGTCTGCTCTACGACTCCAGAGTACGCTAATTTTATTCAAGCATTCAATTATGACATTTAATAGCACGGGAACGTAGTCTGTTTGTCACGTCTATCTCTGCAAGACCAAACAGATGATTTTGACAGGGATTTGGAAGTTTTTAGTATAGGCCAAATGAATGTACTACCAGTAATTGCTAATGAAATAATTAAAAACTTGAACAAGGAAAAGGAGGCTGCAGAACTCAACCAAGCATTCAAAATGAGGGTTACCTTAAAACCCATGTATAGTTGGGGACACCCACAGCATGATTATTCATTCTTCTTTATTGTCTTTTCTGGGACCAGCGGGTGTACATACCCACATGCATAATATCCAGAGTATCGGAAGAGCTACACGAGGGCCAAATGGGAGTGGTTAAGAGTAAAGCGTTGGCACGAATTTATGTGTGGTGGCCTAAAATTGATTTGGATGTTGAGAAAATGATTTCAAATTGTTCTTCTTGCCAACCAATGAAAAACAACCCAGCCAAGATATTCTACCACAAGTGGCAATGAACTTCATCACTCATGGAAAGGCTCCATATAGATTATGTAGGTCCTCTCAAAGGCATGTATTTTCTTATCATTGTTGATGCTTTCAGTAGGTGGGTTGATGTTAAAACTGCAAAAAAATTAACTTCAACAACAATTAAACTGCTGAACTTTTTTTTATACAAATTTTGGTCTTCCCCACGTCATCGTATCAGATAAGACCCTTAATTCACCAACTCAGAATTATTAAACTTCTATTCCAAGTTAGGAATAAAGCAAAAATTTGTTGCACCATATCATTCCACTTTCAATGGTTTAGTGGAGAGGGGAGTGCAGACTATTAAAGCCTCTCTCTAAGCCGCCATACTGAGTGGAAACAATATTGGTGATGCTATAACTAAGTTCCTGATAGCCTATAGGATGACTTCCCACTCCATCACTGGACTATCTCCTGCATCTCTCCTTTTGGGACGACGCTGAGGAGCCATATATATTTAGTGAAGCCTTTAGGTCCACTAGCCCTTCAGCAGTATTCCCAGGATCCTGGGATGTTCCAAGAATTTTCGAGGAAGGGTCAAAAGCCGCTTTCCGTTCCTACAGAAACTCAGAAAAAAGTGGCTATTAGGAATTGTAAAAAAAAGAGTGATTTATATTATATAATAAAACAAAAGGATACCACCTATTGCCACCATGTGGATCAGATGAGGACAGTGGGGGAGGAACTTAATAGATAAAACATGAACACAAATGGTAGCCATACACCAGGCTCAAACCCAAGACCATCTAGGAGGTCAATAGCAGTTGAGCCATCTGAAACCCCATTGCTATCAGCACTATCCATTTCGCCCGAGAGTCAGATAAAGTCACCCACTCAAGAAAAGAGAACCAGCCCTCCTCAAGAAAGAATCGCACCCAGGAGTAATCCTTTGGACCTACTCCAAGAGATGAGGCAACCCATCAACGAAGAATCAGCCTCAAGAGGTACGTCAGCTCGATTGACATCTACTAGGAGTGGCCGCGTAACTAAGTAACCAGCAAGGCTCAACCTCTGAAGAGAAGAAATTTTGTGAACTTTTTTTTCTCAAATAGTTCAGTTCAAGTAATGTCAAGTTTTCTTCCATGTTAGGGGGTGTGTTCAGACTAAAGGGGAAGGAGTGTTATAAATGTTATGAAATGTGTTGCGAAGTGATTGGCTACACTGGGTCATACGACGCGAGTCGTGGAGGTTACAGTGGGTGTGGAAAAATATGTGCATTGAGTCAAGATAGCTGAGTTGAACAGTATTTGTTTACACAGTGTCAAATAAGAATAAAATGTATATTTCAATTTAATATAGTGCTTTTATCTTGCATAATGTAATTCAAGTGAGTGTCAAGAACATATCACTAGGTGTGCATGAAATATTATTATATTAGCCTACATCACCTTATTTAAATAAACAAGTCATGAGTGTCAAACTCAGTTATAATCTTCAAACCGTTTACTAACACATTTATTTCATTAAACTCATCATGTCGCACCTTGAATACAAGACTGTCGTAACTCAAAAAATCAATTTTTTTGGTTTTATATATCTTAAGTCGAGAAATTCCCATCTTTTTGTTGTGTAAAACTATCACATCTCTTGGTTTACTTTTGATGGGTTAAAAATCAGATAATTTAGTCTTACATTTTTGAAAACTATAACAATGAATGAATGCAAGACTGTCGGATTTAAGTTGTGATAGTCTTGCACTGATTTTAATGTACTACATTTAGTGGTTTACATGCAAGACTATTGCAACTCAAAATGTGACAGTTTTGCATTTCTGAACTTGGCTATTAATCTGTGGTTTAGATACCGTCCGATACTTCTAAACTAGATTTTGTTTGTACTGCTCTCTATGAGATGATTTAAAAGTGTACGACTTGCAAGCAGTACTTCCAACACCAATTGGTAACGTATCTTCCTTTAATTATAAAAGCAAACTTGGGACCTACAATTTCACTATTTATAATATTGCGGACAAAACTGGAACTTGCTATGTTTGGCATGAAGCTATTGCTCAAAGAGGGTCGAATGAAATCGGAAGCTTCGTTTTTCATTATTTAAAAAAGTATGTTCAGGTAAAGAAAATGTTGTTTTTTATTCAGACAATTGCTGTGGTCAGAATAAGAACAAGTATGTATGTGCAACGTACTTGTATGCAATTAACGTCTTGAACCTCAATACAATTACTCATAAATACCTTATTACTGGACATACCCAAAATGAAGGCGACAGCATGCCTTCTATAATTGGAAAAGAAAAGTTAAGAATGCTTAAAAGCAGCCCACTTTTTGTTCCTTCACAATGGGTTCTTATTGGATTATCAAAAAAGAATGGCAATCCGTATGTAGTCAACCAAGTGCAAACTAATGATGTTTTTGACTTAAAAAAGCTTAGTGTTGATATAGGTAAAAACTTCACATTGAACACAAACAGAGAAAAAGTCAATTGGAATAGTATTAAGGTTTTGAAGTTCGTAAAGAAGTACCCAGAGACCATTTTTTACAAGTCAGATTATAATGACAAAGACTTCAAGGAGATACTGGTAAGAGAGAAGAGCCACGGGAAAATTAAGGTAATAAATGAAATAATTTTAGAGCCTGCATTTTCCACACCACCTCCAATATCAGCAAAGAAAAAGGCTGACCTCTCTTTGTGTAAAGATCTAGCGATCCCTGTGGAGTTCCATAGGTTCTATGCGTAATTGCCAGCAACTGCGAATACTAAAACATTGACTAGGGAATGCAATAGTGAAGATAGTGAATGAAAATGCCTGCAATATGAAATGTTAATCCACTACGTTATTTTAATGCAGAAATTTAAATCTTTAGGACATAGACACAAAATATAATAATAATTATTTTTTAAAAGTGAATTTATTTCAGAACTGAAAATTGAATTCCATTTTCCATAAAGTATTTTTTTTTATGATTTTATGATACTTTTCATCATATTAAAATAAAATGTTCATAAAATTACGTTGTGTCATCATTTATTTTCATTGCATTTACTACTTACAATACTAATCTTTCGACACAAAAAAATTGTATTTAATCATGCAAGACTACCGTAACTCAAAATGAATTTAAATAAATAGCTAAATATTAAAAATGTAAATTTTTAAATAAACTAAATAAAAGACCACATTGAAATATGTTATTATGAATTAGAACAATCTGATTAATTAAAAATTAGTACTTAAAGTAAGGCTTTGAAAAAGTTCAAAATCTTTAACACTCGTTTCCCTAAAATAACATTTTTTGAGTTACGACAGTCTTGTATTCAAGGTGCGATGTATTGACGTAGTTCATATATTTATACAAATTAGCGAACAATGTCAAAATGCCATATTTCCTTGTATGTGTGTAAGAGAGAAAGAGATACCCGAAGATTTCCTTCTCTCTAACAAAATAGAGTGCAGATGACAGATAGAAAATGATGACCATATAGTTAAGCTTGATTCACACGTTCACTGAAAATAGAAATCAGAATCTTCTTGAGTGGCACAGAAATTCACACGCTGTATGTTGACCCATGATGCATTGCAACGCTAAGTTAAAATAGCTGATTATCAATATATTATATTTTTTAGTGGATAAACATTTATTTTGGATCATTCTCCCGACCGATGTTTTTAAATTAAAATGCTGTGTCGTGTTACAACCCTATACATCGATACACATGCTTTAGATTAACGAGTTATTTCAAATATCCTCACAAACGTCAACGAAGCTGTCTGCTTGCTTCTGGCTGTAGAGCGCATGCGTTGTCAAATGCGCATGCGCACTGAATTGAAAGGGTTGGTTTTGAAATTTGATTGGCACTCCCATACTTAACATCTTGGCAGAGCCGATGAAGTAGAAATTAGTTGAACTTTAGCGGAACAGCTCACGCTGATGAGGAGGAAATCTTGTGATTGGCTTAGAGTTTGTCACGTGATCCTATTTCTATTCAGCGCTTGTTTTTCGGTGAACGTTTGAATCCACAGTTATATTATAGAGACCAATGGTCTCAGCAGCGGTTGCTGAGGGGCGTGTTTTGAGAGATCATAGAGACCATGAGGTGATAGTCTATTCTTGATAAACATTATATTGCTAGGTTCAGGAGACGAAGGAGATATATATTCGGCAATGAAAGAACTATTCTCTAATATACAACTGAGTTCTCAATCGAGTGCAACAAAATCTAATCGTGCATGTTCACCTATTAAAGATTAAGTTTTAAGAAAGTCTAAATCCAAGATGGGGCGTGTCGGTCCTAAGAATACGGAACAACCCCTGTAACTAAGTCAAAATTTTCGATGACAAGGAGGGTAAAATTGGGGTTGTTGATCCGGAGGAATCTATTCACGAAGTGTCTGGCGGCAGTAGGCCAGTTGATTCCGAAAATTTATTTTGGATGTCCAGCCCAGGGCAATACAAAATTAACCGTGTCAAATGCATTGGACTTAAACATTCAAAATTTCCATCCAATGAAAATTGAAAAGGGATTATTCCCTAAATACAAAAGTGTGTTTAAAATCATTCCTGCTCGTAACTACCAGATTATTGTTGAACGTCTATGCCCTGAAGAAACCAATAATTTTTTGTTGGATAGGGAATTGCATGAGGTTTTGAAAGTTTCAGTCAGTAGAATTAACATTGGATTGGTGTAATATACTGTAAATTATTTCTGTTGAGTTATTTAAGGAGTTTATTGAGGAGGAGGTGGAAAATGAGAGTGCTTTCAAAATAGTTCAGCATCGTGGTTTTACTAAACGCACGTCTGAGTTTTGTGACCAGATTGTGCCTTTTCGTAGGGTATCAATTACTTTTGTGGGTCGAGAGCTTCTCCTGTATGTGGTTGTATGTCATTCTGGGGTGGACATAAAACCATATTCATATCTGGTTGCACATTTTAATAATTGTTATCGCTGTACATATCTTACTATCAATTGTAGAAGTGGAATTCAAAGGTGTAAGAAGTGTGGTGGTGGCCAAAGTATGGAAGACGGTCTACAGAGATACCAAAATGAAGCCATTGTGGTGGTGGCGGCAATCTTGCCACTAATGATTTGTGTCCTGAATGTTTTCAACAAAAACCAATAAAACTTACAATGGTGCGGTGCAATTTATCCTAACGCGAGGCGGATTTGGCTGTAGTAAAAAACTCACCATTTAAATCGCGCTATGCTGTCCGAGGGGAACAGTTTGTTTGGATCAGTCCCTATTTCCTAGTACCCCAGTATATACCCAGTAGAGAGATGTCATATACAGCGTGTCTTTCTGGCAGTCCATATTATGTTGAAGAAATGGGGGGTTGATTCATCAGTTATTGCCATCAAATTGAACGGTTGAGGATATCGTAAGTAAGGGGGTTGAGCAGGTGGTTATCAAAGTGATGTCACTTCTAGTGGGATGAGATTTCTGTTAATTTAATTCAACATGTTTAGTTTTTTAAATTAATATAATTATTCAATGGAATTCCAGAAGCATCAGGAATAAGAAGGAGGACCTTCAACGATTAATTATTACTAGAGATATACATATTGTTGCACTAAGTGAGACTTTGCTAAGGCTCCAAGATCACTTTGCTAATAATAATTTTCAAACTTTTCGGTCTGATAGAGAGGCGCTGCTTTATTGATTCGCTCAGATATTCGAACTTTGGTGATACTGGCTATTCATTTTCAATACCCTTGGGAGTTCAAGAATGTGAAAGATCTTTTTTCTTCGGACATTATATTTACGGTTATAGCTCTGCATAACCCAACACCAGATAATTTTGACGCAAATAAATTATATGGGCACAACTTGTCAGTAGGTTAAATACTTAGGTTACTATCTGCACGAAAATGAATGTGAACCACACGCTGTGGAGCTCCGCCTTCATAGATCTCTGTGGGCTAAGGATTCATGGAACTCTGGGGGATTTGTTTCTTGTCATTTGAAACACGGTAAAATTTACACGCTTGAACAGACCACCATATCCTAATACATGCTCGTACTTGACTTTAGTTTCGTCAAGCTTGGCTTCGTATATACATGGGGTACGATTGAGGATTTTTTTTGGCAGCGACACTGTGCCAATTATTTTGAAAATTGAATTTCATGGCCAAGTTAACTATCGGACTGTTATTCCAAATGAGTCACGTAGCTATAAAAGATTAAACTGGGAAATATTTTCGACAAAAGTGGAGGGGTCTGTCCAGAACTTGCAGATGGTTCGAGATCCCTTGGAAAGTTATGACAATTTTGTCTCCGTTTTACAGAGTTCTGTTTATGTGGTGGTTCCACTCTCCAGCAATGGGGGTCATAGGAGGGATAATCTCTGTCCTGGGTGGATAGAGGCCTGTTCAAAGCCATCGCACAAAGAAGGCTATCTTTGTCAGTTTTAAGATGACATTTCAACCTAATAAACTACTAAAGCTATTGTCGTAAATCAGCAACTGTGAAGCGAGCTTAGCTAAATGCAAAACGTGACTCATGGATGTCATATTGCTAGTCTTTTTCCACAGAAGTTCTTGACACAAATCTGGCGTATGATCAAATGGTAAAGGGTATTCCTACAACCGTCTGAATATCCACCGTATATATGGACAAGTAGGCAAGGTCATTCGTTGTCTTGTAGGGGGATGCAGGATTCAGCTACGCCTTTCCCGTTAGTTTATCCACGTCTAGTTGACCTTGAGCTGTGTAAGTATTTTACCGGATGTGAATTAAGTGCGGCATTGAATCGAGTAAGACACATGGTTGTGGGTCCGGGCAATGTTTCATACGGGATGCCGACAAATTTGTCGAGTGAATCTCGACGAGAACTGTTGGAGATATTTAATAGCATGTTTGCCCTTGTGGAAAATTTCCTATTTGACTCCTATTCTTAAATCGGGTAAAAGTATGGGATTAACAAGTTCATATGGGCCTATTGTGCTCTCGTCTTGTTTTGGAAAAATCATCAAACATCTAGTCAAAGCTCTTATGGAACAGTTCCTGGAAATGTATTAACTCCTTAATTACATGCAATTTGAGTTTCGTAAGGGACAATCTACACTTAATAGCCTCTTTATACTGGTATCTGATATTCAGATTGATCTGAAACAAAACTCATCTGTAACTACCTTTTTCCAAGATATACAGGATGCGTACGATGGTATTGATCACTCTCTGTTGGTCAATAAACTTGATCAACTAGGTTGTTCCAGCAAAATGTGCTATTGTTTAAGTATTTATTAAAGAATAGATGGTACATTGTTAAGATAGGACACGTTAGATCGTCTTCTAGAACACAACATAGGGGCTTACCGCAAGGATCAGTACTCAGCCTTTGTTATACGCAGTACATACAAATTATATTGATAGCTCTTTACCGGTTGCTGTAACTACTTTACAATATGCGGATGACGTATTGATGTTCGTTGGGTCTTATAACCTGCAGATTGAGTGGGTAAATTACAATCGGTGTTTCCTATGCTTTCGAATTGGTTGGCAGCCCACTGCTCAGCTCCAAACTCCGATAAATGTTGTGCGATGGTATTCACCTGACATAGAGTGCAGACGGATCTAATTAGGTTAGAGTACGAAGGAAGGTGAATTTGGGTACAGTCAACAGTGCGGCTTTTTGGCATGACATTGGATATGAAGGGTTCTTGGCTTCCTTATATTTTAGAAATAATCAGGATTTGTGATAGGATTATAAATGCTATGCGAGCAGTGGAGGGTGTCTCTTGGGGCTCCCACCCCTCTACAATGTAACAAATATACAGTGAGTTTATTCGTTGTCGATTAGAGTGTTTTATTTTATATAACACTGCATCACGCTCTACAGTAGCGAGGCTGGAAAAGATCCAATATGCGGCAGTAAGACTGCACCTGGATGCTTCCACCCTTTAAGCCGATGTCACTGCAACTTCCAAGTGCACTTGGTTTCCAGGGGCCCTTGGACGGACTATTCAGATACGGCCATGTTTTCGCACAAGAACAATGAAATAAACCCTTAGATCTGTCCCCTCAGAATCAAGCAGAAGAAACACTTGAGTGTCACGGTTTGATCATTCGCAAAGGATGTGCTTGTGTGCATCCAGTATAGCATATATATCACTGCTCTCAAGTTGTATATAGAGCTCACTGCGGTAGCCTTAAAAACCCCTTGATCAACCAGAGACAGTGAGAATGAAAAGAAGTATGGATGACTATCATCTCTTGAAGAGGCACTAACATTGTTGAGCTTGTGATTTACTATCTTCATCACTCAGCGTCTGGAATATCTTACGTTCTATAAATTTTCATTAATCATGAAATTACCTGAGGAGCTTAGTGCTTGGCTAAGGTGATTTGAGCAAAACAGCCATGCTGGTTGAGAAGAACGTTTTTAACATAAGTTTGAAGATATTTCTACTTTCAAACTGCTAATACTTGTTTCCTGTTTCATTTCAAGGGGATCACAGGATCAATTACCTTAGTATTTAGTGTTACAGAATATAGTGACCTTTTCTACTGTAATATCAATATCCCAACCTAATCGGTTAGTTATACTGGTAGTAATAATCAACAGTGGCTATTTTTCTCCACCAGACAGAAGAATGGGCATTGATCAATATTTGTATTACCAGACTTTCATGAAAAGGGTTTTCCAAATCAATGTACAATTTTTTAAATTGTCTTGTTTTATTGATATTTATTTTTCTGTTTTAGCACTTAATTGATAAAAGGTTCAAACTCATTCCTGATACATCTATTAATGTGAGACTGAATAAGAGAATTTTCAATCACCCTGTCTTACTTTCTGTTCGGTCTATACATATATAATTATGATAATTACTCTAATGGGGTAGGGATGCGGAAACAATCATTTTAAAAGTAATCCACTCGCATTTGTGTGGAAGTAGAGTATAAAACCATTCAGGAATAGCCATCTTTAGTAGACATTATAGGGATTCGAATCCCGATATCTCTGTCATTAGCAGGCTCTAAAACGAGGGTAACTCCTTAGACTATGTGGCCACTGAAACGGGTAACAAGAGTGTAGCGGCGCCCTAGTTAACACTAAATACGTCGGCTACATGAACATGGGGAATATACATGATAGGTTAACACTTGATAGCATAAGATCCAAGTGCAAGTTGATATAAGAGTTTAATAGAGCAAACAAGGCAAGCAATTACAAGGTAGGCATCATATTACAATCCATCATTTTCAATGTTGACCTATCGAGTAGGCCAACATAACCAACATAACAGTAAGATAAAAATGGACACACTCATAGAGTGAACTAGGCGTGAATTGCCATTGGTTTAATACTACAATTAAACTCCACTAGTGTTATGAACTATCGCCCCACTCTTAAAAGAGGTACAAACAAACTTCCTAGAGGGAAAAACAATACCTAAGTTGTTTTAAGTTACTCCCCGACGGGTGACACAGACAACAAACACAATACAATAGTGATAGTAAATTTGTTGCAACAAACATCTAATGGATCATGACAGGTGAGCAGAGCAGAAACAAAGCCTGCTCAACATCTAATACAAACCACCCTATTTTAAGAGGTGAGAACGATATATGCCAGTGAAGCTAGCTTGACCTAATTGAATAAGTTACACAAGTTTCAGAGAATTGACTATTTGTTCCGGTCATAGATACACCAGGCAAACATCTTAGGGAAAGTTGTCATTCATGATTCTGGCCCGTAAAGTAAAGGCTGGCAATTAACCAATTAGTATAACCATAATTTGGTTATAATCCATCAACAAGGAATCATGCCGCCTCTGAAGGGAGTCAGACATTTACATCAAATAGATAGCGGGCCACGCCAGAAGGGCAGTAGCAACCCACTAGTTGCACACCGCTAAAAAGGCGAACAACCATGCAACAACATCTAATGAAATGCTGGCCACACCAGAAGGGCAGTAACAAACCCACTAGTTGCACAATGAAAAAAGGTGAACAACAAAGCACAAATACATAGTAGAAACCGGGCCATGCCAGAAGGGAAAGAAAAAACCCACAAGTTGCGCACTACAATCAGGAGAACAACAAAGCGTGAGGCGCCAAGGTTCCACAAGAATAGCAAACCATTACCCAACTAGGTATTGACATCGGACCTGGAACAACCTAAATTCCCCTTTTCCCGCCTGATGGCCCAGCTTACGACAACACGGTAATGCAGGTTAAGGAGTGAGACTCACACCAAAAAACCACTGGTCTTAAGGACCAAGCAGAAAACAAGATATTCGTGGGCTCTCTCATGCCATGCTCAAGATGACATTGTCAATGAAAACCTAACCTAATTATACATTTAATCACCTAATTACTTTAAGAGTGGCAGACCCTCTCAACTTGTAAAAAAACTACTTAACTTTACATATTAGCACTTAAGCCTCCTACTCCCTTCTAATTAAAAGTTTATAGTTTACGGCGAGTTATTTCCATTTGTCCGGCTAGTTTGACGGCACCATTATTGGGACCACTATGGCTTTGAGTACAGTAGATAGGAGAGACGTCGGTCGTCGAATATTATATTGGAACTGTGTTTTGTTCCCAGTGGGCCGAGGCATTTTATACTGGTTGAACAGACGAACCACGGAAACAGGGGGGCAGTAGAAACACCCCTCGACGTTGAGAACAGCACGTAGGCACCTGGCCATGGCGCACACACCTTCACGAGCCACGCAGAAATCCATTCAGTACGTTAGATAGTTTGGTTGAGTCAAATCCAGAGTTGAATGGAGGCTCGTGTGTGCAACTCTTCCGATAGAGCCGTTCTTACCCAGCGATGTTCCCAAGGCCTGGTATGTAACAAATTATGTTATAACCTTTATATATATATATATATATAATTAGATATCCATATATATTTTATTTCGTGAAATGATTTTCTCTAGCAGATTTAGTTCGTACGGGCCAGAACTGGTTAGCACGCTACAAGAGAAAGTTGATTTATTTCATTACTTGTCACTGTCAAGTGTTGGTGCCGCTTAATTACTGAGAAGGATGCTCGAACATGTTCCAAAGTAAGGCTCAGAGCTGTAGAAATAATGGTACTCTCTGGCCTTAAGGAACTTGAAAGTTTATGGCCACCAGAATGTAAGCTAGCCAATCAACCCTATCACCCTATCCAGAGATTCCTTCGTCCAATACTTAACTTGACACCCAATATCCTTCAAATCAATTTTCACATTATCCTGCCATCGACGTCTTGGCCTACCAAGGGGTCTTGTATCTTCAAGTTTACCAATTAAAATTTTGTGTACACGCTTGTCATCACCCATACATGACACAACCCACTCAGTCCAGGCACCTTTTTTTCCTTGATGTATTTGGGGATGCATACAAACCAGGAAATACTTCATTGCGTAGCTTTATAAATGCTCCTGTTTATTCGTCCTACTCAGGATCAAATAGCTTTCTCAGTACTGTAACCTCGTTACAACAAGTAAACAATAAAAGGTTGCGCTACTCACCACCCTGGCCCCAGTTGACTCGTCTCAACATTACCGTGGCTTAACAACACATCCCAGCACTTTCTAAAACCTGACTGAATCGAGGTCCATGCTTCATTCCCCGTCATGAGTACCGAGCCGCAAGCAGAAAAAAGAACGATATGCACGAGCGTTCATTGCGCTCTATCTTATTTATTTTTACTGTTCAATTCCAAACAAAAACAAATCAAAATAAGCATCGATGATAACTCGGATCCAAAAAAACACAAGTTTTTATTGCACAAGTCAAAAAAGTTTGGTGGGCAGCCATCTGAATAAAGAGGTCCAGGGGGTGCCATTTTGAGGTTTTGCCCCACTAAAGAAAATTTATAATTCCGGCCCTGGGAAATAAACTTTCCCTTTTAATCTTTTCCACTTATAATATGAAATATTCTCATTACACTGGGAAACACAAATTTCGTTGACTTAGATCTGACACTTGTTTTTGACTAACTTTTGGTATCTGAATCAAAAAATTACCCCAGTTTTGTCTATCACGTCAAATTTTTAAGCCAAAAGTCCCAAATTTCATACAAAATGTGCATACAAAGGAAAATAAAGGAAAACATTACCAAATATACTGTTCACAGAGAGTAATTGTATTCATACAAAGGCTATAAATAGTTACTGTAAATCAAATTGTGTTCATACAAGTAGTTAAGTTCTTTTACCAAACGGCAAACATACATATTAAGGTACAAATTTTTGCTTATAGCTTTTCCTGGAGTGTTCAAACTGTGTAAAATCTTGCCTGATGCTCCACAATAGTCAGCCATCATATGTACATCCCATCTACACTGATACCATGCCTCCATGATCTTCAAATCTTGGTGGAATCACTCACCCTGGTCATCACTGACTGCACCAAGATTTTTCGGGAAGTCAGCAAGAAAATGCAGAAAATGCACCTTGATGCTCATGTTGCAAACAAGCATTTGAAGATCTCCAAGAGTTTCTGGACAATTTCGTTGTAATTCTGCGCTCGTGTATTTCCAAGAAAGTCTTTGACAAGGTTTTTGAAGGCCAACCAAGCATTCTTTTGGAGTTCTATCATTGCTCCGATGAAATGTTCATCTTTAATGAGGTGGCGAATCTATGGAAACGTCAGACAAAACACCGCCTTTATCTTTTCAAAATACAGGCTAGGAAATGCCGAAATGAGATACTTGAAACAGTCTCCTTCAGTTGGCAAAGCTTTAACAAATTGCTTCATATGACCCAGTTTTATATACAGAGGTAGAAATATAATGTTCTTTATGTCGACAAGTGGCTTATGTAGAATTTTTGGATCCTCAGGTTTTAGGTCAGATCTTGGCGGCCATTTCGACTGCACCCAATGCTTCTCACGAGCTCTGCTGTCCCATATACACAAAAAACAGGGATACTTGGTATATCCCGTTGTTGGCCAAGAAGGAAGCAGACCATTTTAAGCTCAACACAGATGATACTATTGTGCATGTGATATTTCAACAAATCATTGACTCTCTTTATATCTTCATATTCTTCACGCAAACAAACTGAATGGCCTATTGGGACTGCACCAAATAAATTTCCATTGTGGGGGAGGACACACTTCAAGCTCTGTTTTGAGCTATCGATGAATAGTCACCATTCATTTGCGTTAAAGGCTGGAATTCACAAGTCTTCCATTAAACCATCTACGTTATGGCAATACACAATCCACCGTCACAACGAAAGTATTGCAGAAGTGCACTTTCTCTTGATCGAAAGTAGGATACCTTAGCTCCTTATTCAAGCAAGTTTTTCTCGTGCAGTCTTAATGCTAGGAGTTTTGAAGACTTTTTGGATAGTCCCAAATCTCATGCCAAATCATTAAACTCATGCTGATAAAATCCCTTAAGAACGGAGTCATCTTCAATTTCAAAATCTTTATCGTTGGTGTCACTTCGATCTTCACCATACTCTTATTCCTGTATTTCAAAAGAGGATAATTCTTTGAAAACTGGCACTGGGATTTCAGATGAATGAGGCACTGGGCGTATAGCTGATGGTAAACTAGGATACTCTATTTTACATTTTTTTGTTGTTGTTATATCCTGATGTTTTCACTATACAAAAGTAACAGTCACTTGAATAATCTCTGGGCTCTCGCCAAATCATAGGTATACCAAATGGAAATTTATCACGTGTTCCCTTCGTCCACATTTGTAAAATCTCGACACACTGCTTGCACACCTTGTGAGGGGCCAAAGATTTATCTTGATCGCCAATTCTCGCTTTAAAATATGCAAAATATGCTTGCCTGACAAATGCGCTGATGTTTGTCCTTTGACTGGGAATGGTGAAACTGCCACATATATAACAAAACAAATCGGGGCTGTTTAAGCACTTATGACGCGAAATAGCAGAGGCAGACATGATCTAAAGGAAATGAAATAATTACATATGTAAATAAATAAATGGTACGGCGCACCGAACAGACTTTCTCTCTCTTTCTATAAACTCGTAAGATTTCTGAACGGAGTAATGTACATTGTATCATCACCACTCCACATAAGAACACGCATAAAATAATATACAATGATATAGAATCAATGAGAAAAGAGGCGCATCTTTGTCCACCTAAGAACATTTCAAACAGTTTAATGTCTTCCACAAGGGTCAACACTTCGTATTAAAATTTCGATTTCTGGTTAAAGTTTTAACATTTTATAAGGTGTTGCAGATCTTCAAGTCATCGCATTGATATTTAATTATTCATTTATACATTTTGACCAATAAAATATGTAAATATTGACTATTGAGTCTAAAATGGAGATAGATAATTGCTATGCAAACATTTCTCCTAAGAGCTTTAAGGAAAAATAACATACTTTTTTAGATACTTATATTTAATCACTCTATGGCATTGGAGAATTATTGCGTTAAGACCTAAGTAGTATATGTTTACAACTAAAGCTCACAAAATTGTATTAATATATTTGCAAATATCTCAGAAACTGCTGCTTTTATAAAAATATATGTCAAATAAAAGTTTTTTATTTCTAATAGTCCTACAATTTTGCAATGATAAGTTGTTTAGTTTCTCAAATAGTCGTAGAGATACGGAGATTAACGCTTCTGTAAAGTACCCTAAGAATCATTTTCATAGGAAAATGAAAATAGCCAGTTTATTTATAATCTTAATCAACGCCCAGATACGAATTTTAATCAAAATCGTTTAGCAGATTTTGAGAAAACCAAATTTTTCTCTTTTCGCCCTTCAGTAAACTACCCTTAATTTTAAGTTTTTATAGACACACAGACAGACGGCATTGCAAAGATTATTTTTTAGGGTTCGGGGGGTCATGAGACGTCGACATCAATCAACATTTCAGGTTAGTTTTTTTTTACGGTCGCAATACTTTGTCAAAAAAGTTAAAAAATTCATATAATTGCGTATAGATTGAAAGTTAATGATTTTATAAAAATATGTTTCGGATAAAATATCTGTATTATAAATATATATACATATTTGTAATGCTAAGTAATTTCATATCTCAAATAGTTTCGGAGCTATTATAAAAAATGTTAATTTACGCATCAGACCGGAGCCCTTAAAGCGATTTTGCCGAAATATTGAGAGTAGCCATTTTGTTTGGAATATATATTAATGTTCATAAATGAAATTTAATCAAAATCGTTAGAGCCGATTTTGAGAAAATCGACTTTTTCTGTTTTTTCCCTTTAGTAAACTACCCTTAATTTTAGGGGTAGATGTCCAATTCCAAAAACCCCTCGGGGCAACCCTATGAAAACCAAGATATCAAGTTTCAGCTCAATCGGTAAAATAGTTTAGGCTCTAGTTGGAGGTACAGACAGACAGACAGACGGAAATTCAAAAACCACTTTTTCGGATTAAGGAAGTCATGAAACGTCAAAATTCATCAAAATCTCGACTTCGATTTTTTTGACGATCACCATACTTTCTCTACCTGTAAGATAGAGAGAAAGTAAAAATGTTAATTTACGCATCAGAACGGAGCCCTTAAAGCTATTTTCCCAAAATATTGAGAGTAGCCATTTTGTTTGGAATATTTATTAATGTTTATAAATGAAATTTAATTAAAATCGTTGGAGCCGATTTTGAGAAAATCGACTTTTTCTCTTTTTGCCCTTCAGTAAACTACCCTTAATTTTAAGTTTTAATAGACACACAGACAGACGGCATTGCAAAAACTATTTTTTAGGGTTCGGAGGGTCATGAGACGTCGAAATCCATCAACATTTCAGGTTAGTTTTTTTTTACGATCGCAATACTTAAGCTTTAATGTCCAAAAAGTATAAAAATATATATATAATTGCGTATAGATTGAAAATTATTGATTTTATAAAAATATGTTTCGAATAAAATATCTGTATTATAAATATATATACATTATTGTAATGCTAAGTAATTTCATATCTCAAATAGTTTCGGAGCTATTATAAAAAATGTTAATTTACGCATCAGAACGGAGCCCTTAAAGCGATTTTGCCGAAATATTGAGAGTAGCCATTTTGTTTGAAATATTTATTTATGTTCATAAATAAAATTTAATCAAAATCATTAGAGCCGATTTTGAGAAAATCGACTTTTTCTCTTTTTTCCCCTCAGTAAACTACCCTTAATTTTAGGGTAGATATCCAATTCCAAAAAACCCTCGGGGCAACCCTATGAAAACCCTAGATATTAAGTTTCAGCTCAATCGGTAAAATAGTTTAGGCTCTAGTTGGAGGTACAGACAGACAGACAGACGGAAATTCAAAACCACTTTTTCGGATTCAGGGAGTCATGAAACGTCAAAATTCATCAAAATCTCAATTTCAATTTTTTTGAAGATCACCATACTTTCTCTACCTGTAAGATAGAAAGTAAAAACTAAACACTGCTAACTCCTTGTATACAGACAAGAACTCGGACTCCACTTCGGAATGCGCTTCACTATACAGAGCGACATACAACGTCTCACTACACTATCTCAGGTGTAACTGAATAGCCTAGACAAGTATGGACCTGTCGCTGGTCTCCTACGGCGTCATTCGTCCCTCCTCAATCGAGGCAGGTTTACTTCAGCCAATAGGATAGCACTAGTGCTTCCTAAGATCCAGGCTCGATCCAGCAGAGAGTGGTCACATTAAGATAAGCTGTAGAGAAAAAACTTGACATGAAAGAAGAAAACTAACTATAGTTTTGAAATCAGTAAGCCTATTTAACTTTAAACAGCTGAAAAATCGAACTCAACCGAAATTGTGTTAAAAATTGTTCCCCAGTGTTATCCATGCTTTATTCATGTATTTAATTCCATACAAAACAGCAAGCATGGAAAAATAGTACAAATAATTTTTTAAACTACAGCCACATAGTCATGTATTTAGCTGGTAAATATTTAGGCCTATTTAAAATTTGTGTTTGTAACTAAAACAAGTTCTTCAAACCTTTTTAATTAAATTTAGTCATATTCTAAGATTTTACTATACTATAGTGATAAATTAATTTCTCACTATTTAGAAAATATTGCATCATTAACAATATTACAAAAACACTATGATGTAGCTGGTACCTATGTTTATTTCCACTTTCAATAAGCTCTTATTCGTTTTATAACAAAAATAATTATATTCTATTATATACTATATAGTGACATAAGGTTTAAACAAAATATTTTAAATATTAAACAAAAATCAATATATTCAAGTATCTGAACTGGTTAGGACACAAGATCCTTCTATTGTCCTTCTATATTTTTTCATATGGTGACGTCATGTTTCCTATACTAGTGTTTCAAAAAAGAATCTCCGCAGGGCTAGCTCCAGGGTTTCATTAGCCCTGGGCAAAACCTAAAATTTGCGCCACAGTTGTATTCTGTATAAATTATAGGGAATTCATGGTTGGAAGGATGTTAGGTCACAGCTAGTAAAAGCTACCAAATATCCCTTCAACAATCCATATGATCTGCAAGATCATATGTGAGTCATTCGGTTTCAAAACAGCCTTATTAGTCACATTAGAAAAAGTTTAGGGAAACTGCTGTAACCTCGTTACAACAAGTAAACATAAAAGGTTGCATCACTCACCACCCTGGCTCCAGTTGACTCGTCTCAGCAAGACCACAGCTCTACAACACTTCCCGGCACTGTCCAAAACATGACTTTATCGATGCCCATGGCTCATTCCCCGTCGTGAGTACCGAGCCGCGCCCAGAAAAAAAAGAACTATATGAACGCGCGTTCACTGCGCTCTTTCGGCTGTGTTCAGTAAGCTCATAGTCCAGTTCTTTCCACATACACCTGGAGAGGCGTGGTACAACCCAGGATGTTCTAGAAGAATGGTACCCCTTACCCCTCTCCCCCTCCTGTTATTCCCACACCTTGGGAACACGTGGTAGATTCAAGGAATTATAATGATAGGATTCTGTATTGTTGGCACATATTGCAATACTGGCTTCGTAGTGAGCTACGTTGTTATAAGTTGATTAATATCTTCATACTCTAAATTCCTTCCGGCTTAAATTATATATTATCTTTTGAAAATTACCGTTTCAGAATCTCTAAATATTAAACGTATTAAATTTTTGTCATGGATTTCACGTTAAATGCACTTGGTAATTTTGGACTCTTAAGTTCATGGTAAAAGTTAAAATCTTGGTACGGTTAGAGTAAAACCGTATTTTCAACTTTGATAATATGCTTTCTTATGGGGACCTTTGGTCTTTGTGTTTTCACGTAACTTCTGCATATCCACCTCACGGATGTTTTTCAAACCCTTTCGGTATGGAAAGTTTGGTCGTTTATTAACAGATAGCTTCGTTATTCGGCTCCATTTACTTTAGTATCATGTAAAGTTATGACATCTTGTTATTTGTTGATAGATTATTTAATATTGTTCATACAGTTTAAAGTTTACCGTCTGTTAGTTTGATATAGGGCCGCAAGACAGCGAAATTCCTCTGTAGTCATTGTTTTGATAAATGTACCTGAATTACGTTGGGTGTAGTTAGTCTTGAAACTGTCTGAAAGCGCTAAATAGTATTTAATATTTTATTTATGCTTTGATTTGTTGGCCACCTCCAGGTGAAAAGAAGGGCTAGTAAATAATTAATTTTCTATCATTGAACTTTAAAAAATTTGGATAGTTAAACTTTCAGCTACTTGGCTTTGTGTTTTTTAGTATCTTTGTATCGCGAGATAAATTTGTGTGCCGGCCGCTTGGCGGCGTCATTATTAAATTAAAATTTGACTTTTTGGTGAATGATTAAAAATTATGTCCTGTTTAGATTTAGGAGGCCGATAATTTGATGAAGGCATATCATTTATTATTTCAACAAATTGAGAGCTGCAATAAGAGCACTTAGATTGATGTTACATATTTTTAAGAGTGTATCCTCAATTAGTTATTCATAACAAGGATGTTTGATTTTGTCAGTATATCAAATTATGACTGGTTTAAGAAAAATAAAGAGAGATAGTTAATAAGGTCAATTTAGGATTTATTGTATCATGAGTTTTGAGCCGCCATTTATGGGGAGAATAGATTTTTTGTGAATATTATATGCTAGTTGTCTGATGTTACTGATTAGAGGCAGTCCAGGAAACTTGCCGCTTTCGAGCTACTTGTACACTACATCTCTCATATTTATATAAAGTTGTTGTGGCTATAGCTATTTCTATGGTTCAAAAACCTTTGTATGCATATTAAATCAAGTCCTTTCTTTGGAATGTTCATTTCAAATATATTTCGAGCTTCGTGTGAACGCTGATGTCACCTAACGCTTTGAGCTGTTTCACTCGTCTCATCGAGTTGTATATGTTATGTTATTTAAATAAAAATACTCTCTTGTTACCTCCATGACTATTATCTCTGAGTGCGGATGAGGGGATTTCAGTACTTTGTTTTCAAAACCTCTCAATTCATTCACTTGATATAGGGTGAGAGACAACGCTTTACAGCCATAAAGAACAACGGAGAGGATTATAGTTTTGTATATTCTCCCTTTAATATTTCTAAACTGAAAACAAGAAAACAACAGCCTACAAATTAAATTATATCGCTAAAGGTCTACCCTTTCATTTTACATTTTCTGATTAATAATTGCTTATGCTATGATGTTTGATATGTCTTATAATTTAGCTATGCTCTCTGTTTCGAAAGTAGTGGCTAGTTATATTCTCAGATAATTCTTTATTTAGGAATGCTTTTGTATCAATTTGAAGTTTCGTCTTGGATAAACATTTTCAATGTTACAAATAAATATGTTTGAAATATCAGGAAATTTTAATCTTTCTCGTGGAGTCCTTCGTTGAAATCCATAGTTGTCGAAGCTTCGTTGAAGAGATTATGTTTTGGGATCCGGCGTGATGATGATGGACAGGTTTTAATTCTACTTATATGTAAAATCAGCTATGCGGAATACATTTGTTTTTATTGATTATTTAAATATCTCACCCTGAATTATTATATTTGAACAACAGATGTGGCAGCTTAAACTTGATAGCTTAGCGCGTCGAGGACCGTTTTATTCTAGGGTTTAAGATCGAGTGATAATTGTAGATCAAAGTATCATGGACCATTCCACAGTAAATGAGAGATTAATGTTTCACGGACAGTTCTATTTTAAGGTTGTTAGTCGAGTGAAGAGAGGAGCCTTCTTTTCGGGTATACTATTCGAAAAAATCATTCTGGAACATTCTTTCTTTCTTAAGGTTGCACCATGTTTGCATCATGTTTCTATTAGGTTCCAGAAGGGCGGGAGAGAGAAAGAATATGTTTTCGAAGATGTTATGTTTCACAAGTATTTGCAATAGGGGTGGGGGACTGTGAACAAAAGATCTTGGTTGTAAACGCATGATAAATAAATGATCAGCCAGGTGTGTGAGAAGATTTCCTAACACATGTGGATTCATTGAGTCTTATATTCTGAATTGATTCATTAATTTGAAATATTATTAAGGGTGAGAACTTTTGATTAGAATCATTATTAAATGAAGATCTATTTTATAACAGGGTATACAACATGTGATTCACTCAGTACTCATTTTATAAAGTGTTCATTTTCAAGTATTGTACCTGTTGTACTTATGATCATACAACATTAAGTGCGAATATAAAATAATATATCTAGTAGCCTATGTCTAACATATGTATTAAACTTTACCTTTTGAGACTGGGTTGGCGACACTGCCTTGTTATGGTCGCCTTGTGAGGTGTGTTGTGAACCTCTCGGCCACTAACGTTCGTGATGGCATCAAGCGTGGATTCAACATCAAGAGTGCAACTTAATATTTATTTATTATTATTTATTATTAGCACCGCTTCTTACTACCCGTTCGGGTTATACGCACTTACGCTAATGTGCAATGGCAGGGTGATTGTGAGATGAAATGGAGGACTTACAGTTTAACGTGGGATCCGAACCACGGTGGAGGCCTGGCATTCCTCACATTCACAAGTTGTGAGTAACACACATCTTGTCAGAGGTGAAGGAAGGGTTTGGTAATCGGATAAATATGTGCCAGGACCGAGGACGCAACTTAATAAAACTTAATAAAACTAATATTATGTAAACCTGGCATTAGAAGAGTACTTCTAACACATCAGAAACGGGATAAAATAAAAACTAGCTAAATGGCAAGATTGTAACGTGTATGGTTAATGGTTGCCTGTGGAACGTGTTCAATTGACTCCATTAATTCGTGTTAAATGCAAGTGCGGGTTAATTTTAATAGCTATCACTGCGGATACTCTACTATTATTAATAACTGAAAAACATAACAGATATCTAATTAAACCCGAATCAGGTTTGCTTGTTTCTTAATTGATGTGGACAATTTTCGTGCGGTAGGAAGCAGCTGTTACTCCAATTAGTGAGAGTATGCTACCACCGCCATTTTGTGGGGAAGTATTGGTCTGCCTTTTGTGTTTATGTTTTAGCGCTAACAATTGTTTTTAACTTCATACAAACTAATCAACTAAATAAATTTTGAGCGTAATGCATATTGAGCATATTCCTTATTATGGCTTATTCATGGGAAAATAACGGTCTACCTGAAATTGATGGTGATAATGTACTCCAATTGGATGTAGAAGCAGGTAAGTGAGTTTCAATGACGCTACAGTAGCCCCATGGCTTCTTTGGTGCTGACTGACAGTTCACAGCTGACTGCTGACAGTCAACAGTTAGGTATATACCTAAATTTAGACTGTCAGAAGAGACAGCTGCTAAACACATGTTTTTGCAGATCATATGGTTCGGCGTAGGGATACATTATTTGGTCTCGTAACTTTTCAAAGCCGTCAGTTCTCAGGTGTGAGCTGTCACTCAGCACCAAAGAAGCCATGGGGCTACTGTACAAAATGTGACGCAGGCTTTTATCAAAAGCGACCGGCAACGTTATGAAATGTTGATGCAATTTCTTGCAACCTCAACCAAGTAATCAACCAGAAACCATGTGCAATATAATGCCAGATTAGCAAGGACTATACCCGTTTTTGATGACGAGACGACCGAGTTGGATCCAATGGAATGGTTTCGAATTAGTAATACAACGCCAGATTTATACCAATGGCAGGACCCTTTCAAATTTAGTCAGTGCATACGCACCTAATTGGTGCTACACAACATTGGTTCAGTTCTCTAATCATGACAATCGGAATCGGGGCAGTTTGAAGAGCAATTCCGTAGGACGTTTGCAGGGACTGTTAGTCTTTCAGAACGGTTTGAAAGAATTAAAAGCCACATTAAAACAATGAGAGTGTAAACCTCTACTTTCATGAGAAGGTTCATATGTGTAAGGATCTTAATCTGGATTTTGTGTACACGCAAAAGCAAATTTCTGTATGGCTATGGTTGAGAAAACTTGGCGCAGTTGTGATGAGTAAGTCTCACAATGACTTAGATGAGCTACTACATAACATTAGATATTTTGAACAAGTCAACAACCAACAATCAAGTCGAATCACAGATCGCCCCGAGAGACCAGTGCAACTTGTGAACACTGGCAGCTCGTGCTGTACCATACAAGCTACGGCAGCAATTATATCGGGCTTACAGATTAATGATTCAACAAAAACTTTTCATGGTTTTGTAAGTGCGTTTGCTACTGCAGTCATATCACTTGGGAGCATCATGGCGGATGTAGCCATGAATAGTGCTATAGTGCATAGTGTGGAGTTACTAGTTGTGCCTTAAAGTGCTCAAGCTACTGAATTAATTATAAGTAGAACATGGACAGAGTTACCAAACGTAGAGTTTGTGAAGTTGGGGGAACGACTTTATCTGGGGAATGCAGATGAGGATCCATCTAAACAATTAGATCTACCGTCAATGACCTATGAAAAGGTGAATAAATTGCGTACAACAGCAGCAAACAACCTGAATGGTTAACGTGTAAACTTTGTGAGAGTATGTGCAAAGTCAGCGGAACATTAATTCATTAATGTTCAATGCTGCTATGTATGAGCCAAGCCATAATATATAGTTTTCAATTGCAATTGTGAATGTCCAAGAGAAGGACAAATATCTAAAGAAAAATACAAATGAGGCTCGTGGAAAAGAATGTGGAGCTAAGTAGACCTACAAGTGAATTAGTGTACGCTAAGCCTCCTACGAACCAACTCCTCACTGACAAAGACTTGTTAGTTAACATTAGTGTTGAAGGGCAAGTTTCGGACACGTTGGTGAATCTAGTGAATGAGTATAGGGAGCATTTCATGCCCAAGCTCTGCGAACTGGGTTGTACAGACTTGGCAAGAATGAAAATAAGTGAGCTATCTGACAGAAAACAAGTTTCAAGTAAACCATTCCAAACTAATGCGAAGGAAAGGGAATTAATCCAGAAGGTTTAAAGAGAATGGAAAAACCATGGCATCGTAAAAGAGACGAAGTTATCATACACTTGTCCAGTTCTGTTAGTGAAGAAGAAAACAGGAGATGAAAGGTTAGTGGTATAATACCAGTGACTAAACCAGCAAACCATCAATGAAAAGTTTCCACTACCACATATGGATGATCAGTTCGAAAAATTATCAGGCTTACCTTAATGACATAATCCCCGCTGGGCGAGAGTGGACAGAAACTCTTGCTAGATTAAGAAGTGTGCTTGAAGCACTGAAGATATCCAAGTTTACATGTAAACTAATCAAGCGTGAATTTGGGCAGCAATGTGTTGAATATTTGGGTTTTATGATTGCAAACGGCAAAATGTCACCAGGACCACGAAAAATTGAAGCTATAAGTTGTTTTCCTCAGCCACAATCAGTCTATGATGTGAGAAGATTCTTAGGCCTCACAAGTTTTTTCGGCGCTTCATTTCTCATTATGCGCCGAGGGCTGAACCACTTAGTAGACTCACTACTAAGAAAGATAATTCCTTTCCTTGGGCTACAGATCAAGGCATTTCATTTGATTATTTGAAGTCATCCCTAACTCAAGAACCTGTACTGCAGTTGTATGATGCAGATGTACTTCACACTGATGCCAGTTACTTAGGATTAACAGGAATGTTGTTGCAAGAGGGTAAAGATGGACGCATTCATAATATGGTGAATTGTGTTAGTAAGAAGACAACAGAGACAGAGGCTAAATACCATTAGAGCAAGTTGGAGTTGATGATAATAGTGTGGCTTATGGACAATTTCCAATAGGCATCACTTTTAGTGTCGTTATAGACTGTCAAGCGCAGATATATATAAGAATGACAAACGCACCATCAAACCTCAAATTTCCCGTTGGTATAGTTTAGTTCAAGAATATACAATTGAGGTTCAGCATATACCTTGGGAAAAGATGTTGCATGTTGATGCTCTAAGTAGAGTATCTGCAGAGGATGAGAACAATACAATGGATTAAGTTATTGGTGACAGATATGTGGTATTCTTGACCTTATACGTGAAGGACCAAATATTAATGATTCAGCTCTGTGACTACGAATTAAAGGAAATCATACAAATGATCAAACTTAAACATTTAGAGAGGACTCGAATAGAACAAAGTTGAAAGATTTCGAACTTATTGAATGAAGATTGTGTAAAAGAGAACCACAAGCTGATCAAATATAAATGCTTTATGTGATCACAAGAAGCGTGCAAAAAAGTATATTTTTAAAGTGCCATGATCTATCCGAACACTTTGCTCTGGATCTTACAGAAGCAAAGATAAAGGAGAATTATTGGTTCCTAAAATGAAGAGTTATGTGAAGCATCACATAGCGCATTGTTTCACGTGTCTTACTAACAAAGTTCCGGGTGGACGGAAGATGGGTCTACTCAGTCCAATACCGCCAGGTAGTCGTCCATTCCAAATTGTTCATTTAGATTACTTAGGGCCATCTCTGAATGCTCCAGAGTAAATTCAGAAATAATTATAATCGACAATCTTTCTACGTTTGTGAATATTCATCCGACTAAAAATACATCAACCGATAGTGCGCTGAAGCATTTTGAAGAATTTATCGATGAGTACGGACTAACAGAGAATATAATAACTGATAGAGGAACATGCTTTTCATCCCATATGTTTGCTGAATTTTGTTAGTCACGTGGCATAAAACATGTCCTTAACTCTTCGTGACACTTCCAAGAAAATGGTCAAGTGGAACGTGTAAATCGAACTATCACCCCCATTATATCTATTAGAGTTCAACAACAGGATCACAAAGATTGGGACAGAGATATTAAGAAGATAAAATGAGACTTGAGCTATTTTGTAAACAAGACCATTGGGAAGACGCAATTTGAAATACTAAATAGCTATCGTCAAGATACCATGATAGTATCCTTAAGAACTTACAGATGTGAGCTGCAACCATCCATGGCAACCATCAAATCTACTACAAGAAAAAGCGTGTAGCAAAATTCTATCCAAACAATTACACCTAAAGACTTTTCGACAAACGAAGACTCGCAAGTGTGAAGTTTACGGTTGGGGAGCTTGTAGTAATGAAACGTGGACCCATACACACCAGAAGGCCTACAAATGGTCAGTTTAAATATAGAGGTCCACTAGTGGTGACTCAGGTACCTACTTCCTGCTGGCAACACCTATCGGTTAAGTGAACTAAAGGAGGGCTGTAATAAAAGATTATCAGCTTCTACCACTCACGTATCACAGTTGAAGTCGTGGGGAGCAAAGGAAATCCCAGACGATGAGGCTGACTGGAGGTTATTCAGATGAGGAGCTTATTGAGAAACCATTTAAAGATACCAAAATGAAGAGTGCACCGGGGAAACACCACCGGATGAAGACACCAATAAGTTTTCTGGAGTGAAATGTAAAATAGCCCATCACACATGGAAGAGGCTTCCACCTTCTCACCTGAATAATTTTGTATTAAAGTAGGCCTATAAGTGAATACACTACAGTTGCTTCAAATTCTGTAAATAGTTCTAATTATGCGTAATCTAATGATAAGCTTTCATCTTAAATTATCACTTTCATTGAGGAGATTGAGACTAACAAGAGGGCCGATTGTAGTAAACTTTACCTCAAGAGACTAGTTTGGCCGCACTGCCGGGTTCTGGTCACCTTGAAGGGTGTGTATTGAAAGCTTCGGCCACTAACGTTCGCGATGGCATCAAGCATGGTTGCAACTTCATAAACCATTGTGGTAGTGTTAGTAAAAAGGGAACATGAGAGCAATTTTATGTCAGGAAGAGCTTCAATACATTTTGAAACCCCTAATACAAGGTGATACAAAAGTCACGCAACCCAAAGAAAAAACTTATATGTTGTGCCATCAATTCGGCATATTGTTGATTTATTCAGCACGCGCGATTATGGAAAACTACGCACAAACGATTGTTTGCATTCCATATACGAGTTGGCTTTAAAATAATGTTCCTAAATGAATACTCGCTCTGCTCGTGAAAAACTCATCTTACACTTTCAAGTGCTGTAATTCAACTGGCTAGACTTATTTATGACTCAAGATCACATGGCCTGCACAACACCTGGTAAACATTACAATGTTACCATACATATAAACAACGTGTTCATTTTCCATATTATTCTGCGAGAAATATCCTTGGAAAAACAGGGTTGTGCGACTTTTGAATCATCTTGTATAATACCGTAAGAAATCAGTGTAAAACAATTTATTACTATAAGTTTTCAATCAATTCCTAGCTATATATATATAATCATTAATAAATATTTCGCCATTAAAGTAATTACTATTACTATTAGTTGATAAGTCTGTGGCAGGCTAAAAGCATCTAACCCGTCACAATAAGACATAATATACTAGGACGAATTGATACATCCTAAGAGCCTCAGGATGTACTAGTTTAGCCTAGTCTAAATTAGTTAATGCTGAAATTTTGGCCTAGCTCATAGGATAAATTAGTATAGCCTACAATTTTATTAGGCTAAATAAGGTTTAGGTTAGGCTAGGCTAGGTTAGCTGACAACATTTGTGCGCGAACTGTGAATGAAGAAACCTCTCCAAAGTCAATTCATCTTATGGGTTAAGAAAAATGAAAACTAGGACTGCCGAAAAACATCAGGCTATATCGGTTTATAACTACAAGCGGTAGGATGGATCAGTTCAGCCTAGTCCAAACTAGTTTGTCCTGGAATCGGGTTTGGACTGTAACCTATTTTATTTATATGTATATGAAAAAGTATATTTTCGGAACATTGTATACGCATTTCCAAACAAACTCATTTTGGCTAGTTTTGTTTTGACGTTGTATGGATATTTCTATACTATAAATTGTTTTTTTATCTATTGTCTGTACGTTTTAAATATATTTTCAACCGAATGTCCCGCAACAAATGTTATGGGTAGGTTATATTTACCATTAATTTAAAAACTTTACGAAGGAAACTAAGATAGAATGATTATTGTGTTTGCTAAAAATTTAATATTTATTTATTTCAGAAATGTTTAGTGTCCACGTTTAAAATGTTTCAACATTTTTCTAATTAGTTTAATAATAAAATTTCTACTGTTGTGGATTATAATATCTAAAATATAACATATCTGTGTTTGCCTATTATTGAAATAATATTACTATCATCATTCTGTGAAGCATAGTATAAAGTAATTATTAAAATTAGAGTAAAATTAACCAAATACACTCTTAAATAAAAGCAAACAGGAATAAAAAAAAATAGTGATGAAAATAGTTAGTCAAATAAAATCACACACTCCATTTCATACGTAGCAACACAATGCTGTTGTAGATTTTCACAGCTGGCCCCAATTTGAAGCCCATCAGCTCCACCAAATCACTTTGTGCCAACATGAGAAAACTCTCACCATCAATTTGTTCTCGGATGAAAATGTCAGCCTTTAACTCACAGCCGGGTATGGTAGCGACAAACCTCGCTACATCCAACACACTCCATGATCTAGTATTGCCCCAACTTAAGGCTCGCTGCACGCTCTTGTTCAAGTAGTAGGAATGTTTGGCCCACAAGAACAGCTCCTTTTGACTAGCGTTCAGTCCATCAGGCTGTCTCAAAAAGGCAGGATAAGGCTTGCGTTTCAACACACTGGATGATGAATCAGGTTGCATGATTGAAAATAGGTCCTAAAACACAAATAAGTATATAGTTTAAATTATAGGTTAGGAACAGTTCCTAAATGTACAAATAAGTTGATTATCTGAAAGTAAGAAACAGTTACTAAGATGTACAAAAATGTTCATTAGCTGAAAACTCGAATCATATATTTGAAATATTCTCAAAGCCGAATCGAAGTCGGTTTTTTACGGTTGTAAAAACATTATAGTGTGGCTATTTATATAAGTTTTTGCACTAAAATGACTTGGAAAATGTTTTATTGCACAATTGTTTATAATATAATTTGTTTCAATCTTATTAATCAAGCTACTATCCCAGATTACAATTAAATTATTTGTGATTTTCACCATATGAATATTAATTTGTAATGTACAAAACAGCTCAGAATGGCAGTGGTTAAAAACAAATTGAGTATTTTAGCTGAAGATATTTTTATCAACGAAGCTTTGAAGCCTGGTTTTTTTCGAAGCGAAGTCGAATCTAATGTTTGTTTCGAAGCCAAGTCGAAGTTTCAAAGCTTCGCACACCCCTAGTTACCATTCCAGTATTTCTTAAACAAGCAACCTCATTGAAAAATCGGAACTATACCCACTGGAATTATACTCACTTAAAATCGGAATTGTACCCATTTGGAATTGTATCCATTCCAGTAGTCCTCAAACAAGCTATCTTATTGAAAAATCGAAACTGTACCTACTCGAATTATACCCACTAAATCGGAATTGTATCAATTTAGAATGGTAACCATTCCAGTATTTCTCGAACAAACGACCTTAGTGAAAAATCTTAACTATACCCACTGTATTATATCCACAAAAATTTGAATTGTACCCATTTGGAATGGTATCTATTCTTGTATTTCTCAAACAAGCGACCTTAAAGAAAAATCGGAATTGTGCCCACTAAAATCGAAATTATATTAATTTGGAATGATATCCATTCCAGTATTTCTCAAACAAGCAAACCTAATGATAAACTGTAATTATATCCACATATGACGGACCTTATGTTTGAATTCTTATGATACAGGTGACAAGACATTTTGATCTTATTATTAGTCCACAAAGTTACTAACAGAGGGCAGACAATTGTGATTACTTGATTGATTATTTAACTTATTCTATTATTTACAAAAAGAGTACAGGCTTGAATTAAGTAGCTAAAAATTAACACTTAGTAGTAAAATCAAATATATAGCTTATAAATTAACTACCAGTCTTCATTTGGCCATATTTTATAGGCTCACGCTAATAATTTCAATTTCTATCTCCTTTACTATAGTGCTGACCAACACTAAAAAGTACATAGGTACTTTCATAAAAACATAAAAAAAAATCATAGCTAAATCATAATACATAAAAATCAGGGGCGGGTCGTGAAGGATGGCTTTAGGTCACCGCTCTCCCTGCAAAATAAAGCAAAAGAAGAAACAAAACTTTTTTGAAATTCATACCAATCTTCTCATATTTTTTCATTGCATAGTAAAAAACATAAATCAATTTAAAAAATCGTTATATCTTCCTTCCCATTTTATTGAGGAAATTAGCAAAACCATAATAGCGTCAACGTGTGATATGAGGCGCTCCTATGTTAACAAGCGCTTTGGCAGGCTGACCCAGCAACGCCCCCGAATTCTACATACGTCACAGGGTGATTGCCGTGACAAACTGACGTCACCTTATTTGACAAAGCCAAGTTTCTCGGGCTGAGCTCATGTGTGGTCTGCTGCTCGGCTATCTGTCGTGGAGTTGTATTGTGTGTGTGACGCTACTAGTTTTCGCTCGTGTTTTCGATTACATTAGTGAATAATGAATGTTTCTAATATTAAAAAACTGAATTTTGGTTCTTTATTTTTAGAAGAAAGGTTTGATATTAAAAAACAATGCAAGGCGAGTGCCCGATTTGAACTGAAATCAAACGATTTCAAACGATAAACCTACTGATATACTAATTCTTAAAGTATATTGTGTGTATATTGTTCAAGATAGTGTCAAGAACCTATTTATATATTTTTTGTTTATTGGTGTGTGTGTGTTTATGTGGGTTTCACAATGGACAATCTTTGACTTCGAACCAAGTGAGCTGTTACACTTTTATATATAATTAGCTTTTATTTACCTTAATTAACATTATCCTTTTTATACTTTTTACAGTGTACTTACCCACCTCGGTGGCGTAGTTGGCTAACGCGCTAGTCGTGTTGAGCTCGACCGCCAAGGACGGGGAGATTGAGGTTCGAATCTCGGTCGGGTGAACTGGGGGTGTTTTTTCTTAAATGGTTTTCCACTCTCCCTCCACGCAAATGCGGGTTCGCTTCCTCTAAATTCAACCCTCCCAATTCCTAATCCATTAGCGTAATTAGTACTTAAGCGTATAACCCGAGCGGTTAGTAAGACGCGGTGCTAAATATTATTATTATTATTATTATTATTATTATTATTATTATCAGTGTACTTGTATCAGTGGCGGCTCGTGAGTAAACCTTAAGGGAGGGTGTTCTCTTAAAAATAGTCAAATTAATTACATATTAATACAAGTTGTATTGATACAGATATGTTAAAGTAAAAAAAAAATATTAATATACAAATGATTACATTTAAAAATTAGCGCTATAGCTTATTATTTTACTAGAGACAGAATAGAAAATCTGGTGCAATGTACCTCTTAGTGTTTACATAAATAAAATAAAACTGAAGTTGTTATATTGACATAGTAGAAAAAGAGTCAGGATATATAAAATACATAATAATATATGCGTGTTATCATTTTACAATGTCACTGTACAACAAATGAAGCTCATCTATTATATTTCTCATTCCAACCGCATTCACCTTGCTCTTGTATTTCTCCTGACAAAATCACGCTTCACATTCATAAAACAATGTTGGAGTTAACTCACATTTATATACTGCCATCTTTGCCTCTTTCGATACTACTTCATTCTTTGCAAAAGTACACATATATTCAACTACCCTCCGAGATGCATCCACTCGTCTGTCGATTTCACCATCTATTTTTCCATTTTTACAGAACATTTTGCCCAGATACACAAAATCACTGACTTGTTCTAACAGTTTACCATTTATACTAAGCTGACAATCATTTCCTAAACTGTCCTTATCAAAAACTATCACCTTGGTTTTGGAGATATTTAAACGAATATCCATTCTGTCTGTCGCCACATTCAAACGATTTAATGCATTCTGCAAGTCCCTTTCATTCTCAGACATTAATACGGCATCATCTGCATATAACAGCACTCCCACATTCACATTGTTCATTTATAAATCAACCGCGTTCTCACAAGCATCCCTCATACACTTATCCATGAAAACAATAAACAACCTGCGTGACATACCACAACCCTGTCAAAAACCCTGTGCAATGCCAAACCATTTGCTCAAAGTTTCATCCACCCTAACACACACTTTAATTCTATCATACACTGCCATAATTGCATTTACTAGTCATGGATTCACACCATACTCTCTAAGAACATTGGTGACCTGGCGGTCTAGGGGTAAGGTGTCGTACTTCTGTGTTAGGGGTCCAGGATTCAATCCTCGGTCCCGGAACAGATTTATCTGATTACCAAACCCCTCCTTCACCTCTGACAAGACGTATATTATCACAACTTGTGAATGTGTGGAATGCCAGGCCTCCACCGTGGTTCGGATCCCACGTTAAACTGTAGGTCCTCCATTTCTTCTCACAATCACCCTACCATTACACATTAGCGTAAGTGCGTATAACCTGAATGGGTAGTAAGACGCGGTGCTAATAATAATAATAATAATAATAATATAATAATAATAATAATAATCTAAGAACATTCCATAACGTACTCCTATTAACTCGATAGTACGCTTTCTCCAGATCAACGAATGCACAGTAAACTTTCTCCCTTACTGACATACATTTCTCAATCACTCGTTATAATTCAAATATCTGGTCCATGCAGCCTTGACCTGGCATGAAACCACATTGCACACCCCAAATCATGTCTGCAGTTTTTCACGCACCAAATCAATTAAAACTCTCCCAAGACTTTGCCTGGAATACTCAACAAACTAAGTGCCCTATAATTTTTACATTCCCTCTTGCTACCTTTGTACAAAGTAACAATTACAGCATTCTCCCAGTCATTAAGAACGATCGAAATGTCCATACACACATTGAACAATTCTCATCTGTCAAGTAGTACTGTGCCCCCCACACTTAAGCATTTCACTTGTGCTCACATCTACGCCTGCAGCTTTGCCATTCTTTAACACTTTCATAGCTTTTAACACCTCAAACTAGTTAATTATTTCACTCAATGGTACATTTTCCCTATTTTCTGCTGCTTTATCTATGTTTTCGAAATACTTTTGAACAAAATAATCCCTTCACTGCTTTCTTATACCGTTTAATCCCAGATCATCTCACCACGTTCATTCCGAATGCTAGAGGACATTTCTTGCACTCCTTGTCTCGTTCTATTTACCCACTTCCAGAACAGCTTCTTATTCCCTTCAAAATAGCTCTGCATTCTTTGTCATTCTTTTAATCTCATTTTCTCTTTACTCTCTTTTACTACTTTATTTTCATTAATCTTTTTCTCTCTGTACATGTCCCACAACTTCTTATGTTCTGTTTCACCCTTCACAGCAATCATTAGTTTGTATGCCTATTTATTTTCTCTCACAGCTTCTTTCACATGTTCGTTCCACCATGCATCTCGTTTTTAGTTTCCCACCACAGCAGATCCACACATATCTTTCGCGCACTCAACTACAGCCTCTCTTATTCTGTTCCAAGCATTTTCATTAACATTAGCATTTATTTAGACATTCCATTCATGCTCTTGTAAAGTTAATTTTTCACCCAGCACTCTTTCATATTGCGCTTTCACACTTTTATCCTGCAACTTTTCCACTTGCACTCTTACTTGCTTAATACTCTTGTGACCCGCCTCGGTGGCGTAGTTGGCTAACGCGCCAGTCGTGTTGAGTCAGACCACTGAGGACGGGGAGATCGAGGTTCGAATCTCGGTCGGGTGAACTGGGGGTGGTTTTTCCTAAATGGTTTCCCACTCTCCCTCCACGCAAATGCGGGTTCACTTCCTCTAAATTCAACCTTCCCAATTCCTAATCCATTAGTGTAATTAGTACTTAAGCGTATAACCCGAATGGGTAGTAAGACGCAGTGCTAAATAAAAAATAAAAAAAATACTCTTGTGCTGCTTCCTCACAAGATTTCTACTTAATTTAACTACTGAGATCACTATGAAGTGATCCGATCCATATTCAGCTCCACGCAAAGCCCTATTATTCTTTACTAAACTTCACAGTCTCTCATTATACACCATAAAATCAATCATTGTTCTCGAATCACCCCTTTGCCATGTATACAAGTGAATATGTTTGTGCTTAAACCATGTGCTCGACGCAAATAAACCTTTTCTAAACACATACTCACTAACTCATTACCATTATCGTTCACCCTGTGATGACCATAACTTCCAAACACTCTCTCTAAATTCTCACTTTGGGTACCCACCCATCCATTCATAACTCCTAACAAGTTAATTCTTTCCCCCGATTCACATGTCTTCAAGACTTCATTGAGCTCATTCCAAAACTCCATTCTCACATTCTTGTCTTCACCCTCCACCGGAGCATAACCAGCAACCAACATAATTCTACAAATACCTATTTTCATACGTCCCCATAGAAGTCTACAAGAAACCAACTCAAATCTTCTCATAAACAAATTAGCTGTTTGGTTTGGAATTAAACCTGCTCCCTGACCTCCCCATACCTATTCATTCACACGTGACCACATATTTCCGTTTCCACTTGGTTTCAAATTCACATAGAATATCAATTTTTCTTCCAACTTGTTACCACCCCTCTACTCCTTATTTATATCTGTAACGCTTTTGCATCCCCAAAACTTCCAGTCGTGTATTTGTTGGCCCTAGAAAGGGCCGATGAGGTGTTGTGTATTTGTGGCCCTGAAAAGGGCCGCTTTCGGTCATGTTTTGTTGGCCCTAAAAAGGGCCGCTTTCGGTCATGTTTTGTTGGCCCTCAAAAGGGCCACTTCCAGTCGTGTTTTGTTGGTCCTAGAAAGGGCGCTGAGTCCGTGGTGACCCAACCCTGGTGAACCACAGTTAACAAAAGAGCTTGAATAAACGTCGTCAATATCGAAAGAGCAATTGTCGTCATTCCTTCTCCTTCCGCCACTATTCCTCTGCCTCCCACCGCGACTCACGTTGCCGGGACTGTTCCTCTACCTCCCACCGCGACTCACGTTGCCGGGACTGTTCCTCTGCCTCCCACCGCGACTCACGTTGCCGGGACTGTTCCCCTACCTCCCACCGCGACTCACGTTGCCGGGACAATCCTGTGCCTCCCACCGGAACTTCATCCATACCTCCCACCACGATTCCGTGTTGCCGGGACTCCTCCCTATCACCCTCCAACTTGATCGTCCCCTTCATCGGCGACCTCACGGGATGGGATACACCCGCCGCTCTGGCAAGGCCCACCGTCAGAAGACCCTGAAGAGGACAGCGGCCACCAAACAATACTCAACTCGTGGACCCATTCTCTACGTTCCCGTCTACAACCGCCAGACCCCCGAACACCCACACACTGCGCCCACATCTCCCAGCATCCCTGCCTCCGAGTCATCTCAGGCCTCTCCTCGTCTTCCCCTCTCACCGACCACCCGATTCCCACCTACTCCAATTTCCCCTTTAAGCCCTGAGGGCTATCATTTACATGTCCTAGCCACCCCACGACCCGCCTATGTTTTCTCCCCCACCTCCCTTCCGTACCCCCACCCCCTGGACCCACGAGATCAACATCTAAACGTCACCCGGAGACTCGACTTCGACTAGATATCCAGCGATAACAAACTAATTCCTGTAATAGTTCATCCATTTTACCACATACTCTTCACACATTCCACGTTCTAATAGTCCATGTTATCGCCAGCTTGTTGACAGATGGACCCTTTAGTTTTAACCTCTGCTTCCCTTCATATCTTTGGTCATCTGAGGTTTTTTTTTTTTTTTTTTTTTGCACCGCGTCTTACTACCCGTTCGGGTTATACGCTTAAGTACTATTTACACTAATGGATAATGGATTAGGAAATGGGAAGGTTGAATTTAGAGGAAGTGAACCCGCATTTGCGTGGAGGGAGAGTGGAAAACCATTTAGGAAAAACCACCCCCAGTTCACCCGACCGAGATTCGAACCTCGATCTCCCCGTCCTCGGTGGTCTGACTCAACACGAATCTGAGGTTATTCTTTCACAGTTTCTTGTAGTAATTTTAAATAGAATAGACCAGGTTACTAGCCTTAATCGTTCCCGCACCCATGACATTATTCGATGCTTACGGTAAGGATGTTGTACCGATAGGTGTTGGTACATTTTAGCCAGTATACCACAATTACAACCATTGCTCAGTATTAACCTGAGCGCGCTTGCACTATTCCTACAGACCAGTATCCCTACTAGAGAGACTGTGTTGCAGCCCAGTATACCGTTGTCCGTGTCACTACCACTAAGAGGTAAGGTGATGCACCGTAAAAGGAGAGTTCTGGACCACTTTCTCCCCACCCCAATAAACTTGACATTAATCCTACACACACACACACACACACACACACACACACACACACACACACACACACACACACACACACACACAAACACACACACACACACACACACACACAGTGTGAAAGATCATATGGAGAATCACTTCCCCTATAAGGTTAACAATGATCCTCGACACTGGATTTGGATCACTTTCCCCTAACCCCGTTGCCGTCCGCCACCCCATAGCTGAGCCAAATTTGGAGCAAAATAGCTTATCTCCACCTTTCCATCCTCCACCCCACCCCCAGACAAATAGAAGACAAGACCGTATCTCCTCGAAAGCCTCGACCATTCCCACTCCCCCACTTACATCTGGCAGCCATCTATCTATTAATGCAGAAAATTGTAAGGATTACAGACAGAAGAATATTGTGCATCCCAAATAATATGGAGTAGTATTTCTCATTCAATCTCGACCATTTACAACATATCGACTATTTCCAATTTTTAGTCACATCTCTTGAAAAATTGGTCAAAAATTGTTTGCATACTAGTAAATTTCAATTTAAAATATTCCATGAGAACATCACTGCTGATAAATAATTTATTTATTCGATATATTTATTGTGCACTTTATGAACAGACTGATTATATCACACACGAGATTTTCTATGAGTGAGAGCGAAAGGGTTACCAATTTGCCGGGAAAGGTATTTCTACATACCTTCAAAGGTTCTTTTACATGCCATAATCAACATAGGACAAACGGCTTTACTTTCCTCCAAAGGAAGCTGTGCTACGGATTTTTATCGCTCAAGAAAAATCCACCTACCTCAGTTCGGTTTGAACCGACAAACAACGGGTCCTGAGGCGAGCATTCTACCCCAAGACCACCGAAGTCAACAGATAAAAGCTGATAAAAGGTGTGTTCCCCTACGACTACATGGATTTTTGTAGTAAAAAGAAGGATAGCTAATTGCCAATAAAATTCGCCTTCTTTAATCAGATGAAAGAAGAAAATATTTCAGAAAATGACTAAGCTCATAATAAAACTGTGTGGATAAAGTTTGAAGTGAAGACAGTGTAGGAGTATCAGAATATATTAGGCTCTTGCTGATGCTCTACTTTTAGCAGACGTCTTCGAATACGTTCACTCTTTATGTTTTGAGTAATATAAACTAGACTGTCTACATTTTTGTACAAACCCTAGACATGCATGGACCTCATTTTAAATAGGACCAAGGTTGATTTGGCGCTACTAACTGACATTGAAATGCATATATTCATTGAAAAAAGGATATGTGATGGAGCGTCTGAGATTTCAAATAGATACTCTGAGGCCAACAAACCTGGTATGAATGATTTCAACCCTGAAAATGAGGTAAAGTATATTACATGCTCGGATTGTAATAATTTATATAGGACTGCGATGTCTGAGTATTTACCACAATGTGATTTTAGGTGGTTGAATTCAGTTGAAATGGAAAAGCTCAATGTTATTTCAGTTTCTGATGATGGCCCCGAATTAGAAGTTGACTTAGACTACCCGGACCCCTTTGTCATGAAATGAAAACATAAAATGTATATGAAGATATGTTTGATAATATAGACTGAATCGATACATCAAACTATCTAGAAATAAATTTTTACACAGTACGTGCAATAAAGAGATTCTGGGAGAAATGAAGGATGAGATTAGTAGGAAATGTATTTGAGAGTTTGTGGGACCGAAGCTTTACTCAATCCAAAAGGAGAGTCTCTGAGAGAAAAAGGTGAAAAAAGGTTTGTCGAAAATATGTCTAAAAAAGAAAATTAAATAATAAAAATTGTCTAAATCAGGGGATCTTATACTATACTAATATGTCCATAATATGAAGTGAGTAACATTAGCTGTACAGTATCCGTTTGAATAAACCTGCACTTTCACTCGGTGATGACAAACGTTACATTTTAGAATATGGATACGGTCACTGTAAAATAAAACAAATTTGTTCACCAAAGGAGATGTAAAAATTTTCGCACTTCATGTATTGTGTGTATGTGAAGTTTATGTTTATATAGAGCTATTAACTTTTGAAGTAAAAATTTTAATATGTACAGTACAAAGCTCGAGTTCTTGTGAATATCATAACCTGATTTCTTCAAGTGAAACAGTACGGGTTTATTAGAATTGAATGTATAGACAAAAGTCCAAATTAGTTTTAGGTGGGAGGCGACGTTACTTGCTTCCTCACAGTGCCTCCTGGGAAACGTTTCTCTAAACGGCTAGACGAGTAACACATAATAGTAATATTTATACTATAATAAAATAAGTAATTGGTTTAAAAAGCTCAAGATTGCTATTTTATATTTAGTTTAAGTGGATTATCAGTAAAGTTAATGTGATACTCAAAGGATCTTGGTATCTCAAGGGGTGAGCGGGGGAAGGGATTATACCCCCTTTACCATGTATGATACTCAAAGGACCGTGGTATCTCAGGGGTGTGGGGGAAGGTTTTTTTTACTTATAGCCCCTTTAGCATGCATGCGGTTTTTAGGACAGTGGTATCTCCGGGTGTGTGTAGAGGGTTATCGATCGAGGGTGGTGGCGTGGGATGGTTCGAGGGGGGTGGATGAATTGGGAGGGCCGAATCTGCTCAGGGGTATGATGGGGCTGGTGTTTTCAAGGATACCCCTCTCCCTACCTCTGTGATCTTAAAAGGATGCACACATTTAATAAGTTCCTTTCAAGTATTGCCTTTCTCTCTCTCTTTCATATTTCTTGCGGGGATCATGAGCTTAGGAAGTAAGGTTAAATGGTATAGCTTCTTTTAATACGTATATTCTTAAGATTATAAAATACATATATATCTCCCATACAGTAATTATTATAAAATATCTTTCTTTCGGGATATAGTCTTAAAAGGATACTTTCCTAACTCTAAGTAGTACTTCCTCTCTCTCTCATCTTTCTTGAAGGGATAATGAACTTTGGAATTAAGGTTAAATAAATAGTATAGCTTGTTTTTTAAGGTGTGTATTCTTAAGATTATAGCGACACACACACATATATATATTCTGTAAAATGATTATAAAAAATCTCTTTCTCTCTAAAAATATATAGTCTTTCAGCCAACACATACGCTTCACCGTCATCGTCTAACAATACATACATATATTTCTTACAATGATTATAGTCTTCAGTCAAAACATACGCTTCACCGTCATCATCTAACAATACATACATATCTTGCGCACAATGATTATAAAAATCTCTTTCTCTCTCGGTAAACACATACGCTTCACCGTCATCGTCTAGATATAACTCGCGCCAAAGACGGACTCAGACTTGCGCGATGATGTAGAGTCTGCACACACACACACACACACACTTCACCATTTGAATAACTCGTACGTGTGATCGCCTAGATATATCAGACCTCACTGTGAAGCGTTAAAGCGACGCCTATACCTCGCACCAAAGTTTTACCTGGAAGACGGACTCTTCCCACATAGTCTAGCACGATCATGTTTGGCTCATCCTCCGCTTCACTAACCTGTTCATCTCCTTCTAGTCGATGAACGTTGTAGGTTCGGTACTTTTCGAGTTCAGAGATGCACTTGAATTGATCGTATTTCTCGCGCTCGATTTGATCCAACACCGTGCACAAAGCGTCTTCCTCCTGGAGAATTTCTGGCCCGTCCCCTTCCTTGAAATTGTTGACGGGACATGATGTAGAACAGCTCTCGATAGACTGACACGCTTCCCACATACCGGGATTGTGACGACCGAGCCCGTGTATAGAGGAATCCCCGCACTTGCTCTAGCCCTTGTCAAGCTCCGCAATGTAATATTCTAAGCTGCCGTTCGAGAACTTAATATTAATCATATCCTCCAGATGGTAACCCAACTGTCTAAACATATCGAATTTGATGCGTCTGTCTGCTCGCGCTCGCCTTTATACGCTCGGGATGGAGGGGAGAAAAAACCCTGTTGGAGGAGTGATTCACCCTCCCCTTTTACACTATATCCTTCGCATCGATCCACTAATTGTGCGTCGAGTCAAACCCTAACCATTTGACGTATACTCTATCTCCGGAACGTTTGATTATCTTCTATACACGGTAAACATCCGGAAACAAAGTATTTCTGAGCTCCTTATCGTAAAATCATCTCGTGATAGGCTTACCTTTCATATCTTCGAGTAGAAAGGTTCTGGGGTTAGTCTCAACGACGTTACGTATTTTAAACAGTTCGGTCGACAAGTTTGCGGTATAACCCTTTTCAAAAACGTCCTTATACTTACTGATACGAACTATATCAGCTGCTTTAAACATGTTAGGTGTAGAATCCGAGATCTTGAGACGTTTATAGACTGTATGTAAAAGTATGTCGTCTTTGACGTCTATAGGCTTCATCTTTATGGTCGAGTGTATCGTTCAGTTGTATTCGACCAGTAACGAATCGATCTTATCGATCCATCGATACGATCCTTTAGCCGTGAGCCTCCTCCACATGATGTTCTTGAGGTTACGATTAATTCGTTCCACGACACTAGCCTTGACGTTGCTGAACGTGGAATAGTGATTGATCCTCTTTCTTGACATGAGTGTTTTGAATTCAGCGTTGTAAAACTCTGTTCCATTATCCGTTTGGAGATGACGTACGGGAGGTAAGCCTTGGTCAGTCACCTTGTCGAGGAGGAGAGTCATTGCAACGCTGAGATTCTTCCCCGTCTTAGTCTTGACAGGTTTAGCCCAAGCCCTTTTGGAATACACGTCGATGACGGTGAGAAGGTACTTTAATCCCTTATTTAATCTGCAGTAGGGTATCATCTCCACCAGATTGGCCTGAAGGAGTTCGTTCAACCCTCGTACGCTAATATGTCTTCGGGAAAACCGTCGTCTCGCAGGACGATGAAGTTCACGGGCAATCACCCCCTTTATGGTAGACATGATTATTATATAAATATGGATGAGATTAATGTCTTTATACAATGTATTCTGGCCTCGCGTAGTTCCTCAATGATAGAAATAACCTCGTTCTCGTGTGCTGAATGACCCGCCCCGGTCGATGCATGCAAGAGTCGTAATCGATCTACCAATTCGTTGGGATCGTCCCAATAGGTATAATCGATCCCTCTTCCTGTTTCCATCTTGTATAAACCGTCACCCTCGAGCTCCTCCTCAAACATAGGTTTGATGATTAACGAATTCTTTGATTCTGCGCGCATCTTGATACATGCGTGCGGGTCGTTTCTCAACCGATGCGCGTTCGTTTCTTCAAGTATGGACTTGTATACATTCAGATCCTCCTTAGTATAATGCGTGGGTGCTCTTCTGCAGAGTAATTCTGATAGCCATCGGGTATACGGTACTGCCATATTGTTAAGAAGTACTGTGCCATCACTCTCGTTGAATACGACACGGGTATCTTCGAGCTTGGTCGAGTTACCTTCATGACGGACTCTGTAGGTCTTATCAGAATGTGCTTGAGACGAATAAAGATAAGTCTCCAATAGATGTCTGTTCTACAATCTCTCAGGTGAGACTTCCACCTCCTCCTTTAGTTCGGGTTCGGCGAGCGCCTTCACCATCTTGCTTATAAGATTCGTGATAGGTTTGAAGGTTTCCTTCGTGACGTATTCGGAATCGTGTCGAGAATCGCGTAGTTGCTTGTACTTTCGTTTAATAATCTTACACGCTTTTATGATATCCTCCGTGACCTTTGTTGACATGGTGCAAGATGCGAATATCTCTTACGATGAAGAAACGGTTCATTATATATAAACGTAACTAAAACCTAATTCAACGTTTAAAATCTGAAGTGTCGTCGAGCGTTTTTCTGGCATGAAAGATATAGAGTTATCTTTGGACACCTCGAAAGGAGTGACGTTGTTAGGTTTAAGATTCAAAAAGCAAATAATACCTTTCAAGTTCATGACCATCGTTGAAACGATCCCTACCCTCTTAAATTTATAACCACGTTCATCCGTTAGAGCCAATTCGAAATGCCTTGCATTCTTCCTCGTAGGTTTTGAATCCAAGTAGATGTAGATGAAACCGCGACTAGCCATAAAGTCTACATAAGTTTTAGGTGCCGCGTCTGAAGGTAATGAGGGTATACCTATGTTTTCAAAACTAAACCGGCCGCATCGTAAAACCGATCGGCTTCTTTCGCCTTTATGGATAGTATACCTCTCGCCACCATATCGTTCAATTCGGTGTAAACGGTTTTTTGTATCTCAAAAGACTCCTATAGCCTTAGCAACTTTGGACCTTAGGCGTCAAGCACTATTTTGTTCTCGTTGAGATGATATTCATGACGACGAGACAGCTTCCACACCTCCTCCATCCCTTGAAGGCTACTCTTCTCAAAATTGGAGTATTTTATTCGATCCTTCTCCGAACTCTCAATCAACGAGTCCATCTTCCCTTTGATAGCATCCTTGGCAACGTTGAGAGCGAGTATCTGCTCGTTTCTATGTCTCGCGTCCATCCTATCAACGTAAGACTAGTTACAGACATCCTTAGATGCGATGGGCGTCTCGACGTTGACGATCCTCTTCAATCTAGCATCGTAATACCCTTGAGAGGTTAGAGTCAGATTTCCTTCCGTCTCAACGATAGATCTATACTTGTAGAGACTATGACCTAATTTAGATATGGACGACATAATGTCTTATCGCGTACTGAATATGCGTTCATGTCAATCGTGGATAATAAAGGTATCGAACCCGTAGCGATATCATCCTTTATCAATCTCATGATCGTTTCTCAAAACTAGAAATCGTACTTGTGTTTTTTCAACACAGAGAGCACACCTCCTTAAACTTTTGGAACGTCATATCCGTGTTCACGTGATCGTCATAGACGTGTCTCAGGTTCGTATCGTCCATCCTGAAAAGGATGAGAAGGTTGACGTTATCTCTCAACATCTGATTCGGGATGCGCGAGTACGTCTGACAAAGATAGAAACAGTCTATAGCCTTATGTCTCCCATACTGAAATAAGCCTGTATGTTAAACTGTTTATCGCAAGCAATGTCGTCAAAAATGAATACAGAGTCAGGTTTGGCCTCGGGTGGCGGGATAATTTCCGCGTTGTCAGAATAAGGGAAATAGCCCATGCCTTCGATGAGCGAGAGAACCTTTGACAAACGTTGATACTTGGGCTGGTATAACGATTTAGAGTAAACGTACACGTTCTTGAAGCGTAGACCATTAGGTTCCTCCAAACACTGATCATAGCGTTGGTTTTGCCGCAATTCAAAGGTCCGCAGATGATGCAACGGATAGTATCAGGTAACAGCGTACCGTGTCTCTGAGGTAAGGCTCTACCCACATCGTGATCGTTGTTGCGTACAGTTAAAGTGTCTGTCTGTTTCTCGAGCCACATGTCGATTAGTTCAACTATATAATGCACACGCCTATATAAATATGAATCAGTATGTGTCATGAAGCGAAGAAGGGAAGGAGGATTGTTGGATAAGATCATCAATAATCTGCCGCTCGAGGTGCATATACCTAGATACCAGTACTGCGGACCAGGAACAAAGTTGGAAAAACGATTGAAACAAGGTGATCGTGGAATAAACGAGTTAGATCGTTAGTGTAAAGAACACAATATTGCCTACTCCAAGGCAAAAGATCGTGCAGGACGTCATATCACAGATCGTGAACTTACCGAGAATGCGTGGAAAAGATTGCTCGCACCTGACTCGAAGTTGAGTGAGAAAGCTGCCACGTGGGTTGTTGCCAACACGATGAAAGCTTAAGTTAAGATGGGATCCGGTCTGAAGAAGAAAGACCGCCGTCGTCAATGGGGTGCTATTAAACGGCGTGCTACTACTAATCGCCAAAAGAAGGGTGGAATCCTACCTATACAACCTCTGATCACCACGCTTGGAGCCGTCGCTGGAGGAGCCGTAGGAATCACGATGGCTGTACAAAGTGCGAAGGTGATTACGAAACAATTGAACGAGGCTCAGAGACATAATCGTACGCTTGAGACTAATCCACGTAATCCGCGTAGAATGCGGTCTCGCTAGGGGAGCTTACGTCAACGGAGAACCGAGTCATAACTTGCACGAGCTCAGCATGACCATCCCGTCCGGCTATAAGATAGTGGAAGAGCCGAACAATATAATTTACCTTCAGGTAACGAAACGAGTAATAGCCTATCGTGGTACGACTTTTCAACGAACGAGGGGATATCGTCAATTTTAGAGACAGACAATATCGCTACGTCTACATCTAAAACGAGTCAGCGGAGATGGAACTCGTACAAGTTAATACGAGACGACGTCGTCTTCCTCGAAACATTGAGAGAAGAACAGTGAAAGCGTTAACACCTGCAAATAAACTATTTAAGACGTCTAGGTTACTCGTTACGAAAATAATGGATGATGCCATGGATATTCTGAACATTGGAGACCCTGCCGCTTTCGAAACGGCCCTGACCAGTTTCCAGTATCATTCCTACGCCTCGTATATTCGCGGACCGTTAGCAAACGGGAACGAGCTTAGGATATCTATCCAACAAGAAGGACTGTACACGTTACCCCACCGTTCTCTCCTACATATCAAAGGACGACTACTTCTGAATACGGGGAACCCGGAAGTACTTCGAGGATTGTTAATAACGGAACTCTCCATCTATTCTCAAGAATCGCCTATGAGATCAATGGAGTGGAGATTGATCAATCGAGAGATGTGGGCATTTCGACTAAGCTTAAAAACTATATATCTATACGGAATGGGGATCAGACTCATATTTCAAATGCGGGTTGGAGGCTTGAAGAGGTGCATGTTCAAGCAGAAATAGGCATCTTTGACGTATGCATCCCTTTACGTCTCATACTAGGATTCGTTTAAGACTATTCTCGAATACTGATTAATGCAAAACAAGAACTAATACTCATTCGTTCGACCACCGACAACAACGCTTTACAAAGAGCACCTCCTCCCACCGCAGAGACACACTTTAGGATCGAGTTAAGTAAAATAGCTTGACTTGTACCGCATATAAAGACCGACGATATTAATCGTCTCAACCTGCTTAATTTCATCAAGAGTGGAAGGATCATCGAGATACCTTTTCGTACTTGGGAATTGTACGAGTACCCTAACGTACCTACCACTAATCAACATGGTTGGACTGTGAAAACGTCAACTTTGCTGGAAAACCCTCGTTACGTTATTTTCGCTCTTCAGACTGGGCGCAACAATATGACGGCTGCAGATAGAAGTATTTTCGATTATTGTAATTTACATAATGCTAAACCCTACCTAAATTCTATCATGAGCCCTATGAGGATATGAACTTGGACTTTAAACAAGATTCCTTCTCGAAATTATACGAAGACTATGCTAATTTCGAGACTTCGTACTACAGAGCGAGCACCTCTTTACCGTTACTTGACCCTTCCCATTTCAAGTCTCACGCACCCATCATTGTGTTCGATGCCAGCCGACAGGAAGATACTCTCAAGGACGGTATCGTAACGTGTCGTTCGAGACAGGGGAAAACATCCCCGCAAACACCAAGGCATTTTATCTCATCATACACGATAGAGTGGTCCGCTATAACCTTTCAAGCAGTGACGTCAGCAAGATGACATAAATGACGCATCATCGTTCTCGTATTGGGAAGTATGTTGATCAACGTACAAGGATACTCGAGCGAGGAGCGAGTATTCATCTTCAAGGAGGTGGGCGTTCTACATTTCGAACCTTTTGACGAAGCTAACTACAAGTTTCTTCCTCCTTTCAAGAATGACATCCTCTCCGCATCGAGTAGGAAGAGTGTAAATTGGGTAACCGATTAATATCACGAACTGTCTTGGTACGATGGAGAAGTACAGTACTCAAATCTTCGTTCTATCATAATTTCTCATCTAGAGCGGCATTCGTCACAACCACCGATCTATATATCCTTTTAAAATTATTACAGTCCCAGAGCCCATCAATAATGGCTGCGTCGTAAATGTGAACATGTCCTAAAGATTATTACCGCTTGGTATTATCCTGAATCAATGACGCCTGTGTCGTTCCCCTAAGACCGAGAGGCACCTTTGGGTGAAGTAAAATGACTTGAAAAACGTCATAGTTCTTCTCACACAGATGTGCACGTGAAGAACGTGTACCATCTGCGTGTGAACCAATTCACTGTAGCAGGGTTGTTTCGACGATACGATTAAATGTATACATTATTTTAGCAGAGAAGAGAGGAGATATCCTTTTAAGATTATTACAGTCCCTGAACCCCATCTGTTAGCCTCCAGGATTAATAATGCCTGCGTCATAAATGCAAACATGTCTTAAAGATTATTACTGCTCGGTATTATCCAAAATCAATGAAGCCTGTATCATTCCCTCAAGACCGAAGGACACCCACCGGTATTAAGGATTGAATATTGTACCATGTGCGTGTGAAAGAAAAATAGTACAGATTATTACAGTCCTATAAGCCATATGTTAACCTCCAGGATCAATAACACATGTGTCACATGAATATCCCCCTCCCCTAAGTTTACATTCACACATGTACTAAAGATTATTACCGCTCGGTTTCATCCAGGATCAATGACACTTGTGTCGTGGGAGTCGTTCACCAACACGATTAAGACTGAGAGGGAGGAGGGGCACCTGGTATTAAGGAACCATGCGCGTGCGAGAGAAAAAAGAAAACATCCACAAATGCCCTTAACACTATCCCATGCAATTTCCATAACGCTCTGTTTACTCTTGCATGATTGCAATGAATGCTTAGGGACACATCTGTCAACCTCCAGTATCAATGACGCGTGAATAAATATCTCCCCTTGAGCGTATTCAACATCCGAGTGCCCACCCCCCTCTGAGCACATCCGCGCGGAAGTCGCCGGCCCTCCCAATTCGTCTTCCCCCCTCGAACCATCCCACGCCGACACCCTCGATCGATAACCCTCTACACACCCCCGGAGATACCACTGTCCTGAAAACCGCATACATGCTAAAGGGGCTATAAGTAAAAAAACAATACCTTCCCCCACCCCCCCTGAGATACCACGGTCCTTTGAGTATCATACATGCTAAAGGGGGTGTAACCCCTTCCCCCGCTCACTCCCTGAAATACAACGGTCCTTTGAGTATCACTTTAATCCTACTATGATCAATGATCAATGTTATTCTATGAGAGAAAGTGATCCACCACACACCCGTTAGGAATAATGTTAGCACCGCGTCTTACTACCCTTTCGGGTTATACGCTTAAGTATTAGTGACACTAATAGATTAGGAATTGGGAAGGTTAAATGTAGAGGAAGTGAACCCGCATTTGCGTGGAGGGAGAGTGGAAAACCATTTAGGAAAAACCACCCCCAGTTCACCCGACCGAGATTCGAACCTCGATCTCCCTGTCCTCGGTGGTCTGGCTCAACACGACTTGGCGCGTTAGCCAACTACACACCCTTTTGGACGCTGGCCAACCAGCCAAGAAAATTGGGAGTGACTCCTCTAAGATAAAGAGTTAAAGATATTTATTTATTTATTTAGCACCGCGTCTTACTAACCGTTCAGATTATACCCTTATGACCCGCCTCGGTGGCGTAGTTGGCTAACGCACTAGTCGTGTTGAGCTCGACCGCTGAAGACGGGGAGATCGAGGTTCGAATCTCGGTCGAGTGAACTGGGGGTGGTTTTTCCTAAGTGGTTTTCCACTCTCCCTCCACGCAAATGCGGGTTCACTTCCTCTAAGTTCAACCCTCCCAATTCCTAATCCATTAGCGTAATTAGTACTTAAGCGTATAGCCCGAACGGGTAGTAAGACGCAGTGTTAAATATTATAATAATTATTATTATACCCTTAAGTACTAAGTCTGGCTTAACACGAAGCTAGTGCATTAACCAACTACGCCACCATGGCGGGTGTTAAGGGTATTAACGTTTAGAAAGTATAAATAAGGAGGTGTATTAGGACCTGTAGGTTTGGGGCGTTTAACTGAGTGGGATTTTTTAGCCAGAAGTTTGCTTGTTGTGTCGAGATGTCTGTGAACTATATGTTAGGATACAGATTCGTTATCGTTCGTGAAACGATTGATTATTTTCAAAGCCCCCACTAGGTTAATCCACAGTTTATTACTACTTATGGCCCCCAACCTATTCCCCAAGAATGTATGAGGCTCTTCATCGGGGAAAGGCTGGACATTCCTAGTCTAAGACCTCAATCTCGCAATATACTGAACCACTGATGACGTGTGAATCGGGGTTCCAATCTCTGTCGGGTGTACTGATGATGTATTTCCCTAAATGTTTTTTAAACCTCAATCCACGCAAATGCGGGTACACTTAATCTAAATTCAACCTTCATATTTCTTAACACATTACCGTAATTAGTACATATACATATATTCCCAGCGTGTAGTAAGATGCGGTGCTAAAATATAAAAATGTAAACAAACTACTCATTTTAAAAGTGGGTGGTCAATTATTAACTTTTAAGCGTATATCCCAAATGGGTGGTAAGATGCAGTACTAAAAAATATATAAACATGGCTCTAAATAAAAATCTAAGATAAATCAAGTTAAAATATTTATTCCTTATTTGGTGAAGATATATTTTGACTACGCAGTACAAGATTAGAAATTAAGGTTTCCGGGAAAGAGTAGGGGTACAGGGAGTACGTGAGATAGTAGAGGAAGCAAGACTGAGATAGTATGGTCATGTTATGAGCATGGAGAAGGAAAGGATACCAAAGAAAATTATGGAAATTAAGGATGTAAGAAAAAACCCGCGAGATAGGCCAAGAAAGAGATGGGAGGAGCAGATCACAGAAAGTGTGCATGTGAGAGGAGAAAAATTGAAGTAATTAAAAGAGTAAGAGTGGTGGAAGGCTAGAGGAAGATGGATGCATTTTACTAAACTGAACCGGTCACAGGCTGGAAACAGGATAATAATGATAATGATGAGTTAGTGAAGATATGAATAGCACACTAGTGTTAAGCTGATAGTTTATATATATATATATATATATATATATATATATATATATAACAGCTTATAACCATAGTTAAACATGAATAGATGGGTGTGACACGTGGTCTCCTACCTTACATGATGAAAATAAATCTAGGGTTTTTGAAAACAAGGTGCTTAGGAAGATATTTGGTCTAAAAAAGGGATTAGGCTACTCAGGAGGTTACATAATGATGAGTTACATACCCTGAACTTATCACAATAAATTGTTAGGATTTTAAGTGTCGTAGATTACGGTGGGCAGGACATGCAGCGAAAGTGGGAGATTCTAGAACCTTGTTCAGGTTACTGAATGGTAAACCCAATGGGAAGATACCATTGTGAAGACCTAGACGCAAATGGGAGGATAACATTAGAATGGACCTGAAGGAGATAGGGTGTAATGAGGTGGACTGGATATAACTATCTCAAGATAGGAATAGGTGGCATAAGTTCCTAAGTGTGGCAACAAACTTTCGAAATCCTAATGCCATACAGTAAGTAAGTATATTTAAGTTTATATTCTCAAGGGAATAACAACAGTTAATTAATAATAAATGTAAGAGTGTTTTGTTAGGAAAGCATAAGAAAACTGTAGGCAGGCAGGGAGGCAGGCAGACAGACAGGTAGGTAGGGAAGACGTAGCACAGAAAGAGGTTTTTTCAAGGTGTCGCACATTGCACGCAGGGCATACATAGCATATAAAGTGGTTTCAGCAAAACACTGTTTATTGAAACGACTTTAGAAAATATATTTGAGCCCGATTTCACGATTGTACTGATGTTCAACTACAATTCTTCATTTTAATCGTCAAAAGTAAACTGCCTCTTTTTTATTAGTTTCGGCAGTGTTCCAAAATAGCTGTAAATTTTTTGTTTAAAATTGTACTCTAATGAAACATTATCAAGCTAGGATAACATGTGGCTTTTAGTGATATTGTATTCTAGCAATTCCAAGTAAAAAAAAAATACTGGTCTACTTCATAATGTTATCTCTATCGGTGGGCACGTGGACCTAACGTCAGGCTCATCTGGTCTCGTTTGTTGAGGTTTGAATACCGGCCAGGTGTAAGAGAGGGGGTTTCTCCTTTAAAAAAAATTACACTTTCCCTCCACCCAAATGCGGGTCTATTACCTCTAGGTTATAACTTCCTCAAAAATAGCCCAGTAATCTAATTAAATGTGAAAGGGTAACAAGACGCGATGGGGGAAAAAAATCCACATTATAATAATCTTCATTGCTTATGTTATAGTGTTTAAAATTAAAAGGTTACTTGAAATTCATTGCAAAACCTATTGTAGACCACTTTAACTCCTGGGGTAGAGTAGAGGGGGTGACCTTTTTGACTTCCAGTAAAAAAAATTGTATACACTCACGCGCACACACACACACACACACACACCACACACACACACACACACCCACACACACACACACACACACCCACACACACACATTTATATTAAATTTATCATTTGTCAATAATTTTTACCCATAAAATGCTCAAAAATGGGTCTGACTAGAAACACTTTACCATTAAAGTAATTCATTTCAGTAGCAATCTTTCCCCGTATCTCATCTTACAGTTTCGTACTCATGTAGTCTGGATTGCTTGTATCGTACTACACTGGATTATCTTGAACTAACTGGATAAGATGTTTCATTGCAATATTGAACTTAGTGGATGAAACTACATGATTGAGGCGCCGAGGACACAGGATATCTGTACCACTAGTACAATCAGACCTAGGTGCCTGTGCTGTGTCCAATGTGCGGTAAGCCATAAGAACACGGGGTTAACAGAATCTCCTCTGCCTCGCCTGGCCCTTTGATCCGCCTGTGCTGCTTCCAATTTGTAGCAGAGGGACATATATATTTATACATATTTTTTTTCAAAACAAAGTTGTCGGAATGGGAAGATAATGTAGTCAATGAACTTTGTTTGTCTGGTTGTAAAATACACATTTCTGGAAAGACACTGCGACTATGCTAGAGAGGGTTGCTTTGGGAGAGGGTAGCTATTACTTATGAAGCATGTATTTATTTAAAAAAAACTATATATGAGTTTTTGTTCAAATTTTTAGGTCAATTTTACTCTCTCATATCAAGAGAAAGTATTTACATCGTGAAAAAATCAATCTCTAGATTATGATAAGTCTACATTTTATGTGAACCCAAACCCAAAATAAATGGTACGGAGAACCGCACAGACTTTCTCTCTCTTTCTATAAACTCGTAAGATTTCTGAACGGAATAATGTACATTATATCATCACCACTCCACATAAAAACAAGCATAAAATATTATATACAATGATATAGAATCAATGAGAAAAGAGGCGCATCTTTGTCCACCTAAGAGCATTTCAAACAGTTTAATGTCTTCCACAAGGGTCAACACTTCGTATTAAAATTTCGATTTCTGGTTAAAATTTTAACATTTTATAAGGTATTGCAGATCTTCAAGTCATCGCATTGATATTTAATTATTCACTTATACATTTTGACCAATAAAAATTGTAAATATTGACTATTGAGTCTAAAATGGAGATAGATCATTGCTGTGCAAACATTTCTCCTAAGAGCTTTAAGGAAAAATAACATACTTTTTTTAGATACTTACTTATATTTAATAAATGGTACGGCGCACCGCACAGACTTTCTCTCTCTTTCTAAAAACTCGTAAGATTTCTGAACGGAATAATGTACATTGTATCATCACCACTCCACATAAGAACACGCATAAAATAATATACAATGATATAGAATCAATGAGAAAAGAGGCGCATCTTTGTCCACCTTAGAACATTTCAAACAGTTTAATGTCTTCCACAAGGGTCAACACTTCGTATTAAAATTTCGATTCTGGTTAGAGTTTTAACATTTTATAAGGTGTTGCAGATATTCAAGTCATCGCATTGATATTTAATTATTCATTTATACATTTTGACCAATAAAAAATTTAAATATTGATTATTTAGTCTAAAATGGAGATAGATCATTGCTATGCAAACATTTCTCCTAAGAGATTTAAGGGAAAATAACATACTTTTTTAGATACTTATATTTAATTACTCTATGGCATTGGAGAATTATTGCGTTAAGACTTAAGTAGTTTATGTTTACAACTAAAGCTCACAAAATTGTATTAATATATTTGCAAATATCTCAGAAACTGTAGCTTTTATAAAAATATATGTCAAATAAAAGTTTTTTATTTCTAATAGTCCTACAATTTTGCAATGATAAGTTGTTTAGTTTCTCCAATAGTTGTGGAGATACGGAAATTAACGCTTCTGTAATGTACCCTAAAAATCATTTTCATAGAAAAATGAAAATAGCCAGTTTATTTATAATCTTACTCAACGCCTAGATACGAATTTTAATCAAAATCGTTTGAGTAGATTTTGAGAAAACCAAATTTTTCTCTTTTCGCCCTTCAGTAAACTACCCTTAATTTTAAGTTTTTATAGGCACACAGACAGACGGCATTACAAAGACTATTTTTTAGGGTTCGGGGGGTCATGAGACGTCGACATCCATCAACATTTCAGGTTAGTTTTTTTTTACGGTTGCAATACTTAAACTTTAATGTCCAAAATGTTAAAAAATTCATATAATTGCCTATAGATTGAAAGTTATTGATTTTATAAAAATATGTTTCGGATAAAATATCTGTATTATAAATATATATACATATTTGTAATGCTAAGTAATTTCATATCTCAAATAGTTTCGGAGCTATTTAAAAAAATGTTAATTGACGCATCAGACCGGAGCCATTAAAGCCATTTTGCCGAAATATTGAGGGTAGCCATTTTGTTTGGAATATTTATTAATGTTTATAAATGAAATTTAATCAAAATCGTTGGAGCCAATTTTGAGAAAATCGACTTTTTCTCTTTTTGCCCTTCAGTAAACTAACCTTAATTTTAAGTTTTAATAGACACACAGACAGACGGCATTGCAAAGACTATTTTTTAGGGTTCGGGGGGTCATGAGACGTCGAAATCCATCAACATTTCAGGTTAGTTTTTTTTACGATCGCAATACTTAAGCTTTAATGTCCAAAAAGCTAAAAATATATATATAATTGCGTATAGAATGAAAATTATTGATTTTATAAAAATATGTTTCGAATAAATTTTTGTTTTATAAATATATATACATATTTGTAATGCTAAGTAATTTCATATCTCAAATGGTTTCGGAGCTATTATAAAAAATGTTAATTTACGCATCAGACCGGAGCCCTTAAAGCGATTTTGCCGAAATATTGAGAGTAGCCATTTTGTTTGGAATATTTATTAATGTTCATAAATGAAATTTAATCAAAATCGTTTGAGCCGATTTTGAGAAAATCGACTTTTTCTCTTTTTTCCCTTCTGTAAACTACCCTTAATTTTAGGGGTAGATATCCAATTCCAAAAACCCCTCGGGGCAACCCTATGAAAACCCTAGATATCAAGTTTCAGCTCAATCGGTAAAATAGTTTAGGCTCTAGTTGGAGGTACAGACAAACAGACAGACAAGACAGACAGACGGAAATTCAAAAACCACTTTTTCGGATTCAGGAAGTCATGAAACGTCAAAATTCATCAAAATCTCGAGTTCGATTTTTTTGACGATCACCATACTTTCTCTACCTGTAAGATAGAGAGAAAGTAATTACTCTATGGCATTGGAGAATTATGGCGTTAAGGGGGCTACATAGGGGAGCCAATACAGTGTCACTCAAGTGTTCAGCTTATCACGATTTTGATAAAACTATTAGTTGTATTGAAGTTTGGTCTTCACTGGAATGAATACAAAACTCTATTCTATGTTTCTATAGATAAGAGAGATCTGTAAACATGGCTTAAATAAGAAATTTTTGCCCTTAGTAAAGTCAAAATTAGCGATATTTGAGTTGATTGTTAAAGACCTAAATCCAAGCGAAATGAAAGGGCAATATTATAGGAACATAGAATGGAGATTTGTGAATCGAATTATATAATTTATTAGGGGGGTCACAACACAAAATTTATTGGCATTATTATTAACCTGAGAGGTAGCAACTGGTAATATTTTCCCTGTACACTAACGTCATCACTCGGCAAAGGACCGGTCAAACTTTGCTCTGAGCGAAGGAGGAGGTAGGAGAAGTGAAAGAATGGCAGATGAGCAAGTTAATCCTTCTCTCGCTTTCTCTTGCTGTTCGTACTTCCACCCGGCTCATCACCTTCGGTAGAAGCTTGCAGGTCTTGGCGCTCTTTATTGAAAAATACATTTTGACCACATTTTAGTAAGTGCAAGCTAAAATAAGCTAGCGTCAGTATGAACCGAGAAAATACAACTGCGGACCATAGAAGAGGGATAAAAATAAGATTATACCTCACAGCCCACCGCAAGAAAATAAATTGAAATAAGGGGAAGAAACTATGCATTGCTGATTTTAGGTGACTATTTTTTAGTATATATAGCAACAGTGAATTGCTTAAAAATGACACAAGCCTAATTATATTCATGCATTTAACGTACACTTTTTAAACAGCCAACCTAACTTAGGTAACAATGTGATCTGTGCTTCACATTCAGAAATATAGCCTAGATATTCACCATTCAGATAGAAGGACGTATCCATCTACAAATAGAAATTTTATTCTCTAGCACCCCCGGTATCAAATTAGTGTCCTCTAGATGTAAACACTTAAACATGTGCTACACAACCTGCATTTTTTAATAACTTAGCTACCATATTTATTAAGAGGTGATATAAGTGCAATGGAGTGATAAGGTAGTTTATCAAATGTGCACTTGCATCAGCATGGAGTGAGCATGGGTAAACAACAGGGACAATTTAGATGTTGTGCATCTAGTTAGTATTCGTATCTTTACCTCATCCTCAAAGCAATCTAGTTTCTTGAGAGCCAGAAGCATTAAATTTTATAACCACCAGTGTATGTGTTTAAAGCAGCGTCTCCCACCGCCGCACAGTGGGGCCAAATCCCGAAAAGCTGGTCAAAATATGAAAATATTATTCAATTTGTATGAAATTTAGTACATAGGGGTTTTAAAGGTTGCTGATTATTAATCAAAAGTTAGAATTGAAAAAACAAAATGGTGGACCCATTATGGCAGTTCTAAATTTATAAAAGCCGGCAAAATATTCAAGTTTTATTCATTTTGTAAGAAACTTGGTACCTAGGGGTTTTAGAGGTCACTGATTACGAAACCAAAGTCAAAATTGCAAAATAATAAAATTACGGATTCAATATAGTGACCATAAATATTTAAACATACACAATTTAGTCAAAATAACATATTATAGGCCCTACACCTTATTAGCCAGGAAAAATTTAAAGTGTAACAAAATAAAAGATTTACTAGAAGAACATAAACTTTTATTTATATTGAAACCAGAACCTTTAAAGCCTATGTCTCAATAACCCACGATACAGGAAAAAACCTATTGTTTGTTGAAGTTATACACTAGAATTTAAAAAAACCTTTTACTCTAACCCAATAATACAATAATGTACGAAACCAGGTAGAATTATTATTGGTTTTAGTTAAATATTTAAATAGTAAAAGTCATAAACCTTTATATTAAATAATTATTTAACCCACGAAACCGAGCGAGATCAATTTAAGGAAAAAAACTTTGTAAATAGGGGAAAGTGGGGCAAAGTTAACATAGTAATAATATTAATTTTAGCTTTTGATTAATTTTTATTTTCTTACAAAAATTGGCATTTTATTTAAATAGTAAAATGAATTTAGAAATGATTAGAAAACTACTTACATTTTTTTAAACTGTTTACATTTAATCTGTCTTTAAAATTATACTTATGTACTATTTACCTTGAAATTAACTTTAAGAAATTATAAGATATTTGTTTCTAAAAGCATGTGTTTTATACTAAAAAAGAGTTCTTACACAAGAGATTTATTCCAATTCTTTAGAAACTGTATTCATATAGGGTTATAGGCCCTATTCTTGAAAATATTTGAAATAAAATTACAGCAATTTTAAATTGCATTTGATTTTAAAAATATATTTATTTAATTTAGAGTATTGTCAACAAAAACATGATCTTCTTATAGAAAACTGTAAGATTTTAAAGTATAATCTATGTTAATAAGTAAAACATGTATATTTACTATCTCTTTTGAAGCATTTTAAATTACACAATTAGTGATTTTTTCCATATATTGACTCAAATTTAACAACAACTTTCACGCAGAAAGATTTTGCAAAATATTTTATTGTACTATTCAATCAATGAGACTGAAAAAATTAAAACAAATAAAATGAAAAACTTAAGAATTTAAGAATTAAATACAAAGTGAAATGTATAAAATAAATCTGTATTTATCAAGTTTTTTACATAATATGTTAATGAAAATTATTCATTGTCATCAGTTGAGTTACCTATATCGTAATCATAGGATTCTGACATCGAAAAAGAAGAAGTGTTGTAGCCAGCAGCATGACACATATAAATGGTTGGTGAAATTATTAATTCAACTGCTTCTGGTGACATAGATTTTAACTTTTTTTTTAGGGAATTTTCTCAATCTTGAAATAAAGGGATCAGATGCTACTAAAAGACGTAAAATAAGCTCTTCCATTGTTTTTGTTCTGCTGCATTTTCGCGCGAAGTCTTCACGATATCTTTTTATATATTTATTACAAGATTCTTGCGCATCTTCAGACATTTGTCCTATCAGCACTAATGCATTAGCTATTATTTCAGTGCTATGGATTAAAAGTTTATGTAGAGAAGTTGGCATGTAAAACTTGGGATAAAAATCCACAAATTTACGAGCTGTTTCTAATGTGTATTCTTTATATTTAATTATATCAATTTCATGGCTGCTTGGAATGGCTTGCAATATAACAAGAAATCTTTTAATTAGACCTTCATCAACGCCCGTTATAGAAGCGGAAACAGACAAATTTTCAAAAAATTTCCGAGCAGTATTTCCATCATTTGTACTACCAAATCCAGGCTTTGGTTGATCGACAATAATTTCTAATTTTGACGGAAATCTTTTTGAATATTTTTTTTCTATTCTCTGTTTTTCTTTATCTTCTTTTCTTCGCGCTTGCCACTTTTTAATCTCTAGTTTATAGGATAAATGTAAACACCATTCAAATAATCGAATCCACATGTGTAGTGTAGACAACCCAAACGATAAACTATCTCGATTTATCTTTTTTAATAAAATATCGTCGATATTATTAAAACCTTTGAAAGTTGATTGGCATAAATAGCAACGTTGAGTGGATACAGTATTGGTAATTGCATTACAAACTTTGCCATCTATCATCGTTAACGTAAGTTTATAAGAAACTGATATTTATTTTCCATTTCTTACAATCTCAAAAGGTACAAATTTTGTCTCTTGTTCTTTAACACACTCAGTTTGTTTTACAGTGTCTTCCGTATTTTCGTGCAAAAATTCAATTTTAATTGGCCGACAAAATCGAGGAGATGAAGGTCTTGGATTTTTGCATTATTAACTTCATCTTCGGTTATGATTTGTAGTGGAACAAGTGAAGTGAAAAAAATATTTGCATCTGATTTACTTCCTTCATCATCACTGAATTTTGGTTTATACGTACTTTGGCCAGAGCTGCCATCACAACCCCACTTGCAAATAAAATTCAAGTTAAGAAGTTTTTCAGAACTCAAGCTTTTAATAACGTCCATTTGAGTCGACAAAATTTGTTCAACTGTATGGTCTAATAAGGCCTGTAGTTTTACTTCAGCACTGCATTCAGTTACAGTGACGCTTGATGTATCAGGATAACATTTACGTTTAGCCTTTAAAACTTCTTTATACGAGGGATACAATTAATAATTATTTTCTAAGCTTATATTTCTTAAACCCTGAAACTGACTTCGCGATAATTTCTGCTCAATTATAAGTGAAAGAGCGTTATCGCCGGAAATAATGGTTTCTGGAATAAACTTCAAAGATTTTCGATACCTTTGAGCTTTTGATGGGCTGCCCGATGTCACATCTTTCACAGGTTCCGCAGTAACAATTTTCCTGAAGATCGAAGGCTCATTTTGGTTGCATAGGAGAGTTCTTCGGTACTTGCCTGGGGAATTTCTTCGGTCCACCTTCGCTTCGTTCTTTCGCTGGAATCTATAAATTTCGAATATTGTAATATAACCTACGTAGGAAACATAATTCTCCTAAACTTTGTAGTATACGTGTAGTGAACATGATTTTCCTTCATTTTGTGATCTAGGCCTACGTATAGTGAACAGAATTTTTCTAAGCTCTGTGGTATACGTGTAGTGTTTCATACCCGACTGTGATTTGAAAACCAATGTTCCCGTCATCAGCAGGCCACGACGATGATAACACGAGAATGAAGCCTTAGACCAGTATTTCCCACATTGGGTGATACCGTCCTCCAGGGGGTATTTTTAGTTTTGTGAGATGGTAAATAATTGAAAGGGAGTTGTACGGCAGCGTATGGGTTTTTACTAATATCGCAGGAATAATTTTATGCTAATAAATACAAGCTATAGAATATATAACAAAATGTTCTTATATTAAATACTGTACTTATGTTCTCTAATTTTGACAATACGATCAAGTCCTTATTTTTATAACCATTTAACATACATTATGTTTTAACGTGTGTTTTATTCATAAGAATTATAAATTATGCCACGTAAAATGTGCATTTATTTTGTGATCATGTTTTTTTCAAACGAGGAAACATTGACCTGTTGGCAAGATAGTATTTCTGAAAGGTTATTATCATTGATTTCAGAATGCATATTACATTTAACTTAGGGTGAGGGCTGTAACAACATGAAATTCTCAAAAGGGGGCAGTAGGTTAAAAAAAAGGTTGAGAATTACTGCTTTGAACCATGCAGATAGTGAGGTCCCATATAGTTAACATTGTATTCCTTCATCGAATGCGTATACATGTAGTGGACATTGTAACCTTTCATCAGGTGTACACATATAGTGGGCACTGCCTCCCTTCATTAAAAGTACAGTGTACACATATAGTGGACATTGTTACCTTTCATTAGGTGTACACATATAGTGGACATTGTAACTTTTCATCAGGTGTACACATATAGTGGGCACTGCCTCCCTTCATTAAAAGTACAGTGTACACATATAGTGGACATTGTTACCTTTCATTAGGTGTACACATATAGTGGACATTGTAACTTTTCATCAGGTGTACACATATAGTGGACATTCCTTGCCTAAATTTATTTCTAGATTTATATTTTATTTCAACTTTATTTGGTTGTAAAAATATATTGTTTAGGCTCTCCACGTAGAGATTGAAACAAACACATTTTACTCGTTGGTAGATATAAAGTGAAAGATATTTTAATCACATACCAACAAATTAAACTAATTTTTTATGACTTATGTATAAACTATATCCTTACAAGCTTATTGATAGCTATTGTAATATATTTTTTTTGGCTTATAAATATTTTGAAACATACAAAATAAGTTATAAATATAAAAATTGAAATAAATCAAAACACAAGCATAATATTTCGTAATTATTTTGTGGTTATAACTAATAAGTAATTTTAAAGGTCACGCTTACCTACACCATCTTATCGAATATTATTGATAAAGACAGGATATAAAGTTGTCACATAATAGTTTTAATTACACCAACTAGAAATCAAAATATTGTACTACAAATATCTAAACGTTCTATACAATTAAAGTTTTCAACACCACTTACTTTAAAATTGGAAAAAAAGATAATTGTTATGCAACTGTTACACATTTAAATAATTATTGAGTTCCCTAATAATACAATAATAACACTAAAGGGGAAGAAAGTGGAAATTATCAATCAAAGGTCCTATACCCTCATTTGTGTGAAGATAGAGTGAAAAATAATCGAAGGAAAAAAAATCTCAGACCACACTACTGGAATTACAATCCCGACCTACCCATCACCTGTAAATTAGATTAGAGGAGAGAAATGATTTTGTTCACGTGCCCACTGAAGAGGGCTATTATTTTTTTAGTCATGATTTTATAAGATGTTTAGACAAAAAATTAGACGAGTTCAAAACTACTCTCCGGCTGGGATTTACCCAAAAGGTCGAATGATCTAAGGCGTCACTCTAACAATAGAATTGGTTGTCAATGTCAAGGAGGTTAGGGTTTGAAGCCCGGTCTGTTGTATAGAGGGGATTTTGTCCTGAATGGTCGATTTCTATTCATTCTCCACGTTAATGCGGGTACAATTCCTTTAAAATTAAGCTTTTCGTTTTCCTAATATATTAGCGTAATAATTAGTTGATATGAAAATAATCCATAACAGGTAGTTTGATTGTTGTGGAAAATTTACCTAAAAAATCAATATTTAGAAACAAAGCTAAAAAATAAAGTTATAGGTACCTAATTATTTTATGTACAGGAAAGTAAATCACGATTTAATATACAAGAGCAGCATAACCAGCAACTTGAAATAGTAATGTTCTTATTTCTTTTAAACAATTTGACCACTGTTTAAATTTAGGAGTATATTGGTTGTGTATCAAGCAAGTGGGCTGTTGTCAAATATAAGCCAAAAGAGTTGTAAAGCTGTCGCTTCTACTGGTGAATGAATCATCCCGGCCTTGAGTGACAAGTCTTTCGTCCTTCCTCATTCACTAATCTGTTACGAACTCAGAGGAATAAAGATAAGTAAAGAGAAGAGGTGAAATTTTTTTTTACTCCCAAAAGGCGACGAGGTATTTCTACCTGCCCTGCTCCTTAAGACTTAAGTAGTATATGTTTACAACTAAAGCTCAAAAAATTGTATTAATATATTTGGAAATATCTCAGAAACTGTTGCTTTTATAAAAATATATATCAAATAAACGTTTTTTATTTCTAAAAGTCCTACAATTTTGCAATGATGAGTTGTTTAGGTTCTCAAATAGTTGTGGAAATACGGAAATTAACGCTTCTGTAAAGTACCCTAAAAATCATTTTTATAGGAAAATGAAAATAGCCAGTTTATTTATAATCTTAATCAACGCCTAGATACGAATTTTAATCAAAATCGTTTGAGCAGATTTTGAGAAAACCTATTTTTACTTTCTCTCTATCTTACAGGTAGAGAAAGTATGGTGATCGTCAAAAAATTCGAACTCGAGATTTTGATGAATCTTGTCGTTTCATGACTCTCTGAATCCGAAAAAGTGGTTTTTGAATTTCCGTCTGTCTGTCTGTCTGTACCTCCAACTAGAGCCTAAACTATTTGACCGATTGAGCTGAAACTTGATATCTAGGGTTTTCATAGGGTTGCCCCGAGGGATTTTTGGATTTGGATATCTACCCCTAAAATTAAGGGTAGTTTACTGATGGGAAAAAAGAGAACAAGTCGATTTTCTCAAAATCGGCTCTAACGATTTTGATTAAATTTCATTTATGAACATTAATAAATATTACAAACAAAATGGCTACTCTCAATATTTCGGCAAAATGGCTTTAAGGGCTCCGGTCTGATGCGTAAATTAGCATTTTTTATGATAGCTTCGAAACTTTTTCAGATATGAATTTACTTAGCATTACAAATATGTATATATATTTATAATACAAATATTTTATTCGAAACATATTTTTATAAAATCAATAATTTTCAATCTATACGCCATTATATATTTATTTTTAACTTTTTGGACATTAAAGCTTAAGTATTGCGATCGTAAAAAAAACTAACCTGAAATGTTGATGGGTGTCGACGTCTCATGACCCCCCGAACCCTAAAAAATAGTATTTGCAATGCCATCTGTCTATGTGTATATTAAAATTTAAAATTAAGGGTAGTTTACTGAAGGGAAAAAAGAGAAAAAGTCGATTTTCTCAAAATCGGCTCAAACGATTTTGATAAAATTTCATTTATAAACATTAATAAATATTCCAAACAAAATGGCTACCCTTAATATTCCAGCAAAATGGCGTTAAGGGCTCCGGTCTGATGCGTAAATTAACATTTTTTATAATAGCTCCGAAACTATTTGAGATATGAAATTACTTACCATTACAAATATGTTTATATATTTTAATACAGATATTTTACCCGAAACATATTTTTATCAAATCAATAACTTTCAATCTATACGCATATTTATGAATTTTTTTTAACTTTTTGGACATTAAAGTTTAAGTATTAAAACCTTTAAAAAAACTAACCTGAAATGTAGATGGATGTCAACGTCTCATGACCCCCACAACCCTAAAAAATAGTCTTTGCTATGACGTCTGACTGTGTTTATATTTAAACTTAAAATTAAGGGTAGTTTACTGAAGGACGAAAAGAGAAAAAGTTGGTTTTCTCAAAATCTGCTCAAACAATTTTGATTAAAATTCGTATCTAGGCGTTGATTGAGATTATAAATTAACTGGCTATTTTCATTTACCAATGAAAATGATTTTTAGGGTACTTTACAGAAGCGTAAATTTCCGTATCTCCACAACTATTTGAGAAACTAAACAACTTATCATTGCAAAATTGTAGGACTATTAGAAATAAAAAAATTTTTATTTGACATATATTTTTATAAAAGCAACAGTTTCTGAGATATTTTCAAATATATTAAAACAATTTAGTGAGCTTTGTTTTAAACATATACTACTTAAGTCTTAACGCAATAATTCTCCAATGCCATAGAGTAATTAAATATAAGTAAGTATCTAAAAAAATATGTTATTTTTCCTTAAAGCTCTTTGGAGAAATGTTTGCACAGCAATGATCTATCTCCATTTTAGACTCAATAGTCAATATTTACATTTTTTATTGGTCAAAATGTATAAATGAATAATTAAATATCAATGCGATGACTTGAAGATTTGCAACACCTTATAAAATGTTAAAATTTTAACCAGAAATCGAAATTTTAATACGAAGTGTTGACCCTTGTGGAAGACATTAAACTGTTTGAAATGCTCTTAGGTGGACAAAGATGCGCCTCTTTTCTCATTGATTATATATCATTGTATATTATTTTATGCGTGTTCTTTTGTGGAGTGGTGATGATACAATGTACATTATTTCGTTCAGAAATCTTACGAGTTTTTAGAAAGAGAGAGAAAGTCTGTGCGGTGCGCCGTACCATTTATTTCTCTTTTCGCCCTTCAGTATACTACCCTTAATTTTAAGTTTTTATAGACACACAGACAGACGGCATTGCAAAGACTATTTTTTAGGGTTGTGGGGGTCATGAGACGTCGACATCCATCAACATTTCAGGTTAGTTTTTTTTTTACGGTCGCAATACTTAAACTTTAATGTCCAAAAATTTAAAAAATTCATATAATTGCGTATAGATTGAAAGTTATTGATTTTATAAAAATATTTTTCGAATAAAATATTTGTATTGTAAATATATATACATATTTGTATTGCTAATTAATCTCATATCTCAAATAGTTTCAGAGCTATTATAAAAAATGTTAATTAATGCATCAGACCGGAGCCCTTAAAGCCATTTTGCCGAAATATTAAGGGTAGCCATTTTGTTTGGAATATATATTAATGTGTATAAATGAAATTTAATCAAAATCGTTAGAGCCGATTTTGAGAAAATCGACTTTTTCTCTTTTTGCCCTTCAGTAAACTACCCTTAATTTTAAGTTTTAATAGACACACAGACAGACGGCATTGCAAAGACTATTTTTTAGGGTTCGGGAGGTCATGAGACGTCGAAATCCATCAACATTTCAGGTTAGTTTTTTTACGATCACAATACTTAAGCTTTAATGTCCAAAAAGTTAAAAAAATATATATATAATTGGGTATAGATTGAAAATTATTGATTTTATAAAAATATGTTTCGAATAAAATATTTGTAGTATAAATATATATACATATTTGTAATGCTAAGTAATTTCATATCTTAAATAGTTTCGGATCTATTATAAAAAATGTTAATTTACGCATCAGACCGGAGCCCTTAAAGCCATTTTGCCGAAATATTGAGAGTAGCCATTTTGTTTGTAATATTAATTAATGTTTATAAATGAAATTTAATCAAAATCGTTAGAGCCGATTTTGAGAAAATCGACTTTTTCTCTTTCTTCCCTTCAGTAAACTACCCTTAATTTTAGGGGTAGATATCCAATTCCAAAAATCCCTCGGGGCAACCCTATGAAAACCCTATATATCAAGTTTTAACTCAATCGGTAAAATAGTTTAGTCTCTAGTTGGAGGTACAGATAGACAGACAGACAGACAGACAGACAGACAGACAGATGGAAATTCAAAAACCACTTTTTCGGATTCAAGGAGTCATGAAACGTCAAAATTCATCAAAATCTCCAGTTCAATTTTTTTGACGATCACCATACTTTCTCTACCTGTAAGATAAAGAGAAAGTAAAACTGTATTTTACAATTCTGTCTGTCCCTGGCCTGTATACTTGTTTTTTGGGGTTAATTTAAGGATAATATGCTGATGACGTTTATTTAATTTGAAGAGTAAAAAAATTGGCTTTAGCGATTTGGTTCAAATGGGTATTAATTTCTAACATTATAAATAATTAGATACTTATATTGTTTAAAAAAATCCATTGTAGATTACTGAGCATTAATTTTTGTAAATTTCTAATATTTTTGAAAATATCTATACTTATTACTTTCTCTCTATCTTACAGGTAGAGAAAGTATGGTGATCGTCAAAAAATTCGAACTCGAGATTTTGATGAATCTTGACGTTTCATGACTCTCTGAATCCAAAAAAGTGGTTTTTGAATTTCCGTCTGTCTGTCTGTCTGTCTGTCTGTACCTCCAACTAGAGCCTAAACTATTTTACCGATTGAGCTGAAACTTGATATCTATGGTTTTCATAGGGTTGCCCCGAGGGGTTTTTGGAATTGGATATCTACCCCTAAAATTAAGGGTAGTTTACAAAAGGGAAAAAAGAAAAAAAGTCGATTTTCTCAAAATCGGCTCTAACGATTTTGATCAAATTTCATTTATGAACATTAATATATATTCCAAACAAAATGGCTACTCTCAATATTTCGGCAAAATCGCTTTAAGGGCTCCGGTCTGATGCGTAAATTAACATTTTTTATAATATCTCCGAAACTATTTGAGATATGAAATTACTTAGCATTACAAATATATATATTTATTTATAATACAAATATTTTAAACGAAACATATTTTTATAAAATCTATAATTTTCAATCTATACACACTTATATATATATTTTTAACTTTTTGGACATTAAAGCTTAAATATTGCGATCGTAATAAAAACTAACCTGAAATGTTGATATATGTCGACGTCTCATGACCCCCCGAACCCTAAAAAATAGTCTTTGCAATGCCATATGTATGTGTGTATATTAAAACTTAAAATTAAGGGTAGTTTACTGAAGGGCAAAAAGAGAATAGGTTGATTTTCTCAAAATCGGCTCTAACGATTTTGATTAAATTTCATTTATAAACATTAATAAATATTCCAATAAAAATGGCTACCCTCAATATTTCGGCAAAATGGCTTTAAGGGCTCCGGTCTGATGCGTAAATTAACATTTTTTATAATAGCTCCAAAACTATTTGAGATATGAAATTACTTAGCATTACAAATATGTTTATATATTTATCATACAAATATTTTACCAAAAATATTTTTATAAAATCAATAACTTTCAATCTATACGCAATTATATGAATTTTTTTAACTTTTTGGAAATTAAAGCTTAAGTATTGCGACCGTAAAAAAAAACTAACCTGAAATGTTGATGGATGTAGACGTCTCATGACCCTCCGAACCCTAAAAAATAGTCTTAGCAATGCAGTATGTATGTGTGTATATTAAAACTTAAAATTAAGGGTAGTTTACTGAAGGGCAAAAAGAGAAAAAGTCGATTTTCTCAAAATCGGCTCTAACGATTTTGATTAAATTTCATTTATTAACATTAATAAATATTCCAAACAAAATGGCTACCCTCATTATTTCGGCAAAATGGCTTTAATGGCTCCGGTCAAATGCGTAAATTAACATTTTTTATAATAGCTCCGAAACTATTTGAGATATGAAATTACTTAGCATTACAAATATGTTTATATATTTATAATACATATATTTTACCCGAAACATATTTTTATAAAATCAATAACTTTCAATCTATACGCAATTATATGAATTTTTTTAATTTTTGGACATTAAAGTTTAAGTATTAAGACCGTAAAAAAAAAACTAACCTGCAATGTTGATGGATGTCAACGTCTCATGACCCCCACAACCCTAAAAAATAGTCTTTGCAACGCCGTCTGACTGTGTGTATATTAAAACTTAAAATTAAGGGTAGTTTACTGAAGGGCGAAAAGAGAAAAAGTTGGTTTTCTCAAAATCTGCTCAAACGATTTTGATTAAAATTCGTATCTAGGCGTTGATTAAGATTATAAATAAACTTGCTATTTTCATTTTCCTATGAAAATGATTTTTAGGGTACTTTACAGAAGCGTTAATTTCCGTATCTCCACAACTATTTGAGAAACTAAACAACTTATCATTGCAAAATTGTAGGACTATTAGAAATAAAAAAACTTTTATTTGACATATATTTTTATAAAAGCAACCGTTTCTGAGATATTTTCAAATATATTAATACAATTTTGTGAGCTTTAGTTGTAAAGATATACTACTTAAGTCTTAACGCCATATTACTCCAATGCCATAGAGTAATTAAATATAAGTAAGTATCAAAAAAAAGTATGTTAATTTTCCTTAAAGCTCTTAGGAGAAATGTTAGCACAGCAATGATCTATCTCCATTTTGGACTCAATAGTCAATATTTACATTTTTTATTGGTCAAAATGTATAAATGAATAATTAAATATTAATGCGATGACTTGAAGATCTGCAACACCGTATAAATTTTAAAATTTTAACCAGAAATTGAAATTTTAATACGAAGTGTTGACCCTTGTGGAAGACATTAAACTGTTTTTAATGTTCTTAAGTGGACAAATATGCGCCTATTTTCTCATTGATTATATATCATTGTATATTATTTTATGCGTATTCTTATGTGAAGTGGTGATGATACAATGTACATTATTCCGTTCAGAAATCTTACGAGTTTATAGAAAGAGAGAGAAAGTCTGTGCGGTGCGCCGTACCATTTATTTTTTTCAAAATTGGTATCGGGGGACTATTGTACATTATAATGAATAATGTAGGCCTATATTTATTTTTCTAAAATGTATTAATTTAATGGTAAGTTAGTTTACTTACTGCAAATTATAGATAATATGACAGCTTTAAAAGAATTCAAAATGGGTATCTGCGAATAGTTTTTCATGATGACCAAAATACATTTTTATTTTTACAAATTACAAACCATTTTAGGGCCGTTTACAAGTAACTTATTTTAGAAAATATAAATATTTGAATAATTTGGTTTGAGTTTATATTATATCAAGAGTTTTAATTGTGTTGTTTATTGTGTTGTTTACTTTCTCTCTATCTTACAGGTAGAGAAAGTATGGTGATCGTTAAAAAAATCGAACTCAAGATTTTGATGAATCTTGACGTTTCATGACTCCCTGAATCCGAAAAAGTGGTTTTTGAATTTCCGTCTGTCTGTATGTATGTCTGTCTGTCTGTACCTCCAACAAGAGCCTAAACTATTTTACCGATTGAGCTAAAACTTTATATCTAGGGTTTTCATAGGGTTGCCCCGAGGGGTTTTTGGAATTGGATATCTACCCCTAAAATTAAGGGTAGTTTACTGAAGGGCAAAAAGAGGAAAAGTCGATTTTCTCAAAATCGACTCTAACTATTTTGATTAAATTTCATTTATAAACATTAATAAATATGCCAAACAAAATGGCTACTCTCAATATTTCGGCAAAATGGCTTTAAGGGCTCCGGTCTGATGCGTATATTAACATTTTTTATAATAGCTCCGAAACTATTTTAGATATGAAACTACTTAGCATTACAAATATGTATATATATTTATAATACAAATATTTTATTCGAAACATATTTTTATAAAATCAATAACTTTCAATCTATACGCAATTATATATATATTTTTTAACTTTTTGGACATTAAAGTTTAAGTATTGCGACCGTAAAAAATACTAACCTGAAATGTTGATGGATGTTGACGTCTCATGACCCCCCGAACCCTAAAAAATAGTCTTTGCAATGTCGTTTGTCTGTGTGTCTATAAAAACTTAAAATTAAGGGTAGTTTACTGAAGGGCGAAAAGAGAAAAAATTTGTTTTCTCAAAATCTGCTCAAACGATTTTGATTAAAATTCGTATCTAGGCGTTAATTAAGATTATAAATAAACTGGCTATTTTCATTTTCCTATGAAAATGATTTTTAGGGTATTTTACAGAAGCGTTAATTTCCATATCTCCACAACTATTTGAGAAAATAAACAACTCATCATTGCAAAATTGTAGGACTATTAGAAATAAAAAACTTTTAATTGACATATATTTTTATAAAAGCAACAGTTTCTGAGATATTTGCAAATATATTAATACAATTTTCTGAGCTTTAGTTGTAAACATATACTACTTAAGTCTTAACGCAATAATTCTCCAATGCCATAGAGTAATTAAATATAAGTAAGTATCTAAAAAAAGTATGTTACTTTTCCTTAAAACTCTTAGGAGAAATGTATGAACAGCAATGATATATCTACATTTTAGACTCAATAGTCAATATTTACATATTTTATTGGTCAAAATGTATAAATGAATAATTAAATATCAATGCGATGACTTGAAGATGTGCAACACTTTATAAAATGTTAAAATTTTATCCAGAAATCGACATTTTAATACAAAGTGTTGACCCTTGTGGACCCAATATTAATCTTTTTTATTTCATTATTTTGTAACCCCCTTTTCCCCAAATCTCCCTTCGTAAGGGATAGTAAGTCAAAGGAGAGAGAAAGTTGTGTGGTGCACCATACCATTTATTTAACATTATCTTGGAAGCTATAATAGACAAAATGATAAAGACAGTGTGATTTTGTAGTACCATTTATTTGAAAATATGTCATTATTTATAATTTTAATGCTATTTTATAGGTCTTTGTTTTTATTAATTTTAGGTCATCAAAATCCGGGCCGTGCTCATAATATTTGCTAGCTACGCTAATGTGTTAAGTTTGAGAAAGGATGGATTTAAACAAAGTGCACCTACCCTCTTTTGCAGAGTGGAAAACCATTTAGGAAATCCATCCTCAGTACAACTGATTGGAACTTAAAGCTCGATCTTCTTGTCATAGTAATCCAAGTCTATTAGTGAGAGTGATACCTTAAACTTTGACCATTCAACCACTGAAGTTGTTAAAATAATATGAACACTACTATTTTATTCTGATGTGCGTTGTCAGCTTTTCAAATCCATCTTAAACTAATTTTTAAACCAAAATTGACGGAGAAATTAAAGCATGACCGTAAGGGATGAAGGTGGTTAAGGGGTTTACAATTATCACTAATGATTTCAAATTCTGCTTTATCCTATTCTTTTGCTCATTTGCTCAATTTACAACATTATTTCCAAATCTAAATTACAATTTTTTAATCGATTGAATTCCATGTGAAACAGATGTATCAAATAATTTTGTCAACATTCAACGTAATGCACTGCCTGCAAAGAGTGACGTCATTATATGCGCTGTTGTTATTTGCAAGGCTGGTGCATGCGCCCTTTAAGGTGGGGATATAGGCCGTAAGGGACGCGAGAAAAGGTAGTGTGTATGCAGCTTTTTATAACCTTTTTTGTCAAAATAAATCAAATATCGCTTCAGTAAAAACATAAGAGTATAATTTTCTTCACAAGGTGCTATCAACAGTTGTTGAATATATGTATGTGTCTTGGAACATTATTAATAATAATAATAATAATATTTAGCACCACGTCTTACTACCCGTTCGGGTTATACGCTTAAGTACTAATTACTCTAATGGATTAGGAATTGGGAGGGTTAAATTTAGAGGAAGTGAACCCGCATTTGCGTGGAGGGAGAGTGGAAAACCATTTAGGAAAAACCACCCCCAGTTCACCCGACCGAGATTCGAACCTCGATCTCCCCGTCCTCGGCGGTCGAGATCAACACGATTAGTGCGTTAGCCAACTACACCACCGAGGCGGGTTGGAACTTATTAACAACTTTTTCTCTTAATTTAAAGTTAGTCATTTAATGCCGCTATGCTCATGACAGATACAACAGTTGATATCACCTAGTGAAGAAAATTATACTCGTATGTTTTTGCTGAAGCAACGATTATTTTACTCGCTTTTGTGGCCGCATGGTCTAAGGCGCTACTCTCGCAATAGACTAGACTGCCGATGACGGATAAATCGAGGTTAGAATCTCGGTTGGGTATACTGAGGGTGGTTTTTATGAAATGGTTTTCCACTCTCCCTTCACCAAAATGGGGGTAAACTTTCTATAACGTTCCTAACAGTTTATAGCCCGAATGAGCACTAAACGCTGTGGTTAAAAAAAAACTTCCCAATTCCTAAAACCATTAGGGTAATTAGTACATAAACGCATAAACCAGTCGTTGCGAAGAAAAATATATTTAATTTTTTTGATTTGGCCAAAAAAAATTTTGCGACAAAAACTGTAAAAATACTGATCTTTACTTGCGTTCCCTACATCGCCATCTTTAATGGTCTCCTTCTAGATTAAAATAATTTTTAGTTGATGTATTAAAGTCGACGATCCAATAATGTGAAACTAGATTTACCCATTTTTCAGCAAATATGCATACTGAGAAGTGTTAGCCTGTATCTATCGAGATTTTGGCATATGTGGTACATTTGAGATAAAAACCTACTCCTACGGTGTATGTATATATTGGTTGTAAAATACATTGAGTAGAGTCACTTTTAAAATATCGGACACATTTAATTGTATTTACCTCTTGTGGAATTCCTTGTTCAAAATAATTAGGCACAATAGAAGTACCTTGCTCGGAACTTGAACCTGTGAAGATTTCCTATCACTTATTATATCACGTTTCCGACTAAAAAGATTACTTGAAATCTCAATCAAGTAAGAGTGAGGTCATAGGTGAAAACAAGTGAAAGATTTTCATATCACTGCATTTTACCCGTTTGTATTGGTTTCTCCTGCATTTGCTGTTCATTGGTGGGGGAAGACTCGAAGGAAAGAAGGGGTAGGGTAGGGGATATACTACTCCCCTCTCTTCCAGCCTCGTCGGGGTTCTTAGCGACTTCACCAACCTTCACACTCCAAGTATTTGACTATTTTCATCGTCTACGCTTGTGGCGTTTTGAATGTTCGCCACGGTAGCACAGTTTAGATGTAACAGACTTGTACAAGGAGATGTAGAATAGTTCTTAATAGTGTAATAAATTGGCCGAAAGAGTGTAGGCTCTACTTAACTCGAATTCTGTACGTGAAAATACTAAATGTGTCGTCAATGGTGACCGGAAGGAAGTGCTTATTGGTTTGGAAGTGTCAACTTAACTCAGTGGGGGATCGCATTTTTTTGGTAATGAGCGAGTACTGATGATCAGCAGACAGTGGATCATCCGTCAGGTAGGAAGCAGACACTCAACTAGTTTAGCCAGGCGTATGACACTACCTTTTCCTTCGTCCTGTCATATAGTGTTATCGTCGTCATTTAACTTAGAACGTCTTAGACGAGTGAGTGAAAGTTACTAGAGTTAGACGAAAATTGTTTGAATACAAACATTTAAGAGTATCATATTTTTTGTATCAGCTGTATTTTGTCAAACTTTCAGTGTACTCTCGTTTTATAATATAACTTTAATTTGGTTGAAATATCTCTTGGATTTCACAACCAATTTTAAGCCATCTAATATAATCTGACAGTTCCATTCTTCAAGCGTCAATAAAAATTTGAGAAAGTCTCAGTTTTGACATATTTTTGAAATCATACCAATTATGCGCCACTTAATTCGTGCAGTTTCTGTTTGATATACATTTTTTTTAATATTTAATTTTCACTTATAAAATGTTTTCGAGAGGTGAAATAAAGTGGCCTCTTGGGTTATATTTGATCCTAGTTTGATTAGTTCGCAGTCTAGTGTTAACTGGATTACGATCTGATAACAAGCTTGATATTAACAGTAGCACGTACCTGCCAGTTTTATTACTCACACAATGCTTGACTTTGGTTTTACTAGTTTGGAAACGACCAACACTTAAACTCTTTTTTACAATGAAGTCCGACGTAACCATTAATTTGACTGTTTTTTTTATGTCGTCTTGAAATTAGATCTGGGTCGTTAAAATCCTCTGTACATATTTAGCCGCGTTGATAGTGCACCAGACTTTGACTTAATCCATTGCTGTTTATAATAGAGGAAGAGATTAACATTTTCCAGGAAATTTTGAATAGAAAATTTTCTGCAGTGGCGGCTTATGATGGAGGGGTTAATTAGTGTGTTAAGGGACGAGTGTGATGATAAAAAGAAGGGCTGGATAAGGAGCATAATGGAGAGTGAGGGACAAATTATGTTGTAAAATACTTACTCGTGCAAACCTTAAAATTATTTTAGTTAACATATTGTTGATAAGTATATTGAAAACGGGTCTACAAAGGCTTGAATTCATCCGTTTCTTTACTACCTCTTCCTCCAGTAATAATAATAATAATAATAATAATAATATAATAATAAAAATAATATAATATAATAATATAAATTATCCAAAACTTAACATTTTTGTCTCGCGTATTTGAGTGGAGGTAACATTTCTTCCTTTCATTCTAATGGAATTCTGCTGTAGTTACTTTCAACCTCCTATTAAGTATTGTACTAGCCCGAAAATCTTTATTAGCCAGTTCAAGAGCGTAGGCTTCTTTTACTATTAGCCTGACAGATTACACAATAGCCCTTTATTACAAGCTGAACCATAATGGAATCCTGTAAGGTAAGCTTGGGATCTCTCAGGGTAAAAGAAGGGTACAAACGAATTTTGAATTATTTTTAGAATTCTTTTTATGAACGCACTTTTGTACACACTCAATTATTTAACTTTCGTTCTAAAGTATACTTTGTTTGGGACCTTTATTAATATTTGTATTGTTATCAAAACAACTTTAATGTATTTATGGAAGTCTTTTGAAATTTAACTTATAAATGACATTTTCTAAAAGTATTATAATATTTATATTTTATAAAGCAATGAGAATGTTACAGAAGGGTCTCAGCAATGTATATTTTTGAACAAACGTTTGTCAATTGAGAGAGTAAAGAAATAGGGGTTTTCCCCGAAAAATAAAAATTAAAAAAAAAAACAATCATTAGCTTTAACAACGTCATAATTATGTGATTCTGTCAGAAGCTAAACAAAAGTAAAATTCTGATGTGACCTTGTTTAGTTTAAACACTGCACTTGAAATACCCTCTGTAAATCCACTAATATTACACTCTCAGATAACAGAGGAATGGATTCGAGTTGTTAAATGATGACGTGTTGAGCTGCGTAAGTAATATTGACACCGTCGGAGTTGGGTGAGTACTAAGCATACTTCACTCAGATCTGGGAGGCCTGGCCTCATGCCGGGATCACGATCAACTTAACGTAACGTTCACTTAAAGTTAAATTAACGTATGTGTGATCACGATTCACGTAACTTAACTTAACAACTCGAGTCAAAACCCCCTCGGTGGCGTAGTTGGCTAACGCGCCAATCGTGTTGAGCTAGACTGCCGAGGACGGGGAGATCAAGGTTCGAATCTTGGTTGGGTGAACTGGGGGTGGTTTTTCCTAAATGGCTTTCCACTCTCCCTCCACGCAAATGCAGGTTCACTTCCTCTAAATTCAACCTTAACAATTCCTAATCCATTAGTGTAATTAGTACTTAAGCGTATAACCCGAACGGGTAGTAAGACGCGGTGCTAAAATTATATTATTATAACTCGAGTCAAACATCTTCATTCTCGAGTATGATCTGTGATTTGTACTAGTTTTACAATGATGATCTGTGAATGTTTACAGTTTTCAATCGATATAATAAATATATAGGTATTACAAAACCTTTTTTGATAAATTTAGCTTTCCTGTTTTAGTTTAATTATTTTGTTTCAATGTCTGATCACTAGAACTTACGCTAAAGAGTAAGCATTGGTCATAACACCAACAAATGAGTTACTAAATAGCCCTGTTGACGTCACTCGCATAATGATTGGCTGGTTAGATCATGTGATGCCCTTCAAGTAACGTTCACTTAAAGTAAAAGACCTCCTAGGACATCTCTTTAGTTAAGTTAAATGCAAGTCAACGTTATGTTAACTGCAAGTCAACGTTAAGTTAACTGCATCGGAATCGCCTCCATTTAAACACACGAGGAGGTCTTTTACGTTAAGTTAACTTTAAGTTAACGTTAAGTTGATCGTGATCCCGGCATTAGTCACAGTGAGTAGGCCAGTCTGGTCCGTACACACCTTTGAAAATGTATTCTATTGGTCATCGTCGACACGTTTTACAACAACTAATATGCATCTTTTAAATTTTTTTTTTTTTTACTCGGTGTGTTTTCATCCCAATTCAAAAACCCACCCCATTCACTAAGGCCGTAGATAGCTGAACGTTTTAAGGGGAATTTAGATAGGACACAGCCACCCCCAACTGCCGGAGACTAGAAAAAATATAAACAAATAAACGCATTTAGAAGCTGTTTGGATAGTTTTTTTTATGGTAGCTTAAGGCAGAGATTTAAACACTTTAAATGCTATATATTTTTCTTTAATTTATAAATTTAAGCGCCTTCTCCCTCCGATTATGAAAATTTACATTGAGCCCTTAATAAGTTAAGATATGTCCAATCGGGATGATTTTAGAGCCGATTTAGTGTGGTGTGCCTGGAGAAAAGGTAATACCACTCCAGCCTACATAGTCAAAAAATGTAGCCCATTTTACTTTACAAAATTTCATTTTCAACCTGACCAAATATATTGATATATATATTATATCTAAGATAAACAGATAATGTATATTGAAAAGGGCGGCCAATGGCATTGAGGAGGGGCGCAGGGGTTGTTTGTGCTCTTAAGTTGTTGCCCAACTATCTAGACGACCCTGTATATGGCCAGATTCAGATAGGAAGACACTTTTTTACGGTTAAAAAAGTTAATAAAATTATTTTTTTTACATTCATACGTCAAGTCATACGATCTTTTGATGTCACTTCTGATAAATACTATTTATTTTATTTATTTAGGTTTTTAGCATGCAATTTCTGAACTGACTGATTAAATCGGCACACGAGAATTTCTATGAACGAGAGCGAAAGGGCTTACAATTTTGCCGGGAAATATATTTTCACATACCTTCTAGGGTTCTTTTACATGCCAAAACCAACATGTTGGAACCAACGTCTTTTTTTCCCCTCAGAATGAAGTTTTGTTACAAATTTGTATTGCTCAATAAAAATCCGTTAACTCCGGCTGGGTTTGAACACACTAACATCGACTCTTGAGGCAAGCACCCTATCCCAACACTACCAAGGTTGACGATAGATACTATCATTACCAATAAAAAAATAAAGTAATAATATTAGCGTACCATTGTAATCACAATAAAATTTGTTTGTGTTTGCTAATACAGTTTTTTTCTTCCAAAAACAAATGTAGACTCAATGGCTTTGTTTGGCTACTGGAATTCATATTGATAGTTTGGTGGGTTAATCAAAATTTAGCATTTGGGATAGGTATACAAATATAACTAATCATCACTGGTATACATTACTACACATTAAATTAACAAAACTTTGAATTTACCCTCCACATTATTTATAACTTACTCCAGGTACACTGTTTTCTGTCTCTGTTCATATTTTCTCAAACTGCAAGTCGGGGACCCCCTTTCCCCCTCCTTATATGGATCCTCCATTTAATTCCATTTCCTTTGCAGACTTATTTGACATGTGTATGCGAAACTTTAATTCATAAAGCTTACAGTTGAAAGGTTTTGCTGTTTCCTTATCCCAAAGTCCTACCCCTTTCACTCACTAATACACTTTCTATTACTTTTGTCAACATTTAGACTTATTATACCCACCTTTTTGCCTGGCCAATGTAAAGAATCACAAAATATTTGTAAAGATGTATTTCAAAATAAGAATGGCGGTAGGGACTAGTTTTACATATTTCTTTGTACCCTTATTTTGATATTATTTAGAACACAAATAGTGGTAAAAATGTCAACTTTCTGGTGGGGGGGGGGGGTGTAGGAGAAGGGTTGAACTCACAAAATCCCCCGTTGCTACAGCCTTACCATTCTAGTCCAGTAGCAGGAGACGAAAAATGTCTCTTGCTCTGCGAAAGGCCGGGTAGTTTCGATTTTTGGATATGTTTGCGAGTTTTGAGCCTTGGAGCACCGCCGCTTGTACCGCCATATTGACTTTTACTATACTCCATTCACGGTAGGAATTACTCTCTGAAAGGTCTTTTTTCTTACCATTATACTACTATATAATAGATTTCTGGTAGGGAAAAAGGCCTTTCAGAAAACAATTCCTACGCTGAACAGACTTTAGCTTGTATTTCTTGTTTTTACACCACAATGAGGTTTCATAAAGAAATCTGTAAATAGAATCATTATTTACACCGATTTTCCTTCTGGCATATATCTTTTCTTGCCATCATTTGTGGCATGAACCGGCGTCATGTGGACGGACCCAGGGCCGATTGACCCATCACAAGCATCTGTCATTAGTGTGTTGTAGCGTGTTGGAATTGCTATGTTCATTTATTTTCAGCCCCCCTGTGTTTTTTAAAAAGGTTTTTATTGATGGCACACACAAAGTGGACTGAGAAGATTCATTGACCTCTCTCTACAAAGATTGAGAAGTTTTGCAGAATAATTTCTATCAGTTGTAAATAACAAAACCGCACTTGACACTGCATTACGTGAAATTGTGTTTGAAATTAAAATCTAAGGTTTTGTTTAGCCGATGTCAAAATAAAATTAAAATATTACGGCTGCATATAATGGAGAGCTAGTGAAAATTGAGAAAACTGAAAGATCAGGGTGTGATCAGGTGATATTTATATGCCTATTTTGAAGTGGCTCAATGTGAAATTTGCACTATCACAGGCCCTCCAACCTGGATGGGGTAACCTCCGTGTAGACGGGCCATTGAAAAATTTACAGGTCAGTCACTGGCGACAGGCAAACTGACGACAGTCGAACCTGCCTATCAACAGGCCTCAAATAAACGAGGAATTAGTACCGGCCACTAGGGTCACGTGACCCTGGAGTAGCGCGCCACTGGCGTGTGGAATTGAACATGTTTAGTTCAAGTAGCCGCGATTATTTTAGTCGCTAGCTGGACATACGAGTGGCTAGTACGCCGTCATACTTAAGACGCTGTCACACTAGGCTACTTGAAGGATACTAGTCGCTTAGTGTGTAACACAGGCTTTACTCTAAATTCCAACTTCCTCTCCCCAGCCCATTACTGAAAATATAAAAAAAACCCAAGCAGTTTTTAATGTGTAAATTTACATTCGTACAAATGTCATATGATTATCCTTTTTGTTTGCGTCTGTTGAGGTCTAAAGTCAAACGACTGACTTATAACGTACTGTGTGTGACACATGCACCAAGTAACGCCAATTAAGACTGATTATCTTTGAACAACAAAACACATATTATGATGTAGGCCTAAATGAATCATATAAAACATCCTCATAATGTTTCATTAGATATTAAGAGACATTTCAAGAAATGATCTCCCACTTCGGTGGCCGCATGATCTAAGGCATCACTCTCGCAATAGACTAGACTTCCGATGACAAGGAGATGGGGGTTTTCAAATCTCGGTTGGGTATTGAGGTTGTTTTTCCTATTATTTCTCACGCACGCAAATACTAGTATATTTCTTCTAAATTCAAACTTTTCACCCATAACTTATTAGCATAATTAGTACAATAGATAGTGAGACGCGGTGCTAAAAAAGGTGATTGTGCTAGAAAAAATGACCACCAAAAGGAGGGATCATGGTCTGTGTCTATCTAGATCCTAAACTTATATGCTTAATCTTTTTATTTTTTCTCTATTACAAGTGTGTGTGCATTTCCCTTATGATTTTCAAAATAATTTACTAAATTTTACTAAATTTCACAAATATTTTTATTTTTCTGCTCCACATCTTACTATCTAACCGAGATGTCCTCATTTAATTACACTCCTAAAGCAAAGGATGAGGATGGTAGAATTTATAGGAATTGCGCCCTAATTTTCTAAGAGGGAATGTGGAAAACCATTTAGGAAAATACAACCTCAGAACACCCATCTGGGATTCGAACCCCGAACTACTCATCCTCAGCATACCTCAATAGTAAAGCTTGACGTTTAGGTCACCTGCCAATATAAACACAACCTGAATGAGAACACTTTAGAAGAAAAAAAACCTCCTTAGACCATTATTGATAATAGGATTACAAAATGAGTAAGTATGAGACAAACGACAAAACTATCGGTGTGCATGTAGATTAAACGCCAAGTTCCTCTATTCAAGAGTTTCTCAAAGTTTAGGTAATGGAGGACGACCAAATAGAAGTCATGTGCACTATGGGAGTAGGTGGCTTTGGTTTTTGGTTGAAAATTATCGAAGAAAAACATTATTTTTAGACAATTCCTTTTTAGGGTTATAAATACAAGAAAAGATGAATTTATTAAATTAAATGTTGAAAAAATATAAACTACATTTTATTATTAAGTGATAGTTAATTGGTTATTTTTAACATTATAAACATCATACTGGTAGCTTTTTATAAATAATGTCTAAGATTTGTTGCCTTAAGGTTAGTAAAGACTTCATTTTATGTGTCTTGTGTCTACCGAGGCAAAATACAGCATTGTATGCATATTTCACATTTAATCTTTTGTAATATTACGTATCTTTCTGGGATCCTGCGGACCACTTGATAGGCCACCGTGGACCATACTTTGAAAAACACTGGTCTAGTCTGTATTACAAGTGATGGTGAAGTTTGGGGTCAAATTTTAGCTGGGTGTATTAAGGGTGGGTTTTACTAAATGTTTTCTTACGCCACGTGAATATGACTACATTTCCTCTTAACTCCACCTTCACTACCCCTACCTCATCAATGAAATTAAATGCGAATTTACTTGACGGGTAGTAAGGTGAAATGTAAAAACATTATAAAGGTATTTCTACACTAAGTATTATATTTGATAAAACTGTGTGGCTACTATTGGTAAACAGCGTTGGCATTCACTTGGTCTTACGTGGTTAGTATCCCCTTGAATATAAGACAAATATTGCAACGCCGCGCTAGTTCATCGAGGTTGCCAATAGCTTCTGATCTCAGCACACCACCTTCCAACATTACAGAAAGCGAGGAAATAAATTATTATGGTAGCATTTAAAAGAGAGAGTGAAGATAAAACTTTTCTCAGTAAGACCTGCAGTGGTTCTCTTCCCTCATCGGTGACATTGTATGAATTACTCCACGGGTTCCTGAGTGGCCCTCATCACCCCATGAACTGAATGTGTCACCAAATCATTGCCCATAATAAGTTATGACTTAGTATGACCAAAACAAGCTGATGTAAAAGTTTTAAAAACTATACTTATTTTCAAATGGTTTCTTCTCGGAAATCTAAAATTCATTTTCTAAACACGAAGGAATATACTATATTAATATCTGTGCACTAGGGTAAATTCTTTACAGCGACTAACTTAACTTAAGCCGACTTACCTAATACTTACCACACACCCAAACTAGCATTAGGAATCAGATATGCAGATACTAATTCAGATTAAGACCATACATAAGAAGAACGATGTATCCATACTAAATTTGGTAAAGAAACTTTACTAAAATAGTAAATTATAGGCCTACTAACTTAATATAAAATTATTTCGTATATTCGTTTATATATATGTGTGTGTTTGTGTGTTTTTTTTTGTTTAAAAAGTTTAGTGAACATTCTAAAATTATTAGAAATATTTTTTTAAATGTGAATAAATCTATAAAATGCATAAGGCCTACAGTTAATAATTTCCTTCCAATTTTTTTAAACCTAATAATTTGTTTTACTTGTGTTTGAAAGACGAGACTACTAGAAGCTCTACAGAGCATCCATCTTTACTTAAACCTCGCCTCGGTGGCGTAGTTAGCTAACGCACTAGTTTCGTGATGAGCTAGACTCCCGAGGACGGGGAGATCGAGGTTCGAATCTCGGTCAGATGAACTGGGAATGGTTTTTTCCTAAATGGTTTTCCACTCTCCCACCACGCAAATGCGGATTAACTTCCTATAAATTCAACCTTCCCAATTCCTAACCCATTAGTGTAATTAGTACTTAAGCGTATAACCCGAACGGATAGTAAGACGCAGTGCTAAATTAAATTAATAAATTAAATCAAATCTACTCAAACATTGCTAAAGACCATGCATGACCTTTGCTACTTTCAAACACGGCACAAATTTCATGCTAGCTACTTGTTTTGCTAATAGTCATCATTATAGTTTTTCGTTCACATGGTAGTAGTTTACTTGCACTGACGTCGGTACTTAATTAAGAACGGAAACATTGACCGTGTATACGTGGCATTATCTCCCAGCCCAAACCACAAACCAGTGTCGTCCAAGACCTGTAGTAACGGCTTACGTAACCACACATTCATGTATACTGGCTGCTTTCAACACTAGGAACTTTTATTTTTTGGTAAATATAGTGGTTATTTGTTGACCTAGGGTAATAATACTCTACGTATTTGAAAGGATTCTTCGGTTCCGTTATCTTCAAGTATTCCTAGATGTAAAAGTAGGCTTCCCCGATCACCTTGACCAGTCTGCTCAAATCGTGGGCCAACAGCTGCTTATGTTGGTCAGCATAAGCTCTACAGAAAGGTTTCAAATACACATAAATATATTCAAGCTGTTGTTTCAAAGTGCGATAGGTTTATATCGCTTAAAGGATCTAATTAAAACATATAAATGTAAATTAATAATTGTTTATTGTCCTTGACCGCGAGAATAATCGCTGAGGTGCTGGATTTGAGATGATGTTCAACCACCTCTTGAGAGTATTTGACTCCAATTCCAGTGGGGTTGAAGATTTGAGACCATAATTAAGAATCCTACACACTTGAGTGGTCTAATAGTTTAGACCAGGAGTTTCAAATTAGCTAGTCGCTATGCCTTTATTTGCAGGCCACAAAGTTTCTTGGAAACGTAATCTAGTGTAGCTAATCTGATGTTCTTAGTCGAAAAACTGAAAGTGTTGACTTGCATAAGAAAAATCCGTGAAAGCTCTAACTGATGTGCATTCAGTAATATATTCAATTTCATTCACAATTAAATACCTGTTCTCGTTTTCGCATAGCTTGAAAAAAAAATTAGCTTATCATGATGCGGCTCACCACTAGGGTTGTGGATTCAACTGTGGCCCTCGGGAACTTTTAAGTCGGAAACCCTTGGTCTAGACTCTAGGGCGTCACTTGCAAAATATAGGACTGCCTCTGACGCAGAAAGATCGGGGTTTGAATTCTTGTCGGGTGTACTGACGTTTTTTCCCTTAATTGTTTCCCAACATCCCTCCAAATCAAACGTGGATACTTTTCTTCCAAGTTGTAATTTCTAACGGATGGAATAGTAAGACGTGGTGCATTAAAATAGTCCAGAATCAAGAGGCAACCAATCTAAAATATAAAAAACAACCTATTATTTGGTATACATGGAAATCCTCCCCCTCCCCTTCTTCCCCTTTCACTTCTCCCGTCCCTGGAATGGATTATATATGGTCCTCTATATTCACGTGGTGTGAAGTGATTCGGACTCTCCACCACTCTATCCCTTCCCCACCCCACCCCCCAGATCCAAGTCTTAATGCCTGTCTAGGATACCCGCATATTTACACTATTTGGGAATAAGTTAGGAAGATGCAATTTAGATAAAGTGTACTGACAATTTTATGGCGGGATTCTAAGAAGCCAATTAGGAAATATATATATTTTACCACACCCAATCGGAATTCAAAACACAGCCTTTTCCGTCACCAGCCAACCAGACAAGACGAGATTAACTCCTTTTTTCATCTGCCTGGGTCTGTCATTCATTGCTCAATTGGTCTATATTGGTCAATATATTTGATTAAACATATTCCTCCTTTCAAACAAAAGGTTTGAAGTCAAGTCAGTCAGATGGTGTTCAAAATTTTACTTTTTAATGGTGAAAATTATATTGTGAATGCAATTTATGTGTATTAGCCTTTGATTGTTATTTAATTAATGGAGAGATTTCAATTGAACTTGGGAGACTTGTTGGTCACTTTTTACTTTCTCTCTATCTTATAGGTAGAGAAAGTATGGTGATCGTAAAAAAAAAAATCGAACTCGATATTTTGATGAATCTTAACGTTTCATGAACCCCCGAATCCAAAAATGTGTTTTTTTCAATGCCGTTTGTCTGTGTGTCTGTTTAACCCTAAAATTAAGAGTAGTTTAATAAAAAGCGAAAAGGGAAAAAAATTGATTTTCTCAAAATCGGCTCTAACGATTTTGATTAAAATTCGTATCTAGGCGTTGATTAATATTATAAATAAAATGGCTATTTCCATTTTCCTATGAAATTGAATTTTAAGTACCTTACAGAAGCGAAAATTTCCGTATCTCCGCAACTATTTGAGATACAAAATAACATATCATTGCAAAATTGTAGTACTATTAGAAATAAAAAACTTTTAAATGAAATATATTTTTATAAACCCAACAGTTTCTGAGACATTGGCAAATATATTAATACGATTTTGGGAGCTTTAGTTGTAAAGAGATACTACTTAATTCTTTACGCAATAATTATGTAATATCATAGAGTAATTAAATATAAGTCTCTCAAAAAGTTTATTATTTTTCCTTTAACCTCTTAGGAGAAATGTCTGTACAATAATGATCTATCTCCTTCATTTAGACTCAATAGTCAATATTTACATTTTTATTGGTCAAAATTTATAAATGAGGAATTGAATAGCAATGGGATGATCTGATGATGTGAAACACTTAATAAAATGTTAAAATTTTAACCGTGAGTCGAAATTTTAATACGTAGTGTAGACCCTTGTGGACCCAAAATCGATCATTTTTATTGGTACAAACATTCAAATGAAGACATTATTTAAAAATAAAATTATAAAATTTAAAACCGGGACTCAAAAAATATTTTACGTAACTATAGTGCAATGTATGCTCGGGTTTGCTAGTGTATATTATTTCATCTCACATATATTACGAGTTTTGAGTAAATATCTCAATTTTTAAACAATAGAGCGAGAAAGTCCATGCGAAGTTTCATACCATTTATTTTTAATAAGAGGTGTTTATCGTACTTATTCTGAATAGATTGACTATATCAGCACACGTGTTTCAAATAAAATTAATTCTATAAAGTACTAAACACCTATTCGCCTGGTCATTAATTCATCCCTGGTAAAAGAAAAACCCTAATTTTAGCAGTGATGAACTTTCCGGCCATGCTAAGAATCTAATCTGGGTCCTATAGCTTAATAGGTAGACGCGCTACTGGCTGATCTGAAGTGTTGGACATTACCATGCACTGCTAGTCATTGTATTGCTGCCATTTGTGCTCAAACTTAACCAATGTATTGTATTAATGTCTGGATATAAGCTACAAGACTACCATATAAGTGATGACAAAGCACAATTTTAAGAATATTATAAAAACAGTTTTTTAGATATTCGTTACTTTTATGAGACATAATAATTTGATAAAGAAAATTCAAATGATGGAAAATTTTATTAAAGCCTACAGTATTCATACAAAAATTAGTTCTGAGCTGATTAAAATTTATAATTGTTAAAATAATGTTTTAAAAATCTGTTAAAACATAGCCAATCCACTTTAAAAAAATTAAAAGTGCCAGCACACAATTATGAAATTTTTGAAATTTTTTATAGCATTTTAACATTAATCAGTAAGATAAAACAAACCTAGAGCAGCCAAAATACATTAACACAATAATTTACATAAAAGAAAATGGGTTTTTTGCTTAAGTCATTGTGAATGTTGGTAGCACTTGATGCAAAACAATAACCCATTGAATTTCAAATGGTCTCTTAGATAACGTCCTTACAGTACTTTCACACTGTATCAGATGAAACGGTGAGCACACGGACTAGCCATCAAGCTCTCTTGTATGGTTTACTGGTACTGAAAGGTCAAGGCTCGAATCCAAGCCTGGTGTAATAAGACAATATTTCTTTCCCTCCCTTAACACAAATGCGAGTACATTTATGTACAGTATATATGTTTTAAGATTAGAGCTTAGGCTTTGTGTATATATGCATATACTATATGTGTATAAATATTTATATTAAACACATGTTCAACAAATCATTAGTAACACACGCTGTTACGTAATCTCTCCATCCCATATCAAAATGTCTTCCTTCACGTTTATCAAATTTACCAATATATTAAGACGTGCCTTGTTGTTTGACTAGTATTTCCTCAACTTATTTGGCATGTTTCTTGTGCCATTTGTGAGCCGGCAGTAAAATATCATCTCCGACTGCGCAACGTGGCAATGCCACACATTTTAGTCATTCGAGAGTTGTTAAATCATCTTGGCACACAATTTCTCGTTCCCCTCCCCTTCCCCCGCTGTGCAAATGACTCTATGCCACGACAAGTGATGTAATAGAAGACGCTTGCTGTGACATTATCGGTGCATTTCATAATGTCCCAGCTGATTCCTATTAAGAGTCTAGCCAAGATATCTAACGAAGGGGGAGGAAGCGTACACGATCCATGGACAAAGGAGACCGAGTTTTGGCTTCTGCACAATGAGGCCAACATTTAATGGCTGGTTATCACGTGCTAAAAGGCAAAACATTAAGTGATTTATTTATATGTTTAGTAATAGGCTTGTATGAATAAAGTTTATAAACATTCTTGTTTATTTAGTTTTTATTTTAAATTAGAGAAACTAGGAGATTTATATATTAATTTTTAATAAATTGCGATACCGATAAATACAGTAAGGATTTTAAATGATTTACCACGCAATCTTAGAAAAAATACTCAATTGATTTTATCAAAAGTGGTTTCCCTCTAGATAGCAAATATATAAACAGTTCAGTACGATGTTGAGTTCACTTTTTATATTATTATTATTATTAGCACCGCGTCTTACTATACGTTCTGGTTGTACGCACTTACGCTAATTTGTAATGTAGGGTGATTGTGAGGTGAAATGGAGGACCTACAGTTTAACGTGGGATCCAAACCACGGTGGAGGCCTGGCATTCCTCACATTCACAAGTTGTTATTAATACACATCTTGTCAGAGATGAAGGAAGGGTTTGGCAATCAGATAAATCTGTGCCGGGACCGAGGATTGAACCCCAGACCCTCAGCACAGAAGTCTGACACCTTACCCCTAGACCACCAGGTCATCCTTGATACTTTTTTTATAGAAAGGGGGCTTATCTGACAGCCATGGTAGTTACTGACCTGCCTCAGTGGCCGCATGGTCTAAGGCGTCCGAGGGTGGTGTTTTCTAAGTGGTTTTCCACTTCCTTCACGCAGATGTGGCCACATTTCCTCTAAATTCAACCTTCCTCATTCCTAGTTCATTATCGTAATTAGTACATTTGGGTATAACCTTAACAGGTTTGGTGGTGCTAAAGAGGTTACTGGATATACTTTAATGTATTCATACATCAAGTCATGTGATCTGAAGCTCTCACATTTGATAGAGATTATCAATACCAAAAAATAACACTAATAAAATAGTAAATTATTATATTTTTTTGTCACAAATAAAGTTTTTATTTGGTAAGAGGCTCTTCATACAACAATTGGACTTTACTACCATTTGGCCATTTGGATCCTATGGTTTCTTACCCCTAATTTGCTATGCCAGATGAGGGCCTCCATCTGAACCACTGCGCAGCCACGAGGAGCAATCCACCCTTTCTTAAATCAACGACTATCATTGTCTTGATCACACTTTAAACACATGGCTGATGAACTGTGTCAATACATAAACAGCGCTTGATAAACAAATGGGGCTTACTCTCGTGAATACACGTGAAGGACGACCCACTGAGTAGATTTACGCACTCATCTGGCGAGTACGCGCTGTATCCCTGGCAACGTGGGAGATAAACTATGGTAACGTTGTCGCGCCTCGTAGTTCTATTGGTGTCAAACACCTCTGCTGACTCAGTAGCACGTCTGCCTCTTGAATTAGATGTCACAGTTTGACTCCCGGGAGATAGATGGTCAATCATTTTAAAACGGAATATATTCACTAAGTGATTAGTTAATGGTTACCCGCTTCAGTGGCCGTATAGTCTAAGACGACATTCTCGCAATGCAGTACACTTTCTCCAAATATAACCTTCCTCATTCCTATCACGTTAGCGCAATTAATTCATATACGTATACCCTGAATGGGTAGTAAGATGAGGTCCTAAAAATAATTAAGCTAATAAATGGTTGGAGCTCTGGTTGCTGTGCTAGTTATTTTTATTTTACCCCCGCATCTTACTACCCGTTCGGGTTATACGCTTATTTACTAATTAAGCTAATGGTTTTAGGAATTATAAAGGTTATATTTAGAAGAAATGAACACACATTTGCGTGGAAGGAGAGTGAAAAACGATTTAGGGAAAAAACTCAGTAAACCTAACCGAGATTCTAAACTCAAGCGCTCTCATCGGTATTCTAGTCTACTGCGAGAGTAGCGCCTTAGACCACGCGACCACCAAAGCGGGTTTTTGTGTAAGTCCTGTATTCAAACAATATTGGTGGACACCACAAAATGCTTGTATTAAATAATACGAAGTTATTTTAGGGGTAGATGACTGTAGTACACTTTATCTCATGTCTATTATAAATTGTTACTTGATTAGCTAATTTTAAAACCTACTTTGGTGGCCGAATGGTCTAAATAAGGCATCATTATCGTGTTAGACTGGCCTGCTGAAGACGGTTTGATGGGGAATCGAATCCCAATAGTGTCAACTTAAGGTGGTTTTTCCTAAATGGTTTCCCACTTTTCTTCCACGCAAACTCTGGTAGATTACCTCTAAAATCCTTCCTCCCTCACCCCTACCCCATTAGCGAAATTATCATTTATGCCTATAACCTAAACAGATAGTAAGTTGCAGCTGGGTGACCTGGTGGTTTAGGGGTAAGGTGTCAGGCTTCTGTGCTGGGGGTCCGGGGTTCAATCCTTGGCCCTGGCACAGATTTATCTGATTACCAATCCCCTCCTTCACCTCTGACAAGACGTTTATTAATCACAACTTGTGAATGTGTTGAATGTTAGGCCTCCACCGTGGTTCGGATCCCACGTTAAAATGTATGTCCTCCATTTCATCTCACAATAACCTTACCACTACATATTAGCGTAAGTGCGTACAAACCGAACGGGTAGTAAGACGCGGTGCTAATAATAAGTTGCAGTTACTTGACCTAATGTGGACTGAGATGGTGTAGAATTATTGAAATGTCGAGTTTTACGAATGAACTTGCATAAGATGTATGTTTACTATGTCATGTTTACTAAACAAGGATGAATCACAGTACATTATAGAATATTCTAGGTACTGAGTTGTACTGTACTTTAGTATTGTACGGTACATTAACAGTAATATACGTATAGTAAAATATATTACGTGTCAATTCAATGGTGTATATACATACTTGTAATATAACAGAAATGCAGTTCAGTACTGTACATATTGTATTGATTCGAATAACACATTACTGAATTGGAAAACTAACAAACACATCACTTTTAAAAACACCACACCACGACTGTTCCATTCGAGTTACACAAACAAACTTAAAGGTTATACAGTTGAATGACCTTGGATTGTGATGACTGGCGCCAACAACTGTGTGCACATCCACGTGTCGAGTTACACGGAATGTCTAGTATCAAGTGTCGAGTTTTCAAGACTCTATTTATTATAATTAATAATAATAATACTAGACTGATAATAGTTAATTTTGAAAGCATGTTTCGTACTATTTACACTTGTAGGTGCGTTGACTAAGTGTCAAGGTCATTTAGCCTGGTTTTACGGGGACAAAGGTCGGGGTTTCAATCCCAAGACCAAGGTTCCTCTTTCCCAAACAGTTTTCCAATCTCTCTCCACGAAAATGAAGTTATATTTTCTCTAAACTATACCATTATTGGCTCTATTCTATTAGTGTAGCTAAGTTCGATTATTGTTGTAATGGGTAGTAGGACGTTGAGCAAAACAAAAGAACTATAAACCATTATTTGGTATAAGCCATCTTGTTGTGGTGGTTCAAGTTCAGGAATCTGCGCCGCTCTCTTTGAAGCCAACACTGTTATATAAAGACTTAAGGAGTACTTAAGAGCGCAAGGCTGTGTGTACACAGGACTTGTAAATCATATGTGAGGATATTGGGGCAAAAACCCGATAACCCTCATTTTATGAAAGAAAAAAAAGTATTAGATGTGATTTCTGGTAGCTTACCTCTTGAGCTACAAGTTTTTTATGGTAAGTTAAGACCTTGAGGATAGCACGTATTAACCAATATTTTATTTTTAATAACTAGATTTCAGGATTTGATTGACGTTTAAATCGTTTAAACATCCCATCTAAATCAATGAGGGTTATCATATTTTTGCTCCGACCCCCTCATATATGAATTCCAGGCTAAGTAACGCTCTGCAAAGTTTAAAAAAATTTAAAACCAACTCAAGAATAGTAGGCTTGTGCTCTGTTAGACACAATCTATTGTAGTGCTAGTCTAGGACGTATGTAGTGCCTATCTCCAGAGCCCCTGGATGGTCCTAGGGTTCAGATAAAAACTGGTTAGGATTTCTTCGCCACAAGTAGTGGTTCGTGAACTTGACAACAGGTAATTAATGAGCTAAATATAACAATAACGATTTTCTAGTGGGCCTTTAGGTATTTTTCCTTAAAGTTTATTTTAATAGATACGTTTTTAATTTATATTTCCTTTTATCTATACACAATATTTATTCATACACCATTTATTTTCACTCACAGTTTGATATCTATTCAGTTTTATTTAAAATGATATACCACTTTTTTTATCCACAAGCCGTAATTTTTTTTAAACATAAACACTCTTTTTATTAAAATTTAAAATTTTAGTTACAAACAATATTTATTTAAATACGATTTTATTTATATTAAATTTTATCAGTAGAACTTTTTTATTTATTTAATTACATATTTATCAATTCAACCTTTTTTATTCATACATCAGTGTTTATCTACAAACGACTTTTATATTCATACACTAGTGTTTATCTATGAACGAATTTTTAAATTTATCTGTTTTTCTCCATACACACCTTTTTATTTACATAATATTATAAATCAATCAAATAAAAAAGACTATTAATTAGAAAAACTGTTAATTAAGTTTATATAAATTAAGTAAGCATTGAGATATACAAGAAGAACAATACACTAATTACAAATTGAAAATCACTAATGAATGGTAGTCATAGAATGAACATATAGCTTAAAGAGCCCTTGTTAAGATACAACACATTAAAATTTTTGAAGCGTATTAAATTTCATTTTCATTTATTTGAGGTACTTAACCTGCACCTACCTGCTTCAGTGGCCTCATAGTCTAAGGCGTTACTTTCGTGCTAGACTAAATTGCCGATGACAGGGAAACAGAGATCAAATCCCGGTCGGATGTACTGAGGGTGTTTTTACTTAAATTTTTCAACTCTGCGTGCTAAAGCAGGTACATTTTCTTTATATTCAACCTTTCTAATAGATATCTAATTAACATAATTAGTACATATGCGTATAAACTGAACAGGTAGCAACAAGCGGAGCTAAATAAAAGTGTACTTTCTGAAACCACTGATTTTATCAACACACGACTTATAAACTAACTTAAAACTAGGACAGACACAACATCCAGCCCTTGGTCGTTAATCCCTCACTGGGAAAGAGGAAACCAACATTTCACCGATGATAAATATTTCGTTCATGCCGGGAATTGAACCCGGGTCCTTTATTTAGCTCAGTAGACAGACATACAGACAAACAGACTGAGTAAACATTAAAAATGATAAAAAAATCAAAAAGGTTAATGAAATTAAATAAGTATTGTTTACTTGTAAGGTAATATTAAGATACGTTATGTTGGTATTATATTTTGATCGGTGGATGAGGTTAAACGACTCATTTAATATTAGGTATTTTAAATGAAGTAGATAGAATTATAGCGGAAAAACTAATGTTACGAGTAGTATAAAATAAATATAAGAATTAGTGTGAGATAATTAAAATTATTACTACATTTGAGGAATATTAATTTTAGGGATTGATGATTCCTCTCATATAAATTCCCTTTTATCTTGTGTCAGGAAGCTGAATGGGCTGCCATTTTGTAGACGACAAGTTTCCATGTATTCTTAAATCTTCTATGGGTCTAATTATGACTATGAAAGTTTTGTTACTCACTACATTACAGTGAACAATGTATAGGCCTACATGTTATTTTATTTGACCCTTATATTTTAATCTATTCACAATGTTATGTTTTATTACAAATTTTGGTCAATACTAATAATGTAGTCTATATAACCAGATGTAAATATTAGCCTTTGTGTTGATGGAACTTTATTCTCCTCATTTTTTCTATTCACGTCTTAGTACAGTTTTTGGGTGGTATGCTTATTACGCTAATGGGGTATGTATGAAGAAAGTAGATGCATGTTATTTGGAGGGTTTAACCAATGTTATTGTTCGCTTAGGTTCTTAGTTTGAAATTATTTTTTTTCACAAACATTCTCTTAGATGTTCATTTAATGTCGTTGTTAATAAAGGGTGACTACCAGTTCATTAATAGTGTTTCACTCTTCATTGTGTGATAACAAAACTGCGTTGAAAAATGATGTAATAATGTCTAATTCAAATGTTTACTTTTATGATTAATAGCATTCTTCCATTGTTTTACCAATCAAGTGAAGTGTCTATTCACATTTTGATTGTTCTCGAAAAATAGTTATTCATCGAAGAAGATAAAAGGTGTTTGGGGGGGAGGGGGGGGGCAAAACTTATAACGTGACATAATGAATTCTTCTTTTATTTATGGTTTTATTAGATCTGTTTAAATGGGTTTGAATAATTTTATTAAGTATTGTTTTCATACAGGCCTATAAAGCTTAATTAGTTTGTAAAACTATTCTTAGATTTTTAACATTAACGTTTCAAATACATGATTAAATATGTATATGACTCATAAAAATAAATAAACTTAGAATCGCCGCACTGAATATAAAATTATCTTATTATTAATACTATAATAATAATAATAATAATAATAATAATAATTATTATTATTATTATTATTATTATAATATTATAATATTATTATAAAGCGACCAAAATCAATAAACAAGGAAACTATTTATATAAAATTAATAGTCAAAAAGATCTAAGTATTTTAAAATGATATAATGTCGAATAATAATAATAATAATTATTATTATTATTATTATTATTTAAAATGATATAATGTCGAATAATAATAATAATAATAATAATAATTATTATTATTATTATTATTATTATTATTCGACATTATATCATTTTAAAATACTTAGATCTTTTTGACTATTAATTTTATATAAATAGTTTCCTTGTTTATTGATTTTGGTCGCTTTATATCACATTATTGTATCCACTTACTAATCCAAATTTTGTATAGCTAGTGATAACTGAATTCATATATAATATCTGTTGCTGTATTTTTAAGTTTATATCAGTCCTAGTCTGTTATAGGTATTGTGGCTTTTGGTCAGCACTATAATAAAGGATTTTTTAAGCACAGCATCTTACTACCCGTTTGAGTTATGGGCTCTACGCATATGTAGGCCTACTATTTATGCTTATTAATTGGGGATGAGAAAGGTTGAATTTGGAGGAAGTCTATCCACATTTGCGTGGAGGGGGAGTGGAAAAAAATTGAAAGACACCTGACCGAGATTCGAATCCCAATCTCTTCGTTATCAGCAACCTTCTCTATTGTGAGAGTGACGCCTTAGACCACGCGGCCATTGAAGTGGGTAGTAAAGGAAATTTAAATTTAATTGATTAATAGTTTTATTATTATTACCTTCAACACTATAGATTAATTTGAGGGGCTAGGGAGGTATTTTAGAGAAAGTGAGTCCACATTAGCATGGAGAGGTTATGGGAAAACTACAGTGATAAATCATGTATGGAAAACTACCCCCTAGTGAGTCCGTTTAGGATTCAAAATTTGGCCTCGTTATAACTGCAAACTATCCTAAATGGTCACAATAGTTCAGTAACAAGGTGGACTAATATTCAAATTATTCCTTTTTTCAGGCCTCAATTAGAACTCAATTGGAGCCTCGATACTTGTAGCTGCCTCCACCCCCCGCCCTGCTCCCCCTTTACATTGTAACCAGGGTAACTTGAATTTAATAGTGAGCCACTTTAACCTTAAAGCAGGGGTCCTAGAGACTGCATTTTACTACCTGTTCGGGTTATACGCCTTCGAGACATGTAGTCAGCCACTTTAATCTTATAGCCAAGGTTCTTGAGACATGTAGCCAGCCACTTTAATCTTATAGCCGGGGTCTTTGAGACATGTAGCCAGCCACTTTTTTCTTATATCCAGGGTTTTGAGACATGTAGTCAGCCACTTTAATCTTATAGCCAGGGTCCTTGAGACATGTAGCCAGCCACTTTAATCTTATAGCCAGGGTCCTTGAGACATGTAGCCAGCCACTTTAATCTTATAGCCAGGGTCCTTGAGACATGTAGCCAGCCACTTTTTTCTTATATCCAGGGTTTTGAGACATGTAGCCAGCCTCTTTAACCTTATATCCAGGCTCCTAGATGCATGACGTAGTCAGCCTCTTTAACCTTATATCCAGGGTCCTAGAGACATGACTCAGTCAGCCTCTTTAACCTTATATCCAGGGTCCTAAAGACATGACGTAGTCAGCCTCTTTAATCTTATAGCCAGGGTCCTTGAGACATGTAGCCAGCCACTTTTTTCTTATATCCAGGGTTTTGAGACATGTAGCCAGCCTCTTTAACCTTATAGCCAGGGTCCTAGATACATGTAGTCAGCCACTTTAATCCCTGATTACCAACACAACCACTGTTTTGAGACATGTGAAGAGGATGTAAGAAGACTGAGTTTGTGTAATCTCTGGCATCATCATTGTTTGGTGTTTCACCCATGAACCGTCACTGATTAGATCAAAGGTGTTAAGAGCATGTCTCTAGCGTTTACCGAAATATTGTAAGCAATTGTCCTAGGGCTCATTTCACTGGTCGAGTGTTTGGAAAGGTCGACATGAAAGTGTTCATCCTAAGGGCTAAATGATTCCAGTATTCGATAGCAAACTTTCTTTCATATAATTATAATTATAATTATAACTAATGGTTATTATTTTTTTTGACATTGTTTTCTACTATCCAACTAGGCTATATGTAATTATCCTAACCCTGCTTCGTTGGCCACATGGTCTAAGGAGCCATTCTCGCAATAGACTAGATTGCCGATGACGGGGAGATTGGGGTTCGAATTCCAGTCAGGTGTACTGAGGGTGATTTTTCCTAAATTGATTTCCTTTACCCCTCTACGCCAATATGGGTACACTTCCTTTAAATTCAACCTTCCTAATCCCTAACTCATTAGCGTAATTAGTAGGCTTACATACATTTAAGGTATATACCTAAATTTTGACTGTCAGAAAGGACAGTTGTTAAACACATGTTTTTGCAGATCATATGGTTCGGAGTAGGGATACATAATTTGGTCTGGTAGCTTTTCAAAGCCATCAGCTGTCAGCTGTGAGCTGTCAGTCAGCACCAAAGAAGCCATGGGGCTACTGTATGCATATAACCTCAACAGGTAGTAAAGCGCAGTGCTAAAAAATATGCTCATGGGGTAGTGATGATGAATGTAGAGTTTATAGAAAATGCACCTCCATTTGCACATAGGGGGAGTATAGAAACCATTTAGGGGAAAGGTACCCTTAGTACATCCAGCATGGATTATAGCCCCAACCTCCCATCTCCGGTTAACCATTCTAGATGAACCTGGCATTAGTTCGCATGCCCACCGATGTGGTTCTATGGTTGTTAATGGTACTAGCATGGAAAGAAGATGACAACATCACAGTGATGTATCAATCCCTCCCAAATAACTCGTCCAAGATTTAAATGTCTTCCTTCTCGCCACGGGCAATTCAGCGTGTTGCCTTTATATCATGCGACAGCCATTGAGAGTCGACCAAATATTCTAGAGAAATCTGATTCTGTTTCGGGTGGTAGCTGGGTGTGCTATATTCTCACATCTTGCTGATGGTTGTCATTGAAATGATTTCATTTGCTCAAATTTTTCTCGCGACCCAAAATAAAATGTAACTTTTCTGAAAGAACAGATCGAGTGACCCAGTGGGTAATAACAGTTTAATTACTCCTGTCATACAGGGTGGTGCCATCCACCAAGTCACGCACGAGGGTCGACCATCTGCAACTCAGCGCGCTGCTTACAGGTGGAACCACTTTTCAACCTGTTGTTTTTCATTTAATCTGTCACATGACACTACGAGCAGAAGCCACTTTGCAATGGAGCTTGACATTGAAGCCTCCATTTATAAAATCCAACAGCGTTCAGCAATATGGGATGTTTCCTTATACGATTATTATAAATGCTGATTACGCCACCCGGGTCGCGAGCAAGTGGCAACAAAAGGAAGTAGCGCGACCCGAGTGGCGCCTCCCAGGTGGCCCCGTTTGACACAAGTCTTAAAAGGCCACGTGTCACTTTACGGATTCCTTACAAGGCCGCACACCTCATCTACAATAAACTTTGTCAAAAGTATAGAGGCGGTATACCTAGTATCATACCCCACCTTGCGTGGAACCTCTTCATAGTCTATGGCTACCTCCGAGGTGTTATAAGGTGGCAAACCTATTCCAAGTTAGCGGAGACCTCCAGTTCGTTTCTCTTTAGGTGAAGATATCCAGATTATCTCAAGGCTCGACTGTTGAAAGCCTGATCTTATACTTAAGAATGAGAAAAATGAAGAAGGTCGAAAGGAACTATTAAAATAAAGATTTATTTGATTTTAGATTAAGTTTTACTAAAAGAGTTCAGGTACGCGGAAAATAGAGAATTTATTAAAAGATTTGTGGCATTTAGAGATATTAATGTTTTTATAGCTGCTTGGAACGGTTAGAGGTGGAATATATTTAATTACCACATTGGACTGCTACACTAGCAACACGGGTGCGAAACTAAATTAATGGTTCCGAATCAAACAGACGTTGCACATAGGGCTCGTATTGGTCTCTAGTGACAAATTAATAGTATTATAGTGCGCCAACCATGGATAGATAGCTAAAGCAATAGGAGAGGTTAATTTGCTAACATAAAATACACACCGTTTGAGAATATAGAATTAGAAAACGATGAAGATACATAATTACTGACCAAATATGGGACAAGGCCACAGGTTCCTTATCCTGAGCCTAGTATCTTGACGATACCTGATAAGTAGTCTGAATGTAATAGTCTTGTTCCCTAGGATTGGGATATTCTTGTGGCACAAATTAGGCCCTAAATATTAGCATAGGTTTGAGAATTTGTGTTGTTATGGGTGCTGCCAGCAGCACCCACTACTGTTAAGTCGCGAAAACTATTGAGGCACAAATTATGTGAGTTGGATATTATTGTGGCACAAATTAAACACTAAATATTGGTATAAGGTTTAAGAATTTTTGTTGTTATGGGTGCTGCCAACTTCACGGACCTTAGTTCCTCCACTTGTATGGGGGAGGGCTGGACGAAGATAAACCTTCCTCCGTTGCATGGAAATCCGCGAGAACAGGAGCTTTGCGCAGGAAGTTACAAAATTAAATAAATACAAAATCCACTAAAGCATGAAAGGTTAGGTTAAGTTAGTTTGGGTAAGAATCATAATAGTTATATATGTAAATTATGGAAGGTTTGAAAGTTAAGTTTGTTTCACAATAATTCTCTTACACTATTTTCTCAACTGTTCTTCCAATCATAAACCAAGTTTTCATTAACGCATGAAAGGTTAGGTTGAGTTAGGTTGGATAGGAATCATTTATTATACAAGGTGGGCCAGAAATGAGAGAGGTTGAATTTAGAGGAAAGGTACCAAAATTTGGTGCAAAGATAGTTGGATACCATTCAAGAAAGATCCTCCTTCATTATATCCCACCTTTCCATTACCACCAAACCCACCCGTTGATGTGGGTAAGATGCTATTTAGAGGGTACTAAACTTTACTTAAGAACCTATGGTTTTGTGCCAATATCTCCATGTGTGTCACTTTTACAGTGAAAATATTGTTTGGAATAGTATTACCTATAACTAAAAGACAAAAAATTTGAACAATAGGTTTCAATAATTTAGGCAACACGGAAAATTGAGTATTTTTATATATAATATTTAGTATCTATAATATCTTCTTACTTTAAAGACAGGGAAGATATAATTGAACATCATATTGTTAACAGCATATAATTGTACTAATATGGGATAAAATCTGTTTGGAATTAATTTTTAATCAAATAGACGTGAAAGCCAAGCTCCTCAGTTGAAACGCGCCCTTGAAAGTCATTTTCACCCCGTGTAAAGTGAGGGAGTAAGAGGGGGAGGGATATAATTAAGATTTTTTTTCCCATTTATTTTACGTATTTAACGTCCACATTATGTACCGACTGATATCCGCACTTGACTTTATAAATTAACTTAAATTTAGAACAGACCCAACACCTAACTCCCGGTCTTTGAAAGGGGAAACCCACATCACATCAATGATAAATTATTCGGCCATGCAAGGAATCAAACCCGGGACCCTTAGCTTAGTAGACAGACACGCTAACGACTGAGTTATGGTGCCGGACAGAATTAAACTTAACCTCCGCCCCAACGTTACTGAAACTAGGTCAAAATATAAAATAATTCGTTTGTCACCCGATTAATATATTTGGTTAACATAGCGGACAGAATATTATATAAATTAAATGATGACCTGAAAATTTAAATATATTAATGAATTGTATGTACTCATTAGCATATTTTATTTTTAACTTTTGTGTAGCTAACAATTAGTATATTTTTTAGCACTTGCATTTTACTACCGGTTCTGGTTATACTTTTATGTACTAAATACATTAATGGTTTTTAGGAATGAGGAAGGCTATATTTATAGGAAGTATACTCGCATTTACGTGGAGGGAGAGTGGAACACCATTTTGGAAAAACCACTTTCAGTACACTCGACCGAGATTCGAATCTTGATCTTCCCGTCATCGGCAGTCTAGTCTACTGTGAGAAAAGCTCGTTAAACCACGCAGCCACCGAAGCGGGTGATTAGTATATGATAGAAACTTAAGTTACTGTACTCTGAACAGTAACTGCTATGTCATCCATCACTTGAGATAATGTCCTTCACAGCTTCAACTTACCAGTCTACCCTGGATACAATCGCTGAGAGAACTGCATGGTTACTATTGGAGTACAGCGTTGCCATTCTCCCTTTTTCGTGTGGTCAATCTTCCCTCAAATATAAGACGAGTTTCGCAACGCTGGTTAGTCGAGGTTGCCAGTAGCTCCTTCTTAACCCAGCACATAACCTTCTTTCATACTGAGAGCAAGGAGATATGGCAACAGTTAACCGAGAGAGAGCGAAGATAAGACCTGCAGTTACCTCAGAAATGATATTGGGTATATGGTATGGTCATGTAGACCATGAGTTTAGACAAACTACAGTTTGTATACATTAGCAACGCCAAGGAAAGCGCTTTGTTTATTTACAAAGAGTCCCGTGGCTCTGAGCACATGCTTACTACTCCCACACGTAGAGAGAGAGAGGGGAGAGAATACATTCTGATTTTCTGCTAACATTACAAGTCGAGGTTAGTGAATTGAATGTGTCTCCCGCCACTTTAATGCCCTTTCAAAGCCGACATCAAGTTACATTAAATGTTGATATATAGACCTTTTTGTAGTTCCTACTTCAATGATTTTAATCCAATTCCGTGAGCCCAAGTTATAGTTATATGAATGCGCTGTTCATTCTATAAAGAGATTTTTTAGACTGTTGAACTAAGTAGAGTTAAAATTAGCTAACCGATCAAAAAATATATAATTGGTTAATAGAACCAATTAATTAGTCAATTCGACAGCCACCTGCTTTGGTGGCAGCATGGTTTAGGGCATTACTCTCGTGTTAGACTGCCGAGGACAGGGAGATTGGGGTTAAAATTCCAGTCGGATGTACTGAAATGGATTTTTCCAAAATTGTTTTCCACTCTCCCTTCACGCAAATGCAGGTCCACTTCTTCTAAATTCAAATTTACTCATCCCTAACTCATTAGTGTATTTAGTACATATGCGTATAATCTAAACATTAAGTAAGACTTGGTGCTAGGCAAAAATTAACTTAAAAATAAATTATACAGCCCTTAAAATTGTAAATAGCCCGCTTTGGTAGCCGCATGGTCTAAGGCGCTTCTCTCGCTGTAGGTCAGACTGCCGATGACTGGGAGATGAGATTCGAATTTTGGTCGGGTGTACCGAAGGTGGTTTTTATAAAATGGTTTTCCACTCTCCCTCCACGTGAATGCGGATATACTTTTTATAGATATAGCCTTCCTCATCTCTAAAACATCAGTATAATTAGTACATAAACGTATAAGGTGAACGGGCAGTCAAACACGGTGCTTTAAAAAAATTGTACATATCTAAAGTATTCATAAATGTATATAAAAAGCATTTAAGTAGGCCTACTATGTGCCAAACCTATTCCCTTATATTCTAATTATAATACTTTCTTCCATAAGTAGATAATCAAGAAAATAACACTTCTTTCTAGAAAATTAAAATAATATTTGAGAAAGGTTTCATTGTCATTAGATTCAGATTATGGCCGCCTTACATACAAAGTAATATTGTTTTTAGGTTATTGCCTGAAAACAAGATATTACCATCATTCTAATCGGGAGAAAAGTTAATTACTCGTTCCATCACAATTTGCATGGGCCATTGGCTACGCATTAAGTTTATAGCCTGATGTTTAGAAAATTCCTTTGCGATTGAAACTACTAATGGATCGTAAATCACATCGTAATTTGATAGTTTTTAATACGCTCTTTGGATCATGTTTGTTGAAATATTAATGATGCGACATAATAAATGAACGAATGAATGTGATATAGTTTAAGATAAAACGACAATTTTAAATATTCCAAATCGGGTGAATAGCTATAATTATTTTTTTTATGTCAAACTAAAAAACTTGTACACCCGGACCGATGAGCTAAATGTCAGACGCTTTTAGTCTGGTTTGCCGGTGACTGGGAGATCGTCGTTTGAATCCATGCTAGGTATGCCAAGGATGTTTTTTCTTAATAATTCCCCAGTATTCCTCCCCCACAAATTCTGGTTCCTTTCCTATAAATTATACTTTCCATATCCTTTTCTCAGCATTTAATGACTTACTCGCTCTATGGCATTGGGCACTCTAAAGTCTATTGCCGCCTATTCCTATCTTGCACTAGTCCTATCCAGTCCACCTCATTACATCCTCCCATCTGCGTCTAGGTATTCCCAATGATCTCTTCCCATTGGGTTCTCCATTCAGTAACCTGAACAAGGTTCTAGAGTCTCCCATTCGAGCTGCATGTCCTGCCTACCATAATCTACGAGAATTGATTATACTATTATTAGTATTATTATTATTATTATTATTATTATTATTATTATCACCACGTCTTACTACCCGTTTGCGTTGTACGCACTTACGCTAATGTGTAATGGTAGGGTGATTGTGAGATGAAATGGAGGACCTACAGTTTAACGTGGGATCCGAACCACGGTGGAGGCCTGGCATTCCTCACATTCACAAGTTGTGATTAATACACGTCTTGCCAGATGTGAAGTAAGGGTTTGACAATCAGATAAATCTGTGCCGGGACCGAGGATTGAACCCCGGACCCAAGCACAGAAGTCCGACACCTTACCCCTAGACCACCAGGTCACCGATTTTCCTAGCAATTTCTTGTGATGAGTATAGGGTATGTAACTCATCACTATATAACCCAATATCATCATCCCTTTTTGGACCAAGTGTCTTCCTAATCTTCTTGTTTTCGAATTTATTTTTGCCATGTAATGTAAGAAAGAACAAACGGTAGAATTATTGTTTTTTATATTATGAGTTTTACATTCCTTGAAAACAAGTGAGTAGAGACTTACTGACCGAGTAATAACATGCATGGAAAGACTGTAATCTTTACTAATTTCCACTCTAATATCCTTTATGTTAGTTGAATTTCTCCCTAAATATTTAAAACTCCCATTAGAGCTATTAAATATTGGTCGCTTTGACAGTAAGATGCTGTAAAAAATACAAATCCTCATTTAAAATAAATCAAACTTGGTTGCATTTGTGAAAAAAGGCAATTTTATGGAATATTGACTCGTTTTTATAATGGTAATATGTTTTGTTAAAGAACGTGATAATATGTTAACCGTGTCTTTGAATCATCTGTAAATGATTCAATAAGTTAACCTCTCTGAAAATAGCCAAATCTTTTGAAATGTTTTACATACAGTAATTTAAAGAGCCATCTCATAAAACCGTGCCTAAAATCCACACACCTGAAGTGCTGCACGATGTAAGGATTATTTTAGAACTACACAAAACTAGATTTATAATTGTAAAATTGTGTACATTCATTACAACACGCCCCCACGGCATCCAATAGACTTTACTTCTCAAATCTTTCGAGCACACTTTTCATTGCTGACGACATTTGCATTAGTAACCGAGGCTATGCACGAAAAATAAACAAAACCATAAACAGTTAATAATAATGAATGTTATTTTGAAATCCATGTCGGAGCCGTTAGAAACACGTTCTACTCGGTTGCCGCCATATTGTATGTATTTAGTCTGTTTTAAGGTGGGAATGCAAGGAACGCAAGAACGCGAGTTTTTTATAGCATTTTTTTTTTTTTTACAAAAATAAGTCAAATACACTCCTATCCATAGTTTGATTCGCTTTACATGGTGACCCCAACAGTTGTTGAATATCTTTAAAGTGTGTCATAGAATATAATGACAACATTTTATCTTTTTTTAAAAAGGTTGTTATATAATGCCGCTATGATCTGACAGATATTCATCCACTGTTGATGTCACCATGTGAGGAAAATTAAACTCTTATGTTTATATAGAAACAATATTTGATTTATTTTGACCAAAAAGTGTTTCGCTATAAAAATTGCAAAAACACCTTTTCTCGCCTTAATATGACAGTGATATAAACTATGGGGACGCAATCTGATCACAAAGTAATGTATTATAGTAATTTTGATTAGAATGTGTTCTGGGGGGGGGGGGGGGGTTTGCTCACACTGAGGTTGGATATCTTATGATTGTATCTTGACCGCATATTGGATAATTTAAATATGTTTGTATAAAATCCCTTGATATAGCGACACTATAAATGTGCACGTGATCATTCGCATTATATTCGTATTGAATATAAGTCATATGAGACCATCCTTTACAAGAAGCTGGGAATTGTCTTGTAACATTCTTTTAGAACGAAATAGTATATTATGTTTTTAATATATAGGACTATACCCTTGATTTATGAGCACGTTCTTGCCAAATTCAATAAATATATTCATATTACAAACACGTGTGTTAGTAAAAAATACGAAGATATTATCACATACTCTAACGTCCTGATCTGCCTTCCTTATTTTTACTTATTTGAAATTGCTAGGATGCTATTATTGTTCAATGAGTATTTGGAAAGTGGTGCTTCAATGTTGTCACGTTTCCTGAAATTTATTTTTATTTTCTGTGAGTCCTGTTTGCACGGAAAACAGTATCAATTTTATTTATCTCCAGAGTAAAATGGAAACCAAAAAAGAAAGTAAAATACACCATCGAAATGACACATACACATTGTTATATACAGTAAAATTTCTCAATAGACGATATCTTAAAGTATTAATAAAATGTCCGACATTAAAGAGTGCCTGTTATTCGAAAAAAAAAATCTTTAAATTGTACTATTTGTACGTAGTATATTCTTTATGAACCTGTATGCTGTGTATGAGTATTATAAACCTCTAATTACTGCACTGTGCAGTACTGTATTCAGTAAAAAATGAATACATACTATAAGTAGCTTAAGACGAGCTCTCAGGTGTCCCAATGACCCGCTTCGTTGGCCGCGTGGTCTAACGCGCTACTCTTGTAGTAGGCTAGACTGCCGATGACGTACAGATCGAGGTTCAAATCTCGGTCGGGTGTACTGAGGGTGGTTTTTCCAAAATGGTTTTCCACTCTCCCTCCATGCAAATGCATGTACGCTTCTTTAAATATAACCTTCCTAATCCCACAAACCATTATCGTAATTAGTACATAAGCGTATAACTCGAACGGTTAGTAAGACGCGGTGCTAAAAAAATAATTAATGAAAATTAAAGGAATTTGTTCACATATCTCATTGATCATGATGGTCATGATTAGACTGATCAACTACCGTTTCATTTATGGAAATGGTACCATTTAAAATAAAAGCGTGTCAACCAGTTGGCCCAAGTCGTGTCGGCCACTTGATACTAAATTTCATTATTGAATTCAATTTAACTTTTAATTTAATCTAATTAAAGTTAATTTAGCGGACATAAAATAAGGTGGTGTATTTACAAACAAGATAAGATCTAACGCAGACCTAGCTTACTTCCTTTGTCACACCCTCCTCCTTCTTTCAATATTAACCATGTAAAAAATTCGCTGCCAAAGTGTTAAAGGCTACCATTCTTAGATACAGTATCCTTATTTATTGAATAACCTCAGAATCGACTCTCTAGCTTTTAGCCTCTTCGACTTGTTTACCCTTTCTCCTCAAACCCTTCCTTCTTCACCACCGTCTCCCTCCACCATCCACTCAACCCCCACTCCTCCTGCTCCTTTCTCCCACCCTAATCTTGCGGTCACGCTTACTAGCTTCCAACTCTCCAACTCTCTTTCTCCCCTCCCTCTCTCCGCGGATTGTCAAGGCCAAGGAGCTTGCAGACTTCTATGCTGTCATCTGCCTGGCTCTAGTTCTGTGACTCCATGAGGTGAACAGGAAGAAAGCCATGTGTCTGGTAGACCAAACAAGTCTGATGGTCGAGAAACCAATCAGTGGCGTATGCAGGATGTTGAAGTAAGGGGTGACCAAAGCTACAAGAAGGATATTTGTTTTAACATTGATCCTCAGTACTAGGATTCTGGTAGTAAGAACAGTATATTGGCGTACAAAATGCTCTATAGCTGTGTTCATATTTTCATAAGTGAAGCAATGAGTTAGTTGACTATTAGTACCATAAATAATACTTATGCCCCGAGACCCTTAGCTAAGTAGGCAGACTCGTTATCGACTTTAAATAAGGTCTTTGACTAACTTACTTCATGTGACACATAACAATCACTCAGGTCCCACTGTTAAACACTAATCTCGTTACAATATCTTTTTATCGTTACCTGTCACAAGTTGCTAAGCAGAATGGACGATGAGCCGTTTAAAGATTGTAAATAACAGGTTAAGAAGCAGCTTAGGGGAATACATTTTTGTCAAGATTATTGATACTATCATGTGAGAATGACATTTTCAAGAAAATCACAAATGAAGAAATTATCGAAAAGTTTGCCACATCAAGTACACAGAGAAAAAAAAAGCTTATTCGGTTAAAACCTTATATATAGTACCTATATCCCTGTGCTTGAAGAATTTATTTTCTGAGCATATTGTAGATTTTTTCAACCTAGAGTGTTCAAATGTTTTCTCTTCCCTCCGCATAAGAGAGATGTTTTTCTGTCACTAGGCCTCCTACTCTTAAACAATTTAGTTTTTAAGGTGTTATGACTACTTAAGTAACTCATAGAAATATTACGATAATACTCATATCATATTAGTTTTTACACATTTAGTTTGTTTTTTCAATATCTTATTAATGATTTATTGATCTTTATTGATGCCTTAAATATTTTTTATTCAATTCTTTTATTCACTTTGAATTTTTAAGTTTTTTATGACCCGCCTCGGTGGCGTAGTTGGCTAACGCGCTAGTCGTGTTGAGCCCGACTGCCGAGGACGGGGAGATCGAGGTTCGAATCTCGGTCGGGTGAACTGGGGGTGGTTTTTCCTAAATGGTTTTCCACTCTCCCTCCACGCAAATGCGGGTTCACTTCCTCTATTCAACCTTCCCAATTCCTAATCCATTAGCGTAATTAGTACTTAAGCGTATAACCCGAACGGTTAGTAAGACGCGGTGCTAAATAATAATAATAAAAAAAAGTTTTTTATGAATGTAAAGAACTATTTATATACAACAGGTTAAGGTAAAATATTTATTTTATTTAAATGACATCCAGAGTTTTTTAAAACAACCGTTTTTAATATATTGTAGTTATTTTCATTCTCAAAGTGTAAGTAATATAATTTTTATACATGAACTTTCTCTTGTAAAAATAAGCTGTTCATTTTCCTAGCTGTTCTAATTTATCTCATCCAAAAAGTTCTCTAACTGGATTTACAAAATACGTAATGTAGGCCTTGAAGTGGATTCAGTCGGAAATTTGATATTCTAATAAAGGTTATACGGTTATTTGGATTTTGGAGGAGGTGGGGGGGGGGAGTAGAGAACATTTTTGGGGGGATTTTCGCCATTGGAATTGAGAGGGGTGGGCACCCCTAAATAGTAGGACTTTCCATAAAAAAAAAGTTACCTTGAAAAATAAGCACACCGTTTCGAGAAAATGTGTTTCTTTATGCTGATAAATTTATATGAAAAATTGAATTTTATACTTCATTACCACTCAAGTGTCTGTAAAATTGGAAATTTATTCAGAAAAATCTGGAAAACACAGAGAATTTTGTTTTTAATAAAGTATTGGCAACTCTGAGATTGTTCAAAGATTTATGATTTAACACTTTCTAATGCAAATACCCGCGTCGGTTGCCATGTGGACTAAATGTCGGAACTCATCTAGTCTGGGCTTCCAGAGATGGAAAATCAAGGTACGAATACTGGCCAGGTGTACTGAGGTTTTTTTTCTTATTTGATGGTTTTCCACTTTCCTTCCACGCTAATGTTGATGTATTTCACCTAAATCGTACCTTTCTCAGATATATCCCAGTGTAGTAATTAAAATCATATAGCTCAGTCCACTGGTAAGACGCAGAGATGAAGTTATATTATATTTTATTTTTTTATTTACTTATGTCTGTTAAGACCTATTAATAGACATTCAAGATGAAAATTTTTTTTATTTAACTTTCTTTTTTTTCTGGAAAATCTTTCATGGATAATTTACCTTTAATTTGACGGTAAAATGTCCAACTATTTAAATGTAACCAATTCATTCAAGATATATCAAATTTTAAAGTTTACATGCAAACTAATCACGCCGTCCCCTTAAGGGGTAAGCAAGAAACTGTGCATATAGATAAAAACAACAACTTCATACTTAATACATCCTCATTACTCATTAACTTTCTCCACACTTCCCTATCCTTGCATACTCTCTTCGCTTTAACAACATCCATACACCAAGTCATGCATGCTCTTTTATTCTCAAAACTTTTAATATTCTTCTTTTTCACACATTCATCTACAACATTTAGCCACGTCTTACATGGCCTACCCCTTTCTTTTGATCCACACACTCTACCTTCATATATTTGCTTCGTCACTCGATCCACACCCTCTCAATGTGCCCAAACCAACGTAAGACGCTTCTTTTATATTGACCTATTGGATTCCCTTTCAAACCGCACTCCTTCATCACCCATTCATTACTGACTCTGCCCATACAAGTTTTTCCATATACATTTATTAAATATCTCATTCCAACCTTATTCACCTTACTCTTGTGATTCTCCTGACAAACCTACGTCTCACATCCGTAAAACAACGTTAGCGTTAACACACTTTTATATACTTCCATCTTTGCCTCTTTCGATACTACTTAATTCTTTTCAATAATCTAGATACATCCAACTACTCCCGAGATGCAGTCACCTGTCTGTCGATTTAATCCTCTACCCTTCCATTTTCGCAAAATATTCTGCCCAAATACACTAAATCATTCACTTGTTTTAATGGTTTTCCATTTATACTAAGCTAAATATCATTTCCTGGTCCTTCATTATCAAAAATTATAATTTTAGTTTTGGAGATATTTATACGAAGATCCATTCTGTCTGTCGCCACATTCAAACAATTTAATGTATTCTGCAAGTCACTTTCATTCTAAACTATTAATACCACATCATCTGCATATAACAGCACTCTCACATTCACATTGTAGCCTACATTTGCACACCAACTGCGTCCTCACAAGCATCCCTCATACACCTATCCATGAAACATTAAACTACCATGGTGACATATCACAACCTTGTCTAACATCCTGTTCAATGTCAAACGATTCGCAATATCTCCATCCTACCTAGCGCACGCTTTACTTCCACCATACACAACCATAATTGTATTTACTAACCATACATCCACACAGTATTCATAGCATTCCATTCCATGACAAAAATACAGTACAGGTGATTCCAGTTCTCATATCAGTAGGAATGGCATTAAAAAAAAATTATAAATCATTATATCTATCATTTGACGTATCCTAAGGTATATATCAAAAGCTACGATATCTTTCTTTATTTAGCACTGCGTCTTACTACCCATTCGGATTATACGCTTATATACTAGTTAGGCTAATGGATTAGGGATGAGGAAGGTTAGATTTAGATTAAGTGTACCTTAATTTGCCCAGAGAGAGAGTGGGATACCGTTTAGGAAAACCACCCTCAGTACACCCGACCAAGATCGAACCACGATCATCCGGTCATCGGCAGGCCAGTCTATTGCGAGATTAGCACGTACCACCTTAGAGCATGCAGCCACCGAAGCGGATGTACGATATATTGATCAAACTATATCGATTTTTTTTGTCGCCATATTTAATTGCACTGCTCTGGGCGAATTTTAACGGTGGTACTAAGATAACTACTCTTTTGTAATGCTATTATTCGCCACTTTTCGTTTTGTTAAGTTTTATTTAGCTTTTGAAAATAGCAGAAAAATTTAGTAAAGCAGGAAAAAATTAATTTACTGGGAAAAAATAGAGGAAAATCTTTCAACTTATTCTCATTCACAGGCCCTAAATTGTAGTTCAATATATGAAATATTTCGATAAATTGATTGACATATCGGGTGACCTGGTGGTCTAGGGGTAAGGTGTCAGACTTCTGTGCTGAGGGTCCGGGGTTCAATCCTCTGTCCCGGCACAGATTTATCTGATTGCCAAACCCTTCCTTCACCTCTGACAAGATGTGTATTAATCACAACTTGTGAATGTGAGGAATGCCAGGCCTCTACCGTGGTTCGGATTCCACGTTAAACTGTAGGTCCTCCATTTCATCTCACAATCACCCTACCATTGCACATTAGCGTAAGTGCGTATAACCCGAACGGGTAGTAAGACGCGGTGCTAATAATAATAATAATAATTGATAGACATATCGCATACCAAAATATTTATATAAATATATCCATATTTTAATAAATATATTGATACATTTTTGTATATTAATGTATCGTTACATTCCCTACTTCTCACATTCACGTATCGACTACAGCTCTCGGTGGTTGAATAGAGAAGTATCAATAGCTTTGAGGCTTTCTGGTCTCCTTTAGACTATAATTGTTAGTACTTCGTTATTATGATTGAAAGAATTTTCAAATACATCCTCTACCGTTTGATTCAATGGTAATATATTTTTACTGAAACATTTCCATCTTCAATCATGGAATTTGATGTGAAAAAAGTTGAACTTGATATGTATTATATATAATCTTTCGGTTATTTACTCACTCCTACTGAAAGTACCCAACTGAAAGTGTTAAGGCTGATTTTGATATTTGAGTAAAGGTTGCATCCGACACCTTAGCTCATTTGGTAGCGTGTTTGCCTACTGAACTAAGCGTTCCGGGTTCGATTCCTAGTATGGCCCAAAAATTAATAATTTGTGAAATACGTGTTTACCCTTTCACAGTGATGAATTAACGGCTGGGGACTGAATGATGTGCCTCTTCCGGTCTTAAGTTAGAATATAAGGCTTATGAAGATACGACAGGCCTAGCAAGCAAGCTAGTAATGGAAAATATATGTCTTGAAAAAAAACTGACACAGACCATAGGCTGGACACAGAAATGAATGGATGGATGTATGTATGAGTTAAAGGTTGCCGTTGTAAAGCCATATCCCTATGCTTTAAAGGGCGATCAGACATAGTAAATAAGCGTTAACCCTTTGGAGTTACGCGTCTTACCTGACGTTCAAGCTAGCCGACACACGAATTACTAAACATAGCGCAAAGAGTGAGAGAAGGGATTTCTAAGTAAATTTATCAGTATTCATCTGGGGAGAGTGTAGAAAATCACAAATCGTATGTATGGACATGAATCAATAAAAAATATCTCTTTCACCATCAATTCTTTGTCATTGATAAATTTTTTCCCCATTATGTTTCTAAAATAATGTACATTATTTCGTTTATCATATATATATATATATATATATATATATTATATATACATATATATATATATATATATATATATATATTTATACATACACCATATTTTACTTAACAGTAGCTGGGGACGTGATAACAGCCGAGGACTCTAATCGTAGCTAGGGTAAAAAGGAGCTGGGGTCCTAATAATGTCTGGGCCGACCTAGTTATAGGTGGGACAAAGGTATTTCGATAATTTTTCATGGACTTAGCACAACTCATTTTTCCTAGTACCCCATTTAACCCCTTCCTGTTATTTAACTTCCCTGACTTCAACTCCGGGCTGAGCTTTCCTAGTAACTCCCAAACTTTACTTTGTGGAAAGGTCATGCTACTTTACTAAAAGCGTGATCCTTACTTTTAATTCATAGACTCGTTTTTCTATCGTGAGGAACATGAAAGACTTTCTTTCTTTCTTTTTCTTAGCTGGGGCTATTAATATGTCAAATATGGTATTTAATATTAGAAATACACTTGACTAGAGGATGGCTGCAAGCTATCACACTAAAATGTATTCAACACTTGTAACTGTGCATTGAATATTAACACATAGGATAAAACTCTCATTCGACATTCTAGCTAAAGCAAAGGAACTATTTTTGTGTTTGTATTTTCAGGGACAGCTGCTCTAAAATTACTGTTAGGAGCTGGAGAAGGTAGGTTTATATTTTAATGGTACATGATAAATCCATAGGTTTAAATTCGTTTTATTAAAGTGTATCAAAAAATATAAATATGAAATATATCAATATAATATGGATAGGATACGGTACATACACCTTTTCTAAGTCGATAGCATGTCTGTCTACTAAACTAAGGGTCCTGGGTTCGATTCCTAGCATGGCCGGAAATTTATCATTGGTGACATGTTGGTTTACCCTTTCACAGTGATAAATTAATGGCTGGGGACTGGATGTTGTGCATGTCCTAGTCTTAAGTTAGATTATAAGGCATATGAAGCTACGACGGGCCTAGCTAGCCGGAGGTGGATAATATACGGCTTGGATAAAAAAAAACTAACCCAGACCAAAGGCTGGTAACAATAATGGATGTAAAGTAAAGGATACGGTATATCAAGGTAGGGAACCAGCCTACGCACAGTTAGAGCTAAAAAAGAAATTCAGAAGTATTAAGAAATACTTGTCTTTGGTTATGATGAAACACCTTGCTACCATATTTTACATTTACACTTTTAGGCAACTGACTTTATTACAAAATGTTTATCCAACGCATATAAACTTCGAATGGCGTTAATTTATTTAACAATTCTGGGACATTAGTCTTATTTTGAGGATGAATGGTTAACATTTGTCAACAATAAAGAACTTTTGAGCATTTGATGTAGAAATTTGAGTCTATCTCAAAGCCGATTAGCTAGTGTATTAAAAAACGACTCTGCTAGAACCTTAAACCACATTGAAGTGTGACAGTAGCGAAACTGAAATTAATTAAATCGTTTTTATATGTTTCTAATCGTAAAATGGTATCACTGGTCTCTCTTTTGTATTCTAATGAAGCATAAAGAAAAACTGCACTACGATGTGATGCCTGGTTACTGTATTATCCACATTCTGTGGGATGAGAGTTGACCTCGGTGGTCTTGGGCTAAAGTGCTCGCCTTAGGACCTGATGTTTGTGGGTTCAAACACAACCGAGGTCGAATGATATTTCTTGAGAGCTAAAAATCCGTAGTACAACTTCTTTCGGAGGGGAAGTAAAGTATTTGGTCCCATGTGAACGTGATGTAAAAGATTCACTGGAAGGTATGTGAAAATATCATTCCCGGGAAAATTGGTAGGCCCTCTAGCGCTCGCTTAGAGAAATTCAGAGTGGAGAGAAATGGGGAATTAACACACTTCCTGAACTCATTTAATAATATGTGATTTCTATTAAATGGTGCAGGCAGCACTAACCAGCTGAAGGGGCGAGTGCGTGCCCAGTGCCGTGCCGGATGAGTATAAATCGCATCAAACCGACTTTTGGGTTGTTTAATTTAGTAGAACAAGTGGGATGAAATGGGCTCTTAATCAGAACATATATTTTCCCTCGCTACACAACGATGAGAGCTTTAAGATGACACCATTCCCAATTATTTGGCTCTATCCCAACTGCTAATAATAATATTTGAAGTCGAGCTAAGAGCTCAAATTCTCTTCGCTTATACTTCGAAACCCACAACAACCTTCTTATCTTATAAAAAAAAATTTCAAGGGATAGTAAATTTTTGATACGTTATTAACTTTTTGAATAAGACATATCCAAACATAAAATCAGTTTAAAACACTCATAGGGATTAAATAACACATATAACGCAAGCATGGATAGATTCAGATATTTCAGATCAAATAAAATAGTGTTTTTTTGTTTTTCATCTCTAATTCTCTTAATCTGGATGCATTTAAAAAATTAAAAGTAGTGTTGACAACAGCAAAAACATTATCTTCGACTTTGCTTCTTATGTTTCAAGTTTCCCCTAACATTTTAAAATAAATGGTACGGCACAATCACACAATTTCTCATATTGTGTATTATAGCTTGGAAGAAAATTGTCAAAATTAGATTTTCATTAAGTTTTCGTCATAAAAACAAACATATAATCTAGTTATCACAGCAAATCTTAATTTTATACCAAATTTTAAAATATTTTTAGCAAATTTCAAATTTTCAAAATTAAGTTATTTGTAAACTACCCTAAAATTATTAGGGCCTATTAATTTTAAAAACTTACTTTTCTTTATCATGAAAAACTCTTCCCATACACTCATTTTGAACTAAATATTAAGGCCAATTTTGAAAAATCTCACAATATATTATATATATAATATATATAGCCATAAGTAAACTGGTACGCTTAAATTAATTCACTTTTGAAAAATAAACATACATTATTATTGATCATCTAAAATACTCCTTCGATACCAATTTTGAACAAAATCACTTGAGGTTTTCTTTTAAGAAAACTCAAATTTTACTAAAATCATTCATCACTAAATAGCGTTAAACAAATTTTCCCCGAAAAAAAAAGTACACGGTGTTATTTGCCATGTCAAACACTTCACAGATATACAATTTAAATAAAATCGTCAGAGCCACTTTCAAAATTTTCGTATTTTTAAAAATTACTCTTTGGTAAACTACCCTTTAACGAACTTTTACCAAAAAACTATATTATTTGGGAAGTCAAAAACTCAATATATTTTAATATTAAACAAAATCGTTAAAACCATTTTCCACATATTTTTAATTAAAAAACTCGTGAATAAACTGTTCTTAATTTAAGGGTTAGGGCACGGCGTCATTGGTTACAGGCCGGAATACTTAATGTTAGCAACACTGCGTTGATGCCGGTCAACGACACAGCCACTTGCAGTATTGCTGATTTAGTTAAGTTTCTTTTTACTGTGGGGATTTTGTTTCTAGTGTAATTTACTTAATTTGAAATTTTGCATGGCTCAAGCTTCTATTGCATTATGTTTTGGGTTATATAGCAAAACATACAATAAGAAAAAATTTTTGGATGAGATTAATCAATTTAGTGATATTCAACACACACAGATGCTATGATTCCAGAATCCTCAGTTTTGTACATTTGTGGTTATGCTTACTACACATTGTCTGTTCGTTTGTAATGCAGTTGTTGCATTGGTTTTTTTAGTTGGGCGTGATACTGATTCTAACTATTTCAATGATCTTACCAGAATAGGGCTAGCTAATCCATCAAAAACAATTTTGAGAATTGGAGATATTGGACATGGACACACAATAATTAAGTTTTCAGTAACAGAACAGTTCTAAAATAAGTTTCTTTATCACACAAATCAGAAGTAACTTTTCCTGTGCACCCAATTCGGTGGATTCATGGTCTAAGGCGCTACTCTCCCAGTAGACTATACTTCCAATGACGGGGAGATCGAGGTTCGAATCTCGGTCGGTTGTACTAAGTGGGGTTTTTCCAAAATTGTTTTCCACTTTACCTCCACGCAAATGCGGGTACACTTCCTATAAATATAACGTTCATCCTTAAAACAATTAGCTTATTTAGTACATAAGCTTATAACACAGTCGGGTAGAAGTAAGACGCAATGCTAGAAAATAATTTTACTGTGTTTGGCCTATAATATAAATACATTTGTAAGGATCCAGATTTAGATCCATTTATTAAAAACTGTTTTCTGCGGTAAATTCTTGCGTGAATTATTTTTCTTGGTTTCGTCAAGCTTGGAAATATGGACCTACTTATCAACTACATCAATTATAGGAATGATAAAGTTTGCAGTGAAAATTCTTGTTTAGAAAAGAAGAAAAGAACACTTTACAAAAGTAATGTTAATTAAGTTCAAGGCTAGTAAGTGTTCAAAGCAATTACATAAATGACAATCTTGATTATATTAAAACATTTACTATAGAGCTACACCTGGACATGGGACCTTTGTATTCGTGCACCAATGAATGCTTTTTCTAGGCTTCGAGCCAGTGTCCTTTTGTAATTTTCATCATAATATTCTAATCGTGTTTGTGAACGGTACATAATCCTTGCCTAGCAAATATATTTTAAAATTATTATTTATATCTTTATTTGTTGTATTTTTCAACCTTTGGTTATTTTTGTTTAATTACATAGGTAAAACATATTTAGATAAATTGTGAGTCTTGTTCAAATTGACTCATTAAACATTCACATTTAATACTCTGGCCTGGAACTAAATAGGGCCATGGCTAGGGTCAAAATCAAAAAATTACCCTGAGGTAGTTTCCATATAATTTTTAGATATCAAGTTTGGACCCAATCCATGAAACCGTTTCATATTTGTGGCCATGAATAGACAGGCAGAGATACATGTGTATATACAGAATGGTAAAATTCACTTGTTTTTTGTTCGGACACACATAAAATGTAAAGATTTATCGTAATCTTGAGGCCAAAATTTTCACGGTTACAATATATTATCTTGATATTAAAAGCAAATTGAGCTTCTTCGCACATCCCTACATACAAATATATGTTCTCCCATTGGTCACATAATTGAGGAATAATAAAATCAGATAAATCTATTGATTTCAGTTTAAGATAATAATATTGAATAAATAAATAAAGATCCGTTTTTAATCGGAATATGTGATCTGTAGTATTTTAAATATAAATACAATAGTAATAAAACAAATGATCTCTTAGAATTCTACTGACAACACAACCTTTTTCTGAAAAGAAGATAGGAAAGCACATTGTTTATAAAGCTAGCTTGGTCATCCTTATAATGTTCATCGTGTCTCTCAATGATAATGTTATTAACATGCTGTTTTCACAATAAAGTAATTAGGTTTCAAAACAGTTATATTTCTAGCATGGTTAGCGAGCATGACACGTCCTAACAATGATACATTTTGGGGAAGAGAGACAGCTAGCATTTTGTCAGATGATTTTAGATTAATTTACCTTGTTGCCTAACTTTCACCACAAAATAACAACTTCCCTCCGACCAATTGAGTTGCTGAAACAAAATTATAACTGTGCTCTATTATAATATGAAGTAGTGGTGGTGGAATTGGGGGAAGGAGTTGGGGGCATTGCCCCCTATAGATTTATTCCACTCCCCTCTGATGCTATCGAATATGAAGCTGAAATATGGCCTTGCATCAAATTCCAAAGTGCTTCTGGAGGTATCCAATTTTCAGATATTTGCCAGGATAGGACACACTAAATAGCTTCTAAAGGCATATAATTTTCAAAAAAATATCTAGGTATCTAAATATCTTCTAGGAGCATTCAAATTTAAAAAAATCTCTGGGCTAGGACAACCCCAATTGCTCAGGGGGCGTTCGAGTATTACGTAAGGCACCTTATTATTTTTGTTGACAAGAGGAAAGGGGGGCAAGGGGGCTCAGAACAATGTTTACGTAATACAGAGAGAAAGAGATGGGCAAGAATGGCGTAGTGACAGCCACCAGGACCGTGGGGTGGGGGGGGGGAGGGGGCAGCCACCCCGGGCGCCGAGCTGGAGGGGCGCCATCAAGATGTAGATTTTTTTAAATATAAAATGTAAGATTGCGAAATTTATTCAAACGCGTGGTTAAAAATACGTATACAATTCTCCTTTAGGAATTAAAATTGGCCCCATTTCGACACAACACGTGGCAGAGTGCACTAATACACACGCGGCACAGTGACTAATTCACACGCAAATCAACCAATAAAGTTATACAAATTTACAAACAATGTTAATCAAATAAATATCATCACAGTGTCGCGGCAACGAGCAAATGTCATATTTCACATTTAAATTGTCACACGGTTCTCAGAAAAATTTGAATTACGTTAAAAACGGAAAGAACAAGAGGCAGATACCATTGTCCAAACCAAGCATTCGCAAAAACTGGGTTGGGTAAAGAAGGTGGATCCCTCAACCACAGCGCCACCAATACAACAAGGTGTTGAAAGTAGCCCATCTCCATAAACACTTTTAGAAAATGAAAACTTTACTAAAGTAACTAAGAAAGTAACTGGTAGTGTAATTTGTAGGTTCAGAGGTTTCTACACCAAATCTTAACCAGTCCTTTCCAACATTTACTCCTTATGAAGATTTACAGGAACAGGATTTGGAAAATGAACCAACCAAAATTCAACTCAATTTTAATGATCCCACAACATGGTCTGTTTTGAATGACCATGGGAGAAGCTTATTAGTTGAACATAGTCCAGAACAAAATAAAACTGGTAATTTTCTTTTATCAATTAATGCAGAAAAAAGGCATTTTACGGGAAGTTGGTTCCATAAAAAACTTTTGAACGGAGAAAGTGACTAAGCGAAATTGGCTAATTTACAGTGAAGAGAAAAAATCTATTTACTGTTTCCCCTGAATGCTATTTGGCAAACATTCTAATTCATGCTTGGCAAATCCAAAAGTAGGATTTTCTGGCTGGAAAAAAATTACACCCTTGAATTCCAGAGCATAAAAATTCTGTATAGCACAGTGAATGCTATGTTACTTGGAAAATCTTTGAAAAAAGAATTAAAGAGGGCAATGCAATTGTTACTGAACTAAAGGAAATGATCATAAAAGAAAAGGAGAAATGGCGGCACATTCTCAGAATTATTGTTGATTGCATTTTGTTTTGTGCAGTCAACAACTTGGGTTTTATAGGTTCAAGTACAAATATACGTGAGTCCAATAATTGTGGTATTTTTTTAAATTTGCTAGAGTTTTTTTCTCATTATGATAAAACGCTAAAAGAGCATATTACCTTAAGCAAAGAAAAAAAGGGAATTCCAAATTACTTTTCTCCAACAATTCAAAACGAGCATCAATTTAATTGGTGACACTGTACGCTAAGAAACATTAAAATATATAAGAGAGGCAAAATATGTCTCAATTTCATTTAATTGTACACCAGATGGAGCTCATCATGAACAAATGTGCCAGATTATTAGGTACGTGAACGTTTCAGAGGGTGTTTACTCTATTGAAGAAAGTTTAATCTATTTCATAAATCTAGTAAAATGACTGGAGCTGGTTTAACTGAAGAAATTCTACAAAAAGTAGAAGCCGATGAACTTGATATTCATAATTGCCGAGGGCAAACATACGATAATGGTTGAAATATGGCGGGGAAGTATTCAGGAGTCCAGGCCGGTATACAAACAATTAACAGCCATGCACGTTTTATGCCATGTGCTGCTCATTAATTGAACTTGGTTGGTGTTCACGCTGCTGGAGTGTCTCCAGATGTTATCACATTTTTTGGAACAGTACAAGAACTGTACAAATTATTTGCTTTCAGTGTCAAAAGGTGGGAAATATTATCCAACACACTTTCTACCACTCTCAAGCGTCACTGTGATACAAGATGGGCACCCAAATATTCTGCTGTTCATGCACTTTATTCACACCTTGATAAAGTCGTCGAGGCCTTAAAGAAAATTTCTAACAACCCTCAATTCTATGACTGTTTATCAGTGGTTAAAAATCTTCCCAAACAAATTAATTTTAAGTTTGTTTGTTCCTCTGTTATGTAGGACAAAATACTAAATCGGATCTCCTGCGTGAATGAAAAGCTAGGGACAGCACAAAGATATGACCGTGGACCGTGCAGTTAGTCACTTGACTGGATTGAAAGATGCTTTACAAGACATCCGAGATACAGGGATTGATGTTATACTGGATGAAGCATCAAACATCTGTGCTGCAACATCTCTTGAAATTGGATGCTTCTTCGAGGAGAAAAAGGCAAGAAGGGGAAAATACTGACTTTGGACTAAAGTGAGGAAACTGTTTTGACAGGAAAACAAAGGTTCAGTATGGACTTTCATGCTATTTTGGACAAAGTCTTAGAACAAATGGAATGGCGTTTTAAATGTTTTAATGAAGTGTTAAATGACTGTAAATCTTTTAACGGGCAAGTATTTGCAATCTATTATTGTAGAGGATTTAAAAGCTAGTTAAAAACGCTTAGCAAATAAATATAAGGATCTGGATACTTCTGAAATAGAGGGAGAAATAGCTAGTTTTAAGTTTCAGGCCAATTCTTTATTTGAAAAAAGTCAGGAATTTTCAAAAGCAACCTCTCTTGACCTATTAATCTTAATCCACAATATGTCCATAGCCACATCTTATCCAAACTTATTAATTGCTTTCAGATTATTTTTAACATTGCCAGTTACTAACGCGTCTGGTGAGCGATGGTTTAGTAAGTTGAAAATAATAAAAAAATTACTTAAGGTCATCAATGGGTTAAGACAGGTTAACACACCTGGCAATTCTATCAATAGATAAAGATATAGCTTAAAATATTAATTACGATGAAATAGTAAATGATGTTGCTGCTGTTAAAGCTAAAAAGGTGTAAACTGTAAGTATAAAGTAAATTTGTTGATATTAATTATAAACAAAAAGTATTCTACATTCAATTCAAAATATTTAAAAATATATATATTTAGCACCTATTTAAGCTCATACAATCAACACAGGCTATTGAATAAGATTATGTATTTAAGTTAATTTTTAATTAAAAAATATTAAATTATAATAAGTATTTAATGCAAAAAAAATCATTATTTTATTATTATTTAATACAAATTAGGAAATTATAAACGGGACAATATATGCAAGCCACAATAATAATAGCAAGATTTGTGTTATACAGCTAATATATTACATCTGCAACAGGTATATAATACAATCTGACACCATCACCTACTCCATTATGACTGAGCGGAAACGGGGTGGATAGAGATGAGGGGAGCGCCAATGTTACTGTTTTACCCGGGCGCCAATTCCTCTAGCTGTTGCCCTGAGCCACCGCAAATGGACACATAATAATTAAGTCTCGAGACATGGATTCAAGGACCTTGACCATCAGTTTAAAAGAAGTTTAGAGATTTTAATAACTATAGTAATTCATGTATTCACTAATAATTTTTTGTAGTGTAAGTTAAATGCAAATTTTTTTTTAAATATTATTTTATAAAGTTTTCATTTTAATATAGCCTAAGTAAGACGGGGGAAGTGGGGTAGGCCTTTGATTATTTTCGCTTACAAACGGGGATAATGTGTCCAAAAAGGTTCTTACGTAATACTTGAACGCTGCCTTAGAGAGGCATACCATTTTCAAAGATTTTCTGAGATAGGGTTCCCAATCCTCCTTCACCTGGATAGAAGGGGGCAAGCCCCTCAAAAGCCCTTTTTTACTAGATAATTTTTTTACTTACACAAATAAGGTTCCACTGCCACTGCAACTATGAGCCTTAAAGTTTCTACAACAGATTGCAACTTTTAACATTGTTACTTTGGCGTCGACCAGTCTGAGAGCAAGATAGAGATCTGTAAAATATGCTTTCAAACAGCCAAAATTAACTTTAAATTTGATGGACACGATATGGAAATTCATGTTCATATGGAAGCTAAATTATAATAAGTAAGGTTACATGAAATAACATTACAACCTTAATATAATTAAAACTGATTCAGCGAATAGCATGCAAATTGCCCACCAAATTATGCCAGTTTGTTCACACTTAAGCTAGGTTCACGATCAAAAAATTCAGAGCTAAGGTGTGTGAATGTTCGTTGTACACGCTACACTTAAAATTTAATTAGAATTTAATGATTCCCGATTGAAACTAAACGTGATTTATCTAGAAAAACATCAATGTTCGCAGGATAACTAGAAAATAGCGAAATATTTTTTTTCAAATATTAAAACATTAACACTACTCACATTTATATCTATATTTATTTTTTAAATTATTTAAAATAGATTAAAAGATGCTAGACCAACAAAGCAAATTTAAATTAACGGAAACCACATTCTGATTGGTTTGAAAAATCTCATTCCAGATAACATTACTTAAGAATATATAATACAATATGGTAATATCCAACATCCTTTAAGTAACTTCTACATAATACACGACCCGTATACGAATGATAAATTGGTAGATAAGATAGCACTGATTTGGCTCCTAAATCACATGTATCAATGCATAATTTAACTCTTAGTTATTTGATCGTGAACCAAGCTACAGCTTTGGCTTGGAGTTGAGAAATAACTATCTCTTGGCCTCTGCTCCGACCCAAACCTTTGGCAAGAATGAGTGCTTCTTTTACTGGACACATTGAAACGCCAGGGACCAGTGAGAGACGCATATTTTTCAAGCCTTTTGGGATTTGAATAGGAAGCATTTATTTATCACAACGTAAACAAAGGGTTTAAAAATCTGAGATTTGAACGAAAATTAATTTCGATTTCAATAATGATTTCGGTCCGGACTAAAACAGTAAAGCTTTATTCACACGTTCGCCAAAAATATATAGCAGAATCTTCTTGAGTGAGGTTACAGACTGGTTAACCCAACAATTGCTTACTAACAAGTTTTTATATTTGAATAAATATAACAATTATTTTACTATCATGATGGGTGTTTTCTAGTTAATGTTGTGTCAGGACACAAATAAATGCCCAACGACCCAATTTGGTGGCCGCATGATCTAAGGCACTACTCTCGCAGTAGATAAAAATGCCAATGACGGGGAGACCGAGGTTAGAATCTCAGTCGAGTGTACTGAGGGGGTTTTTTCCAAACTAGTTCTCCACTTTTCCTCCACGCAAATGTGGGCACACCTCCTCTAAATATTACTCCTATTCCTAAAATCATTAGCGTGATTTGTATGTTACATAAGCGTATAACCCGAATGGGTAGTGAGATGAGTTGCTAAAAAAAAATAGAACGACACATCCACACTTTTCATTTTAGTGAATTTTTTTCTAAACCACCTTAAAATATCTGACGTAGCAGGTGCAAGGCTTATGAACACAAATAGTTTTTGAAGTTTAGCTTGGCTCTCCCAAACATAGTTTTTCACTTAAAGTGGACAAAGTGTAAGCATTCTCAACTCGTGCATAGCTGAAAAAGGCTTTACAAGCTGAAATTTTAATATTGGGTTAGAGATAGTCATTTGAGATTTTTTACTTCGGTCTTTAATCCAGTAAACATTTGAATTCACAGTAATATTTAGATACCGCGATATTTCGTAAGGTATTTTTTTTCGAACTTTTACACAGCACATTAAAATAGCTATCATAAAAGAAATGTAGGCTTATTATACTTGTACGAAATAAAAATAAATTACGTGTACGAAATAAAATAAATTAGACTTTTAAAAGAATTTATTAATGTGGGCCCTTTAAATGTGAATATTAGTTGATTTTGTTAACTTAAATGTGAATTAACTAAATCATAACTATATAGTATGTATTTTACCGGTAACACGTGCCATCGTTCTTTCCCTTTGTCACCTGGGCTTGTAGAAAAAGTTTCAATTGTACTATTAGTCTACAGTTCTTTTTATCAACATTTCTAATAACCAATAAAAGTTTCCTTACTCTAGAAAACTTATCTCCCTCAACCAAAGACAGTTTTTAAAATAAAGTCCCGCAACCAAAGACGAATTGTAAAAAAATAAAAACAATTGAACAAGCCATTATAGCGGATTTCCGACTAACCACTTAATTTAAAAGAAAGGCTTGATGAAGGGCAATAAAACACTTGAGCGCAACAGCTTGGGTACGAGAAATAGCTAGTCTTTTCTTGTTAAGGTTTTTTATTTTATTGGGCCTTTTATTTAGGTTAAGCAGTCTAGGTCAGTTAGGTTAGGTTAGGCTTGGATAGGCTAGGTTAGGTTAAGTCAGGTCAGATCAGGCTAGGATAGGCTAGGTTAGGTTAAGTCAGTCAGATCACCTAGGTTAGTAAGTCAGGTTAGGCTAGGATAGGCTAGGCTAGGTTATTTTAGGTATCCTTCGTACAGGGCACAAGGTTTCCCCTGTTTCTTTCGATAATGTCAAAACTTTAAATAATACCCCTAAATATACTGTAAATAGGCCTACAATAAGAACTATAATGAAATTTTTAGAGAATAGGTAAAATTTGCGGTCAGGAAACTCAAATTGACTTTTTGACATAAGTTAATTGGTATATTCACTGATACAAGCCAAGCCGAGGAAAAAGGAACATTCTTCTATTCTATTCCTTGTATTCTAGTCCATGCGCTTAGTGCTACTACGATGCACTCAACTTCTATTACTTTTGGCTTTCGCTCAACTGCTACAGAATCGATGAAGGTTGTTTTAGAGGTAGTTCACCCGCATAAGCATGGAGATAGGTGGGGAAAACATAGTGATACATTGCATGTAAAAATACAATAGGGTTTATTAGTAAATAACTTATTTGCGGCACATTATATTTTTGTAAACGAGGAAAAGCGAGGTGCCAGAAGTCATTTTAGTGGCGGTTTTTTTCTGTCACTCACGCAATAATATAACATTCCAAACATCAGATAAATAAATAAAGTGGAGACCACAAACATTGAGTTATGAGACGTTGGGCCATGAAACTTTTGTCAATAAAGTGAGAAATTATATGAAACGATAGTCATCCATACCCGCCTCGGTGGCGTAGTTGGCTAACGCGCCAGTCGTGTTGAGCCACACCACCGAGGACGGGGAGATCGAGGTTCGAATCTCGGTCGGGTGAACTGGGGGTGGTTTTTCCTAAATGGTTTTCCACTCTCCCTCCACGCAAATGCGGGTTCACTTCCTCTAAATTCAACCTTCCCAATTCCTAATCCATTAGTGTAATTAGTACTTAAGCGTATAACCCGAACGGGTAGTAAGATGCGGTGCTAAAAAAAAAAGATAATCATGCATTGTTTAGACGTGTTGTAATTATTTGGTTTTGTAATACCCTACATATTATACTTTTTACAAAACTGGTGTAACCCAAAGTTCTTGTGATATATCATTCAACTTTTTATGATTCATTAATGTGAATCCCCACTGTTTTCCTAAAATAAATGTCATTTATGATGTAGTTAATATGTTTACATCTGGTTTTCTGAGAGTCCATATTTATCTACCAAATGTTATTGTTGGGATTGGCAAACTATTATATATTTTCCACTTGGTTGCTTTTTGTACTTGATTTTCTTTTATAATCTTATTTATTAAGAAATTAAGCATTGACTTTAAAAAAAACTTTGTAATTTTGCACGTAAAACATCTGTTTCACCCTTATATGATAGAACTCCATAGCGTCAGAAATAACTTAAAATATCAACTTGTTCTAATATTTTAATCTCAATTATAATTTTGCTTCCCACAGGTTCTTGTCCTAAGAAACCCATAGTCTTGGGTTTCTGCAAGAAATTTTCATTTCAACATCTTTTAAATTGGTATTCAATGTGTATATTTCTCTTTGTAGGTTGTCTTCAGAGTCAAATATGAGCATTAGATGATCGGCACTTAAAAGTTTCTTTATCTTTAAATTAGTTTGAATATAGATTCCTTTACTGTATATATTACATCCCGTAGAATGACTATTTCTTTCATACATTTAATAGTGCAGGCTGGTCTAGGGGTAAGGTGTCAGACTTCTGTGCTGGGGTCCGGGGTTCAATCCTCGGTCTCGGTACAGATTTATCTGATTGCCAAACCCTTCCTTCACATCTGACAAGACGTGTATTAATCACAACTTGGGAATGTGAGGAATGCCAGGCCTCCACCGTGGTTCGGATTCCACGCTAAACTGTAGGTCCTCCATTTCATCTCACAATCACCCTACCATTACACATTAGCGTAAGTGTGTATAGCTTGAACGGGTAATAAGACGCGGTGCTAATAATAATAGTGCAGGAGAAAGAGAACATCCCTGCCTGATTCATCTGTTTATTTGCTTTATGTCTGTGATTATATTTCTTTATATCTATTTCATTGTTTCGGTAAATTCCTCTATTATTTTGTAATGAGAAATTTTATATGTTTCTATCTTCCAATATTTTGAATGGTAAAGATCCTTTAACCCTATCGAAATATTTTTGAAAATATAAAATGTCCAAATGTATTTCTAATTTTTCGAATTCTTAGAATAAATACACTATAAATGAATGTGTTTCCTTTTCTAAAGCTATGTTGACATGAAGAATAAATTGTTTTATGAATATTCTCAACGTTCCGTTTAACATTATAGGTCCCTAGGCCTTACTACTCTATATCATATACCAGGTATTTGAAAAGCTAATTCCTATAAAGTTTTTGGAATTTGTTTTGTCTGCCTTTTTATAGTTGTATTAACGATGCTTCTTATAAATTCTGTGGGGATTTATTTTGTAGCGTATATATTGTTCATAAAGTTAAAGAGTCTGATATGGAATCTATCTCCAGATCAAACCACGATTTCCCCGTCATCTGCAATCTAGATTATTGCGAGAGTAGCGCCTTAGACCATGCGGCCATCGCAGTGGGTGTAGTTGATTGCGACGATGAGATTGAAGAGTTTAAGTCAACAACACCTGGTAAGTGTCGACTCATTCTTTAGGACAAGAAGATGAAAAAACGTTCATCTGTTTAAATCAATTCTGATTAGCTCATTGTGTAAATAATTCCTAAAGTTTGTATTTTTTAAGCTAACTTTACTCATTGATTAAAAGAAACTTGTAGGTTTAGTTAGATTTAGTAGGTTTAGTATGATTTTGTTTGATGGATTAAAAAAAGTTATTTTTACTTTAAATCTCAACTACAATTTCCCTCCTCCCCTTCTCTAAGCCACCTCTAAGGTCTTGGGCCCTTACTCCGTGGAGGGGAGGAGGGTACTCCGTAGAGGGAGGAGGATACTCCGTGTTATGCACATTGTACACCATAAAGAACCGTGCTGCGTACGCAATTGTTATCTAAACATTTTATTTTGAGTTTTTAACTACGGCAGTAGTTTTATATTTTTCAAGCGAAGGAGAACGATGATTTACAAGCATTATAATTTTTGCATTATCATTCAAGTTTTATTATACCAGTTTTTTTTAAAGAAAAGTAATCATAAAACATAGCTCACTTTCTATAGGAGGACCTAACTTTCATGGACAAACAATATATGAGATTTGTAAAAAAAAAAACTAAAACTACTTTCACAGATTCATACGATAAGTCATGTGATCTGCAGCAGTCGTTTTTGCTAGATTGTGTCAATACCTATAAATTAACGCTAATTATATCGTGTGAGGGTAGCTCTATCTGGTAGTGAGATATAGTATATGCAAAACAAATTTTTTGTGTCTTTGTTGGATGCAAACATTGTTTTATAATTTTATAAACCATTCCTACCACGTTCTAAATGTATAGTATTTTCAACGCTGAAAGGGTGACCTGGTGGTCTAGGGGTAAGGTGTTAGACTTCTGTGCTGAGGGTCCGGGGTTCAATCCTAGGTCCCGGCACAGATTTATCTGATTGCCAAACCCTTCCCTTTCCTCTGACAAGACGTGTATTAATCACAATTTGTGAATGTAAGGAATGCCAGGCCTCCACCGTGGTTCGGATTCCACGTTAAACTGTAGGTCCTCCATTTCATTTCACAATCACCCTACCATTGCACATTAGTGTAAGTGCGTACAACCCGAACGGGTAGTAAGACGCGGTACTAATAATAATTCAACGCTGAATGTTAGACAACAATAATTAAAGTTAGCGTTAGTCTTTTTTTATTTTTATAAATAAACTATCTTATAGGACAAAGTGATTAGGACTAAAAGCTAACAGTGAAAGCTTGAACATCACAGGATTGTGAAAAGAACTGACTCGTGGATTCAGGCCAGGAGATTATTCTCATCCTTCCGTTTCTCAAAGTGGTATCGTGTTTTCAAAGTAACATGTGATTACTTAGGTCCTTCCGTGTTCTCAAAGTGGTATCGTGTTTTCAAAGTAACATGTGATTACTTGTGTCCTTCATGTTGTTCACAGAACGTGTGATTTCTTGTCCTTGATTCACTCTCGCTATCCAGATAGCATGTTACGTATCCCCATATTCCCCTTAACCTATATTAATGTGTGTTTAAATCTGCACTACTGACATCACACATGAGTGTACCTCATGTATGTAAATTAATTTTATATTCAGATGCACAATTTCTGGCACTTTGTTTGGATTTGTAGACCTTGGGGGAAACTCTTGTGTAAATCACTCCACATTTATCTAACTTGTCCTTTCAATCACTCTCAAGTTTTCCGTACCAAATTAAATAGTATAGAAAATACAATTTTTCAGTCATTCAAGTAATTTTTCATGTTTTCCATTCGTTTTTAATATATGCTTCGCAAAATTTACATTATGTCATATTTCAGAGACTTTACCCTAGTTTTCAGAATTTATTCTCAAAATGCAAAAGAATCAACTAACGACAGGTTGACCTCGGTGGTCTTGAGGTAAAGTGCCTACCTCAGGACCCGGTCTTCGTAGGCTCAAACCCAGCCGGTGTCGACTGATTTTAATTGAGCGATAAATATTCGTAGCACAACGTGCTTTTGAAGGGAAGTAAAGCCGTCGGTCCCATGTCAATTGTGTCATGTAAAAAAGGCTCCCTAGAAGTGTGAAAATACCTTTCCCTTTAAAATTGATACGCCCTTTCGCTCTCTCTCATAGAAATTCTCGTTTGGTGATATAAAGCACTTGGTTCAAAAAATACACTTTATACACCTCAAATAAATGAAATTAAAAAATAAATAAACAGACGACAGTTCCAGGGCCTACTTACACTTAAAATGCCAATTTTGGTAAAAATGTGAGGATCTAAAGTAGCCAGCGATATCTTTGTAACGAGTGATGTGTTAAAGAAAGTACGTAGCAAAATTAAATAGTAATAATAGTGAGACGGACCATTCATCAAACTGGGTGTATTTACTAATTGCAAGGTCGGGAACAGTCAAGCGTGAAGCTAGTGTTGTCTTAGCAGGCAGGATGCTAGTATTTCACTGAATATTAGAATATAAAGTTTGAAACTGCTATTGGCCCAAAGCAACTAAAATATATCAATGTAAAAACATGGCATGAATAAGTACATACTATCACGGTATTGTTTGAATATTATTTCAATTACAAGTAATCTGCTTCGGTGAGCACACGGATTAAACGTCAAGCTCGTCTGGCATGGTTGGCTGATGATGGGAAGAATAGAGCTCGATTCCCTTCTGGGTATACTAAGGTGTTTTTTTTTCCTAAATCAGGCACGACCCTCCCTTCAGTAGTTGCAGATACATTCCTTTAAGTTCTACCGCACTCAGCCCTGCAAGTTAAATGCGGATAGCTGGACTGTAGAAAGAATGGTGGGGAAAAATGAGCATGATTTGGAAAAGATAGAAATTAAATGTGTGTAAGTATGTATCTTCTATAAGGAATATACATATTTTATTACTTGTTAAAGAACAGAGTAGCTCGTGAACTTTGACCTTGAAATCAAAACACGTCTTTCTCTTCACAGTGAAGGATTGGCTAGCCTCCATATAAACCGTAATCCTCCATAGTGAACATTTCCAGTACAAGTGGTCACCCACACTTTCTACTGTACCTCTGCATTTGACCTCAATCTTCTGAAAACACGTTTCGAATAGTTAAACCACTCTGTCTTTGATCTTCTTCAGCAAAAAGAAAAAGTTTTTTGTTGATGAATTGACGTCATTGCTTATAACATATATTATGAAGTGGGGTTTTTTTTATATATAAATCTAGACAGGAGTTTAGTCTTGTTTTCCAACTGGACGGTAAAAGTCCCATGATACGCTTCAATCTTGTGGGTAGCTGTGGGCTCTGCCAGCTGTGGCGAGCTTTGGAAGGTGCCAGATGCCAGTCGGTCAACCCTGTTTCTCCAGTGGCACCGGTATCATGGTCATGAATCACGATGAACGCGAGGCTTACTTTCCACAGAACTGGACAACTGCCAAGCATGGAATTTACACGTGACAATTACGGCTACAACCGGTTTGGGTTTTCAAGACATCGACTCTGCCGATTCACCAGGGTTATCGAAGAGTTAATTTCTGACTCTGACTCAAGAAGCCTTGAGTTCAATTCTGACCAGCTGCAACGTAGATTTTTTTTTTCATCATGCGGTTTTAAGTCCTTGGTGCAGTGTATTTCCATTAAAGCAAGTGTGAACTATTATTTTTTTAAATCTGATATTTCGTGTAACTAGGAGCCAGTTATACCAGGGTGTCCAATCATTTATATTTTTTACGTATAGCCCGAGCGGGTAGTAGGTAAGAAGTGGGTTGAAATAAAAACTTGGATTTAAAACTTCCCATTAACCTTTTGGTAGTAACTACATTTGGGTTGAGTCTACTATTTTACGAATCAAAATCTAAATGTCACCCACAAACCACAAATGTTGAATTTGGATCCATTTTTGGAAAAAACAACATAATAGGAAATATTAATACAAAATAATAATTTAAAATTTAAATAGTAACCAAATGTTTAACATTTTTCCTTACAATGCATTCATTTTAACATTCTTACATTCAAGTGTGTTCAATAAATTGTTTGGGACCCATCACTCTCAATGTTGTTTTTTTTAGTACCGTGCCTTACTACCCGTTTGGATTATACGCATATATACTAATTACGCTAATGGTTTTAGGGATTGTGTACTCACATTTGTGTGGAGGAATAGTGGTTAACCATTTTGGAAAAACCACCCTCAGTACGCCCGACCGAGATTTGAACATCGATCTTCCCGTCATTGGATGTCTAATCTACTGCAAGTTTAGCACGTTAGACCATGCGGCTACCGAAGCGGTCACTCTCGTGTTATACTGTCCTGCTGAAGACGGGGAATCCCGGTTGGGTTTACCGAGGGTGATTTCTCCTAAATGGCTTACCACTGTCCTTCCGCGCAAATGCGGGTATACTACCTCTGAAGTGCTTCCTTCCTCATCCCTACCCCATTAGAGTAATAATCATATAAACGTATAGCCTAAACAGGTAGTAAGACGCGGTGATAAATAATTATTGTCTGGGGTCTTGTTAAGTTATCCCTATAATTATGTTGGTGATGCACCACTAGTAAGCAATTTAAAATCTCTGAAACCAATTTCATTTTAAAATTTAAAAATACTTACTTTGGTGGCCTCACGATCTAAAATATCATTCTCGTGTTGGACTAGACTGCCAATGACAGGGAGATTGGGGTTAGAATCCCGGTTGTCTGAAAAAAAAGATATTAAAATTATTATTTTTTTCTTAATCTCAAATTCGATATTTTCTCAAAACTCAAATATGCTAAGAACTCGAGGGTCTCTTCCCTAGTAGTAAAATTCTGTTATCATTTGTGTAGTTTTGTTGCCAATGGCATAACTATCCCGTAAATAAAGATATGGGTTGACACAATTAGCACGCTACATTTGGTCTATAAAACAATGTACCTATACACCCCTTGCTCCTGCCCTATTGTTTAAAAAAAGAGAGAGATCAAAGGCTCCGGCGTCTGGCATGCCACTTCCGGATATTAAAAACAATTATTTAAAAAAGTCTATGATTAAATATATTTGTGAACCCGCTTCAGTGGCTGCATGGTCTAAACATTGGTATTCAACCTTTTTATTTGAGTAATCCTACCCCCTCGCCCCCCCAGATCTCATTTCGCTTCAATTTTAAACCCCCAAAATAGTTAGTGCATAGTGCAAGTTAAACAAATTCTATAATCTAATTTAAAATAAATTACTAACAAAATAGTCTATTAAATGCGAGATGTATTCGCGTACCCCAGGTTGAAAACCACGGCTAAGGTGTCACTATCGTATCGCAATAGATTGGACTACCGATTACTGGGAGATTGGGGTTAAATTCCGGTCGGGTGTATTGAGGGTGGTTGTCACTAAATTATTTTACACGCTTTCTTCATGCAAATACGGGTACACTTTCTTCCTCATCCCAAACACATTAGCGTAATTAGTACGTCTGCTTATAGCGCGAATGGGTTGTAAGACATATATATATATATATATATATATATATATATATATATTTGTGGACTACTCATATGGGTTATTCACATATTTACATTAATGGGGTGATAATAATAATAATAATAATAATAATAATAATAATAATAATAATAATAATAATAATAATAATAATAATAATGGTAGTACTTAAAGAATATCTGCATACATTGGCGTGGAAGAAGAGTGAAAAATCTTAAAGGAAAAAAAACTTTCTAATTACACGTGGACGGGATTCGACCCCTGCTCTCTCCTCTCTCTGTCATCAGAAAACCAGACTAGGTGAGCCTGGAATTTTGTCTACGTGCCTTGATGTTGGTTTTTAAGAATTATTAATAATAGAATAATATTTGGCAAGCAAAAGGGAGTCCCGCAAAATAATAGGATTTTTATCATTATTGATTAAAAAAGATATCATGTCTTAGTACTCGTTCGGGCTATACGCACACATTAATCACGCTAATAGAGTAGAATGAGGACGTACAAATTTACAGAAAATGTATCCGCATTTGCGTGAGAGAGAGTAGGAAACCATTTAGGGGAAACTATCCTCATTATACTTGATCACTAAATCGAATCATAACACGAAAGTGACTCATTAGACTCTGCGACCAACGATGTGGTTTTATTTATCATACTATTTAAATAGGTGTAAGGGAGTCGTATTTTTTTTACAATTATTATTAGAGGTATTTAACGTGCACTTTCTGAACTGACTGATAGCACACGACTTATAAACTAATATAACAGACCAACGTCCAGCCCCCGGACTAATTCACCACTTGTGAAAGGAGAAGTCCACATTTCACCAATGATAATTTTTTCGGCCATTCCGGAAATCAAACCCGGGACCTTGGCTCAGTAGACAGACACGCTATCGACTGAGTAAGGGTCGGACCAGTAGTCATGCTAGTTAGTGGGACAACCATCCAATTATCTTAGCAGCTGGTTGACCGTTAACGGCTTGGGACACCAGCCAAGGATTATATGCTATTTTAAGCTTTTGAGTTACATTTGAGGGTGAAAGTTTTTATGGATGTTCGCTTGCGTTTCTTCAACTTAAATATTTAAGTTAAATCGAAAAGTTAAATCCAAAATACCTGTTAAAATGAAAGATAAAAGGTCAAAGTTAGTTAATACTCTCAAATAAATGTGGATCTGAAAGGTATACTTACCTGCGTCAGTGGTCACATACACCAGTAGTCAGGGATGTGCAAACTTACTTACAGGAAATCCAAATGGAAAAATAATAATTGGTGAGCCAAAGACTTTTGATCATTAATTTTTCTTAAAAATAAATAAGTGATAAATTCACGTAATAGACTGACATGAATAAGTTATATTGAGAATGAAAAATAATAATAAATAACTTGGTGGCTTAGTATTTTTTTTAATTCGTTCACAAGTTTATCTGATGGGGTCTGAGATTAGTGAAACTGTGAATGAACTTCCATCATTGTTTTATGATCTAGGATTAAACTCTGAGGAGGTGATTCTCAAGAGAGAAGACAGATGTTCTTCCAAGTCGGTTTCTAAGATCACTTTTCCTGTGTTTCACTGTTGAAAACAATCGTTCACATGAATATGAGGATGCAAACCTTGCCACTTATTTTTGGGCATCAATCCCCCTTAGTGTAAATATGGTGGTAGTATGACATAGTGAAAAAAAGAAAAATTTGTTGGGGGAAGGTATAGTGCCTGGCGTCCTACCTTACAAAGGTAGAGAAAGGTAATCAATCATAGTGAAGCACTTTTATTTTATTTCTCTCACAACGAAGTAGGACCTAGCACTAGCTACAGAACAGAGGATATGAAATTTATTTTGTTTTTAGTTTATTTGAGGTATTTAATGTACACGTTCTGAACCGAATAATTAGATCAGCTAACGAGAATGTCTAGGAGCAAGAGCGAAAGGGCATACAAATTTTGCCACCAAAGGTATTTTAACATACCTTTCAGGGTTCTTTTACATGCACAAACAATATGAGAAAGACGCTTTACTTCGTATCCGAAGGAAGTTGTGCCATGAAATTTTATCGCTCAAGAAAAATCAATCGACCCCGGCTGGGCTTGGCTGGGTTTGAACCCACGAACATCAGGTCGTGAGGTGAGCACTTTACCCAAAGACCACGCGAGGTCTGACAAGGTCCCCAAAATAATAGCAGGACTAACTCCCATTGGTGCTCATGCGGCTTAACTTCAGACTCATCTAGTTTGGTTCACTGATGACAAAAGTACTAGGTTTGAATCCCAGCAGGGTGTATTGAGGGAGGTTTCTACTGAATGGTTACCACTTTCACTTCATACGAATGTCGGTACATTTCCACTAGGCTGTACTATATTCATTACTACTTACATTACTTTAGTTACAAAGATAACCTATATAGGTGTTAAGAAGTGAGTAGTCAGAACGGATGTTCATACCAATTTGATCTTGAACTATATTGAAGCATGAATATTCCTCGGTGACGTCATACCCCTCTTTTCTCGCCTGCTCTCCCTGAGCTCACCCTAGATGGCGTCAACAGAATGTTGAAATTCCCCTAACGCCTAATTTTTACCCATCTGATTTTTGTACCCCTATTTGATATTTTACCCATTTTAGAGGCTGTTGTGTGTAACTTTGGTTTGGTGTGTGTTCCGATATTTTATCTCATTCGAGTATCACCATTCAAGGGTCATATATCTCCAGTATCTCTTTCCCTATATTTAAAAGCATGAAGCATGACCAATACATACTACAAATTGAAAAAAGGTTGTTTTGACGAGTCATTCCTAATTAAACACGCTAAAAACTTGTCAAATGTGTTTCAACTTGTCGAAAATATTCCACCAAGCTGAACCAGTAGGTCGGATGACTTCAGCGCTAATGCTTGATAAAGGAAACGTATCCGAATTAAAGAGAGGTACTTACGTGTAGGGTTATACAATGTCGACAAAACGTAGTGTAGGGGTTTTAAACATATGTTAACATCGTAGTGAGCATAAATTTACTCAAAGTGAAATGAGGATAACAGGTTGTGAGGATGAATTATTTACTAAAACTAATAAACCTAGCAAGTACTTTTAATAAATCCTAAAAGGTTTTCATATTTTCTCAAATTTTAATGCCACTGCTTCATTCTTTTATTGCTTTCTAAACGTTTATTTATATATTCTAGATTGAGGCTGCATGCAACAAGGGATGATAAATGTATGGCCGTAAGGAATAAAGTGAATTGTGCATTTATTGATCTAGAGAAAGCGTAAGAAAAGATGAATATAAAATGTTGTGGAATGTTCTGAGAGAGTATGGTGTTGATACATGATTAGTGAATGCAATTATGAAGGTGAATGTTGGAAGTAAAGGGTTCGTTAGGGTAGCTGGAGCTTTGAGCGAATGGTCTGACATTGAACAGGATGTTAGACAAGGTTGTGTTATGTCTCCATAGTTATTTAATGTATTCATGGCTAAGTGTATGAGGGATACTTGTGAGGACGCAATTGGTGTACAAATGGACAATGTGATTGTAAGGGTGCTGTTTTATACAGATGATGCCTTGATGCTGAGAATGAAAGTGACTTGCGGGATGAATTAAATCGTTTGAATGTGTTGACTGGCAGAATGGATCTTTATATAAATGTGTCCAAAACTAAGGTGATAGTTTTTGATAAGGATAGTTTAAGAAATGATATTCAGCTTAGTATAAATGGAAAACTGTTAGATTAAGTGAATGATTTTGTGTATATAGGTAGAATGTTTTGTAAAAATGTAAGGATAGTTGGTGAACTTGTAAGACTGGTAAATGCATCTCGGAGAGTAGTTGGATGTATGTGAACTAGTGCAAAGAATGAAGTACTATTGAAAGAGGCAAAGATGGCTATATATAACATTGTGCTAACGCCACCATTTTTGTATGTATGTTAAACGTTGGTTTGTCAGGAGAAACACAATATAAAGATGAGTAGGGATGGAATGAGATATTTAAGAAATGTATGTGGAAAACCTCCTATGGATATAGTAATGAATGGGTGCCGAAAGGAGTGCGGTTTCAAAGGAATCCAATAGGTCACTGTGAAAGAGGCATATGACGTTGGTGTGGGCATTTTGAGAGGATGAGTGTGCATAGAGTGACGAAGCAAATATACGAAGGTAAAGTGTGTGGATCAAAAGGAAGGGGTAGGCCACATAGGACATGTCTTAAATTTGTATATGAATATGTGAAAAAGAGAAACATTCAGAGTTTTAAGAATAAAAAGAACATGCATGACTAGGTGTATGGATGTTATTGAAGCGGAGGGAGTATGCAAGGATAGGGAAATGTGGAGAAAGTTAGTGAAGATGGATAAGTATGGCTTTGTGGTTTTCAGAGTTATATGCACAGATTTTGCCAACCCCGTAAGGGAACGGCGTGATTATTTGTGTAGTTCTTTTGAAAGTCAAATAGTTGCTAAAGCCATATTAACTACAGAAGTAAAAGTAATAAAACTAAACATACATTTACCCACCTGTTACCTATTTAATCTTGGTTTCCTACCATTAAATTTTTCACATGTATGTTGCTAACACTACGCCTACAACCCCCCTTCACCACAAATAGCTTATTGTTAGCACACTGTTTTAGAGTATGCCCGGATGCACAATTCAGCGATCGATGCTGAAAACATTGTTTATACGTTGGGTTTTTTTCAAGTCCCGAATCATCTTGTAAGTTTACCCACCCCTTCCTTCCTCTTGATATTTAATATAATTTATAAAAGCGGGCGCGGATGAAGAGTTTTTTCCATTCATAATGTTTAAACGGTTAGGATATAGAGTCGAAGATATTAGTGAGAGAAATTGGTGACGGTGGGTTAAAGTACCACATAGAGGATGATGAGAAAGGTTATTTGGAGACGTGTGATGGTTGGCTCAACTTGCTGGGATGTTTTCAATCTGGAATGCGGGAGACCAACCAGTTCACAGGAGGCTGCACCGAGGACTGTCACATCTACAGGCTGAGGTATGGCGATAAATCAAAGATAGTCCTCAAACCGATCATCATCCAGATAGAGGCCCAAGGAGGACGAGGAGGAGAAGAAATTGGACGTTCTTGTCATCGAAAACTGAGAGGAGGGCGTGAATCTCGACTGTAAAGAAGGAGCACCGTGGAAAAGCACTGATCCGGCTATGAGTTCCATCAGTCTGGATACATGTTTGTACAGTTTACAACAATTATATAGCCCTTAAAAAACTATTACCTATTTTCTCTTGGTCCTAAATGAAAAAAATTGTTGATACCGATTTCGTTCTATTTCGATGTTTAAAACTATGGTCTGGATGGAAGGATGGGATGTAAAATTGAGAAAGAAAAACCAGACACCTAGTGCTCAAGTTTCATTTACAAAAATGAACCAAAGTTATCATGAAATGTGTTACAATTTTATTTTCAAAGTTTCAAAGCACAAATTTCAATGTTTTAAGTTTAAGTGTTTCAGGTTTCACTGTTCCAAGATTCAAGTTTTGATGTAACTGCTATACAGTTTAAAGCTTCAATTTTCATATCTAGAAATTTTAAGGTTTCAAGTTTTCATGTTTAAGGTCTATGTTTGGGAAATGGGACTATTGTGACAACATATTCTAATTTGGTTTTACAAAATGTTTGAAACAAAAGAGTGTGCAACATTTGCTAGTTTTGATTTTATATACATACTCGACATATTCATAATATTAAAGTCATGAAACAAATTAATGGTTTGTTAACAATATATTAATAGCAAAAGCAACAACATATTATATTTTGACCACGCCTATCTATTATGTTGCGCTAAACATCACACTTTGTCCACCAAAATATGCCATACAGTGCGGCTCAGAATATAATCTCTTACGAGCCAAATTTAAGAATGACTTTGGAAGAAAGATTTTACAAAAACTACCCAAACCAATAATGTAGTCACCAGTAGTTTCACCTTTTAAGCTTAACATTTGAATCAGTTTTGTGCATCGTTAAAGCCTTGAGCATTCTGTTTTTTCTAACTAAACCTCTGCCTCATCCAACGAGAGCGAATGGAACGTATTCACTCCTTGACGCAATGTGACGCTGGTGGGGATGGTGACTCTGATGATGGGTACGCAGGTGACGCTAGCGATGGCGGTGGTGGCTGTGAAGTCCAGAATTGGGACTGGTGATATTCTGACATGGCCCCAACAACACAACCACAACATCCCTTTGTGGAAATTGTACGCAGCACATGTCATGTATCACAAGTAAGATTCCTCGATATTCTAGACAGGAAGAAATTCATCGATCTTACTGTGTGGTAATTAGAGTCGCAGAATTCATTGTAGCTTTGTTTCTGTGGTGCACCTACGACGTGGTTAGCTACTTTTGTAAATTACATGTCTAACATCCACACTCACAATGTGGTCTTATAGCACGTCCCAAAAACGTATGACCCATAAACGTTAAATCAATACCACCTGTTCTAAAAATTTTGCTACTGATTCACATTCAGACCTGAAGGATAGTTAGCACACTTCATATACCTTATTTGGCGTAAACTTATCATTCATCTGTTGCTATTTGACGGGTTTATTATTTACTGCTGCCAGCTTATTCTGCTGCTAAACGCGTTGGTTGACGTGCCAAGTCTTACACCACTGCAGGTAGACAATATATTTTATTTGTTTTTTTTTTAGCACCGCGTCTTACTACCTATTTGGGCTATAAGTTTTTTTTTTCTTGTTTAGTTCAAACACGCCACAAGAGAAAGAACACGTGAAACAGCCCCGTCTCCTGAACAGTACTTAATTTGTCTACGGTATACTTTTACTCATGACTGGTCCTAAAACGGAGTACTTTTGATCGATGACTAGCTCTTTCAACTGTACAACTGCTACTACTTGCCAAATTTTCCTTACTTTACTGTTTTCTGCTGTTAAACTCTTTCGCAATTCACATAGCTGGTGTACCGAGTCTGACACTGGTGCAGTTAAATAATAATTTTTCATTGTTATGCTCACACACGTCTTCATTTTTTAAAAGTCCTAAAATGGCAGGGCATAAACACGCAAAGCTTGCCATATATATAGGCTGCTAGGCATCTCCTGAACTTTTATTAACTGATTTTAACTTATCCATGGAGAACCTTTGATCTACGACTAGATCAATCAACTTTACTACTGACCCAGCGTCCACAATATTTACCAATTGTTCTAACTTGTCCATTGTAATTTTATCTGTATTATATATTATTATTATTATTATTTATTATTGGCACCACGTCTTACTACCCATTCGGGTTATACGCACTTACGCTAATGTGTAATGGTATGGTGATTGTAAGATGAAATGGAGGACTTACAGTTTAACGTGGAATCCGAACCACGGTAAAGGCCTGGCATTCCACACATTCACAAGTTTGATTAATACACGTCTTATTAGAGGAGAAGGAAGGGTTTGGCAATCAGATAAATCTGTGCCGGAACCGAGGATTGAACCCCGAACCCCCAGCACAGAAGTCTGACACCTTACCCCTAGACCGCCAGGTCACCTTCATTTTTTTTTATCTGTAAACGCTTATAAATACAGTCGGACAAGTGACATCCCTATATATAGTCATAGAATACACCTCACCAACGATCGGCCTACTTTTCTGGTAGCAGCATGTCCATCGGTGATGACATAACCAGTCTCCTATTTCATATTGTCAAGAATAATGACCACCAGGCTAGCACCCAACCCCTCTTTGCCTGCCTGAACAAGTCTACCGCCAAAGTGGCATCATTTCCGATTATCTCATTTCGCAATTACCACAAGGCTTTCGTCATCCATAACCTACTTTAAACCTGTCTCATCATGTCGAAAATAATGCCCACCAAACTGGTTCCAGATGACACATCACACCAGCATGGGTCAATAGCTTGACCTAATTTCATCTTGTTTCAAAATGTATGGCCACCAAACTGACGACCGGGTTGCAATGTATTTCCCTAGATAGAACAAAACGTCATCAGGCTTACGAAATTCTGGTTACGTCCCCCATGACAACTTTAATCCTGTTTCAACATGTCATGCCACCAAACGCCGTGAGGCTGTTGCCCGACTAGGAATATCCAAATTGACAGAAACGTCAATCTAGGTCATCCTAGAAAGGGCTGATTTTCTGTTTGAGTACCGAGTCACTGTCGTGACTCTTAACCTCATGAATGAACTTAATACCTTATGAAATTAAACAAGTGAAATGACCTGTAAAAAATCTACAGTAGCATTAATATATTATACTGTGAGGTGAACATTGGTGATCGTGAGTGTTAGCGCTGGGTCTAGGGCTTAGGAAGGATTTTCTTTTCAGGGATGGGGTAGGTGTGCTTAGGTAAAGTCTGTTCAGCGTAGGAATTGTTTTCTGAAAGGCCTTTTTCCCTACCAGAAAGCTATTATATAGTAGGATTTTGGTAGGAAAAAAGACCTTTCAGAGAGTAACTCCTACCGTGAATGGAGTATATGATGGTGAATTGTGGGTGAATCATGAGTGTCGTTTTCCGGGATGGAATGGTAGGATCGACTGTTCTTGGGATTTGGTCTGAGAGGGATGCCACCAAACCAGTGCCGGGTTGCTTTATATTTCCCAAAATATATTTTAACGTCATCGGGTTAAGACGTTCTTAGTAGGGTTTAGAGGGTGGGGGGCTTACCAGTTTTAAGCACTGCGCTGACGGCCGTGTGCAAAAATAAGACTTAGCACGCCCAAAGTACAAATAAAGTACAAGACTCATGGATTTGCTTGCTTGGACGATCAAGCAGCTCAATTCAAAGAAATAACAAAATAAATTTAGTCGCGGAGAAGTCACGCAGAAGTCTGGTCCCGAACAAGTTTCGGCTGTACTCTGCTAATACTAAGATATTTTCCCAAGATTGTGCGGTGCGTATGTACTATCGAGACAGCACGTAGTTTAATACTGCTTTGTTTTCGCATCAGAATATGGCAGTCCTAGATGATCTAGATTTCGATAAGCCAACTACTCAATTAATATAAATTGGTATAATATAACAGATTCAAATGAAAAGCCTATGAAATTATATACTGATCAAACCTCACTCACCAATTGAAAATTACCCGCTTCGGTGGCCGCGTGGTCTAACGCACTACCCTTGCAGTAGGCTAGACTACCGATGACGGAGAGAGTGAATTTCTAATCTCGGTCGGGTGTACTGAGGATGGTTTTTCCAAAATAGTTTTCCACTTACCCTCCACGCAAGTGTGAGTACACTTCATATTAATACAACCTTCCTGATCCCTAAAACCATTAGCGTAATTAGTACGTAAGTGCATAACGCGAACGGGTAGTAAGACGAGGTGCTTTTTTTTTTTTAATTGGAAATTACCAGTACCCAACTTTGTTATTTATTTATTTTTTAACAATCTTATGAGTCTTGATCTGTTCCAATAGATTAGCTCTTCACACTGAAAACCGCGTTTTTAACAATTTTAATAAATTTTCGTATATAATCAGTCGTGTTAACTTCGAGCAAAATCGTCACTATAGAAGGCAGTGTGTGTATATAATTTTATTTCCCGCCGGGGTGTAGAAACTCTTATGTAAGATTTGATCATGTAACTGCTAGCCAGATGTTCTAGCAAGGCATCTCATAGACCTAGCTTGGGTTTTTCTTCAACTTTACTTGTGCTTTTTTGTTAATTCGGCCGTGCTTAGCATCGTTCTTGCACACCTTCCTCAGTTTTTCTGACAGTCAATGTCCGTCATTATCTAGCGAGCAGCGAAAATATCTCATAAAGTTGTTTCATAATTCCTACATAAGGAGGTTCACACCGAACCACACCACCCGCAGCATCCGCTCTGGGATTCGAACCAAATAGTTATACTCGGATTAAATATTCAAATGAGGTAAAACTCCGCTGATTAAATGGCGTAAAAATCGTAACACACATCGAACCAACGTCACCCACAACATTCTCCCAAATAGAGTAAAAAATCAAATAACGGCAAAAATCAAATGGGGTGAAAATGGGGTCAGGGGGATTGCAACATAATGATGACATCATCAAGGGACAGTGACCTCAAGTGGGGGAGGGGGTATGACGTAACTGAGGAAATCCCATGACCTTCAAAGTAGGTAGTGTCAAGGTCAAATTGGCACGAGCACGTGACTGCTATTGACGTGATGGACAAAGAAAATACTAAAGAGCTAAAATCAAATAAGCTAATTATTTACAATAATTAATTTTTATTTACTTATATTTTTTAATTAACACCGCGTCTTACTACCTGTTAAGGTTATACGCATATGTATTAATTACGCTAGTAAGTTAGGGACAAGGAAGGTTTAGTTTTATAGGAAGTGTACTTGCATTTGCTTGGAGGAAGAGTGGAAAACCACTTTAGGAAAATCAGCCTCAGTAAACCCGACTGGGATTCAAACCCCGATCTTCTTGTCATCGGCAGTCTAGTTTATCACGAGAGTGACGTCTAAGATCTTGCGGCCACTGAAGTAGGTTTACTTATGTTGAAAGTGAACTGTCAATCAGAATATTTGTCAAATAGACTACATTTAACAAGCTACTAACACTTTTTCTAATTTATTTATTTAACACCGCGTCTTACTACCCGTTCGGTTTATACACTTAAATACTAATTACACGAATGGATTAGGAGTTGGTAAGGTTGAATTTAGAGGGAGTGAACCCACATTTGCGTGGATGGAGACTGGAAAACGATTTAGGAACCCCCACCCCCAGTTCACCCGACCGAGATTCGAACCTCGATCTCCACGTCCTTGGCAGTCTAGTTCAACACGACTAGCGCGTCAGCCAACTACGTCATGGAGGCGGGTTACTTACACTTTTACGCCAATATATTAAGGTTGAGGAAGAAGGAAGCGTGAGATTACATCCGTATTTTGGCGGCTTTTGTCATAAATACTTTTTTTTTTATTTTTGCTAAAATAAATAAACTTTTGCATCGTAGAATTTGAACAGGGCTTTCTTTTTCATTAAATGTTTATGTTCAAATGCTACGTTGACCGTGACGAATATTCAAAAATCTGTTGAGATTTATTTTTCTAGAAAATTATTCGTAATTTATTTTCTAAATCAGACCTGTCAACCTTGCGGCGCGATCCATGACTCTCTGCGGCCCATGGAACTTTTGACGAACCATGATGACTAATTTTATTATAAACGTTAAAGAAAATATTTTAGATTATGAGAGATGTAAATTGGTAATTATCTGAAGAAATTTTTAAGTGAGATTGGTTCACCAAATTTTTATTCTTTAGGCCTACTCATTAAAGACCAATTTCCAAAAATTGATATATTCGCAAATCAAATATATGCCATGGTTGACGTACATAAGTGTGTCAAACGTTGTTTTCTCTTAAGAAAAAGAATAAAACGCATGATAAATCACTGATTTCGGACACACATTTGTTATACTTTTAAAGTGATTGAAACGCAAGATTTAAAATCTAATACTCGCACCACTGCTGCAAAAAAAATTTCAAATAGAGAGTAGGTTTTAATATTTTAAATAATATTAATTTTATTAGTGTAGTAGTAAGGATTTAAAAATTTAGTTTTTTTTAATTAAAAATATTTCAATATTGAGTTTTATGAAACATGGCCACGTCAGTATTTTAAACATTCATTATAGCCCATATAATTGAACGACACGACTGTACTAAAGCAATATTTTATTTATTTTATCAAACAGAATTTGTTAAATAAAATTAAAAATTACTCACCTTTATTCAAGTCCGTCCCACCCCACCTTAAACAAAAATTAATCTCGGCTGTTAAATGTGATTGTTACATAATTCTACAAGGGGAATAAAGTGAAATGTCTTCTTCCATCGTTTCTGCTCTGCTAGATTGTTAACCTCTGGCGAATAATGTGTACCAGCCAATGTTGCGCTATAATCCGTTATTCGGGTTCGATCTTGTTCTTTCAGGGGGAGTGTAACCAGCACCAGGAGACACGTTTATGCCGGGATCACGATCAACTTAGCGTTAACTTAACGTAACTTAACCTAACGTTAACTTAAAGTTAACTTAACGTATGTGTGATCACGATTCACGTAACTTAACGTAACAACTCGAGCCAAACATCTTCATTCTCGAGTATGATCTGTGATTTGTACTAGTTTTACAGTGATGAACTGTGAATGTTTATAGTTTTCAATCGAAATAATAAAAATATCTATTACAATTTTTTTTTGATAAATTTAGCTTTCCTATTTTAGTGTAATTATTTTGTTTCAATGTCTGATCACTAGAACTTACGCTAAAGAGTAAACATTAGTCATAATACCAACAAATGAGTTACTAAATATCCCTGATGACGTCACTCGCATGATTGGCTGGCTAGATCAAGTGATACCCTTCAAGTAACGTAAAGTAAAGTAAAAGACCTCCCAGGACATCTCTTACGTTAAGTTAACTGCAAGTCAACGTTAAGTTAAGTGCATCGTGATCGCTTCCATTTAAACACACAAGGAGGTTCTTTACGTTAAGTTACGTTAAGTTACGTTAAGTTACGTTAAGTTAAGTTTAAGTTGATCGTGATCCCGGCATTACAAAGGCGTCAGCTACTTAAATTTCCTTTCGCGTAATCATACGTTAAGTCATGTTACCTACATCTGTCACTTTTTATAACTATTATCAACAGTCAACACCTATAAAGTTACACTAATAATATAGTAACATGTTCATTGGTGAACTGTAAAACCATTTGTATTTATATTCTACAACTTTTAAAAAATTTAAACTTCATGTCTTAATACCCTTTCGGATTATACGCTCATGTTCTAATTACGCTAAAGGATTTAGGGATGAGGAAGGAAGTGTACCTGCATTCGCATAGAGGGAGAGTCGAAAACCATTTTGGAGAAAAAACCTCAGTACACCCGATTGAGATTCTAACCTCTATTTCCCCTCATCAACAGTTTAGTCTACTGTGAGAGTAGCCTCTTAGACCTTGTGGCCACCTAAGCGGGTTAAAAGAATCTTCCTATAAAAATCTTACAATACGTGGTTTTCCCTAAGCTATCTCCACAATCCCTCCACCCAAATTCAGTTAATTTTATCCAAATTATACCTTCCTTAGCCCTCGCTACCCCATTAGTGTAAATGCATGGATAACCTGATAAAAATGTGTTACTCTAAAGCAGTGGCTCCTGACGTGGAGTACGTGTACCCCCAGGGGTACGTGCCAGGACTTTGAGTGTACGTGAAAATATTTATATAATGGCGGGAAAAGCTACATATGCCAACACTGTAAGGCAAAATATCAGTCAAAAGTTGTGAAATGAACTCAACGCTATGATGAGGGGTGGTGCGGTTTTATTATATATTTGACCTTGATAAGAAGATTTCATTTTCAAACATAAAAGAGTTATTATAATAATTAATAAATTAAATGTGTTAGTTTCTATTGTAACTTTTGTTTATTAATGTAAAAGTATATGCACTGTTTATTTACCTCATTATTATATTGTTTTTGTAATCCTATTATCAGCCCATTTATTTTCAGTTGTAACAAATAAATCCGAAATAACTACTATTGTATTATTTCAACATTTTATTAATATTAAGGGTACAATTCATGGAAATGGGCTGCCAAGGGGTATGCAAGCGAAAAAAGATTGGGAACCACTGAGCTAAAGGATTGGCATGTGGGATACTTATGTATTATAAACGCTAAATTATAAAGTGTTTCTTTGTTAGTCCGAAATTTAGTCTAAAATTAATTAATTTGATTTAAAGTTTATTTTGGTGTGTTTGAAATTCTAACTAATATCTACTCTTATTGCCGCCATGATAGATATTCTGCCCACTCTTAAGATAATTTGATATTTGAGTAGCCACCCATTTCTATGGTAGAATTGTAATGGTCTAAACCATCAGTCTCGCAACAGACTGTACTTAAAATGATGGGTATATCAGGGTTCGAATCCTTGATGGATGTAGACTCTACTATAGGTGTCTGTACTAAATGGCTTTACATTCTACCTCTGCGCAAATAGGAGTACATTTCCTATGAATTCTACCTTCCTTACTCCTAAGACAATAGCATAATTAGTAAACATGCGTTCATCCCAAACTGGTAGTAAGACGTAGTGATATAAATAAATTGATTAGCTTAAGGCCCTTGGCCCTGTCGAGTGCAAGTCTAAAACCTATTTTGTGGTATGGTAGGCGGGAGGATGAAAGGCGTAGCGTGGCTTCACAACCGACCAAAGTATCCTTCCGCGCCAACAAGAACAAATGGATCACGTAAATCGTAGATGGCGCTAGCTACCGGATAGGTCTTGCGGAAAAATCATACTTTTGGAAATATCAATTTTCGAGTGAACTTTTTATGTTAATATTTTCAACACTCCTTCTAAGATAATATCAATGTTTATTAATTGTTACATCAATTTTATCGATATTTGATCACTGTTAAATCATAGAGGAGGTGTGTATATAAAAAGTATAACTTAATAAACATGCTTCTATTCTTGAACAAACCGTTTCATAAAAGAAAATTGCAAAACAATAAAAAAAACTCTTGAAAATAACCGTTTGTTCCCATGGCTCTGCATTTCCACGCCAAATGAAAAGGGCCAATCGCCTTAAAAGGCTGGTTCACTTACCTAATAGCTCATTTCTGGTGTTGTGATTAAGTAGTGCTTAATTTTAAAGTGCACTCCTAATTCAGCGAAAGACTCATAAAGTTATACCTGGGAAGTGGACTGTTCTGGAATTAAAGTGTAATTTCGGTAGGAAGATAGGTTTAGAAAATATATTTTTAAAAATGTATCAAACACTGATAAAGTTTAACAAAATCATTATTTTATTCGCAATGACATTTTGATCAAATCTCTTGACTTATGAATATAGTAGCATTTGTGATTTTCGGGATCACGATACCCTTAACGTTCACGTAACGTAAAGGTTCATCTTGTGTTTTTAATGGAAGCTTTCATGATCCACTTAAATTTGACGTGGTATTAACTTAACATAATTGTTATCTAAGGAATGACGTTTCTAAGTGCATTACGTTAAGTGAAGTGTACCATGTGTTCTTTCCAGCCAATGATATTGCCATCAAAGTGTCAATACGGCTATTTAGTACTTCATTTTTTGTTTACCTTCAGTATGATAATTATTTTGTTTACGTCTCGCAAACAACAAAACGTCATAGCCTCTGGTAGGCTTAAGTACTTGAAGCCTATCAACCCTAAATTATAAAGTTCCAATTTAATTAACAATTTATTTTCAAACAGTTCAAATTCGTTGTTTGTGTTTAGATCCAGTTTTACGTTAAGTTAAATGAATCCAGGTTACATACACTGTTTATTTACGTTACCTGAACGTTAATTTAAACGTTGTCCCAGCATAGCTGAAGGAATATCTCCTTTCTTATCATGTTCTTACTGTAGTTAGTTTTGTTCTCTTTCTGTCTGTCCGACTAGTCCCACTTCCAACAAACGTGTGCACTGGACCAAGCACGACAAGTAGACGATTAAGGAGCTGCTCTAGAAATAACACGAGAATACCCTTCTAATAGTATTATAATATCTCAAGATTGTATGTCATGCCCATGACATTTTAACAAATGGATTATAAGTACACCACACATTTCTTACTGTTGCAAACTTCTCTTGTAAAACCATGCTTTGTTTACGTGGCACATAACTTACTACCAGTCCGAGCCACACGCATATGACCCGCTTTGGTGGCCGCATGGTTTAAGGCACTACTCTCGCAGTAAACTAGACTGCTGATCACGGCGATATCGAGGTTCAAATCTCGGTTGGGTGTACTGAGGTTTTTTCCCAAAATAGTTTTTCACTCTCCCTTCACGCAAATGCGGGTACAATTATTCTAAATATAGCTTTCTTTATTCTTAAAACAGTGGTGCTAAATAAAACATGCATATCTGCACTAATAAAATGAGGTAGTAGAATAACATTTAGAGAAAGTCTACCTGCACTTGCGTTGAGCGATAGTGGTGAACCATATTGGAAAAAGCACCCTCATTACATCAGATTGGGACATGAAGCCCATCCTCTCCATAATTGGCAAAATATAATAAATTAAGCTGACATCTATACCACGTTCCCACCGATGTGTGCTACTCGGTTATATCAAAGTGAGATGTTAATCTAACCTCATCACTGGAAAACCAGACAATATGAGTCTCACGCCTCTGTATTTTTGTCTACCGGTGTGAAAGGAAAGGGTACTTTCGTTGAAGCTCGTGTTTCAACAGTTCACTCAATTTTTCTCCTTAAAAGTAAAAAAATAAATTGACTGGCAATGCCATAAAGATAGTCAACATTTTTCGACAAATATACATTTTTTATCCTATTCATTTCATAGCTGATAAATTCAATACTGAACCTACATATATTGATATCGATTAAGCTAATAAGAGGCGCCCATTTTACTGTTCTAGATTGGGGTTTTAAACAAATATTACGTGGGTAAATACCTGCTCTTAGAAAGTGTATTTTAAATACTTAACTTAATAAAAGCACCGTAAATAAACAGATTGGATTCTGAGAAACTAGATGAACGTAAAATTATTCCATGGCAGGATGAGTTTATTTAATGATCTGAAAGTGAAAGTTTGGCGTACTGACTTTTCATTTTGTTAAATTAAAGCCGATCCGCACTCTTTGTTGAACTGAGAAAACCATAAAAACATTAATAATTAACGATTATGCAGAAACTGTTCCAGTGAATGCACGTTTCAATCTTAAATTCTGTGTTAAAAGCAAATTTGTTTGTCATCTTGCTAAGCTATTATTACAATGACTGAATTTCATTGAGCAAGACGGCCATCTTCGCGAGCATTCAACCAGACAAACACTTACTGCAATGGCAAAATAACTTTTCTTTATGCTTAATATGGAAATAAAATCGTGCTCTTTCTTAAACACCAGGTTATATCAACACACGCGATTTTACTAGACTAACACAACATAAGTAAAGCTACGCAACTGACATCTATTTATCTAATTTTACTTTATTTTTCTCTCTTTCTTTAAAACCTTCCTCATCCCTACCTCATTAGTGTAAATTTAAGGATAGTATAATGAATAGCAAGAAACGCAGCACGGAAAAAATGTAGGATAGTTGAGGTTGGACACGCTATAGCATAGCTGTATTAATTTACAAGACTAACTATTAACTGTTATTATACACTCTGTTGAAATAAAATGTTTTCTTGAATACTGTATCAATGCATTTCTACCACAAATCTGCCGTGACTTTGCCCACACTGGGACCAGATTAAGCGGCCAATACCCAAATGGTTGCCATGGTGGGGAAGGTGGAGTGTTCTAAACCTTGATTTTCTATACTTTCTATATATACGTAATGCATGTCACCCTTTATCCTGTGCACGTATAACAAAAAATTATATATGCTTATAGTCGGTGTTGAAACTAGACATGCCACGCAGTCATTCATGTTGAATGATCATTGATATATTAATTAACATCACTAATGGGTGGCTCTAGCGATATATCATGTTGGACCACAGAACATTCATGCGGCATAAATTCATTTTGCAGTCCTGTGTAATTAATAACAAAACTGATAGGTGCAGAGGAGGGTTAAAAATTATTAACGGAACTAATAGGTGCAGAGGTGAGTTAAAATTTCGCCACAGAGTGATCATGTTGTATGTAATTATTTGACATCATGGATAGACGCAAAAGTAGCTTAGGCTTTTCCATAAGCCTTTCATGTTCTATGAAATTATTTAATCCACTTGTAGATGTTGTCCCATAATGCATTTGTGTGTTAGTCTGTGATTAAGACCCACACTGCATGTTCAAATTATGAAGGGGCTTGATTTTGTTTGAGAAAATTTTTTTGGATTTCACATATACAATCAAGGATCTTTATATTAACATGAAGCTATTTTTTAAGAGTCTTGGTATTTTCTCTAGATTTGATGATAAATATACTAATAACAAATTGAATCTGGCTTTTTCCACTCCTAACGAACCATAAATTTTGAATTTATATAACAATAATTTCAATCAAGCTTGACTAATGGATAAACCCCACTACAATCACCACCCCTTGAAGTATTCTTTTTGTTTTTATTGTACAAATGTACGTTTATAGATTTTTGGTTGCTTGTTTATGATCATTTTATAACAAGATAAGTATTGACCATTCCAATCCCTTAGCTACGCGGATTGTCTCCTAGTAGCTCACAAGTACCTAATACTCGTAGACTACCAACGGACCTAGGCCCATCACATTGCCTTTTAACCGGTATATTAAAAACACGATTACGCTCGAACAATAAAAACATATCGAAGTGCGGTTTTGTGAATTTTTCATGTGCCAACACCAAAATTGGGAACATTGATTTTTTCTTTTGATTTAAAAATAATTACGTACTTTAGAGTATTGTATCTTTAAAATTTGTCACAATGATATCCCTTGTTACAGTTACACTGTTATCTAATCAAGACTACACAAAACTACCATACCATACGACGCAATGCCTGGTTACTGGTTAGAGCTGTAGTACCTACCTAAGTTACGCATTATCCGTGGTGTGAGATGGGCTATTCAAAGAATCATATTGATATAAAAATAGCTAAGCTCGATTTTTAACTCTGTTAAAAATCAAGTTCCATGAATCTATTGAATAATTACAAGCTTCACCGGAAAATAAACCGTGTCCGGGCTGTCATTTATCTTTTATTATATGTAGGAGCTTCTTTCTACCAGTCTATACTATCTGCATATTTTACACTACTTATTGGAACAGAGATGAAGATGGCATCATTTAGAGGTATGCACCCGCATTTACATGATGAGAGACAGGAACAAGCCCTGATCTCTCCGTCAACGGGAAACCGGGCAAGAATGAGACTGACGTCTTTGCCTACATATCCACAATTGCGGATTCTTATTTTAGCATTGGGTATCAAGTGCCATCGAGTTAACATCAGTTCAAACAGCCAAGACTTTGATTACATCAAGAGAGTGATTAGGAAAACACCCGTGGCAGTAGGCACGTGGTATAAATGTCTAGCTCATTTAGTTTCGTTTGCTGGTGACGGGGAGGTTGGGGTGCAAATCCCGGCTAGGTGTACTAAGAGTTGTTTTTATAAATAGTTTCCCACTCTTCCTTCACGTAAATGCTAGTACAGTTCCTCTAAATTCAATCTTCCTCATACCTACCATATTTGTGTAATGTATATATAATATAGATTCAACCCGAACGATTAATGACATGTGGTGGAAAATTTTTCAAGAAAACTATACTTATTTTTGAAAAGGGTATTTAGTATTACCTCTTTTCATCCCAGCGTTCCTAGCAGTACTGGGCTGTGGAAACAATTTTAGGACATTAATTTTTCTGTAACCAAATGGGTTTTTGTGTTAATACAATGAACAATCATTGATGAAGAAACGCAATAATTGAACTTTAATACTTAAAACTCTAAATTAGATAGGCTTAAGAATATTTTTAAAAATATTACTTAATGTTTGATCAAACAAAAACAATTCAATAAAACAACAGAAGTGTCACCAAACTGAAAATCATAAGTAACAAATCTTCATGTAAAGATGCTTAAAGTAACGTTTATCTTTTTTTATATGTATCGCGGTTCATTTAAAAGGGCTATTGAGCAGACGTTTCTCCAGTTTATATAAGTTTATCTTAAATAATGATGTTCTAGATGAAATAGGTAAGTAGGTAATAGGTAAGTCACGTGTTTATTTCATACATTTAGAAATTGAATGAAGCACACATACTAACCCACTCTAAATAATTTAAATACACTATCTAGTTTCTCGTTTTTGTATTATTTTTTAAAGCTAAGTCTTAATTAGACTGTTTGCATTATATTGCACCTCAAAAAAGTAGGATTGTTAGCTTTCAAGTTTATTTATTCATTTGAGGTATTTAACGAGCACTTTATGAACCAATTGAATATATCAACACACGACTTATGAGCTAACTTAAATCTGGAAAGAGACAACACCCATTCCCAGACCTTAATTCATCATTGTGAAAGGGGAAACCCACATTTCACCAATGATAATTTTTCGGCCATGCCGGGAATTGAACTCTTAGATCAGTAGGCAGACACACTACCAAGTTAGCTAAGATGTCTTACTCAAGGTAAACTGAGTGAACATTTAGTTTGCGACGCAAATTAAAACATTTAATTTATTTAACACCTATCTGCTTTAAGAGAAGGGGTAATAATCCAGTACTGTATTTTTATTATATATTTTTTTGATACTGTCCCGATAATACTATAAAGATGTCATTAACAATTATGAAACATTTCACCCAAATGTCATATAAATATACAGAATTTTTAAAGAACTTTTTATGAAGGCCTACACCACGTACTTTGTTTGAATTCTCCATCAATCAATAAATAAATTATTTAAATAATTTGAAGTCACGAATAATTTTAATCTTTCACCCTATCTTTCACTATGAAAATACTAATGGAAGTTAATTTCTTGAATCTGAATCAAATTTGATTCAAACACTGGCATTAGTTGAAAAGTCATAAGACTTGCATCGGTGATCACATGGTCAGAGGCGTCACTCTATGAAATGTACTTGATTTTGGGTGACGATAAAGTCAAGTCTCAAATCTTGGTCAAGTGGTTTTATTAGTGTGGTCTTATCATTCTCTTTTCACGCTATTGTGAGTGTAGGGAGAGTAGTACAGACATATGAAGATAAACAAAAACTCGTAGCTATGTTTTAAAATTATAAAACTAAAATGCCCACTAGCCAGGTGTATATAATATAGTATAAGAATAAGGAACTCTTATTAAGAGACAACTGAGGGTCACGATTAAGAAGCGCATCTCCTTTAACAGTTTACCATTAGTAGATAAATGTAATTTGAAGGAAGTTCCTAAGACCTTCAAACTTGGTGCCCTTGGCAATCATAGTTATATAAATTAAAATACTAAGGAAAGGTCATATTTGAGATAAAATATAGTAAAGTTTAATTTCAAGGTCAATGTATAGGCCTACATATATTTTGTACCACGTCTTTATTCCAACTACCTGTTTATACTAACCGCATATTTACGCTAAGAGGTAAGGATGAATAAGTTAGAATTTAAATGAAATGTACTCACATTTGCGTGGAGGGAAAGTAGAAAAACATTTAGGGGAAACCCCCTTCACTTCACCCAACAGGGATTCGAACTCCAATATCCCCGTCATTGGCAGTCCAGTCTATTGTAAAAGTGACGCCTTAGATCATTCGACCACTAAAATGGTTATGTATATACTAAAGCTTAGTTTACACGCAGCAATTTTTTTATAAGTGCTTTTTCCACTCTTTGGTTCGAAAGAAAGTCAATATAGGTTAAATAGAATCTTAATGTAATTGGAATTTAGCAAGAAGCTCATATAACCTTGGTCTAACATACTTATAGACTTTAAAGTAAATTCAAGACTTAGCTCCGGTTTAAACTTTAGTAGATGTCACACATTCCCCAAAAGTACTTTAATTTCTTCTCTTCCCATAAAAATATATAAAAGATTATTTCGTAATATAGTTCTATAACAGATATGGCATATACCACTCTTATAGTAAGGGGTGCTAGGGCTAATTGTATTAGACCTACAATTCCTACTAACCCTGAGGTTATTTTGAGTCACGAATTTGTTCATTAAATTAATGAGAAGATGCTTATATTGCTTATCGTTTTAATTTCTAACTAATGAAATAAGGTGTTTGGAGTCAACAAATGGAAGACCAGTTGATAGAAACAAATTGGAAACTTTAATTGGTGGTATGTTGCTAATACATGTCAATTCCTGGTTGCACTTTCTACGGTGGGTTTGCCACGAGGCAGCGAGTGAGCCTAGAGTAGTTTCAAGGTAAACCTTGCCTGCATGACAGCCTGCCTGCTTGCCTGCCACATGAACTCGCCTCAAGTCGAACTTTTCTTATTTGTGCTAGTCCTTCGACCTCCGAGTGGTTTCACTCGCTCTTAACTCTCTCTCTCTTTCCTTTTTTTCACTCGGTTCTTCCTTCGCCATCTTTAACCACCTACTCGTTTAGTTACCGAGCTGGCCAAAGAAAGTATAGTTATTTAAGGCTATGTTTCCACGAACTCTAGCATATCTGAAGGGGTTGTACAGTAGAACGTCGATAGTCCAGATCGCCAAGAAAAAATATTATTTATAAAAGTAACTAGAGGGGTATCAATATCAGACATGGCTGCCAAAAAAACGCACCTCAACCCTAGTTAAAAATAAATAAATAATGTATACATTTTTCATTGTTAGATTTTTGCCCTATTATATTTCTTCAGAATTTTTGAAAGTTCATTGTTTAAATAAAGTGAAAATGTGTTTACCTTAACACTGAGTTTTCGTAAGTATCCCGTCCATGCTTATTTTTTATTTTTGGTATTATAGGTACTGTATTTTCGAAAATCTGGACAAATCAATAATTCGGACTGAGTCGATCCCCAATTAGTCCGAATTATCGACGCCCTACTGTAGTTGTCAACCACGAGACTTAATTCTTTTTTAAACACCGCGTCTTACTACCCGTTCTGGTTATACGCCTATACACTAATTACACTAATGTGTTAGGGATTGGGAAAGTTGAATTTGAGGAAGTGTATCCACATTTGCGTGGAGGAATTGGGGAAACTATTTAGGGAAAACTACCCTCAGTACACCCAACCGGGATCGAGCTCCGATTTCCCATTGTTCGGCAATATAATCTATTGTGAAAGTAGCGACTTAGACCATGCAGCCACCAAAGTGGGTCACGAGATTTACATTCAGTCTTATGCTCTAATTATGGAAGTATCTTAATCTACTAATTTTATTTAATAGGCTGAGGTTGAATTTTGGGTTAATGTTCAAGCATTTGCCCTGATGGCAGCTGAAACACCCTTTAGTAAATAAATAATTAGTCCCAATAGTATTTGAATAAAACCATATCTCTTTGGATCACAGTCGAGCACACTAACATTTCTAAAATTCTGCAGGTGCCACCAACGGGTTTTAGTAAGTAGAGATTAGGAGGTCATCTACTATTCTTGTATCCGGGTCACTTCTAATGTCATTTAGTTGTCTATAGATTCATCCTGTTTCTAAGTTACTCTATTTTCTGAAGCTATGTATCGGCTTAGGTGTTGCTGGGTTAGGTTAACTAATCTTGTAAGTCCTGTGCTATATCAACTCTATGTATAGAAAATCTACGTTAAATGCCTATTCTAATATAATAGGCCTAATTATTATAAATATACCTGGCAGAGCTAGAACTACTAATGGGCCATCAGATCCAAAGTCTTGCTTAAAGCTAGGCAAATAGGTTATCGGCAAGACTAGGTGTAGATCTAAGCTAGTGTCTTTAGTTGACCCGAGTGGATGGAGTTGTTTTTTTCTCTGCACACCACGTCTTACTACCTGTCTAGGAAAGGAAAATAAGAATGGATTTATTTTAAGCTCCTAAGGGCAAAATAAATTATTTTTTAATATATTACTTAGATACAAAGAAATAAGCTCCTAGCCAGCCATTACTCAAAGAAATTACCAAGTACGTGTCTCTAACACATGTTCTGATAGTTTCAGAAGTTTAGCAAGAGAACAAATTTAATCATGTACCTATTTTATACTCAGATTTTTTTGTTGCCAAAATACGTAAAATAATGCTTCAGTACAAACAGAGTTTAATTTTCTACACATGTGGTATCAACAGTTGTTGAATAACTGTCGTAAACATAGTGGCATTATCTAACGACCTTTTTAAATGAAGAGAAAAGGTTATTAGGTATATTCCAGGACACCCTCGACATATATTTAAGAATCGTTGAGGTTATTATGTGAAGAAAATTAAGATCAATGTTTGTATTGAAGCAATATTTATTTTCTTTTAACCAAAAAATTGTTTTGGTGTAAAAACTGCAAAAACACTTACCTTTTTCTCGCGTCCCCTAAACTCACCTTAAATAACGGGTTGTCACACTGTGCAAAATATAAGTACACGAAAGAGAATTGATTAGTATTTACATTAGTTTAAAATAAAATTTAACCAACACGGTCTTAAGAGTTATGTACAAACATATAATTCTAATGAACCGCTTGATATCATTGTCTCTATTATCTTAGTAGGTCTTTGAGACGATAGATTGGTTCTCCTGGATAAGAGGATTGTTGGAACCCAGTAATTGGTCGTAGAAAGACCACACAAACTTCCGGCAGTGGTTCTTGATACAAGGTATCTCCAGGTCTCAGTGTAAAGTCCTACTGGAGACGTATCATGGGTTTAAGTCCTACTGGAGACGTATCATGGGCTTAGAGTCCTCTGGAGACGTATCATGGGTTTAGAGTCCTGCTGGAGACGTATCATGGGTTTAGAGTCCTACTGGAGACGTATCATGGGCTTAGAGTCCTGCTGGAGACGTATCATGGGCTTAGAGTCCTACTGGAGACGTATCATGGGTTTAGAGTCCTACTGGAGACGTATCATGGGCTTAGAGTCCTGCTGGAGACGTATCATGGGTTTAGAGTCCTGCCGGAGACGTATCATAGGCTTAGAGTCCTGCTGGAGACGTATCATAGGCTTAGAGTCCTGCTGGAGACGTATCATGGGTTTAGAGTCCTACTGGAGACGTATCATGGGTTTAGAGTCCTGTTGGAGACGTATCATGGGTTTAGAGTCCTGCTGGAGACGTATCATGGGTTTAGAGTCCTGATGGAGACGTATCATGGGTTTATAGTCCTACTGGAGACGTATCATGGGCTTAGAGTCCTGTTGGAGACGTATCATGGGTTTAGAGTCCTGCGGAGACGTATCATAGGCTTAGAGTCCTGCTGGAGACGTATCATAGGCTTAGAGTCCTGCTGGAGACGTATCATGGGTTTAGAGTCCTACTGGAGACGTATCATGGGTTTAGAGTCCTGTTGGAGACGTATCATGGGTTTAGAGTCCTGCTGGAGACGTATCATGGGTTTAGAGTCCTGATGGAGACGTATCATGGGTTTAGAGTCCTGATGGAGACGTATCATGGGTTTAGAGTCCTGCTGGAGACGAATCATGGGTTAGAGTCCTGTTGGAGACGTATCATGGGTTTAGAGTCCTGGGAGACGTATCATGGGTTTAGAGTCCTGCTGGAGACGTATCATGGGTTTAGAGTCCTGATGGAGACGTATCATGGGTTTAGAGTCCTGATGGAGACGTATCATGGGTTTAGAGTCCTGATGGAGACGTATCATGGGTTTAGAGTCCTGATGGAGACGTATCATGGGTTTAGAGTCCTGCTGGAGACGTATCATGGGTTTAGAGTCCTGTTGGAGACGTATCATGGGTTTAGAGTCCTGATGGAGACGTATCATGGGTTTAGAGTCCTGATGGAGACGTATCATGGGTTTAGAGTCCTGATGGAGACGTATCATAGGCTTAGAGTCCTGCTGGAGACGTATCATGGGTTTAGAGTCCTGCTGGAGACGTATCATGGGTTTAGAGTCTTGTTGGAGACGTATCATGGGTTTAGAGTCCTGCTGGAGACGTATCATGGGTTTAGAGTCCTGCTGGAGACGTATCATGGGTTTAGAGTCCTGCTGGAGACGTATCATGGGTTTAGAGTCCTGCTGGAGACTATCGTATCATGGTGCATCGCTGTCATTCTTCTTTTTCCTTTTACATTAAACAACTAAAACCGGTTGCCAGAAGACAAACTAAAGTTAATTAAAAGTGGTGTCTTAATGTAACTGCATTCATTAGCTAGAAAATAATGTATGTAGTAAAATATTTGTTATACAAAATATCGTAAGCTTTTAATAGTAGTTTGTATTCTTAATATTTTTATTTTTTTGTTTGTTTGTTAATTTAACTCATTATGATTTCACGGAAACTGCACAAAACTCAACAAAACAAGAGGTTGTACAGCAAAATAACTTTTAAAATGGAGATTTTTATAATAGCATAATAAAATAAAATTACATAGAACTATTGAGTTGACATGATTAATTTTACTATCACTAAATCTTTTTTTTTTAATCCTATGTACATATTAATTCACATTCATTCACATCTGAGAGGGTGACCTGGCGGTCTAGAGGTAAGGTGTCGGACTTCTGTGCTGAGGGTCCGGGGTTCAAGCCTCGGTCCCGGCACAGATCTATCTGATTACCAAACCCTTCCTTCACCTCTGACAAGACGTTATTAATCACAACTTGTGAATGTGTGGAATGCCAAGCCTCCACCGTGGTTCGGATTCCACGTTAAACTGTAGGTCCTCCATTTCATCTCACAATCACCCTACCATTAACACATTAAGCGAATAATAATAATAATTCACATTTGCAAAAATTGTTGTTTTACACTTCTACTAATTGGTATTAAAATTCCCTTGAAATTATTTTTAGAATGATACATTATTTGAAAGAAAATTTGACGGAAACCAGTCTATTAAGGTCAAAGACCCGCCTCGGTGGCGTAGTTGGCTAACGCGCTAGTCGTGTTGAGCCCGACTGCCGAGGATGGGGAGATCGAGGTTCGAATCTCGGTCGGGTGAACTGGGGGTGGTTTTTCCTAAATGGTTTTCCACTCTCCTTCCACGCAAATGCGGGTTCACTTCCTCTATTCAACCTTCCCAATTCCTAATCCATTAGCGTAATTAGTACTTAAGCGTATAACCTGAACGGGTAGTAAGACGCGGTGCTAAGTAAATAAAATAAAATAATATTAAGGTCAAAGGCTTCGAAATTCCCTTTGCATGAATCTTTCAGTAAAAATTTCAACGCAATTGTGTTAAAAATTTATTTGATACATTCGATGTTTTATATTTTTAAATAATACAACTTGCTCTATGACAACAGGTTGGGTCAGTTTCTGACAAGCACCTTTTCGGATTTCGCACAAAGTTTGTTCCCTGTTGTTTTTATCTATTATTAGATTTTTCAAAAAAGGGAGGTCCATGGCTCTGATATGTTATCGGGATTTAGTTTTTTAAAGTTTCGGATTTTTCTCTTTAAGGTGGCATGCACCATAGGACAAAACTATATCTATAACTTCAGCCACGTAATCAAGGTGTGCTGAATCCCCCCCTCCCCCTTCTCCGAGGCTAGTCCCTGAAAAACACAACATTTTTAAGAGTTTTAGGGGCAGCTACAACACTTAAGTAATCAGTGTGTGAAGTTTCAGCCTTGTAGCTAGTTGGAAATTTTGAGGAAAACAATGGACAGACACACACACCACGTGGCTTTTATCATATAGATTTTCTCCCTGCCTCTTGATATCCGTTCAGAAAGCTTGCTATTGATTACTAGTGGGATGTTGGTCAACGGTTCACAACAGTTTGCAATAAATATATTTAAATTGTATTTATTTTAATTAATCACTGTAGATTTATTTAATTAAGTGGGCAATCTAAAGTGCCAACATGCCATTACATAAATACATTTTAGCCTTTAAAATATACATAAAAATAGTAATAATTCAGGCTTCCAAATAATGCTGTGAAACCCGGTTTTTATATCAGATCCATCAAAACTTAATGCATCTTGGAAAAATGATTAAAAACACCGATTAATATTTTAGCGTAACATTTGGAACAAAGTAGAATACCTTTCGTAACATGATGCTATTGAACATACGCCAAGGAGAAGAGGTATTTGATCTTAATAAATCGTAATTCGGGAATATTATATCGTTCTGCTACCATATAGTAATAGCTACGATCATTATGATAATAAAATTGTTATTGTTATCATCACACAAAATATAATATAACTTAGTTCTAGATCCTCCCTACAGTTAATTTATCTCTGCGTGAAATTAGAAGCCTTAATTTCATGTCCCTTAGTATTGTAAGCGCTATCGATTGAGCCAAGATGTCGAACCAGAAACAATAATAAAAATAATATTAACATGTCTATAAACATAATACCTTTAGGATATTGTAATGCTTCATTCTATTCTAAAGATATTACATGAACCCTTACAATAATAAATTATTAATTAGTTTTTTATTTATCACCGCGTCTTACTAACTGTTCGGATTGTACGCTTAAGTACTAATTACGCTAATGGATTAAGAATTGGGAAAGTTGAATTTAGAGGAAGTGAACCAACATTTACGTGGAGGGAGAGTGGAAAACCATTTAGGAAAAACCACCCCCTAGTTCACCCGACCGAGATTTGAACTTCTATTTCCCGTTCTCGGCAGTCTAGCTCAACACGAAACTGACGCGTTTGCCAACTACGCCACCAAGGCGGGTATTAATTAGTTGATGTCTCCTTCCGCAATATGATAAATTATGACATTACATCACTTCGACTTTGATACACGATATATTAGTTAAATTTAAAAGTGTCCCTGGCCGCAGACCTATATGAGAGAGCAGCCCAGCAGACCGTGGGCTCGTCGTCATTGTTCAGATGGGATATCATCTACTTGTTTACGCCTGGTCACAGTCCATCAAGTTGCCGATACAGGCCAGGACAATGCGGCGACGAATGTGTTGGGTGAGGGGCGCGTCCAGAGTACTCTGGGACAATATGGTACACCTTTTGTCCCACGCCCTTTGGTGAAGCGTGGGGTGTTTGTAAACTAAAAGATATTCTAATTTTACTCATGAAACTGCTCTCTACCAAAATTATCTGAAGTTACCTGCCTAGCACCAGTGCACCTCCATTGTGCCTGAAGCAGATTGTTTGGTTTGTCATTAAGAACTGATTAAAGAAGACTTTTACAGTCTCATGCGCAAGTTCTAATTAATTAGAAAACATGTGTCGAGTAAACATCATTCAAAAGGGCCACATTAAAAATTAAAATTACCAGGTGGAGCACATTAAAAAAATAAGGAATAGTGTCATAAACTTAAGAAAAAATATATTTCTTCTTGGAACACTAATATGTATTGCAAAATCAAATCAAGATTATGGAAATTAAAAAGACTCGTCCTTTATTTTTTCACATATTATATTTTCACAGTTTTGATCAAACATTCTTTAATAAATTGCCAATCTTTGAAAGGTTTTTGATCTCATAAAATTTACTTTAGAAAACTATTAGTTTTTTCTCGTTTTTCTTACAGACAAATAATATTTCTCCTTATGCTGATAATTCATAGTGCACACTTTAAAAACACTAATGGTTTGTTTATTTGGTGGGGCAAAATATTTCAAATTTATCGATAGCCTAGAGCATCTCTGTCCATTCAAATGAGTTACCAAGGTTCTTGTCGAAGAAACGTCTCGCGATCTCCTGAAATTCTGCATACAAGTATATTTAGTGTGCTCTTGTATTCCTGATTAGTACTACCACGGGGGTCATTATCTGGATACACCCCACGTCCCCTACCCCTAATAATCTGTTCAAATGGGGCACTCATAGTTAAGTAAAATAAGCAACGAATGGTTGTATTCAGAAAGTTGAAAGCCCCAGTTTAGAGAGGCAAAAATTACTTAAAATAACTTTTTATATGACTTAAATAATTTAGTTATCATATTATTCGTTTCATTTATTTGATAAAAAATAATTTTTATTTTGTAATTTAAAGTGAAAATGAATTCATTCTGTCCCCTCTAATAATTAGGAGCAGGTGGTGCCTGTAGGCCCTACCTTGTTGGTTTGAATTTTGAAATATATTCAAGTAAGAGATATCATGGGTGTGGATAAGAGACTTGATATCTCAGTCCGCAAAGAAAGTCACAGTCGCATTTTTCAAATACGGCCCAAGCTTATCTGAAGCTTTCTGGATGAACTTTAAATACATTGATTTCCACCAAGGCACACTTTATCATTACCAAAATCCTAAACTCTCCATACATTTTTTTTTTTTTTGCGCCCTGCATCTTACAAACCATCTGGAATACATGCATACTCTGTTGAAGCAGGAATGAGGTAGGTTTAATTTAGAAATTGTGCCCTATTTGCGTGAATAGGGAGTGGGGAATAGTTTAGAAAAAAAAATCGTCAGTACACCCAACCGGTATTTGAATCCTGACCTCCTTATCACGAGAAAACTAGACTAGACTGAACTAACACCTTTGTCAGTGTACCCGCCGATGTATTGGTTTAAGGTGTGGGGGTAAAGACTTTCGCGTCAATAAAATGATAAACTCTTTGTGGTGTTGCCTAAAATATCCTTATTCATAGAAATACTATTTAATATTCAGATTAAAAAGTGAAGTTTATTAAGCTGTTTTCGATATTGGTAGGTTTGATATTTTACAGGCATTCAACAAGTGCTGCTAGTTCCTGGTCCGTTCTGATAACATTGTTCTCAGAAACACATTTTGCATTGTTGAGTTCACATAATTGTTGGTCGTGTGTTGAAATAGCTCTTTGTCTATACTTGCACGTAGATAAAAGGTTTTATGTGATTATTAAATGCTAGAACAATGCTTGAACTAACTAAGGTGGTCGATTAATCCTAAACATCACTCTCGCAATAAACTATAATGCCAGTGTTTATGAGATCGGGGCTCGATTCCCACTCGGTTATACTGAGAGTTTTTTCATAAACGGTTTCACACACTCTCTCCACACAAATATAGGAACACTTTCACTAAATTAAACCTTCCACATCCTTAACACATTAACGTAATTAGTAGGTCTATAGTATTATTATTAGCACCGCGTCTTACTACCCGTTCGGATTATACGCACTTACGCTAATGTGTAATGGTAGGGTGATTGTGAGATGAATTGGAGGACCTACAGTTTAACGTGGGATCCGAACCACGTTGGAGTCCTGGCATTGCACACATTCACAAGTTGTGATTAATACACGTCTTGTCAGAGGTGAAGGAAGGGTTTGGCACTTAGATAAATCTATGCCAGGACCAAGGATTGAACCCCATACCCCTAGCACAGAAGTCTGACACCTTACTACCCCTAGACCACCAGGTCACCCGTGGTAGGTCTATAAAATACGTATAAACTGAAAAGGTCGAGCTATAGCCGTTATCCTTCTACCAATGAGAAGATATTATGAATAACTATGTTGTTAATTTCTCGACCAATTAATCAATTTTTAATTTCGGTTGGGGACTTTCAGTTAGATCGTACCCGCTTCGGTGGCGTAGTTGGCTAACGTGCTAGTTTCATGTTGAGCTAGACTGCAGAGGATGGGGAGATCGAGGTTCGAATCTCGCTTGGGTGAACTGGGGGGGGGGGGGTCCTAAATATTTTTCCCCTCTCCATACACGCAAATGTGGGTTGACTTCCTTTATATCACACCTTCCCAATTCTAACCCATTAACATAATTAATACTTAAGCGTATAGCCCGAACGGGTAGTAGGACGCGATGCTAAGTATAGTATGAGTATAAGTTAGATCGTCATTAATTAATTATTTGTAGTTATTTATTTTTAGGATAACGAATAGGTGGTAGCTCTAAGGAGCTAATAGTGCTTTCACCTCACAAATAACAGGTAGCATAATTAGGCAAATCTTCTCGAACCAGGTGTTGCATCCTAATGGGGCTTTTAAAATATTTTATTTGAAGACGGTGGAATAAATATTACTGCAATCATAAAACAAAATCTACAATCATTAAAATTTGTTTCAAAATGAACAAGCCTTCTCGTCACATCATTTTCAACTTTTTCTTGGGACGCATACAGAAACATATTTTTGTTTGTGTAGTTTGGTTCAAGTTAATAGTGTGCCTAGTTAAGTTGCCTGGTTAACTGGGTGTAACATAGAATTTTAGTTTCCTTAAAAAAAAAACACGTTGGCACACTTAACTAGATCAAGTCATGCTCTAGTGCCGGTACTTACTATCGTTACTAGTACTATCTCAACTTAGGAAATGAAACCAGGGTGGATTTTAAGTAAACACACCAGCATTCTCTTTAGTAGAAACGTGGAACCAGTGACGTGGCGTGGCATGGTGGTGCGTGGTGAAACATAGCATGTTTTCAGGGTAAAGTGAACGTGTTTAACTGTATCTATGATTTTTTTCTCATCAACCATTGGTCAGGTACCAATTAAACTAAATCCCCTGGTTAGGTGTGTAGAGTGTAAAATATGTATTATTTGTTAACTGGGAACTCATTGGATAATACAATATTACAGGTAGGCTACTGTTTGGATATAATCGTCTTACCACCCTGGCAACACTCCACGATACGCCACTGTGCGTTAATAATGTTAAAAGAGCTCTGTTAAACGAATTAGAGATGAGTCTTGAAACTGAATCTTAATTTTACCTACGAGTCCCAAATTTCGAACTTGAATCTTAGAAAACATTATACACATAAGAGGTTAACTTTCTTTCTATTCAGTCAGGATCTCGTTCCCATTAATCCCTTAGTTTCTGTAGAAAATATAAATAATAACAAATTAATACTTTTTTTGCTTTAATGAATCTTCACGCAAATGTGGGTACATTTCCTATAAATGTTGCTTTTCTCGTGCCCCCCAATTAGCGTAATTAAAATGCGTACATACCGGATGGGTTGTAAGATGAAATAAATATAATATATGTATGTATCCATTTATATATACTATATATATATGTATAAAAGGATCCATATATTTATATATAAAGGGATCCATTTATACACTTCATTGGAATCGAACCTGGTTACCGTGGATTAGGAAGGTAGACTTTTTTTTCAGAATACTCTAAGGCTGGGTATCTATTCATGAATAACGCATAACTTATAGTGAAAAGTGTATAGCACATAGTGCTCAAGAAATTGAAACACATTATTTTCAATGATAGCGTTATAATCGATACGTAGTGAATAGTATACCATACATAAAATTGATTTAACTTAAACATCTTATACGTTATGCATTGAGTGTAGTAAAAATAATCATTGAACTTTGAGATGTATCAAACAATGAGAGTGCGAGGAGAGAAGATAGATAACCTATTAAATCTCAGATTCTGTGTTCATATTTGAATTTTGAAATGCCTTATGGTAAACATATACGAGCCTTTTTATTGTCTGTATGAATGAAAATAAAGGAGAAATATTACATCTCTCACACTGTAATTGAGTAGGTCTACTAATAAGACTCATGACAGTAATAGAAGATATATATACTAATATTTTTAGTCCCTCCACCCTCTCTCCACTGGTGAATAGTTCCTAGACCTTGTCATTGACCTTTCTAACCACTCTACCCTATGCTCTAGTCACCCAACCCAACTCCCAAGTAATGCTGAGAAATAGTGTTTCATCAGAGCATAACGATAACGTGAATCACGCAGATAGCGTGAATAGATGTACCACTCCGACCAGTCCTTAAAGAACCAACATGGCTGAACGACCTTCACTAATTATAATTGGTGCCACCTGATCGAGCAAAACAAGAAACAATAAAAAAAAAAGGGAGGGGGAATCGCGTGATGACTCGATCGAAACTTGACATAGAGTTTCGAAGTAGAATCGAGAGGCATTGCGGAAGTTTGCCTTACAATTATTATTATTATTTATTTTTTATCAATAATGAAACCCGAATGTGTACTAAGACGCGTTGAGAGAGATAAAGATAGAGAGAAAAGAGGAAGAGAGAAAAATTGACCTTTTCTCACATATTGGCCACCAGAATATTTAACTATAGGGAACAGATTTAAACGGGTGAATGTTGAATAACAGCATTTGATCGAGGATCGAACACGCTATCTCGCACCAACTGTTATTGCTAAACTAATCACTTTTGAAGTATATTTGCTTCTGAATCTCGCTCCCTCACACGTTTTGGCATATTTTTTTTTTCAATAGTTGAGTTATTTTTTATTGTAACGTATTACTTTCATATAAGAGACTTTATTTAAAATTGGTCTCAATATAAAACAAATTGAAATATAGTAGTAATTTTATCAACCACAATTAGGGATATTAATAATTTAAACGCTAAGATTATTAAGTTTCCAGATAAATTATAACATTTTATAAATATTATATTTATTTCAAAATAAATTATTAAATTATTTTATATTCTCGTTAGTACTAAGATTAGCATAAGTAATTAAATTTTATTATTAATATGAGCATGGTTAATGTTTAAAACATAATTTAAAATGTTAAATTAAATGCTATAATTAAGTTTATTTTGTGTTATAATAAAGTAATACATTTATATATATATATAGATATATATATATACATTTATATAGATATATATATATAGATATATATATAGATATATATATATATATAGATATATATATATATAATATATTATAGGTACTTTCTTTTAATAGTTTGTATATTATTTTATTTTTATTTTTATTTTTATTAGCTTATGTAACTTGCATTTGTAGAATTTATTTACGATATCTATACTTTTATCATTTCTGGCTGTGAATAGTGCATGATATTGCACCAATGTTCGAGTTAATCATTCTAACCTCTACATTTCTATCTTGTCGTGTATTCATGTGTAGTCATAGGAAGCAAGCAACCAAATGTGTGGGTTTTTTTTTTTGCTTGGGTTAATTTTAAGTTTAATCCGCTTCGTTGGGCGGCTAATGGTTTAAAAGGCGTCAAGCTCGTGTTGGACTGGCCTGCCGATGACTAGGAGATTGAGGTTCATATCTCGGTCAGGTGTATTGAGACTGATTTTTACAAAATGGTTTTCCATTCTCCCTCCACGGAAATGTTAGTACACTTCCTTGAAAAATAACCTTCCTAATCCTAAAACCACTAGCGTGACTAGTACATAAGGGTATAACCCGATTGGCTAGTAAGACGAGGGGTTAAAAAATGTTTTCACTCTCCCACCTCCAACCCCACCTCCCTACCCCCATGCATAGTTTCTCTTAATTCTACTGTCCTAATCCTATCCTATTAACGTGTATATATATATATATATATTATATATGTTGTTTTTGTGTGTTTTTTGTGTGCCTGTGTTTATTTTTTGTGCGTGTGTAGAGGTGGTTTGATGTGTGGGTGTATGGCCCAAAAAGTCTACTGAAAAAAGTGTTTTATGCATCATCCCTTAAAATAACAACACAGAAGAAATTATAACTATGATTATTTCCATAAAATAACTATCTAACTTTCTGTGGTAGAGTTGAAAATATTTTCAAATTTATGAATACATTTTCAAAAATAATACAAGATTTTTATTTCATGACGCCATCCAAATTATTTCAAAGATGATTTTCTCCAGGCTCACTTTAAAAAAAAATTGTTTTTAAATGAAAATTTAAAAAGTAAGTAGTAATAATTATTATTTATGTTTAAATTTAGAGGAAATTGAATCTAGTGTAACATTTTTATAGTAAATTTAAGCATTTCTGTGTTTCTTAAATGTTTGCAAGAGCATATACATTGAAATCCAATGCAGTTTTTTACTATGCAAATGATGATATTAATTATTAATATCTGTGTTGCTTACCTAATTTAACTGTGAACAGATGGTACACTTCCTCTTTACCTAACCTTCCCCATTCCTAACGCATTATCCTAATTAATACGGTATATTCGGATAACACCAAAGGGTAGTAAGATGTGGTGCTAAAAATTTACAAACATTAAACATTAAATCAATGGGACAGTTACCTAGATTGTATTGAGCTAAAATCCAATCTATCATTTTATATTTAATTATTTGCATTGGATTCCTATTAATTATCTGCCTGTTAACTAATCTTCAACTTAATTTAGTAAATAGGCTAACATTTAACTCCGTATATTTCTAAGTTTTTTCACAAACTGCGTATAAAAAATATTTTGTATCATGTGTTAAAAATATCCCTGCCCACTTCGGTGAAATCATGGTCTAAGGCGCTACTCTTGCAATAGATTAGACTACCGATGATGGGGAGTTCGTGGATCGATTCCAGTCGGCTTCGCTGAGGGTGGTTTTCATAAATAGTTTTCTACTCTCCTTCCATGAAAATGCGGGTGCACTTTTTCTCAATCAAACCTTCCTAATCCCTAAAGCATTAGTGTGATTAGTACATGGGCGTATAATCCGAACGGGTAGTAAAACGCGGTGCAAAGAAAAGTTAAAAAGCTTTATCATCATTATCAAAAGTGAATTTAAAAATATAGTATTTTGTATATTGAGTTAATAATAATAATATAATATTTAACACCGCGTCTTACTACCCGTTCGGGTTATACGCTTAAGTGCTAATTACGCTAATGGATTGGGAATGGGGAGGGTTGAATTTAGAGGAAGTGAACCCGCATTTGCGTGGAAGGAGAGTGGAAAACCATTTAGGAAAAACCACCCCCAGTTCACCCGACCGAGATTCGAACCTCGATCTCCCCGTCCTCGGCGGTCGAGCTCAACACGACTAGCGCGTTAGCCAACTACGCCACTGAGGCGGGTTTGTATATTGAGCTTGTCTAACAATAAATGTATATATATGTGGAGATGTAGGCCTAAATTATAGCAAAGATAGTAAATGTAACCATGTAGATATATAATTACATATTTATATGTGTGTAGAACGTTTGAAAAATATTGTGGTTAAAAAAGTATCGTAAATACACTAAGATATATATATACTGTATTTGTCAGATATATTAAAACTAGATTTAAAAATAAGTTAACTTTCATACAACGAAGCTGGTTTTCCTACATTTTTCAGGAAAGCTCAGAATCCCACCTAGTCTTGAAAATGTTAGTGCATTATTAACAACAGATCCCAAGGGCGTTATTAAAGTCGGGTACTCTTGATAACTTAAAAAAAATTAACTGTTTTAGTAAGAAAAACAAAAATCCCCGTTTCAATGTATGCATAGAGGAATAAGTTAACTTTTATAACTTGTAGAATTAATTCCATTCCATTTATGTTTTTCAATTGGTACAAAATTATTTATATTTTCTAATTTAAAGTGAAAATTGTATGGTTTTGTACCCCTAATCCACATTCCAATAACTAACCATCACGATATGCTAATATATTCAGAGTAAAATGATCAGACAGTGGAGGTAGTTGAACCCTCTCTCTCTGATGAGCTAGCGTAGGGGACCTGCAGTTTGGAGAACCACTACCAGAGCTCACTAGGCAATGATGCTAGTTACGTACTAGGACGTGATAGAGAGAAGTTGAGCTGGGCGATTGTCTTATGGCGCATCCTCAAAAAGTTAATTAGTAAGACTTAATGACGACTGGCCTCGTTTGTTCTTGTGCAAATGCATTCATCCTTAGCCTCCGCCACCGACGCTTCAAGCATACATAAAAAGAAACACGAAAGCTTAGGTAACAATGACGTCACAAGGTTACAGCGACTAATGCGGTGACGTTTGTGAGCATTGAAAGTTTGCCTGGAGTGCGCTTCTTCAGCAGACCGCTTTGCCATTGTTGTCGCGAAACTTATATTACTTAAAATAACTGTGGAACCTCCTTTAAGGTGAAATTTCTTCAATGTGATCTTGATTCCTGATAAATTATTTTATTAAAATGATCCATTCAATTTTTTAATATCAACTACATTGTGTAATTTTTATTGTAACTGTTAATCGTAATAAGCTATATATTATTTATTTTTAGATTAAAAAGTAAATTATTTAACTAAAATGATTCGCGTGTTTAAAGACATATTTTTAAATATTTGAAATATTTCTAAGTGACATAGTGAAAAACAGTTTTAAAAAACATATAAGTGGTAAAATTGGTATTCCTTAGATCTACATTTTTTTAAAGTTTGAGTAACATAATGAGTAAACATTACATAGTTTTATGAGACGTGTTAGTGACATAGTCAATATTCATTAAATGGTTCAAAAAAGTGTGGTGATGTGAGTATAAATTACATGGTTTTAAGAAACTTGTGTGTGGCATAGTGAGTATGATACATTAGTTGGCCCTATGTTTTATTTGGTTCAAAGAAAGGTTTGAGTAACAAAGTGAGTATACATAAATTAACATATTGTTAAACGTTATATTACTAATAAATATTTTATAGTTTTATAAAGCATTTCTCTATGACATAATTAAATTTTATAAAAAAAAATTTTGAGTGAAATAATAAATAAATAGCTATATATCAGAATATAAATATTTTCTTAGCACCGCATCTTATTACCCGTTAGGGCTGTACGTAAATAAATATAATTATTTATAAGTTATAAGAAGCAAGAAGCGTTTCAATGTAATGTACTGAGCATACAATTTTTTTTTTAAATCAAAGGCTGGAATGATATTTTTCTACTTCACTTAATAAAAGGTATAATATTTTATTGCTTTGTGTTGTCAGTTTTTAAAATCGGTTTAAAATTAATATTTAATTAAATTAGGGGGGAATAAATAGTACTCTTGGTTTTATTTTTATGGATTGCAAAATGATGCCAAAGAAACGGTCTAAAGTAACAAAGCTAATCCGGTAAACACTGATAGTTTGGTTGCGTAAACCCATTTCTCAACGATGGTTGTATAAACGTGACTTCAGTTTCTGCTCAAAATCGACTTTCAGTAATCGGAGTTACGGCAGTGAATTTTGGTGTTATTTTATTATGTGACAAAAACTCTTGTTGGCTTTTGGGGCTAAAAAATGTCGTGTGCTTGTCCCACCTAATATAATTATGATAGTATTGTTTTGGATGCAGTAGGAATATCTGAATTCTATAGTAGAATTCTGGTAAAAGAAAAATTCCAAAACAGCAAACATACCCTTTTTCGGTCAACATTTATATCTTATTACTATATTATTAGTATTATTATATAGGTGTTGATACCATAGATCAAACTTATCAGCTGCAGATCACATAACCTAACGAATGAATATATGTAAATTGTTTTAGTAACGTTTATGACTGTCGAAAGCTTTCCCTTCTATCTCAATCTCGTTTAGGGAGATGTGTCACTTTAGTTTCGCTTAACACTAAAACTTGTTAAAAACGAGTAGCACATAGGGTATTATACATAAGTACTAATCTTCTGTTGAATTATTCTCTTAATTATTTCTTAAAGGGTGGACTTTTTAAATGAGAATGTTTCTTAGTTAGAAATATGATTTGCACTGCTGCCGACGTAATTATTTCAATTCATACTGGCAGATATGTCACTTGAACCAATGGTTCTTAACCTTTTATTACTCTCGGCCCCCTAAATATCCCAAAATGTTTTCGCGGCCCCCTAGTTTTTACTAACAAATTAATCACTAAGATTTATTCTAAAATAGTGTATTTATTTACTGATTATAACAAACAAATAAAAAAACATAAATTAACTTACCTAAATATAGTTAATGGGACCTATGCTGTTGAACACTTTCCACTAATTTGTCTATTCTTGTTTCATTTGTATTACTTAATGCTGTTCGCATGTAGGAGTCGATTCGGAGTCGATTTCGCTGCTTTGTTTTAATATTTATCATTGTGGAAAACCCCTTTTCACATAAATAAGTAGAAAAAAAGGGAGACATTTTTGAATGGGGATGGTAAACATATGGGGATTATTTGTACAATCCGTGCTTCCCCTCCCCTCCATTTCCCCGGAAAATCAAGTCTACTGTACTTATATGCTTACGATCATTGAATTCTTCCTTCCAAAACATAGAATTTAAGACAATAGACTTCAGAAATAGTATTTTAAATTATTTTTTTCGATGCCCCCACAAAAAACATTTGCGGCCCCCCGGTTAAGAATCGCTGACTTAAACCATCTAACCTAAGCAGTGGCGTCACTAAGCTATTTTTTTAATGGGGGAGGCTTAAACCAATCCAAGCCCTCCTCACATCACTTAAAGAAAGAAAGAAAGAAAGAAAAGAAAGAAAGATAGATTAGATTACCGAGTTTAAAATGTTTCAAACCTTGTAACTTTAAATAGTAGTTAAGCAATAACCATTAGTTTTGGCTTTGTAGAAGCGCAGGTGATTAGGTCAATACCAAGGTCGTTTGATACCTTGATCATTCTTTCAGCAATCGGATGACCTTGAACCCTGCTTTCTGGTGGTACATTTTTGACAGTGAAGCACAAGTGTTATTTCTTATATTAAATGCAAAATATACAATAATACCTATAGACTGTGTTATTAATCTGTGCTTGTTACAAGAATTACGTTTTTGATAAAAATTATAATCTAATTCTAATATCATGCTATGTATATAAAGTTTATCCCCGTTAACGGATTCACTCTAAGCAGCTCACTGAGCTTATATTTGAAGTAACAGGTGGGTGACTTTTCAGGGGCAGAATGAAAAACCAAATTCTAATATCACAGGTCTGTACTGAACCGCGAACTTCCTATACATTGTCACTTAGCCTCCGGGCTTATTTAACCATGACTTAGCTGACGTCAGACCCACTTGGACTAGGCTGACTCAGCTTGGGGGTCCAGTGTTGTAATGTCGCTTACCTTGCTCATGTGGGTGGAGCAGAATATTCAGGTAGCTGAACTGATTAGAACACAATACCCTTATATTGCCCTTCTCCATTGTTTCATATGGTGATGTCATGTTTCCTGTTCTGGTTTCTTCTGCAAAGAGTCTCCGCAGGGCCGACTAAAGGATTTCATAAACCCTGGGCGAGACTTAAAATTTGCACCACAGCTGTATTCTGTATGATATAAATTAACCGCATCCCATGAATGACGCAAAAGAGTGCCAAAATGCGGACGAAAAATAAATACAAAATAAATGGCGCCAAACTACCCTTCCTCACCCCGCTCCGACATCAATGTGTGCAAAATGAATTCATATTTCAATTATTTTTCTCTTACTATTTTCCGAAGCTTTTAATTAAATTTACAAAGTTATTCGCCTGCAAAGATAACCTAAATGTCATAAAAACATAATAGGGATTATGTTGCTAATAATTTTTACTTTCTCATATCAAGAGAAAGTATTGTGACCATGAAAAAATCGATCTCGAGATTATGACAAATTTTTACGTTTCATGGGAACACGAACCCAAAAAAGTGGTTTTTACTATTCTGTCTGTCCCTGACCACAGCTACAAAACGGTTTGATGGATTTTGTTCAAACTCGATATTTAAATACTAATATACCAAATATACCACAAAACGATTTTTTTTTTCTACCCTAGCCCTTCAATTAAGAGTAGTTTACTGATGAGAATTTTTTTTTTGAATTCCAGATTTTATGAAAATGGCATTAACGATTTTGTTTAGAATGCATATTTAAGATTTGTTAGACGTTACAAATAGCAATATATAATTGGTTTTGGGGCAAAAATTCGTTGAAGGGTTAATTTACTGATAACTGATTTTTCAAACACTTGAAATATTTTACTAAATGCTCTAACGATTTGGTTCCAAATTGGTATCTAGGTAGTGTTTGACATGACAAATAACCCTGCATACTTTGTTTTGGGCAAAAATCCGGTAAAGGATCTCTTACTGAGGAGTGATTTTTGAAAATTTGATTTTTTTAAAACATTGTTGTAATGACTTTTCCTAAAATGTATATCTAAGGCGTATTTGACATGAACATGACAGATAAAGCTGAATACTTGTTTTGGGGGGGAATTTGGTCATAGGTACTTTACTGAGGACTGTTAGTTATATATTTAAATAAATGGTACGGCGCACCGCACAGACTTTCTCTCTCTTTCTATAAACTCGTAAGATTTCTGAACGGAATAATGTACATTGTATCATCACCACTCCACATAAGAACACGCATAAAATAATATACAATGATATATAATCAATGAGAAAAGAGGCGCATCTTTGTCCACCTAAGAGCATTTCAAACAGTTTAATTTCTTCCACAAGGGTCAACACTTCGTAATAAAATTTCGATTTCTGGTTAAATTTTAACATTTTGTAAGGTGTTGCACATCTTCAAGTCATCGCATTGATATTTAAATATTCATTTATACATTTTGACCAATAAAAAATGTAAATATTGACTATTGAGTCTAAAATGGAGGTATATCATTGTTGTGCAAACGCTTCTAAGAGATTTAAGGAAAAATAACATACTTTTTTTAGATACTTTCTTATATTTAATTACTCTATGGTATTGGAGAATTATTGCGTTAAGACTTAAGTAGTATATGTTTACAACTAAAGCTCACAAAATTGTATTAATATATTTGCAAATATCTCAGAAACGGTTGCTTTTATAAAAATATATGTCCAATAAAAGTTTTTTATTTCTAATAGTCCAACAATTTTGCAATGATAAGTTGTTTAGTTTCTCAAATAGTTGTGGAGATACGGAAATTAACGCTTCTGTAAAGTACCCTAAAAATCATTTTCATAGGAAAATGAAAATAGCCAGTTTATTTATAATCTTAATCAACGCCTAGATATGAATTTTAATCAAAATAGTTTGAGCAGATTTTGATAAAACCGACTTTTTCTCTTTTCGCCCTTCAGTAAACTACCCTTAATTTTAAGTTTTAATAGACACACAGACAGACGGCATTGCAAAGACTATTTTTTAGGGTTCGGGGGGTAATGAGACGTCGATATCCATCAACATTTCAGGTTAGTTTTTTTTACGGTCGCAATACTTAAACTTTAATATCCAAAAAGTTAAAAATATATATATAATTGCGTATAGATTGAAAATCATTGATTTAATAAAAATATGTTTCGAACAAAATATTTGTATTATAAATATTTATACATATTTGTAATGCTAAGTAATTTCATATCTCAAATAGTTTAGGAGCTATTATAAAAAAAAGTTAATTAACGCATTTTACCGGAGCCCTTAAAGCCATTTTGCCGAAATATTGAAAGTAGCCATTTTGTTTGTAATATTTATCAATGTTTATAAATGAAATATAATAAAAATCGTTAGAGCCGATTTTGAGAAAATCGACTTTTTCTCTTTTTTCCCTTCAGTAAACTACCCTTAATTTTAGAGGTAGATATCCAATTCCAAAAACCCCTCGCGGGGACCCTATGAAAACCCTAGATATCAAGTTTCAGCTCAATAGGTAAAATAGTTTAGGCTCTAGTTGGAGGTACAGACAGACAGACAGACAGACGGAAATTCAAAAACCACTTTTTCGGATTCAGGGAGTCATGAAACGTCAAAATTCATCAAAATCTCGAGTTCGATTTTTTTGACGATTAGCATACTTTCTCTACCTGTAAGATAGAGAGAAAGTAAAAATTGGTTTTCTCAAAATCTGCTCAAACGATTTTGATTAAAATTCGTATCTAGGCGTTGATTAAGATTATAAATAAACTGGCTATTTTCATTTTCCTATGAAAATTATTTTTAGGGTACTTTACAGAAGCGTTAATTTCCGTATCTCCAAAACTATTTGAGAAACTAAACAACTTATCATTCTAAAATTGTAGGACTATTAGAAATAAAAAACTTTTATTTGATATATATTTTTATAAAAGCAACAGTTTCTGAGATATTTGCAAATATATTAATACTATTTGGTGAGCTTTAGTTGTAAACATATACTACTTAAGTCTTAACGCAATAATACTCCAATGCCATAGAGTAATTAAATATAAGTAAGTATCTAAAAAAAAGTATGTTATTTTTCCTTAAAGCTCTTAGGAGAAATGTTTGCACAGCAATGATCTATCTCCATTTTAGACTCAATAGTCAATATTTACAATTTTTATTGGTCAAAATGTATAAGTGAATAATTAAATATCAATGCGATGACTTGAAGATCTGCAACACCTTATAAAATGTTAAAATTTTAACCAGAAATCGAAATTTTAATACGAAGTGTTGACCCTTGTGGAAGACATTAAACTGTTTGAAATGCTCTTAGGTGGACAAAGATGCGTCTCTTTTCTCATTGATTCTTTATCATTGTATATTATTTTATGCGTGTTCTTATGTGGAGTGGTGATGATACAATGTACATTATTCCGTTCAGAAATCTACGAGTTTATAGAAAGAGAGAGAAAGTCTGTGCGGTGCGCCGTACCATTTATTTCATTTACGTAGCTCCTCATTTGTCCTCACGAGGCTTAGTCGATCCTATTCCAGACCCACAGACCCACCACATCACAGGAAAATCTTAAAGAGCCAGGGATATAACCCAGGATTTCTGTAGTCAGAGCCTCTAACCTTTGAACAATAGATGTCGTCAGTTATACAGTATATATATAAATATATATATATGAAAATAGTTAACTTTACCACCTAAGGGTTCGGCCAGACTGACAAGCGTGCGAGCGAGCGCGCGAGCGAGCGAGCGAGCGCGTAAGCGACTAGGTGGCCACACTGGCGAGCGCGCGAGCGAGCGAGCGCGTGATTAGCTGATACCTCTCGTTATTTGTTGACGAGGAGGCTCCGAATTTTGGCTGAGTGAGTTGAGGGTGGTTTTAACAAGTGATTTATTGTTGTGGTTTTCTCCTCCTCTCTCCACGCTAATGGTGATTATTATTTGTAAAGGCCTACTTTGATAATATTGAAGTATTTTAACATATCAGTTTTATATAAATATATACATGGTTTATGATCTTAGCAATTAAATTAGGCCGTTAATAGCAAGTGTGCTAATAATAAGAATTGAATAGTAAAACGGTGACCTGGTGTTATAGGGGTAAGGTGTCTGACCTCTTTGCTGAGGGTTTGGGGCTCAATCCTCGGTCCCGGCACAGATTTATCTAATTGCCAAACCCTTCCTTCACCTCTGAAAAGACGTGTATTAATCGCAACTTGTGAATGTGAGGAATGCCAGGCCTCCACCGAGGTTCGGATTCCACGTTAAACTGTAGGTCCTCCATTTCATCTCACAATCACCCTACCATTGCAAATTAGCGTAAGTACGTATAACCCGATCGGGTAGTAAGACGCGGTGATAATAATAATAATAATAATAATAATAATAATAATAATAAATAGTCAAAGCTCTTATTTATGCTTTTAGTGAGGATTACTCCATCTAGCTATCATATTCTGAAAATTGAAAATTGACACCTGGACACGGGAATCGAACCCGGGACCTTTGGCTTTGTACGCCAAGGCTCTAACCACTGAGCTATCCAGGTGTCATTTTTCACTTTTCAGAATATGATATCTAGATGGAGTAATCCTCACTAAAAGCATAAATAATAGCTTTGGCTATTTAATTCTTAGTATGAAATCCCGTACAATTATAATAATTGTACAAATGGCAGCAATAAGCCAACTACTGAGTCGAAGATGGCTTAGATGGCTTAGTCGAAGATAGAGCATTGACGTACTAAGCCAAAGGTACCAGGTTTGATTCCCGTGTCCAGGTGTCATTTTTCAATTTCCATAAAGTGTGCTAAACCTATCGATAGTAATAAAAAATTAATAAAAATTTCAAAATGAGAAGTTTTCCTAGCACTCGATGAACCAACACACAATAATATTGCCTAGCGCCTGTAAACTAGACTGTACCGGGTCGAGCGTGCGCGCTTGAAAAATAGAACCAGTTCTATCTTTCAAGCGCGCGCGCTCAGTCGCTCGCTCGCTCGCGCGCTCCAGTCTGGCCACCTCTCATTACAACCCATGTGTTCTATTTTATATTTTAGTCGCTCGCGCGCTCAGTCTGGCCGCCCCCTAAGCTTAACAAGTTTATTTTAAAATACATTATTGCTGACACTATTAGCAACTTAAGGTTAAAATGACTATAGACTTAGGATAATCATAAAAAGTAACTGTTTGGATTTATCTATCACAGCTAGAAAGAGGCAATCCTTCTTACCCTTTTTAATACGCGCAGTATTGGCTGTGACTTGATTAGTGAAGCCTTTATTTTATAATTAATGAGTATTTTTTTCAAATATGTTTTGTCCAGCTTTGTAAACTCCACTTGCATTTACCTTGGTGGACTACTCTATAGCCCTATAATATAAAATACAATATAAGCTCGCGATTCTTCAGGTTAAACATTAAACATACGTTAACCTGACCTAACATTGACAAAAACTGCTGTCGACCTCATTGGTTTTAGAGTGAAGTGTTCACCTCAGGACTCGATGTTCGTGGGTTCCGCAGGGCTAGCTCCAGGGTTTCATGAGCCCTGGCCAAGACCTAAAATCTGCGCCACAGTTGTATTCTGTATAGATTATAGGGCACTCATGGTTGGAAGGATGTTAGGTCACAGCTAGGAAAAGCTACCAAATATCCCTTCACCAAACCATATGATCTGCAAGATCATATGTGAGTCATTCGGTTCCAAAACAGCCTTAGGGCCAGTTTCATAGTCAGATTTAGTACGCCTCAAGTGCGGCGCTATACTAAATACAAGACGTCACCTACCTGAAATTGAATGGAATGGGCCAGTTTCATATGCGAAACTGGCCCATTCCATTTTGGTCTAGGTAGGTGTCGTCATGTATTTAGTATCGACTTGCACTTTAGGCATGCTAAGTCTGACACTGAATCTGGCCCATAGTCACGTTAGAAAAAGTTTAGGGTAACTGCTGTAACCTCGTTACAACAAGTAAACAATAAAATGTTGCATCATCACCACCCTGGCTCCAGTTGACTCGTCTCATCAAGACCACAGCTCTACAAAACTTCCCGGCACTGTCCAAAACATGACTGTATCGGGGCCCATGGCTCATTCCCCATCGTAACGAGCCACGCCCAGAAAAATAATATAACTATATGAACGAGCGTTCACTTTGCTCTTTCAGCTGTGTTCAGCAAGCTCATAGTCCAGTTCTTTCCACATACACCTGGAGAGGCGTGGTACAACCCAGGATGTTCTAAAAGAATGCTTCCCTTTACCCCTCTCCCCTCCTGTTATTCCCGCACCTTGAGAACACGTGGTAGATTCAAGGAATATATAATGGTAGGATTCTGTATTGTTGGCACATATTGCAATACTGGCTTCGTAGTGAGCTACGTTGTTATAAGTTGATTAATATCTTCATACTCAAAATTCCCTTTCGGCTTGAATTATAACCTTTTCAAAATTACCGTTTCAGAATCTCTAAATATTAAACCTATTAATTTTTTGTTATGGATTTCACGTTAAATGCACTTGGTAATTTTGTACTCTTATGGTCATGGTAAAAGTTAAAATCTTGGTATGGTTAGAGCAAAACCGTATTTTAAACTCTGATACTATGCTTTCTTATGGGGACATTTGGTCCCTGTGTTTTTACGTAATTTCTGCATATCCACCTCACGGATGTTTTAAAAAACCCTTTTGGTATCGACAATTTGGTCGTTTGTTAACAGATATCGTCGTTAGCCGGCTCCACTTATTTTAGTATCATGTAGAGTTTTAATCATCTTGTTATTTGTTAATAGATTTATTTAATATTGTTGCCACAGTTTAAAGTTTACCGTCTGTTAGTTTGAAATAAGGCCGAAAGACGGCGAGATTCCTCTGTAGTCAATGCTTTGATAAATATACCTTATTTACGTTGCGTGTAGTTAGGCTAGTTAGGCTTGAGACCGCCAGAAGGTACAAAATACTATTTAATATTTTATTTATTCTTTGATTTGTCAGCCACCTCCAGATGAAAAGAAGGGCCAGTAACTTGTTAATTGAACTTTGAAAGCTTTAAATAGTTAGACTTTCAGCTACTTGGCGTTGTTTTTTTTAAACATTTGGATCGCAAGTAAATTTGTCTGCCGGCCGCTTGGTGGCGTCATTATTAGATTAAAGCTTGACTTTTTGGTGAATGATAACAAATTATGTCCTGTTCAGATTTGGGAGGCCGATAATTTGATGTAGGCATATAATTTATTATTTCAACAAATTGAGAGATGCCAATAAAATTTATCCTCAATTTGTTATTCATATCAAGGATGTTTGATTTTGACAATATATTAAAGTTATTATTGGTTTAAGAAAAATAGAGATAGTAAGGTCAATTTAGGATTTATTTTATCATGAGTTTTGAGCCACTATTTATGGGCGAGAATAGATTTTTGTGAATATTATATGTAAGTTGTCTGATGTTGTGACTGATACGAGGCAGTCCAGGAAACTTACCGCTTTCGAGCTTACTTGCACACTACATCTCTCATATTATATAAAGTTGTTTTGACTATAGCTATTTATATGGTTCATAAATCTTTGTATGCCTATTTAATCAGGTCGTTTCTTTGGAATGTTCATTTCAAATAAATTTCGAGCTTTGTATGAACGCTGATTTACCCTAACGCTTAGAGCTGTCTCACTCGTCTCGAGTTGTATAAGTTATGTTATTTAAATAAAAAACTTTCTTGTTATCTCCTTGACAATTATTTCTGAGTGTTGATGGGGGCAGGGGGTTTCACTGAAAAAAAACTGTGCTGGATAAACTATTGCGAATATAATAATTTCTTTATTTCATACTTCTTAGAAGATGAATAGCTCTTAGTTGAAGTGTTTTGAAATTTCACATGAATAATAATGGCGAAATTAAGTGAAATATTTTGTACTTAAGCAGGTTCGGAACAGTATTGGGGATTTAGGCAGTTTTGGAACATAACTTTGTGGACTTGCGATGTTTTGGAACAGTAAAATATATATACTGGCTTAAAATGCCATACAAAAGTCATTTGAAAATATCTTTATTTACCTTATAACATTACAAAAATCCTAGAACACATTTTGTACATTAATCTCGTTAATGTTAACTTCTATCATATTTCACAATCAAATTAAATTTAATTAAAATAATAGATTTTGAAACATTATAAATTATAAAAAATTGTATGAGTAATTTTTTAGAAATATAAAATTCACAATTCTTATCCTATCATTCATATTGAAAATATGAAATTAAAATACTCTTTAAAAAGAGCTAGACTCCGAATTTAACTAACTCATTGAGTCCTCACACTGTGAATAAGCAGATCACTATGTCATCCTTCATCGGTTCACTGTCCGGTTCGGAATGTTCAACTCCAGCGATCACGCTCTCTTCTGTAAGGGCAAATCATTGAGATATGCCAATTATGCGATTTTACACCATGAGGTTTTGGGGTTAAACTCGATGTCACATATATTATTGAGGTTGAATAGCACTCCCAAAACTTTTGTATTTGGGTTCATTTCCGTTATGTGTTGCTCTCTTTTGGCAAAGCTTCTTGGTGCTGAGAGATTTGTGAAGTATGCAGGTTCCCCCTGCACATATCCTTTGCTGTCTTGCTGCCCCTTGTCAAACAGAAACGCTTCCCAGGAGCAGATTTGAAATACAACTTTTGTGGGGTTTTTTTTTTACCATGTCATCTGCTGAACATTTCTAGTATCGGAAATAGAAATGCATTTCAAGTCTTCGAATTGTGCTAAACTTCTCAAAAATTGTTAAGTATTCATCAAGGAATATAATGGTCTCGTTTATCTTTACCTGCCGTTCAATGTTTCCAAAGACCCTTTCTGGTGGAATGAAAGAATGTCAAAGGACAGTAAAGTATAATATAACACTCTTGACATGGCTTGTTGCACTTGCGACCAGCCAATACATTAGCATAGAGATCATTGTTGAGTTCTTGTTTTGACCACAACTGTTAGCAAACAATTTGATAGTGTGAATAAAACCCAGAAACTCTGTGTTCATAAGTCTGTCATGAACACATGACGCAATCTCACTGGATCCTTTATTTACATCTATCTCAGTCCATGTATAGATGAAAGCGTTCACTCGTGATTGAGGATCCTTGGAGGTTACCTGGCGCATCGTAAAATTATAAACATAAAATTGACTTTTATTATATGCTAATTGGTCAAGAATCTTTGGTTCTGTAAGACATTTGGTGCATTTGTCAGATGCTGGACTGGTAAAGCTGATATAATTTTCTACAAACATTTTCCGAAAAAAATATATACTTCACTGTTAGGGAAAATTGGCTTGTTAGCCATTGTACACATCACAGAGAATTTATTTGTATAGGCCTACTAAGATCTCTACTTAGATACAAGTGTTTAATCCCAATACAGGCGAGAGAAAACTAAAGTAGGTGTAAACTCTCAATGAACTTTTTCACATTTTGTGAAAACCTGTCAAATGTTTTTCTTTGACGTGCTCCACCACGTCTTTCTTTTGTAGACTCTACTCTCAACACTGGTCGTCTACCAGATTCTGCACACGAAACAGAGATTTTCAATGTACCATGGAACATTTTCTGACAAACGTTCACCTGCACATGAACTTTTCGGAAGCAGGGAATGAAATACTCAACATACCAGTGCCGCCGCGTGTGAAGTCAGTGCCCGGGGCAACCTTGAAAGAAGCCCCCCCCCCCCCCCCCATACTCACCACTCACACCATCTCGTATCTACACCATAATTCTAAGGGTTATTGTTATGGGTAAAATAACAAGCGGTGCAAACTTTGTGGCAAATGTCACCAATTAAAAAACTCTTTTTAGATCATCCAAAGTTTATGCTTCTCACTTTTTAATTATGTTTTTAGCTCAAATAGTCATAACACATACCTGTCATCTGACACCATGGCTGATAGGCCCAGCCCAGGAGAACATCTACATTTTTTATTATTGAAAACAGGGTTGAATAAATATATATAAGTATAAATACGGTATTTTATTCACACAATTCGAAAAATCGAAAGTAACACATTATAAATAATTTATTTGCAACGTACACTGTTATGCAATAGCTTACTCCATGATTATTGTTGTGGTTGTGAAATGTTCAGAATATTACTACGAAGTCATTACCCATTCACTTTGATAAATCATAGTTAATACAATCAAAATATTTATATATTTTATTTAGCACCGCGTCTTACTACCCGTTCGGGTTATACGCTTAAGTGCTATTTACGCTAATGAGTTAGGAATTGGGAAGGTTGGATATAGAGGAAGTGAACCCGCATTTGCGTGGAGGGAGAGTGGAAGGCCATTTAGGGAAAACCACTCCCACAAAATATTTATTGATTTGTAGTCTAAATGTCTGTCTATTCACTGTGTCAGCCAATGTATTAAAAGATAGTGGATAGTGGAGAAAAGGAAAAGGTTCATCAAGAGGCTTGTGACTCACGGGCTGTCAGCTGAACAATTTCATGTTGTAGCGTTGCCACCGTTTACAACGGTTGCTCTTTTCACTTTACCAATTTAATTACACTGATGTTTTATAACACAACACATTATACAATTTAATTTTCAATGTTCACAAGACATATTTTTAAAATTTGGCAACATTATCCGTTGGAATCGGATCTAATGCCCTTATAATATATTCAATCTTTAAATTTTTAAAACGATTTACTAGCATAAATGGGTGCAAGGGGTGCCTATCAGTGCCCCTTTGTTTATGGCACTTGGGGTGATCACCCCGCTGGCCCCCACTCCTTCTTATGGTGGCCCTGCAACATACATACCTCTTCAGCAGCATCTTGCTTTCACGCCCAATGTCTTTTTGGAATCTTTCCTTTCACATACCTCAAGATAAAGTTGTTTTGTTTAATTTTATCATGTGTCATATAGAAACAATTATTTAATTGACTCCTCGGTCCCGGCACACATTTATCTGATTGCTAAACCCTTCCTTCACCTCTGACAAGATGTGTATTAATCATAACTTGTGAATGTGAGGAATGCCAGGCCTCTACCGTGGTTCGGATTCCACGTTAAACTGTAGGTACTCCATTTCATCTCACAATCACCCTACCATAGCACATTAGCGTAAGTGCGTATAACCCGAACGGTAGTAAGACGCGGTGCTAATAATAATAATAATAATATTTAATTGACGTATATCCTGCATGTTCAACTTATGACACCCAAAGCTTATTGTATGCCTATGTTGACACATGGTGGGTCTTGGAAAAAGATGGTTCATGTCTGGAAATTTAGTATTAAGTTTTATGAAAACATAATAAAATACACAATGAAAACAATTTAGACGAACAGATGGGGACAATCTGACCCACCAGAAACCATGTGCACAAAAACTGCTCATAAAGACGACTTATGTTAAATTGTCATTACTTTTGGCAGTCAATGTTCACACAAATAAATTTTTAATTATTAAACCGATTTTAAATTATTGAAACACTAACATATGAAAATAGCAGTTTGGATGGTTCTTTTTTAATGAAAGCGGCGTCAGAGGTTCACTTAAAAAAAATTCCTTTCAAACTAGAGGTTCTAAAATGCGGCGTGCTCTTCATAAATCCAGTTGGTGAACCAGCCGAAACAAGGGCAGTTGATGACATCATACAAACCATCTTGTCGGTGGTTGTGTTCATGCACTGTTTACAAAATAAAAAGGTTGCATTTTGAAACTAATATTTTGTATGGCCCTTTTTCTAAGTTATAAAAAACTGATTCATTTTGGTGGCCAATTATAACAAAATACAAGTGTTAGTATATTAATTTTTAATTTATTATCTATTGTACTATATCTTTTGTTGCCACGACCCCAAAACAAAAAAACATAATAGTTTTATTAAAATATTTTATTCTTTCAATAAGTTACGAAAACGCCAATTACCAAACAATTATCCTTAAGGAAGTATCATAGGAATCGTTTGATAACACTTATACTGATAATGTAATAGTTATTACTAATCAAATATTATTTCCAAATGTTGACATCACTTTCAGTCAATGTTTGCAATTAAGAACTTTCAGTTAGCTGTCACCTACCACCCTTCCAACCATAGATGCCCTATAAATAAACTGCACCTCATGTATTACACAAAAGGGTGACCAAATACTGGAGGAAAAATATATAAATATAATAAAAAAATATAAATAAATACAAAATAAGCGCCACCACCCCCTACCCTTCCCACCTACTCACCATCATCAATGTGTTCAAAATTTGAATCCTTTTTCACTTCTATTTCTCTTAATATTTTTCAATCCTTTTAGTTAAATTCACAAAGTGATTCGATGACAGTGACCCTGAATGTCATAAAAACAAATTATTCCAACTTTATTTTTAAAAATTTTAATATTAGATTATTTAAATGTTATTTTTTTATTTATAAACAAATTTTAGCTTTATAAAATATAAATAATCATCTTTCTAAACAATAAAAAAATCTCATTTCTTAGGAATGCACCTCTATATAGTATACAGGACCTTTGCGCACTAGGCGACCACCTAGGTTCACTTATGGAAAGGATGGGCTTGCGTCTCCTACGGCTTAGGTTTAGTACTTCTGTATGCCTTTTTATCAGTGTCCTAGCTCTAAGTGATTCTATCTTAACTAAGAGAACAGGATGAGAGCGAATTTACAATAAAGTCCTGGGGAGAGGATGGGAAACCACATTTTAGGGAACAAATGCAACGTATACAAATGGGGTTGGGTTCATGTCACGAACAATTACAGCTTAATAAAGTGAGGACTCAATAAGTTGAATGATAAAATAAACTGCCTCAAAATATACATAGTTGAATAGCGTAAAACCATCAGTTGGAAAACCAAAATAGACTATACTCCCATTGCAGTCTGTCAGGATTGAGCCTCTGCTCCACAGTCAGAATCTATTCACTGTGTCCAAATCTGACAGTTAATATGAGGTTATTTAATCTATCTTATAACCTCATTTTAAACTAAACAATTGTTAGATTTTATTCCCCTAGGGTGCCATTAGAGATCAAAGATCACCATAAGTTTTTTTTAGCACCACGTCTTACTACCCGTTCGATTTTCACACGTATGTACTAATTCTACCGATGGTTTTAGGGATTAGGAAGGTTATAGGACGTGTACCCACATTTCCGTCATCTGCATTCTAGTCTACTGCGAGAGTAGTACCTTATATGCGGCCACTGAAGCTTTTTTTTTTAATTTAATTTATCAAACACAAGGCCAGTTCTATATGTTTAGGTCAGTGTCATTTTGTATTTAGTGTAGCGCCGTACTTGAGGCGTGCTAAGTCTGACAATGAATTGGCCCATACACTTTTGTTTTCATCGTGTCTCCCTGCCTGTTTGGGCTATATATAAACTACTTGTTTAAAGAGGTATGGAGGAGGAGGATGGCTTAGAGAAAATTAGCCTATTAGCGCTAAGCGAGGATGGTAAAATTATGCATGTGGGAAAGTAAACAAGCTCATTCTAAGGTATTCTGATCCCGGCCTTCCTGTCTACATCGACCAAGGGTAATGCAAATAAATCAAGACTAAAACCACTCGGCTGCCGCTGCGGTAAGTTATTTCTTTTGTGGTTTGAAAGATAGGAATAAGAACAGAAAAAACTATTTTACTCAAGTCAATATATGAATATGTGTACTTTTAATGTTTATTTACACCTTACCGAACAATGTTTGTTCTGTATCAGTGTCACTCGTGAAGTCATCATACTGTCACAGTACTAGGGTGAGTCAGAACGTATCCACATTATTTTTTTGCCAATAATGAAATCGAAATCTAAGTAACTCATTATTTTCCTAAATATTCTTGATCTCAAGGGTGGTTATTCCTAAATGGTTTCCCACTCATGCTAACTAAATGAATCTACATATCCTCTTAAATGGATATCCTCTCTTCATTGCTATTCCATATGTGTAATAATGTATGCGTATAGCTGAACGAATAAAGTACTATGTGCCATTTCACAGGGACATTTTAGCAACGTGCGTAGTTACTAATGAGCGCCAGGTCTACAGTGCGTTATGATTCCTGAGGTTCGATGCTGCAGATCTTTTTCTCACAGGTCGCATGCGAGCCTGTCCGAGTGGCATGTTTCATCTACGAATGAGGAATTTACTAGTTCGATATGCTCCACCTTATTTCATTCGTATGTGATCCAAGTACACCAAAGAACCGAGGAACTAGTATGGCCGCAAACATTCTCATATATTTACGGCAGCCATTTTTGAAATGGCCGAACTTCCGTCTTAAGTAGCCAATCACTTTCATTTTAAAAGTGTGTTTGCTTTTATCGTTCGGCTGTGTTTTATTGCAGTTTTAATAGTTAATGTGCAGGAGCCTTGAAAGGATGGAAAAAATGGAGAAAAGTGAGTAAAATTGGTCAATGGACTTAAAAACATATTCTTAGTATTAACACCATATCCTAAACAAAGAGAGTGATTAAATTTTGAGCTTTTATCATAAGTATGCTTAATTTTATTGGTTGTCTTATTTCCTAGCTCTATTATGATAGGCCTATATAATAGTTTAGCCATGTGACTTTATGAGAGTGTTGGATTTATCTGGAAAGTACTAATGGATTATACACTAGACATGCAGGGGATAGAACAAAATCACCCGTTTTTAATAAAAAATATTTTTAGCAAAATAACACTACTAAGTTGCGTTATTAATTATATAAGACACATACAAACTACTGATGTTCAAGTATTTACACTCTTAGTCTAATAATAAATTAAATTTAACCGTAGCTCACCTATTTCAAGGCATACCGTTCGGTCATATTCCTTAGCATTTCCTGGAATACCTCTACCTTGGAACATAGATCGAGCATAAAAGCTACCTACATTCACAGTAAAACAAAAGGACCAGCTTAACAATAAAAACAAGCTAAAACACACTTTTTAAAATATTCTACATTTAAACTTACCATAAAACAATATAAAACAAACTAAATTAATTAAAAATAAACTAATCTAATCAAAACAAATCTAAACTAACCTAACCTTCAAACAAACAAAATTACACTTTTAGCTGTCAGTTGTGTACACCAACAGAGCAGCTGATTAAAATTTGTTCAGTAAAATAATTAATTTAAAAAAGTTACCAAAATATTTTAACATCAGTAGTTTTTATGTGTCTTATTTAATTAATAACGCAACTAAGTATTGTTATTTGGCTAAATTTTTTTTCTTAAAAACAAAATATTATGTTCCATAACCAATATGCACATAAAATTACATCAAAACTTTTTAAGGTCAGCCTACATTTAAAAGCCTGATGAATAATTTAGGTACACTATTAAACTTGGTGAATTTAAGATTTAAAAATGTGTTTATAGTAAATATTGGTTTAGTGACCAACCAAAGATACACATTAATTAAAGCAAAAGCTAATATAACTTACAATAGAAAAAAATTGCTACACACATTATATTTATATTACAACCCTAGCTGCTTGACGTAATAAGGGAAACAGTGTGCACTCAGGGTGAGATTCTTTATTTTATAAATGATAAAATTAATATATATTTTTTAGCACCGCGTCTTCCTACTCGGTCGGGTTATACGCTTTAATATTATTAGCCATATATAAACACGACAACAAAAGCAAATTTCCATTGATGATAATATTAATAACCTATTCAAAAGAATGTTACAACATGGCATCAAAAGTGTTTTAATAGGCAATATTAGTTAACATTTTTACTATTATAAACTATCCTAATCAAACAAAACATAACCTTTCAAGCATCAACATATTTTTCATTAAATTCAGAGAACTTTAAATAGGCCATGTTGCATTAAAATACTGTGTTCATGAACACTATTTTGAAACAGTCTTATAGATATCAGCTTTAATACTTTAGGGTCCCCATAATTGTTCACCGTTTTATTTTGTTTGCTTTGATTCTTCAGGGAAATTTAGTATGAAAATTTTATATTCTTGAGAAATAATGGGTCCATGACTTTTTATATGTGCTATTGAATAGATCTTATCAACCTCCCTATTTTTTTTATTACATAATGGGTTATAAAATACTATAGCAAAGTGTCCTTGGTACTCTGTAAAATATATTTTTGTGTGCATACATGTAGGAGTAATACGTACATTTTAACTAATGCGCTAGGAATGTTAATGTTATAATTTAGAGGAAATGTTTGTACATATGTGCTGAGGAAGAGCGGGGAAACAATTTAAGAAAAACACTTTTACACCCGACTGGGATTCGAACTCTGATCTCTTCATTGGCAGTTAAGTCTATTGTGAGAGTGACTCTTTAGACCAATTTTTGACCATGATGCATTGTTGTTTTCAATTTTGATAATTGGCTCATGTTAAATGTAATGCAATATTTTTTTATGATTTCTAATACTCTTGGCACACTTTTTACAGGTTCAGTCAAACAACCCAGACTTTGAAAGCAAGTCTAAATAAAATTGAGAAAATTGGCAAGAAAAATGAATCGCATTCAACTTGTCAGTTTCAGATAAAAAAAAAGAGCTTCGCCTGAAAAATGAACAGATGCAGTTTGAGGATAAAAAACATGAAGAAAAGATGATGTTACAAAAAGAAACAAATAATTTGTTTGGTGAATTGATTACTGAAATGATCGACATTGGAAAACATTAAGTGATTCAATCAATATATTGGCTTCAAAAGCTCCTAAATAATATTGTGGGCCTTTCCTTGTTGATCAAAGTTTGTTATTTACTTTTTTATTTTTAAATGTTGTGTTTTCTTCATTTGTGATTTTTTTTTAAATGTTTGCCATTAATATTCCTTGAACCTTACTAAAAAAAAGTTCAAAAAATAAAAATATGTTGTTTGTTGTAAATAATTATTTTTTCCTCTCAATAAAAAATTATATTTAAGAAAGGTTGTGCAAAACTTCTCTTAGAAACAAGTATCAGCTTCGAATTTACTTTTTATAAAATTTTCTTTGACAAATAACAAAGCTTCGCCAATATAAAATACTACGAGCAAAAATAATCTATTTATAATTCATTATTTCTATTCTAATTGGGTTATATACATTAAAAATCTATATTCATATGATAAATCTAAAGTAATTGAATTGCAAGTTGTGATAGTAACAACTTTATCATATTTGAACTAAATATTACAAACAATTTTGCAATAAAAAAATTTCAAGTGATTTTAGTCTATAAAGGTTTGTAAATATAACCACATATCTATTTACGCATAAAATACTTTTTAAAAAATTCAGCTTCGAGAATAGTTTTAGTTCACTTCCAATTAAAAAAGTAGACTTTGCACACTTCTATATATAGGTATCCTAAATTAAAATATAGTCTGAGTAAGAGCTGATAAGTACGCAGAATAATTACATCGCAGAATAATTACATCGGTGATAAGCGATTTTTTTAAATAAAATTTAAAAATATTATTTGCACCTGACACCTGTAGCTGGTGTTGATACACATTTTTTAAGGTAGTCTAATGTTCTCATTGAACAAGAGAATGGTTAAATAAATAAAACCTGGACTTTTGTAAATTGAGAACACTAAAAAGAAGAAACAACAAAGATTAAACTTAGCATAGATATTTAGGGGATCCTGAGGATGTGCACCTCGGGCATATTTTTTTATCTATTGTGAAACATTTTTTCACCATCTAAACAAGGGCTACTCTTTCTGAATTCTAAGGAAAATGTAAACATCAAATAGGCCTACAAAGAGAAATTAGAAAGTAGTTAACTCCCAAATCAAGACTCCTAGAAACCTGAAACTTTGTGTATGATGTAAGGAAATCTAGTTTAAATGTGCCTTGAGCTTTTTTTTTTCCAATCGACAACTCAAGCATGGTTTTGTTTAATATTGCATCTATTTCGAGCTTGGTGCCTTAGACAACATAACCACAAATTCTGAAAACTCCAAAACTAAGAAGCATTGAAAAATTAAATTTGTATTAGGTTTATGTACTTAAAGTAAACTCATGCTATACACTTTGAGCATATTTTATTTACATTTACATACATTCAGAGCTTTGTGTCTTAGATCACTTGACCATTATTGGTTTGAGCGAATCCAAAACAAAAAAAAACTTACCCCATACAAAGCATGAAATTGCAATGCACATATGTATTTAGGCTAACATTAATTTGTACCTTTAATGGCTATCACTATTTAAAGAAAGTTTAGTACATACATAAACTAAAACTTTAAAAATAAAGATAAATATATGTACATCATTATTACTATCTTATTTTCTATAAATTTTAAAGGTTGGGTGATTTGTGCACACATTAAAGTGTTTTACATAAAAGTTATAGTAGTTGTATTAAAATTTTGGGTTCATTATTAACTTTACTTTACTCTAAAGAATTTCACTTCCTTTTTGCAAGTATGTAAATCTTTGTCTATTAGTTTGGAAAAATGAACAGCTTTAGGGTCTTGCCACTCTAAAAGTACACATTAAAAATCAATGAATTGTGTTATATATAACAATAGCGAGTGGAATGAAATGTATTTAAATGTGCTCTGTCAGTAAATCTTGATTCCAGGCTCACACCATGGGAGTTTTTTTTACTGACACCAAATATTTTATTTATTAAAACTATTACATTGCAACATTCATAATACATTATTCATAGTCTTAGCCCTTAGGGCAAAAGTATTAAATGCAAAACAAATTACAACCTATTTAGGCCAATCAAACTTTTGGCACACAACAAACCTGAGATAAAATTTTGATATACCGTATTTACACTTTTATTAACTGCCAAAATATCTAACCTAGGCCTATCATTCAACTTTTGTTAAAACAACAAACTTGAAATATGACTTTAATCTAGTTACACTCTGGTTAGATTTTAGAATAAGTATTCTAGGCCCATCTTTAAACTTTAACATAACAAACACTTGGAAAATGATTTTAATCTATTTACACTTTTGTTAGCTGCAAAAATAAGTAGAAGTTAACAAAATACTAAAAAAAAGATTGGCTTTTTATTTTACTCGTGTTTGTATTAATATAGCCAAGTACATACATAATCACACCGTAGGTAGAGACTGCATATAGCTTAAAAACAACTACTCTAAACTTAAGATTCGGATGGACATCTCCAAGTTTTGCAAATCTCTCGTCCAAGTAGTTCCATGTATTATCACCTCACTAGAGGTGCGCTGCTGTAGTTATGGCAGTCACCCCACCGACCCCTCTCACCCCCTCTATTTTAACCCCTTTTCAGAGTGTCCTTACATTCCACAGACAGACCCCCCCCCCCCCCCCCCCAAGCACCAATCCTTTCAACTTTGTTACTTGCTACTCAACAAAAGACAAACTATCCCCGATATTCTTTCCATGTTTTTAGCCGATATCTCAGGGTCTGTAGAATGACGTCCAAAGTCATAGGACTAGGGCTCGAATCCCTGTCAAAGTATAATGTTTCTGAGCTACCTTGGGAAATCATTATCTACAGTAAATTGTTACATTTTTATTTAGTTTATCTATTACTGTAGGAATATATAAATATATATTTTCTTCCCTATACTAAAAAATATATAGCCATTTCTTTTTGTTTTTTTCAATGGCATAGTTTTTACGGTCACTACTTACGCTAATATTTAAATACATGATATAAGGAGGTTAGAATTAAAATAAGTGCACCACAATTTGTTTGTACAGAAGATATAAAAACCAAAGTGAAAACCACACTTTGTTCTAGGTGATTGCCTGATAAAAAAAATTGAAATATCTTTAAAAAAATTAATGAGTTAGAAAAAGGTGGCCAAAGGTGGTGAAAAATTGTAATTTTTAAAATTTTATTTCAATTAAATATAATTTACGTACTATACGCCTACTTCACTTTACAAATAGGCCCTATTGTTAAATTTTTTCGAACACCCTACTAACAAGAACATTGTATTTTATGATCTAAAAAAAATCAAAATTAAATAAAGCTCGCTAAACCATGTTTCCATTTAAAATCATTAATTTATTGCTATAATATGATTATAACCCGTCCAAAACCAAGTCTTTTCTTTTTTATTGCTACGTTCAGAACACATGTTATTAACGGCTTAATTTGATTGGGTAGAGATGAGGAAGGTAGCTAAGAGGAAGTGAACCCGCATTTGCATGGAGTAAAGATGGGAAAACCAGAGTGATATATCACTTGTGGAAAACCGTTAAAGATATATATATACATTTAACGGAAAAACCATCTCCAGTTCACGCAGATGAGATTCGAACCATGACCTCCCCATCAATGGTGATCAAACCAACGGCAAGCAACGGCTGTGGGTAACTAAACTTTGTAAACTAATATTTACTTTGTCTCGACACCTTGGAGTGAAAATATTGTGATCGTCAAAAATTCGAAACCGAGATTTTGAAAATTGTTGACGTTTCATAGTCCCATGAAACAAAAAAAGTTGTTTCCGCAAGGCCATCTGACTGTACCTTAGTTTGAGCTAGAACCGAAACCATTTTACCATTTGGGCTAAAACTTTGTATCTGGGGTATAAATAAGCACCCCCCCCCCCCACCCCCGTCCCCGAGGGATTTTTGAAATTTGATATCTAACCCTAAATTTAAGGCTAGTTTATTTAAAGGCAAAAAGAGAATAAATCTATTTTATCGAAATTTACTCTAATGGTTTTGATTAAATTTGATATCTAAACATAGTTTATCATTATAAACAAGATGGACATTTTCATTTTCTCATGAACATGACTTTGAGGGTACTTTACATAGGACAGATTTTCAAATTTTCATCATTTCTCCGTAACTATTTGAGACTCGTAATATCTTATTATTTTAAAGTTGTAGTATACTATGAAATGTAAAAATCTTTTTTTTATAAAACCAATAAGTTTTGAGCTATAAACAAAATATACATATATATACTTTTTAATTAGGGGTGTAGTGGAGTGGGAACCCTGGTGAACGCCGTTCTGGCACTGCTTTTCGTGGCAAAATATTTTTTTTTAATGTTTAGTAAAGTTTTATACTTTGCAATTCCAAGTTAACTAATTGATTTTATATCAATATTATGTTAAAACTTTTTTCATACTATTAATCAATAAATTCTGATGAAATTAACAGTGCTCTATGTGAATTCCAGGAGTTTTAGGGGAAGTGCGTTAAGTAAGTTTCTGCTTTAGTAATCATTAAAAGATGCTCCAAATAGCTTTTAGAGGCAATTATGTTTGTGCAATTATTTCGTCTACGGTGGTTGGGGGTCCCAAAACCCCACTCTAACTTTGGGGTTGCTACGACCTTGCGTTCCGGCACTGCTAAATTTACGACTACACCATTGTTTTTAATACAGGTTTTTGAAAATAAATTTTATTCTTATGCTCTTTAGTTGACAAAGATGTTTCTTTTTTCCTCATTTTTTCTGTAACAGTGTTCCTTGTTCCTAAATCCATGGAGTCAGGAGTGGCCTGAGGTAAATTTCGCACCCAGGCGGTATTGCTTTTTGGCACCTATTTACGTAACCGGTGGATAATATAATCCATTCACCATAGGAGTGTAGGTAACTAACAGCTAGCAAAAGTTAGCAGATCAAATCTCATGTATCAATTTGCCAAACCATATTATCTGCAATGACCATAATACTATGTTGATTTATTGGCATTTTTGGCAGTCAAAACTTTCACAAAAACAATTTTATTTTTAATTTGGTTTTTATTTTGACAGTTCTTAAATCTTCTGCTAGCTGCCAGCTATCACATTTCTCATGGTGATTGTACTCTCGGAAAATATGAAAATAGTCCATAATAAAATAATAACGTGGCTTGGGCGTGATAGGAAAATAATCCACAAACCTAACAACTCAAAACCTAACGTAGCCTGGGCGTGATAGGAAAAAATGTGAAAGGGAAACTCCACAAATGTTAAACATACGTTAAACGTTTCACTTTGAGATTGTACAAAAACTGTTAGGATTACAAATAAAACTATAAGAGCCTGTTTTGTAGACAATGTCATCCTCTATTTTTTATTATAAATTTAACAAACACTTTGACATTATGAATGGTTTGTGTTATAATTGCAAAAAAAAAAAAAAAAGTTTAATGGTGCCATTATTTCAAGCTGGAAAATATAAAATAACTTTTTAAGAGTGACATTAGATTCTATTATACTAACCACAAATTTAAAGAAATGTGTAAAATTTAATGTTAATATAAAAAATTGAACGATTGTTAAGCTTAGCAACTCCACTATCACCCCCTGTCTACGTTATGTTTGGGGACTATTTTCATATCACGCCCAGGCTACGCTAGGTTAGAAGTTATATATTTGGGGATTATTTTCATATCACGCCCAGGCTACGTTAGGTTTGAGGTTGTTATGTTTGTGGATTATTTTCATTTCACGCCCAGGTTACGTTAGGTTTGGGGATTATTTTCATATCACGCCCAGGTTACGTTAGGTTTGGGGACTATTTTCAGATCACACTCAGGCTACGTTAGGTTCGAAGTTGTTAGGTTTGGGGATTATTTTCATATCACGCCCAGATTATGTTAGGTATGAAGTTGTTAGGTTTGAGGATTATTTTAATATCACGCCCAGGCTACGTTTGGTCATGTCTAGCTATGTTTGGCGCCCCGGGTAGCCGCCCGGTTCGCACGGCCCTTGAGCCACCCTTGCATAGAGTAAGTAACAGTGTATATTATTTCATTTCACAAATCCTAACGAGTTTTTAGTAAATGTCTATTTCAAGATAAAAGCAAGAGGAAGTCTGTGTGGTGCACCGTACCATTTATTTTTTATTACTAAAATACAAAATTACCTTTACCTCTATGTGAGTAGGTTTGTGGACCTATAGTTTCCAAGACACTTTTATTTGTATTATAATTATTATTTGAGTTTACCGACGTATTGGCACAACTAGAGGTCATGTAACATCATTAAAATCATTCCACACATGTTAATGTGTACAACAAGATCCATAATTTCTGAACCCCTTTTTTTAACAACCTGTATATACGCGTGTGTGTGTAATTTCTCTAAAATAAAAGATGTATTAAACTAAAATAATTTAATGAATATTTTCAGGGGATATAAATAATAGCTATGACACACATACCCACCCTCCCCTAAGTAAACTCCTGGATGCGCCACTGAATCTTAATTTCTTCAAAATTAAGTCTGCTATAAGTGGGAAGAGTTCTTGTTCGTCTATAAAACATGAATAAAACTATTTAGAGAAATCCTTTTCACCTCTCTCTTCTTACAAAACCAACGTTATACAAATAGGTTATATCTAATCAAGGAAACACTGTTTATGCAAATTATTTATAAGGTAAACATAATCAAGTTTACTCTATAAAAACTTTTAACATAAATCATACAAATACATCATAGGGAACATTCTCAATAGCTCAGGTTTGGAGGTGGCAGACAATTAGTGTCCAGTCAAGGGTTTTACCTGACTGAACAGGATATAAATAGTTCGATGGAAGGGGGAGTAGCGGGGTTTACATGGGGAAAAAAAGATGGTAAGAAAGAGAATGCCAAAAGGGGGTTTGGGGAGAAGAGGGAGAGATGCTTCCGAAGACAGAGCACTCTACCAGGAAGCTGCTGAACTTTTTCAACAGTTTAGACATGATTTAATTTGAAAATAACAAATTTTGTACCCGTTATTGTACTATAAATATATGTCGTGTATGATAGAACATTATCTTATTCTCTATAATAATATGATAAATTCAAAACTATATTCTTGTATTTCATGTTTTATTTCATTTAAATTTAATTGAAATTACGTCTTATTGCAAAAAAGTAAATAGTAACTTGTAACTTTTTTTATTAATATAGTTCATTTTAAATTTACAAGTTTAATGCAATGCAAAAAACCGCATGTTGTTACTATGCATATTTTTTAAGCAATGGCGGGCACAACTTTATCGTTCTTATATAGTAGGTGTCCATCCGAATCTTAATCAATCCTCACTATCTTTCTCCACACTTGCATGCACCCTCACTTCAACAACACTCCTACACAGAGTCATACATGCTATTTTATTCTTAAAACTCTTAATTTTTCTCTTTTTCACACACTTGTTTATAACAGTTAACCCCGTCTTAAATGGCCTACCCCTTCCTTTTGATACACACACGCATGCACGCACACACACATCATATATTGGTTTCATCATTCAATCTACCCTCAACCTCTCAACATGCCCAAACAAATGTAAAATTCCTCTTTCACATTGACCTATTATATTCCCTTTCAATCAACACTCCATGACCCATTCATTACTGGCTATCAATTCTATCTATTCATTGGTATTTATTAAACTTCGAAAATAATGGTACTAAGAGGTAAAATATGGCACAAATTGCATTAGTTAATTGTAAAACGAGTTCGCAATAAGCGATCATGAACTCTATGAGCACCTGCCAACAAATCCCCTAGTCTTTCTGGATGTTGGTTCTCGTTCATGTCCATTTCCAACCGATTGTTTAGTGGTATCTCATCATATAGGGGTAAATTTTCTCTAATAAACATGTTATGCTGTACAGCACAAGCATTTATGATGCTTGATGCTTTTTCTGGAGAATAATGTAGCACTCGATGCTTTAGTAAACAACAAAACCTACCCTTAAGAAGCCCATTGCAATGTTCTATAATTTTTCTTGTAGCACTATGGGTACTGATGTAAAGTGATTTTGGTGAACCTGCATTTATTTCGCCTTCTATTGGAGTCATCAGCCAAGGCTCCAGGGGATAGCCACTATCACTTGAGTTAAAATTAAATAAAAATCTATCAAATGTTAAAACAAATATGAACAACAACTATGTTTCATAATTCTAGAAATTGTGTTTACATTTAACAAACATACAAAATTAAAAATAATAACATAATATTGCTGTTGAAGATTTTTTTTAAATGTATTTGCAAACAATTACCTAAAAGCCAAACATTTTGGTTTCCCTGATGTGTAGCCAATTCCACAAGCCCTGCTTGCACATTTGAGTTGGCATATATAAATGCACCGTGGGTTCGCCCTGGATAGCGCAAATTAACATTTAATATGTGTATGGCTGAATCGCAGACCTAAAATAAAAACTATACATTAATGCTAGTTACTTAATCTAAGGCATTAGAAACATGAAAGTTCATTGCAGCACTTACAAAAGAATACCATCCATCCCAGTTTTGAGCTAGTTCTATTCATTCTACCTTATTCACACCCTTTTTATTTCAGGTTCATTCTATTGGGGGACCACACTATTGGTCTACTGAGTATTCACTTTCTTGCTTACCGCTCTAAGTGTGAAAGTACTTGGGGTGCTTAAGTGCGTCAAGTTAAGATGAAACCCACTCTGCAAAATAGTTTAGAATTCACCAAATGGGCAACGTTGTTAAAACAAAACTAGTTTAGGCCTTTGATTACCAGCCGTGGCGCTTTGGGTGGACGACCCGGAAGAAACTACATCTTACTACCCGTTTGGTTTTTAGGCTTATGCACTAATTATGCCACTATAGTTTTAGGGATGAGGAAGGTTATATTTAGAGGAAGTGTACCCAAAATTACTTGGAGTTAGAGTGGAAAAAATTGTCTAGCGGTGAGACATTAGACTTCAGTGCTGAGTGTCCGGGGTTCAATCCTCAGTCCCAGCACAGATTTATCTAGATGCCAAACCCTTCCTCCACCTTTGACAAGACGTGTATTAATCACAACTTGTGAATGTGCAGAATGCCAGGCCTCCGCCGTGGTTCGGATCCCACGTTAAACTGTAGGTCCTCCATTTCATCTCACAATCACCCTACCATTGCACATTAGCGTAAGTGTGTATAACCCGAATGGGTAGTAAGACGCAGTGCTAATAATAATAATAATAGAGTGAAAAAATATGAGGGAGGGGGGAGGAATCTGTACATCCAACAGAGATTTGATCTCCCCATCATCAGCAGTCTACTATGAGAGTGATACCTTAAACCATGCGGCCACCAACGCAGGCTTTACAATTGTTAATAGTTTAACCTTAACTATTCTGCCACAAATAAGGAATTTTAACTTTCACTACTTCAAATAATGTCAGATTCGACCTCTTTCTTCCTCAGCCTCTTTGTCAGTGAACACTTCTTTATAAACATTTTAAGATACCAATGTAAATTAAACAAGATCACTAGCTAGAGTACATCTTTACTTAAGTGTGAATTAAAATTGATACATTATATACAAAAATGCAATATTATTTCTGTATTATAGATGTGTTCTAATTTTTTTTTATGCAGATATAAACACAATATACATGAAACAATTAGGGCAAACAAAGTAATTTTGTTCAAACATATTTTCTGTAATATCAGCTAAACAGATTTCATAAAGAGGCAAGTAATGTTAACTTTTATCAATTAATATTGGTGGGTATGTGGACATTCTAGTCTTGTTTAATTTGCTAGTGGCAGAAAGGCCAGGGTTTGAATTTTCTGGATGTATTGAGACTATTTTCCTCCAGAATTTGTTTCCCACTTTCCCTCCACACAGATATGAGTAGGTCAATTTATCTTGAAATCAAACTACCTCATCCTTTGTGTATTATTTTACTGTGAATAGCCCAAAATAATTTTGGATCAAAATGAAAAAAACTAATTACACATACCTGCTGCACATTTATAGAATGATATTCTTTGTGGTTGAAGTAATCCCTCTCTCTGTATCTGAAATCTTCCATTGGAGGTGCTACTATTGCCACATGTGTACAGTAAATAACACCAATAATTCCTGGAAGCTTGTACATTTCATAACACCTAAAACACATCTACTGTAGTTAGATTTATATTATACATATAGTGTACCCTTCATTTACCTTGAAAGGTAGCAAGCTTACCTTGCATGTTTCACTATGGCACAGCTTAAAAGTTATAGGATAGGGCCAGAGTGTATTATGTCATGTTAAGACTGATACCCTTAACGGTAAACAGTGTGTACACACACTTAATTTTTCATTTGAAATAATTGACTATGTTACATTAAGGATTCACTTATCTTATCTTCTAAGCTTTCACAGCTATCTATGTATTTATTAAATAAGCAACACTTTATTAATCCCAAGCCGGTTACTTTATAATTTATTTGAAAACTGTGCAGTGATGTAAATGTTTAGAAAAATATTAATAACAATTTTTAATAATTTTGCAAGTCGTGTTATTACATTAAACTAGTCTAAGCCTAATCTTGGCAAAACACCATTTGCCTCAGCTGAAAATTTACCTGTACTAATGGGAACATCGTCTAAATCTTTAGCTCTTTTAACTTAGTCTCTACCTCCATGCAAATATGGGTACATTTACTAAAAATTTACCTTTTTCATTCTAACTACTACTTTAAAGTCATAAGATATATATATATGTATAATTATATATATATATATATGTATATATATATAACTGATGATGTGGAGTGAAATACTGTGGAAAAAAAAAAATGTTATGTGTAGGGACTAGTCTTAACCTCGTCTCAAAGTGGCAACCGATGCAGGAGTTAGATCAAATCGAACCCACTGATCAAATAAATGTGTGTTAATAGCATTACTAACTTCTGTGATAGCTCTGCTAACAGAAGACTGATGGATGCACAAATTACTATCTTGACCAACTGAAGTCTGATATGAGCCACCGGCAAAAAACCACAATGCAGCAAGGACCTTAAATAAATAGGCCTATATAAATAATGGAGGCCTACTAGCATTTACCCTGAAGAGTAGCAAGTTTTGGTTACATTGTGGTGCAGTTTAAGAACTAGTGTGATCAATTAATATAAAACCATTTGCAATCTTTCAGGATAAAATCAGTGTATATACTAGGCTACAAAGCAGTTAAGATAGACATACATATACTATATTGCAATTATAATTCAAATTGAAATAATAGCCATGGTATAAAAACCTTTCTACCTCCTCTTTTTTAATGCCAGAATCACAATCAACTTAACTTTAACTTAATGTAACGTTCACATTAAGTTAACTTAGCTTAATAAAACAGATGTGTGATCATGATTCACGTACAGTAACTTAATGTAACAAATAGAGCCAAACATCTTCATTCTCGAGTATGATCTGTGGTTTGGACTATTTGTACAGTGATGATCTGTGAATGTTTACAGTTTTCATTGGATGTAATAAATATCTATTAATAAACTTTTTTTTATAAATTTAGCTTTCCTATTTAAGTTTAATTATTTTGTTTCAATGTCTGATCACTAGAACTTGTGCTAAAGAGTGAACCTTGGTCATAATACCAACAAATAAATTACTAAATAGCCCTGTTGACATTTAAACACATGAGGAGATCCTTTGCGTTAAGTTACTTTAAGTTAACATTAAGTTGATCATGAACCCGGCATAAAAGGGAAGAAAACATCAACTCACATTGCACCAAGGCTAGTCTGTTAAGATTTTCCCTAAAACTTATTTTTAAAACCTTTAAATCTTTTGTTAAAATATTACTTTCAATTTAAATAACAAGGGCAGTTAATATATACCTACATTATATTACAAAAAAGCTGTACGATTACGTACCCATTGTAAATTTACTCTAGATATTTAAATAAAGATTACCATACAAAGTAGGACACTGTCATTTTCACTGTAAAATTTTTTATCGTTAGGGAGCCGAGTTCTTGTTCTATAACTTTACTTGAAAGTGTAAAATAACTTTCCATATTAAATAATTACCAGGCCTAATTTTAAAAATAATAGCCAATGGGTTTTTAAATACAATTTCAAAGTCTGATAGACTAATTTTGTTGATTTAATATGCCCCATTTTAGTTTGAAAATACCTTTGACACAAATTACTTGAAAAATTCCTGAAGTAACCATTTTTATACTAGGCCTACTACTGTATTTGGTTTATGTCACTGGTACTTAAATTTGTGCAATATTATAATATAATTTCAAAAAGAAAAATATGCCTACACCAATTTTTTTTTAATAGTTCTATAATAATATTATTATATTTATAAGCTTAATTGAAATTTTTTTTAACTCTTCTAATCAAATTACATGAAGTTAACTTCCACAGCTTTACAAGAGGTTTTAGGAAAAACACTGCATAGAAGGTTAGGTTTTGCTAGTGTGAGGTGTGAGATAGCTTATAATAATAAACATATAATTTATTGTGTTCTAAAATAGGCCTACATACTTTTGGTGTTATGTTGAGACATTTCCATCCAATTAAATATTTATGTTTTTCCGTGATTTAGATTAATAACTATTTTATTTTAAAAGTAGCCAACATAAAATAACTATACATTATTATTGATATTAATCGTTTACAAGGATTATATTATGGTATTTGAAAAATATACACATTTTTTAAACATTCATTAATAGTGTACCATCCCCGTAAGTGGTCTGTGTTCATGTACGCTATCATTACTCTTACTTACAAGTTAACTAGAGTAGTAGCCATCGTTTACTAAATTTCTTCCAAGCACATATACAAGTTCTAATAACTTTTTTTTTTTTATCAATTTTGCAGGCAAGTGTCCATACATATAAACCAATATAACAAACACAATTAATGTCGGGTCTACTGCTAGCAAGGATAAATCTAAACAGTTGCAAATATTTTTAAACACTAGTTCACTATTGGCCTAGAATAAATGTATGTAAAAAATAAGAATGTTATACAAAAGTAATGATACTTTTCATATTAATGACTTTTACCTTTGTTTCTAATGTGGGGGCAGATGAACGAGAAGGTTGGTCAATTATTCTATCAAATTGTTTGTGAGGCGTTTTTTTAGTCTGGAAAGTTTCACAAATTGGTTGTTTTCTGACTCTAAATTGGCGGTTTGCTTGAATCTCCGCCTCTTCTAAGTCTCTCAAAGCAAAATACACAACATATTATTAATGTGATCGGCTATTTTCTCACTAGTTCGTAAGCGAGTTGATTCTTCTCACCTGTTGCGGAGCAGACGAGTTATGGCCCGAGAATTACGGATGGCATACGCCGCCCTTTGTGTTGTTCAGTCATACCAAAAGTTGAATACCATTCGACCTATGATCACGTGACCTCCAAAGTCGAATGCGAGATATCTGCAGAATAACCCCTCAGAATATTTTCACACAAAAGTATTTTATACCACGTAACTTATTGGCGGATACCGTGGATCATTTCACTCGCCAAAAATGTTTGTTTTAGCTGTCACAAAAACTTTTGCAGGCTAGTGTTTATCATGCTATATTTCTTTACTCTACTGTTCTTATTAATTCTAATCAAACCATTAGGTTAAGGCTCACTCATGCTTATCTTTGAGTAAAACATTATTTTACTGTAATTTTATTATAACCTAACAAAAAATGTTGTTTTACCAAAATGTCTAATCGGCCAATAAGGAATACTACTATTCCGTAATGCCCGCACATTTTTCAAGTATTTGGCAAGTGATTTATTTTGTCAACGTAAGCTTTAACATTTTTCCTAACACATAAGAAATCTATTAAGAGAACAATGTAACCTGATACAATATTTTAGTCTATTATATTTTAATCATTCATTATTAATACTGATTTATTAATTAGTTATTTTTTATTATAATGTATTCTATCAAGGATTCGTTATTTTTACTATTTTATTGTTATACACATAATATTTGCATGTTCTTTTACACTTTATTACTACACATTTGTAAGTTTTAGTAAATATAATTATTTTTTTACATAAAATGTGTAGTATTCCATATTGCCCTCATTTGTTTTAAGTGCTGCTAAAGGACATTAAAAGTTATAAATTTTGCTCTAAGCACTAAAAATAGTTAAAAGCGTATTAATTATAAGTTTAATATGGAATTCGATGACCAAATGTGAGAATACGTTTTGATATTATTGAAAAAGTAAATGGTATTCCATCGGGGAAAAGTGCCTAAAATGGCATAGGTGTATTTTCTCGCAAATACTGCTATTTGTTTTCAATTTGAGGAGATTGAGTTATTCCTTAGTTGGCATCATTGATGCTCTGTAAATAGCCGAACTGTGCAGAAGGATATTAAAGAAAAGGTGAAAAGTTGCTTAGTAGAATATATTTTTTGTTATCTTTCATTGTTAACAAATATATTGAAGGGTAATTAATTTAACTATAAATATAACGAGTGTTACTTAGAGTGTAATATGCGGTATTTATGACGTATAACCATAAATTTTATTTAGGGCCACTGTTTCAATGTCAGGTTTTGTCGGGGTTAAATTATAACTTCAGCTTAATATGTTTATTACCCGTTTCATTGTTAGGCTATAACATAACCTGAGCTTAAACTTCAGGTTTCACTAACTCGAAGAAGGTGTAGAAGTTAGTGAGTAAACCTCAAGTTAATTACGTTAGAGAACAGTAAGGCCTCCACTTTGTCAGTTGACTGTTCTAAACATTCCAATATGTGTTGTTGGATTTCGTTAAGATAAAGAATGCTATTTGATTCCGATTCAGATATTTATAATATGATATAGTATGTTAACCAGCGTAAAAATCCTACATTTTGAACAAGAACTAATAATTATTTTGAAGAATTTGTTGAGGTAGATTAAAAAAAGTTTTAGACTTATAAAAACTATTGCCACTGATTTCTTAGAGATTATTGGAGATAGTTTTGAAAGATAACAAATGAGAGCCTAGCTATTGGAGTTATAAAATTAATACCTAAATGAAAAATATATAGACCTATGAGATCGTTAGTACTAAACCAAATATTAATGCAAGATTATTTGATGATTGAATAGTTTGGCCAAAAGAATATAAGTAGGCCTAACCTATATTTTGGCAGCCAGTCATATCATTTGAAAAGTGGGCCTTTACAATGCTTTATTTATTCAAATATTTCATAGTTATTTGGAAAAACAACTTTTACTCGCATATTTAATTCCTTTTTCGAGCACTTCACTTATTCAATCCTTCACCTCTGACAAGATGTGTATTAATCACAACTTGTGAATGTGAGGAATGCCAGGCCTCCACCGTGGTTCGGATTCCACGTTAAACTGAAGGTCCTCCATTTCATCTCACAATCACCCTACCATTGTACATTAGCGTAAGTGCGTATAACCCGAACGGGTAGTAAGACGCGGTGCTAATAATAATAATAATAATAATAGTTATTCAAGTTTCACTTGAAACATGAACCTATACGTTGGGAAAAAATTATTTACACACAGCTGTGGTAGCCTAGTTCTTAAAAACTAAAATCTTAGTGCCTATGTAGGACCTTCTCGCAACTAATTGTCATGCCTATGCTCTGTAGTGTAAAATATTTCCCTTTTTTCTGTACTAGTTTTATTCTAGGGGGCATAGGTACTTATTAGTGTATTAGTTTTGGAAGAGAATTGTCAATGTTTTCTATGAAGGCCTAGGCCTAGTTGTATTAAATAGCTATACTGTAGTATCATAATTAAAGTTTCACTTGAAACCTGAACCCATTTATTGAGGACAAAATTTTCACGCCCAGCTGGTGCTTATTTAAAAATAAATAAAGTGGGCCTAGTGGTTTAAACAAATCAACACTAACACACAAAATAATGATTCAGTAGACAAACATATTTTACTTGAATTTTTTATTCCTTTTTTTTTTTTTAACACTTCATAAAGGCCAAGTTCCATTTGTATTACATAGCCTACACTAGTTAATGTTTCACTTAAAACCTGAACCCAGTCGTTGAAAAAATCATATTCACAAACCATTCTGGAAACCCAATAACGTGATGGTGCATAAAATTCGGTATATATAAGCCACTTATATTTATACAAAATAGCAAGTAATAAATTATTGTATACAATAATACCCCCCCCCCCCCCCCCCCCCCAAAGATACGGAGAGTCAAATGATACCTTACTCATATTATAATTATTCGAAAACCTTTTTGTGTTTGCAACATTTAAACAACTCACCAAAACCATAGAGAAACGTAGATATTTAACTGATGTTTGAAATTTTAATTTGAGCTATCTAGGTTTAAGTTAATAGTAATTACCGGGTTATTAAAGTATTATAATAAGCAATTAGTAATCCTTTTTAATATCATAAACTATTCCAAACTGTCAAAACCTAATATTTCAAGCATTATTAACACTTTTTTCTTGAAATATTAGGATCTCGCTAAGCGATATGGCAATACCCCGTGACTTAGGTGAGTTTTGATTTAATTGTTTATCATAACAAATAATGTTATTGATTTTGGTTTTAGCTTAAATCGATTTTCCATATCCTTTTGAGTAGAAGGATGACGTTAAATTATTATTTATTTACTAGTTCATATAAAAAGGTGCTTTATATATATTGGTCTTTGCGCACCCTCCCCCCCCCCCCTTTTCTAAACACTTTAGTTTATTCTTAAGCAGAAATAAATTAAATATATTAGGTTATTTAGATTAAATAGCAAAGCTATTTTTTGTTGGTTATAGTTTTAGCCGCATCTAGATACCATATACTGATAATTTAAAATTGATACCTGGTCCCGGGTTCAGGCATCATTTTTCAATTTTTAGATCAATAGATATTTAAATTATTTTTAATATTAAATTCAAATATTTAGTGCGCAGATGGTTGGTACTTACGTCAGAAAGACAAAAAGGTAGTCATGGAAGGAGCAAGCTATGCAACGGGCTATTGATGTGGTAAATAATGGGGAAATGGGTTGGCTTCGGGCATCTAGACTGTTTGGAGTACCACAAACAACTTTAAGAAGGCGGGACAGGAATAAAAACAAGCAGATTCAAGGTGTTAGCAAGGGTTTGGGTTGATTCAAGTCCACATTTGATCAAGAATCAGAACGTGAATTGGTTAAGCATTTAAAACTGCTTTAATCTCGGTTGTTTGGTATGACATGCAAAAATGTTATGAAACTTGCATATAAAGTCGCGGAGCAAAATAATTTGCCTCACAAATTCAACTATGAGAACAAAATGGCTGGTTGGGATTGGCTAAAAGGATCTCGGCACCGCAATCCAGACATATCTCTAAGCAAGCCAGAAGCTACTTCTGCAGCTCGCGCAATGGGTTTTAATATGCCACAAGCTGCAACATTTTTCACAGTTTATGAAGAAATTTTAACTAAAGAAGGAATATCGCCCTCAAGAATATACAATATGGACGAGTCTGCCTTATCTACTGTTCAGGTTCCTCAAAAGGTTTTTGCAACAACTGGAAAAAAAAAAGTGGGTGCACTTACAAGTACTGAGAGAGGCATTTGTGGGCGTTTGCATGAATCCCACAGGTAACTTTGCCCCTCCTTCTTTGATATTCCCCAGGAAAAATTGGAAGAACGAATTAATAGATGGAACCCCTTTAGGAACTCTTGGTATTGCTCAAGAGAGTGGATGGATGACTGGATATGTATTTTTAAGATGGCTGCAACATTTCATTAAATTTGTTAAGATCAGTTATTGATTGTTGACGGTCACTCGAGTCACAAGCTTGTCAATGTGCTTAAATGTGCTCAAGAAAATTGTGTATTTCTTCTTCGTCTACCCTCCCATTGCACACATAGACTCCAACCGTTAGATGTGGCATTTTATAGCCCTAGGAAAAGTATTACAATCAAGAGATGTCAAATTGGCTAAATACACATCCTGGGCGAACAGTCACCCAATATCAAATCATTGGGCTATTTGCAAATGCATATGGGAAATCAGGAAGTGTCAAAAGTGGATTCTTGAATACGGGGCTCTGGCTACTAAACCTAGATATTTTTGAAGAACATTTATTCCCCCCAGCTGAAACAACAGATAGGCCTATGCCAGAACCTAACAACAGTAATTCAGATGACGAAGTAAATCTTCCTGTAACTTCTAATGCAAAAAGATCTAGTTCATCTCCTCTAGAAATAAACCCTAAATATATATCATTTTACCCATACAGTATGCATAAAATGGCACAGTGCTATATTTTATTATTTTAATTTTTAACTAATAAATATATGTATTAGTGATGTTTTTTGGTGTTCATTTGAAAAATTATATATCATAGTTTATAAAAAGTTTGAAACAATATATTTCTGAAGCATATTCTAGAAGAAATTTCAAAACTTAAAAATGGTATGTCATTTTAGGCACATTTCCCCTATTACCCACACTTCCTCTAATTAGCTGCTGTCTCCACACAATGGAGGGGAAGAGAGTAGGTCTAGCAAGCAATTGCAGTGTATATATATATATATATTTTACACCGAAGGATACAGAATGTAAAATATATGTTACGGTGAACTCCACAGACTTTATCTTGCGTTAATCTTATAATAGACATTTACTAAAACTCGTAAGATTTGTGAAACGAAATAATAGGTCCATACATTGTTTTAGAAATACTACACCAAAGATCATAAACTAAATCATATTCACTGTTACTCTATGGCATCAGGAACTAGGAGTACTGTTACAGAAAAATTGAGAAAAGAGAAACATCTTCATCCATCAAAGAGCATAAGAATCAAATTCATTTTCAAAGATCTGAATTAAAAAGTATATTTATTTGCTTATGACTAAGAAATTATTGGTTTTATAAAAATATATTTCAAATAAAAGATTTTTATCTTTAGTAGTACTACATCTTTACGATTTCGTATCTCAAATAGTTGCGGTGAAATGGAAAATCTACCCCGCGTAAAGAAAGTACCCTTAAAGTCATTTTAATGAGAAAATGAGAATTGCCATCTTGTTTATAGTGATAAACAGTATCTAGATATAAAATGTAATCAAATCGTTGGAGCGAATTTCGAGCCAATCTTTTTTTTTTTTAATCTTTTTGCCCTTCAGTAAACTAACCTTAAATTTAGGGTTGGATATATAATTCCAAAAAACCTTCAGGGGAACCTTATGAAAACCCTAATACCAAGTTTTAGCCCAATCGGTATAATAATTATGGCTCTAGCCGAAGATACTGAAAGACGGACACACCACTATTTTGGTTTCAGGGGGTCATTAAACGTCGACATTTATCAAAATCTCGAGCTTGATTTTTTGACTGTCACAATACCTTTTCTTCGAGGTGTCGAGATAAAATAAAAAGAAACCAAGACATTGGGTTCACTTACTAGACTGGATTGCCAGTTACGGGGAGGACTGGTTTCAAACCCCGTGACAGCGTGTACTGGGAAATATTTTTCCCTAAAAGGTTTCCCCCTCTGTCTCCACACAAATACGGGCACGTTTGACCTCAATTCTACCTTCCTAATACCCACCTCATTGGTGCAAATATGCGGATAGCTCGGACGTATAATAAAACGTAGTGTAAGAAAATCAACACATTTCTTATAAAACTTTTAATATAATAAAAATATTGTCTTTTTCCGTAATTTCCAGAGAAGAATTTAATTTGATTAGTAAAAATAATAAACATAATCCAATTCACTGTATTTCAATCGATTATAAATGGTCAAACCAGTTAATTCGAGTATTACTATTTTATATTATTCACAACTTACGTCCGACAAAACTGGTAGTGTATTCACTTTGCATATCCAAGTTTATATAAATTTCCCGGCTTCCATTTTCTAAGGGCAGGGGCTAGGAGCTAGTGGACGAAGATTAAGACTTGACCTTATACCTAGAGTGCAAAATAGAAACTCAAAACTCTTGATAGGTAGCCGCTCGTGTGTTGAATGTTGCCACCACCGTCAACAAACAAGAAAACGTTGAGGAAGTGCGTTCGAATCAATCCTACAATCAAACATTTGCACTACAAAATGTCTTCCAATAATATTTAATCCATGGAAAATCTCTCAAACACAGATATAATGTTTGTTTGAAGATTTTAAGGAAATAAATGGTACGGCACACCGCACAGACTTTCTCTCTCTTTCTATAAACTCGTAAGATTTCTGAACGGAATAATGTACATTGTATCATCACCACTCCACATAAGAACACGCATAAAATAATATACAATGATATAGAATCAATGAGAAAAGAGGCGCATCTTTGTCCACCTAAGAGCATTTCAAACAGTTTAATGTCTTCCACAAGGGTCAACACTTCGTATTAAAATTTCGATTTCTGGTTAAAATTTAAACATTTATAAGGTGTTGCAGATCTTCAAGTCATCGCATTGATATTTAATTATTCATTTATACATTTTGACCAATAAAATATGTAAATATTGAATATTGAGTCTAAAATGGAGATAGATCATTGCTATGCAAACATTTTTCCTAAGAGCTTTAAGGAAAAATAACATACTTTTTTTAGATACTTACTTATATTTAATTACTCTATGGCATTGGAGAATTATTGCGTTAAGACTTAAGTAGTATATGTTTACAACTAAAGCTCACAAAATTTTATTAATATATTTGCAAATATCTCAGAAACGGTTGCTTTTATAAAAATATATTTCAAATAAAAGTTTTTTATTTCTAATAGTCCTACAATTTTGCAATGATAGGTTGTTTAGTTTCTCAAATATGTGTGGAGATACGGAAATTAACGCTTCTGTAAAGTACCCTAAAAATCATTTTCATAGGAAAATGAAAATAGCCAGTTTATTTATAATCTTAATCATCGCCTAGATACGAATTTTAATCAAAATCGTTTGAGCAGATTTTGAGAAAACCAATTTTTTCTATTTTCGCCCTTCAGTAAACTACCCTTAATTTTAAGTTTTTATAGACACACAGACAGACGGCATTGTAAAGACTATTTTTAGGGTTGTGGGGGTCATGAGACGTCGACACCCATCAACATTTCAGGTTAGTTTTTTTTTTACGGTCGCAATACTTAAACTTTAATGTCCAAAAAGTTAAAAAAATCATATAATTGCGTATAGATTGAAAGTTATTGATTTTATAAAAATATGTTTCGGATAAAATATTTGTGTTATAAATATATATATATTTGTAATGCTAAGTAATTTCATATCTCAAATAGTTTCGGAGCTATTTTAAAAAATGTTAATTTTACGCATCAGACCGGAGCCCTTAAAGCCATTTTGCCGAAATATTGAGGGTAGCCATTTTGTTTGGAATATTTATTAATGTTTATAAATGAAATTTAATCAAAATCGTTAGAGCCGATTTTGAGAAAATCGACTTTTTCTCTTTTTGCTCTTCAGTAAACTACCCTTAATTTTAAGTTTTAATAGACACACAGACAGATGACATTGCAAAGACTATTTTTTATGGTTCGGGGGGTCATGAGACGTCGACATCCATCAACATTTCATGGGTTTTTTTTACGGTCGCAATACTTAAGCTTTAATGTCCAAAAAGTTAAAAATATATATATATATAATTGCGTATAGATTGAAAATTATTGATTTTATAAAAATGTGTTTCGAATAAAATATTTGTATTATAAATATATATACATATTTGTAATGCTAAGTAATTTCATATCTCAAATAGTTTCGGAGCTATTATAAAAAATGTTAATTTACGCATCAGACCGGAGCCCTTAAAGCCATTTTGCCGAAATTTTGAGGGTAGCCATTTTGTTTGGAATATTTATTAATGTTCATAAATGAAATTTAATCAAAATCGTTAGAGCCGATTTTGAGAAAAACGACTTTTTCTCTTTTTTCCCTTCTGTAAACTACCCCTAATTTTAGGGGTAGATATCCAATTCCAAAAACCCCTCGGGGCAACCCTATGAAAACCCAAGGTATCAAGTTTTAGCTCAATCGGTAAAATAGTTTAGGCTCTAGTTGGAGGTACAGACAGACAGACAGACGGAAATTGAAAAACCACTTTTTCGTATTCAGGGAGTCATGAAACGTCAAAATTCATCAAAATCTCGAGTTCGATTTTTTTGACGATCACCATACTTTCTCTACCTGTAAGATAGAGAGAAAGTAAAAAACAACTCTTCATAATTGACATTGGAATGCTACGCAAAACAACCCATTACAAGACCTGCGTTGTTATCATAATTTAAATTTATTCTCAATCTTTTAACAGATTATTGGTCAAAAAAAGATCTTGGGAAACGGTCATATTATTTACCCTCCGACACTTTTTATGGCTTTGAAATAAATAAAATAATGTTTATCAAATCTCATGAAATTCGCTTCATGTAATTCTGCACCTCTCTCCTCCCTTCCTCCGGTTCATCCACCACTCATACTTTCCATCGAAAATCAGAATATCCTATGAATTTTTATGAATGTTTGAAAATGTTTGGAAATGTTTGAAAATAGGATGCAGAACTTGATTTGAAATTTGGATGACCAAAAAGCTATTTAGAAGCTGATTTTTTAAAACTATAAAATTAGATGCTTCTAAATATAAACTAAGTTCAACCCTGTCAAGGCTTATATTTTGGAAGGAAACTTAATGTACCTTTAAAATAAGGTTGATTAAATACTTAGTATTTGTACTACAAACCATGCATACAACATAGTCAAATATAATATCACAACAATGTTCAACATAGGTTTAAAAATATTAAGAAATTTTATTCAAAACACAACAAGATAGCTTGATTATAATATAAAGCTTTATAATCTTATTAGGTTTGATAAAGATATGGCAAAAATAAAGTTTGAACTGTCATTTAAAAACTGCCTTGTGTCCAAATTAAACTTACAATTCAACTGCGATTGTAAATTTTTACTTTCTCTCTATCTTACAGGTAGAGAAAGTATGGTGATCGTCAAAAAAAATCGAACTCGAGATTTTGATGAATTTTGACGTTTCATGACTTCCTGAATCCGAAAAAGTGGTTTTTGAATTTCCGTCTGTCTGTCTGTCTGTCTGTCTGTCTGTCTGTCTGTACCTCCAACTAGAGCCTAAACTATTTTACCGATTGAGCTAAAACTTGATACCTTGGGTTTTCATAGGGTTGCCCCGAGGGGTTTTTGGAATTGGATATCTACCCATAAAATTAAGGGTAGTTTACTGAAGGGCAAAAAGAGAAAAAGTCGATTTTCTCAAAATCGGCTATAACGATTTTGATTAAATTTCATTTATAAACATTAATAAATATTCCAAACAAAATGGCTACCCTCAATATTTCGGCAAAATGGCTTTAAGGGCTCCGGTCTGATGCGTAAATTAACATTTTTTAAAATAGCTCCGAAACTATTTGAGATATGAAATTACTTAGCATTACAAATATGTATATATATTTATAATACAGTTATTTTACCCGAAACATATTTTTATAAAATCAATAACTTTCAATCTATACGCAATTATATGAATTTTTTAACTTTTTGGACATTAAAGTTTAAGTATTAAGACCGTAAAAAAAAACTAACCTAAAATGTTGATGGATGTCGACGTCTCATGACCCCCCTCACCCTAAAAAATAGTCTTTGCAATGCCGTCTGTCTGTGTGTCTATAAAAACTTAAAATTAAGGGTAATTTACTGAAGGGCGAAAAGAGAAAAATTTGGTTTTCTCAAAATCTGCTCAAACGATTTTGATTAAAATTCGTATCTAGGCGTTGATTAAGATTATAAATAAACTGGCTATTTTCATTTTCCTATGAAAATGATTTTTAGGGTACATTACAGAAGCGTTAATTTCCGTATCTCTACAACTATTGGAGAAACTAAACAACTTATCATTGCAAAATTGTAGGACTATTAGAAATAAAAAACTTTTATTTGACATATATTTTTATAAAAGCAGCAGTTTCTGTGATATTTGCAAATATATTAATACAATTTTGTGAGCTTTAGTTGTAAACATATACTACTTAAGTCTTAACGCAATAATTCTCCAATGCCATAGAGTAATTAAATATAAGTATCTAAAAAAGTATGTTATTTTTCCTTAAATCTCTTAGGAGAAATGTTTGCATAGCAATGATCTATCTCCATTTTAGACTCAATAGTCAATATTTACATTTTTTATTGGTCAAAATGTATAAATGAATAATTAAATATCAATGCGATGACTTGAAGATCTGCAACACCTTATAAAATGTTAAAATTTTAACCAGAAATCGAAATTTTAATACGAAGTGTTGACCCTTGTGGAAGCCATTAAACTGTTTGAAATGCTCTTAGGTGGACAAAGATGCGCCTCTTTTCTCATTGATTCTATATCATTGTATATTATTTTATGCGTGTTCTTATGTGGAGTGGTGATGATACAATGTACATTATTCCGTTCAGAAATCTTACGAGTTTATAGAAAGAGAGAGAAAGTCTGTGCGGTGCGCCGTACCATTTATTTTTATTTAGGGCAATCACAAATATTCCTAATGTTGTTAATATATTTTTATGGAAGGGCTTTTTTATGTGGGAAAAATATAAACTGTAAATTTAGGGCATTTCAGATTTATATTAAATTAATAAACTTATGTCTTCATTACTTAAATATCAAACTGATAGTACCAGCTATGTGTTTTTCTGCGGGAGTTTTGAATTTACTTGGGAAATATGGGAGAGTGGGGGCTTAAGATAGCCCCAGCCCTCTCAAGATAAAAACAGGGAGGCTCGAACCCCTCCCCCCCCCGGTCCATTCCCCCTGTACTGGAGCCCCTGTTTTTAGATGTCAAATACACCAGTAGTTGACAGGAGAGATAAAAACAAATAAATCTCATGGAACAAACTACCCTCAGAAAATCTGGTTGGGGTTTGAGCTCGGATGAAAGTCCAGCACACAATTTGAACATATCACCAGGAACTCTGTCAGCGATCATGAGCACAGAATTTTTTTTCTCAAATAAGCAGCCCCATCATTTCACTGGAGAGAGGATAGAAAAAAAACAATAAACCAAGAGTAGTCTTATTTCAATCGATCTTAGGATTTAACCCTGGCCTTTCCACATGTTCAGCTTCCACTGGTCAGCAGCTCAACTTCCTTCCAGAATCACCGGATTTACACGTAACTTATCAGAACTAGGAAAAAAATACGTCCTGGAAGTGCTTGTTAAACTTTGTTGAGCTTAGTAGGCCAGTGTAATCCTTCCTGATGGAAGTCGCGATTGTTAACACGCTTAGTAATGTGTGGCAGACACACTTGGCTAAGGATAGACTCACCTCTTGACAGACCGCCATGAAATTATATGATGGAATGAGAGATGGTTGCCGTTTGAATCTAAGTGATTATATTTTGGCCAGTGTAAGAAAATATAGCTTACTGTTCATTCAAATAAGAGAAATGTAAATTAAAGCTAAATTTTTCAAGTATTTTGCATTACAAAAATGTTATTCACCTTAAGCATTAAAAAAGATTACATTATTATAAATTATGGTACAGATTTATACATAAGTTATTTAAATGTACGCTTTTAAATGACTAAGGCGTTTAAAATGTTTGCAATAAAACAAACTACAAACAAATTGCAATACAACAAATTAACAATTTCATTTCGTATCAAAATAATATCAATCGTAGGTACTCCTCTTACCACTGACCTAGAAGCTCTTGGGGTAGAGTTAGGAACTGATGTGCGTGGGTTCATACCCAGCTGGGGTCGATGGATTGTTCTCGAGCGATAAAAATCTGTTGCACAACTTTCTTCGAAGGAGAAGTAAAGCTTTGGTCTCATGTCGGCTATGACATGTAAAATAAACCTGGAAGGTATGTAAAAATACCTTTCTTGAAAAAATTGGTAGGCCCTTTTGTTATAGCTCATAAAAATTATCGTGTGCTTATATAATCAGTCGTTTCAGAAAATGGACCTCAAATAAATAAAAATAAATAAAAAATACTCTCCTTGCCCAATATTTTATGAAATGTTCTATAGCATATTACTGATTTGTAATTTAATGTGCATTTTCTAAAATAGAGTTGTATCAACACTCCACTACTTATACACTAAATTAACATTCCATCGCCATCCATGAATATCGCTTCTTAGGCATTAGCGAGGCGTCAGGGTAGGCTGGATAAGCCCAGCTATCTATAAAGTTTTTGAAAAAGGAGAGAAAACATCTCTTTACATAAAACAGATGTAATATTGAAATTCGAATGGTCATTTTTTTAAAAGCGTAGTGACATTTTATCAAGCGTGCGAAGCAAATGTGGCATTTCCTTTTGGCAAGGTAAGTTGATACCTTTCCGCCTAACGCACCCGGAGAATCAGGCCTTCGGGGAACTATAGAGGATAGAGGGTAATGCGTGCGCCACTGAAGGCGACCAGTAAGCCGGCTATTCCCGACTAGTGTCACATTCTGAGCATATTATATAGTTTGTTTTAAAGGTTTATTTCAGTGAAGATTACATTAGTTTTATGAGTGTGACTTAAATTTTATTATTTTATCAGTTGTTCTAAATTTCGTATTATAATATAGACGAATAATGTTTTAGGGTTTAGTGTATGTACCGTAGAAAAAATGGGAGATGTTGTAGACATCAACAATGACTCCTTCGGTTTAGTTGACTTTTTGTTCACTAATTCTATTGAGGCCTTGTCTTTTGAATGAAAAGCGCATTTAAAGGGAAAATAGCAGGACCAAAATTAGATATTTCACAGAAGGTATAGAAAAAAGAATAAAAAATATTTTTATTATTATCTTTATTATTATTAGTAGTAGTAGTAGTAGTAGTAGTAGTAGTAGTAGTAGTCGTCTGCCAGTACTGTATTATATAACGTCATGCAAATCCCATTTTCGACATCATTAAGTGTGCCCCTTTATGACTCAGCTTACCCAAAAATTATCATCACGCTTCGCCACTGGTCTTAGGTACGTAATACTACTCAAACAGGCATCGCACAATAGACCAGAAACCTGGATTATTCACTAGAAAACAGTGGGTTTTTTAGACCCGTAAAACAATTTCAACATATTTTTAAAAATTCGCCAAATTGTAAAAATAAAATAAAAATTTAAAATAACTATTCCATTGATCCCAAATTCACTGTTGTCGTGGGAAGACCGCAGTACCCACCTCGGTGGCGTAGTTAGCTAACGCGCTAGTTTCGTGTTGAGATAGACTCCCGAATCTCCGTCAGGTGAACTGGGGTGGTTTTTCCTAAATTGTTTTCCACTTTTTCTCCATGCAAATGCGAGTTCACTTCCTCTTAATTCGGCCTTCCCAATTCCTAACACACTAGCGTACTTAGCACATAAGCGTATAACCCGAACGATTATTATTATTATTATTATTACTATTATTATTATTAGCACCGCGTCTTACTACCCGTTCAGGTTATACGCACTTACGCTAATGTGCAATAGTAGGGTGATTGTTAAATGAAATGGAGGACCTACAGTTTAACGTGGAATCCGAACCACGGTGAAGGCCTGGCTCAACGGGTAGTAAAACGTGGTGCTAAAAAAAAAAAGAGAGAGACCGCACTAAGCCGTACTTAAATCGTATGTCTGGTTCTAGTGTAATCTCTCCTGTGATGGGCTCTTAGCCTAAGACAACCCATACTATATTTGTGTAATTATTACGACTAACACAAGTGTTGTAAGCAAATTATTCTAAGGGGCAGAAATGAGTAAAGGCTGGTTCTCTCATATCAGTGGACCTATGATCTAAGAGTAGGAGTGGGTAGTAGAAAGCAGTGCTAAAAAAAGCTAATCGGAAAAAACCCACGATTATTACTGAGAGTGAGAACACTCTTTCATTTAAACTAATCAGCTAATATTTTCTGTCATTAGTACAATGACCTTATATTATGACCCTCAGAGAGGTTTTAAATGGCTGTATGAATACATTATATATTTTGGAGCATTCAAGTATAAATGTTTGTAAAGTTAGATCTTTAAACAAAAGAGATATAACGATGGTTATAAAAATATGTGTTTGGATGCACGGGCGTACCAGAATTGACCATTCCCAATTAGAAGTTTTTCAACGCACTTTTCAGACATTCTTAAATAGCTTATGTAAGCCGTAGTATATTTTTTATATAATTCTATCCATATTGATTGGTTTGAGACACATAGACTTTTTCAACACAATATCCCTTTACTCATTTACATCATCTTTTAAGCTTTTCTTGGTTCTTTAAATATTTTATTTTCATCTCCAATATTATAATATGTGAACACACGCACACAAACGCGAGCAATTTGTTTTCGTCCAATTTAAATAATTACTATTTCTTGGCTGAAAGGCTTTGCTGGGTCACGTATATACTGTAAGCTCAATTGACTGAATTGAGATCAGCTTCGTTTCATTTTTAGTTTAAGTACACCTAAATCAGCCTTACCTATTTATACCTGTTGGAGTTATACGCATTATACATATTCAAATGCTATTTATTGATAAGATATGAAGAAGGTAGAATTCAAAGGAAATTTACCCTCATTTGCATGGAAGTAGACTGGTAAAACATTTAGGAAAACATTACCCTCACCTTAACACACTGGGAGCTGAACCCAACCACATGAGTTCGTGTGACCAAAGGTGAAAGTAATCAGATTTATTGTGTGGTCATACTGTTGGGAGAGATGGTAGCTCAGACGAAATCGATATACTTTGCAGACGTTAAGAAATACCGCATTATTAAAAAGTTGTTTGATATTTTTAAACTTGATTTTCAACAAAATATATGTGAAGATTTTCAGCAGGTTTATGACCAGTTAAAAAAAATAATTAGATTATGAAATATTTTCTAATTCAATGACGCTCTGCATGAGATTTCGTATTTATGAGATTAAAGCAAAATGTTAGAAATTTAGATCCAGTCCTCCTCAACCAAATAAATAATGTTTTGATATGGTCACAACAGAAAGTTTTAAGATAATATGGGATTGTTTTATAAGGTTTTAAGTAAGCTATCACACTTTTTCTTATCTATATAACTCCTCAGGTGAGTTTCCTAACTATTGTGATCCCAAGGTACTTGACTTCATCTTGGAGTGGGATCTCTGTGTCGAAAAGGGTAAGTGGGGCTGGGGGGGAGTGGTTTCCTACCTTTGGCTAAGATTAGGGCTGCTGATTTAGTGGGATTTACTTTAATTCTCCAGTTGGAGAGCCAGTGCTGGACGAGCCGGAGAAGTTGGTGAGACGTAGCGTGTCCTGCCCGAAAGCCGAACTGCTCGTCCACCAAGATGCCCACCTCGTGAACATGTCGGGTCAGTCTCGTCAGTAGTAGTCTCTCGAACAACTTGTCCAAACAGTCGAGCAAGCTGATCGGTCAGTAAGACGAAGTTAGGGCTGGGTCCTTACCCGGTTTATGGAAACAGAGGACGTCGGCATGCTTCCAGAGCTCGGGGAAGTGACTCAGGAGCAGGACGTCGTTGAATAACTCTACGAGGAAATTAATCGCCTCCAAGGGCAGCTTTTTGAGGACCGCGTTATTGATGCCATCGCGTCCGGGGGCCTTGTTTATTCTTAGAGCGGCTAACGCCCGCGACATTTCTGCCGCCTCCGTGGGTTCAGGTTCATCCAAGGGTCTGTACGAGACCGCTGCGATGACCTGAGCCACGCGCACAATGTGCACCGGGTCTGACGGGCCGTCAGTCGGTACAAATTGCGCCTCTAAGTGCTCAGCGAGAGCATCGGCCTTCTCCTGGTCGGAGTTGGCCACCCCGTTACGACCCACAATAGGCGGCCTTGGTGCGGGGACCCGCATCAAGTTCCTCGTCATGCGCCACAGGGACCTGTCTTGTACGCACAGGCTCTCAATCTTGTCCTCCCAGACACTGTTCCGGTATTCTGGGACCATCTCCCGAACCGCATGGACTTTGCGGCTCCAGTTGGCCTTGTCTACCGGGTCCCTTGAGATTTGCCAAGCCTTCCTCAGCCGATTTTTCTCCCGGACATGCCTGAGGATAGAATCGGGCAAAGAAGCCTGTGGCGCCCTCTTAGGACGGTGCCTCGGCGTCAAAGCATCGAGCGACCCCTTGATGGCGGAAGTTATGAACTCCGCACCGCGATCGATTTCCGCTGCTGTTCGAAATGTAGGGGTGGGTCCCAACCTCTCTCTCAACACATTCGTGAACCTGCCCCAGTTAGTGCGCTTAAGTTCAGGTTTTTCGGGGGGTCTATGAAGGACACCGCGCGTCCCAGGTTCACAAGAACGGGGTTGTGATCCGAGTCCAGCTCAGCTAGAGACTTCAACACCAACCGCCTTCTGATCCCTCTGGAGACAACGAAGTCTAGGACGTCCGGGAAGCCAATGGGATTGAGAGGGAAGTGGGTAGCGGTCGGGGGGCCGGAAGCCACCAAGCCGTGTAGATATGACGTCGCGGAGCAATCCACCGCGAGCGCACATAATCCTAGAGCCCCATGAAGGGTGCTTAGCGTTGAAGTCACCACCGATTAAAACAGGCGTGATACCTCGAAGCAGTACCACCATGTCATCCATCCTGGCAGGTTGAACCGGTGGTAGGGAGGGAAGTAGATGGAAATAAGTCGCACTGGGCTGGTAGAGGTCACCAGTTGGATAGCCGTTGCTTCCATGTGTTGGAGGGGAGGAAGAGAGACGACGTGATGGTCAAAGCCCCTTAGGACCAGGACCGCCGTCCCACCCTTTCCCACATCCCCCGCTCGGTCTCTCCGATGGTAGATGAACTCTGCTAACGAGAACCTCATTGTGGAGAGCAAGTGGGTTTCTCCCAACAGCATTACATCGACACGATGCTTTGCCAGGAAACTTTCGAGCTCAGCCTTCTTCCCCGCGACTCCGTTGGCGTTCCAGAGTGCGACCGTGAGCTCCTTCAGCACTGGGGGTCCTCTATTCGGGTGCGCTGCCATGGGAGACCAGGTAGAGGATGATATGCTCCATGACCAGGTGGCCACGATTACTCCTCGGAGACTCCTGAACCTTACTCAAGAGACTCTATGAAAAGTCCCATGGATCCAGTCCCGGAATCTCCTTGAGAAGCTCAATACAAATTTTGAGCTTTCCAGCATCATCCTCAGGGGTAGGGTTGGGTGTAGGGGTGACAGGGTTGACAGGGGTAGGAGTGGGGAGTGGTAAGAAAGGGTTGGAAGGGTGCAGAGGTGTGGGGAGGGAGGTTCGGGGAGCGGGAGAGAGTCGGGTCGGGTTTGGGAGAGGAGCGGTCTTGGACGGGTCCTCGACCGAGAGGAATGAACCGGATCCAACCGGTTCAGGTAGAGTGGCTTTGGCAGGTGCCTCGGCCTGAGGTGGAGGGGTTGGTCTCCCTGACAGCGCACTGGCGAAAGGTTGCACCAGTGGCTTTGGTTTCGGAGCTGGAGTCACTGTCACCTTCCGTACCCCAACGTGCCCGAGGGCTTCTGGCCTTCGCTTAGGCCATCCGTCCTCCCTTCTTGAACCTTGAAGGCCCGCACGGTCCCCGCCGCCCGCAAGGACTTGTACGTGGGACATCCACGCCACGCCGAGGAGTGGGCTCCTGAGCAGTGCAGGCACTTTGGAGGAGATCGTCTCTCTTCCGGGCACCCGCCCCTCTCGTGGTCGCCACCACAGAACCCACACCTAGGGTTAGCGCGGCAATCCCTCCGCACATGCCCAAACCGGAAGCAGTTCTTGCACTGCACCGGGCCTCCGGGAGACTATAATAATAATAATAATAATAATAATAATACAGTGGAGAACTTGTCACGGACGGCTTAGAGAACATGAAGTGTGGAGCGTTCCAGGCAGTAGAGAAGGTGGGTGGCGTGGCTTGTGCAAGTGCGGAGGAAAGATACAAGGGCCGACTGAACAGTGAGGCACAACAAACGTCTGCAATGCTTTTTAGTGATCTCCCATGTAGCTACCCAAGAAGAGAAAAAGAAACCCAGCCCGAATGTATTCGGCTGGGATTCAAGATCCAAACTCCCAGTAAACTATGACAAAGGGCAATGCGAGCCTAACGCCTTGAAGCACTGAGCCCCTAGTGTGAGTCACACTTGTTACTAACACCGAAATTTTGCGCAACAAATTTTAATCATGTTTATAAAAACCAAACCACACACATCAATATCAAATTATATTCTGCCCAGTCTGGTATCAAGTGAGTGATCCTATGTATCCTAGACATTTTCTGTAGTAGTGGTAAGGGTTGCCTACACTGGGAATATTTGTAATATTTGTTGATTCCTACAGAAATTATTCTAATTTTGGTTACTACCGGTATTCCCATTGTGGTGGTGGTAGTAGTAAGGTGTGAATAATGTAATATCTATAGATTTTTCAAAAATATTTCATACTGGACCTAAATAAAATTAATTTTACTTTTTTACTTTCTCGCTATCTTACAGGTAGAAAAATTATTGTGATCGTAAAAAAAAATCTAACTCAAGATTTTGATGAATCTCGACGTTTCATGCCCCCACCCCCCCGAGTCCGAAAAAGTTGTTTTTGAATTTCCATCTGTTTGTCTGTCTGTACCTTCAACTAGAGCCTAAACTATTTTACCGATCGGGCTAAAACTTGGTATCTAGGGTTTTCATAGGGTTGCACCGAGGGGTTTTTGGAATTGGATATTTTATCCTAAAATTAAGGGTAGTTTACTGAAGGGCAAAAAGAGAAAAAGTCGATTTTCTCAAAATCGGCTATAACGATTTTGATTAAATTTCATTTCTAAACATTTATAAATATCCCAAACAAAATGGCAGCTCTCAATATTTCGGCAAAATGACTTTAAGGGCTCCAATCAGCTGCGTAAATTATCAGTTTTTATCATATCGCCGAAACTCTTTGAGATATGAAATTACTTATCATTACAAATATGTAGATCTATTTCTAATACAAATATTTTACCCAAAACTTATTTTTATAAAACCAATAACTTTCAAGCTATACGCAAATATTTATATTTTTTAACTTTTCGAACACAAAAGGTAAAGTATTGCGATCGTAAAACAAATCTAACCTGAAATGTTGATGGATGTCGACGTCTCAAGACCCCACGAACCCTAAAAAGTGGTCTTTGCAATGCCATCTGTCTGTGTATTTGTTTAAACTTAAAATTAAGAGTAGTTTAATAAAGGGCGGAAAGAGAAAAAATCGATTTTCTCAAAATCGGCTCTAACGATTTTGATTAAAATTCGTATCTAGGTAAAATTCTGACCACTATTCAATTTAGCTTTTGACAACAATGACGTTAAAAGCTGAGTAATTATTAACAAACTCGTGAAAAGTAAAAATAAAATAAGATATTAAAATAGGATTGTTTTGGAAATACGGTTTTTTTTGGGTACCCATCCCCTTTTCATCTTGTTCGCTATTAATGTGTAGGTTGATGTTTTATTCCTAGCTGGATTAATCAGGTGGTGTGGAGGGATTCCCAGTGGGATGTAGGCCTATTACTGCAGTATATAGTCCAATTTTCGTAGAAAGAGCCTTTTATAAATTACATACCTTATTTTTTGCGTCCAAAATTGATAACCTTTTACTATCTTATTAGTGCTATTCCATAGATATTGATAATATCCATCAAAAGTGACAGCTGGAGATAACGTGGCCTGGTTATGAATACGTTCGAGTAGATCTAGTAACTTTCCTAGCTGAAAAATTGGATGATACCCATCTTTTACGTTAATCTTGGTGCACTTCTAGATTCTAGACTACCTTTCTGCAATACCAAGACTTGACGACAGCAAAAAGTGCTTCCACATACGTTCACCGTCAAGCATCCTCTTCCCGAAAATGTCTTGACTTATATTAAACTCTCTTTATTTAAAACAAACAGTGTTTGTAACATCTTTAAAAGTATATGCTCAAACCAAAACATAAGAAAGAGGGAAATTGTTTAGGCCTATCAAACAAGGAATATAAATATTGACAAAGAAATAAAATATATAAAGTAAAAAAATCCAGTAATAGAAAATAGATCTACTCTGGACAAAGTGATGTGTAGTAGTGGAGGAAATGGCTTTTAGATACTTGGTGGCTCGGTCACACCTGTAGCCGCACAACGTGCTCTGGCTTGTAATCACCAAAACCACTTTCTCGTTTCTTTTGATAGACGTTGCGAAATCTCACATAGGCGTAGTCCAGAGTTTTAACAAGGATTTGTATCCACTCTAGTTTGTGGAAACTGAAGCAAAAAGAAAGCTAAAACTAGCAAATCTCCAAAATACACTTTGAGTTAGTTTTATGTTCCACTACCACTTCCCAAAGTTTAGCTGTTTAACCCGGGGACAGCCTGTGTATTTCAAAACGATTATCTGATAGTGCGTAGGGCAGTAGAGAGAATGTAGCATCAGTCTGATGGTCACTCATATCTCTAACTTGATCATCTTTTCTGTAATTTATTTAGGATAGAACTGTGCCGTTTGTTACCATAGGAAGGATAAAGGGAGAAAAGTCACATTACACACATATTACAGAGCAGCAACTTTTATATTTAAAACCACACCAAGATCCGAATGAATACTTTTTGCATTAAATTTAAATATGAGAAAGACATCTTTTAACCATAATTTAAATTGAATTGGTAATGTTTCGTGATCTTCTAACAAATAGCAGCAATAGCTCGATTTTAACTAGAATTATTAGTCTTTCACCCCCTTTTCCCCTTATATTCTCATACCGAATTTTTATAGTTTTTATAACCAAAAAAGCAAGCCACCTTACTCATGGAGTTTGGAAGAACCATTATTTGGGGAAGAGCATCCTGCACTTTTATTATCTGTCCTGGATGTGGTAGGTAACCATTAGGAACTTGCAGAAGCTATAAGTTACCTTTATTTTGGTTGAAAGAACAGCTTAGAAAATTGTGGCCAACATTGATAACATATTTTTACTATATTAATCTTATATTATAGGTATTAATAATAATATATATCAAGAGTGACAGCTGCAGACAGTATGACTTATGTTATGACTTGGTATATTAAAATTGTTTTAGTAACTTTAGTGATTAAATACCAAAATCATAATGAAGTACTCATTCAGGCGCGTAGCCAGGAGGGGATATCGGGATATATTCCCCCCCCCCCCGAAATCACCCCTTCAATAATCATTTTAAGGAAAAAAAGTAGAATGTAGAAAATATGTTTAAATTTGCCACAGGAGATAAAACATACAATTTAAATTTATTTCTTATATAAAATCAAAATCCAAGGGCTTATACCAGTTTGCTGAAATTTGATTTCATAAACCCCCCTCCCCCCCCAAAAAATCCTGGCCACGCCCCTGTGCTCATTATAATAACCAAGATTTGCTAGATTTGTCTCTTTCTCAAATATAAGGTAGGCCTGAAGGTTATTGAACTATGTATTTTTATCATTTCATATAAATGTGAAATATTAAACTATTTTGCCTCTTTAAATGTATTGTTTAATATTGCCATTGATTGATATCTTGAATATAGTTTTATTTATAATATTAAAATTTTGCTTTTTTAAAGGCAGTTGAAAAATATTTTTTCATTAGCAAGACGTGCTATTACCTAGTGCTACCACAACTATCAGATGAAAATTTAAAGCTATATTTTTTGTAACATGAAACAGTCAATATTTATATATTGGAAATGTACTGTTGACTCACTCTTGTCAATCTCAAATGGGATACGTTTCCATTTACTAGAATGGATGTAAATCTTGTTGGGATCTAAGGACTGAGTATGTATGCCTTATATTTCTCAACGCCCACTGAGACGTATGAGAAAATGGAAATTAGGAGGAAGGGAGGGGTGGCCAGTCAGGGGAATGGCTACATTAAACCGAAATTTTGTGACTGATCCACTGAGCACAATAAAGCCTCTTCCTTCACAGCTGCACGTCACTTGGTGTACATTGTAGAGGGAAATATAGATACATTTCCTCGCATTGGCTATGTTTATGTGTGTTTCTCCGACAATATATTTGTATTCTTGATTGGCAAACTAATATAACTCTTTATTATGTTTTATTAGGTACTAGAAAGTATGTGTAAGTTTGTCACAGTATTTTACGCGATGTCATAAGGGAAATATTTAAAAATTAAAGGATTTTAACTTAACCCGCCATCGGTCTCATGTTATCTGAGAGATGACTTAGTGACTCAATTGCCCACCATTTAGGTTACTAGGGGTGGGGTGCAGTCCATCTCCTAGTGTCTTCTTGGCTCCCTTCCCTCTGACGGGGAGTTGAGTCAGAGCCATGATGCAGTGAATACCATGGTCATAACAGTAGCAATAATCTCTTGGGATGACTTGCGCCCAACCGTGAGTCTATTGATCGTCATATCGTGGATGAGTCGCACCTAAATGTGTAGCATACAAGCTCTAAATATATAATTCATTATGTTTTTTTAGTACCTAGGAAATGTTTTTTTAAATTTGAAATGTAGCAAGATTTTCTTGAAATAAAAAATTGATAAAAAAACAAAAGAAACTGAAAAAATAAAATTAAGAACAAGTACTATTTGTGCTGTGTTTCCTGTGGTCATCTGGCAGATGACTCGCACCTCATGGCGTAGGCACATTTTCCTTTATAGTCATCTCTCAGATGACACGCGCCTCATGGCGTTAGTACAATTTTCGCCAATTTACCAAAAACCTCACCAAGAAAATAAAAAATGTTTACGATGGTATTAAGCATTTGTTTCATTAAATTAATCTAATTACAACACACAAAGAGTGTCAAAACTAATAAGTTGTATTTTTTTATTAACATTTTATCTCAGGAAGCAAATATTGCAAGGCAGTTTGTCAGATGACATGCGACCGATTGGGGGAGGTGGGGGGGTGTTGAATAATTTAGTAGAGTAAATTTAATTTACCAATAAATTAATTTTAGTTTTCAAAAGTGTTTCAGCGAAATTTAAATGGTATTATTGTTTAAATTTACATTATTTGCAATAGTGTTATATAAATAATTGTGGATTGAAATATATAACATGTACTGTAAACAATATGTATTTAGGAATAACAATTTAAAAATTCACTATTAATAATAATTGTCTTGCCCAAATTAAATATCAAAATCTGTAGCTGTTTATAGTACAATAAAATAAAAATATAATTATGAAATGTATTTACTTTACCTTGCATTTTATAACTCAATATAAAATCTATTCTGTACACACGCGAATAAAACTCTAATTTAAACATTTGTTCAAAAAATATATACTGAGCTAGATACACTATTTCCAATCCTAGCCATAGATACTACATTGAAACTTTATATTTCCTCTAACAAACCAGTAATCTTCCAAAACAGCCACATTCGTGGGCATGTGGCCAGAAGATATTCTAGTCTGGTTTGAAAGTGGCGGAGAGGTCGGGGCTGGAATCTTGACTGGGTGTACTAAGTTTTTTACAGGTGGCTTATCAGTTTTCCTGCACGCGAACATGAGTACACTTCCTCAAAAATAGTCTTCCTGTCCTATAGGTAGACTATAATTAAATAGGAAAAGGCTGGATGGGTATTAAGACGTGGTGTGACAATACATATGTATATATCAAAATTCATTAGGTCAAATAGGTTTGCTTTAATATTCATTGTAGTGTAGTATTTTTATGAAGTATGTACGTAATAATTAAGTTTTGTTTTGTCTTATTTTCAGAAATAATGAGTGCAGTTGGGTTTCGGAATGTACGTCGGATGGTCCTTCTGATGTTACTCTGGGGCGTCCTAATTCTTGCAATATTCCATTTGCGAAGTCGAGCTGTCCTGGGAACTTCTGAAACCCCTGACGAGTATATCAACAGCAGATTACTCCTCCATAGTCTTGTAGAACATCGCACCACTCACCAAGAACCACCTTCCAAGTCTGTGAGCTTTACAGCGACCACACCATTAGATTTAACATTGCTGGAACCAAGTGTCGATAAATCACCTGCGCTGTCTGAAGCAATGACGGTTGAAAAAATTCAACGAGAACTTCCTAGTTTACCGATAGCCTATTGGAATCGCAACAAAAACAAACCAATGTTTTACAAAAATGAAAGCTGTGCCAAATTCCCCAGTATTTTTGATCTGGAATTTAATAACATTTATTGGCAAACTCTTCACACAACAAATGGTACTTTTCAATTGTACGGGGCTTATTATGATAATCGAAAGTACAGTAAAATTGGACCAGCTATTCGTATTCTTGGCATGATCAATCGTATTGAGCCTACAATAAAGACATATTGTCAATTATGGTTTGAATCTCTCAAGGAACCGATATTTGTTCGCGTTATGGAATATAAATATATTTGGTATAAAAAGTGGGGCAACTTCAAACAAGGAATTTATCAGCCTTATCTAATTGCCTGCCAGATTCCTCCAAAATACCATAACTTGATTCCTGAATCTATATCAATAGTTCAAAAACCTTGCGATGCTGCCACCAATAATATTAGAGTAGTTTACAATAAACCAGAAAAGAAAAAAGAATTTGCTGTGTGTGTTAAGGGCCTAGACTTTCTTTACGATGACCTTTCTGTACGTTTGGTTGAATGGATTGAGTTACTAATCATTCTAGGGGCTGATAAATTATTCTTTTATGAGCTTCAAGTTCATCCTAACATTTCGAAAGTGTTAAATTACTATGAGAAACTGGGTCGAGTTGAGGTAACTCCCCTTACCTTACCTGGTGGTCAACCGAATGTGCCCGGTTTCCAACATATGTATCTGATTAAAAAAATCAATCATAAACGACAAAATGAGTTAATACCTTACAACGATTGTTTGTATAAAAACTTGTACACATATAAATATATTGCTTTGTTAGATATTGATGAAGTTATCATGCCAGTGAATTCAATGTCTTGGCATGAACTTATGGAGGAGGTTATACCAAAATCACTGGAATTGAGAAATGAAAGTAGAGCATCTTATAATGTTAGAAATGTTTATTTTTTAGATGATCTTTTGCATGAGCATGGTTGGTTTGATGATGTTCCTAAGTATATGCATATGCTACAACATGTATATCGAAGTAAAAACTTCACCAAACCTAATCAATATGTTAAATGTTTTCATAATCCAGAACGTGCCTTAACTCTACATAATCATTTCCCTTTGGCATGCCTTAGCTCAGGCTGCACATCCTATTCTATTAATACCACAGATGCTCAGCTTCAACATTACCGAGCTGATTGTGTTCGAACACTCAAGAAAACATGCTTAGAATATCGCCAAAACAGTGTCTTAGACACCACAATATGGAAGTACAAAGAAAAGCTCATAGCTCGGACAACAGATACTTTAAATAAACTCAACTTTTTTAGAACACGAGATGTGAAGTCAATCGTAGACTAGGAAAGACATTATGGCTCTTTGAATGACTTGTTAAAGTACAACGCTTCTCTATAAACTTGAAATAGTGTGCGCTTTGTAGTGTGTCTTAAATGATAAACAGTCATTTTATATGTGACACTAACATTGATATCTGTGTATTGTGATAAAAACGTCAAGCACATAATCAAATTGACTTTGTTTGAATGAAGTTTTAAACTTCTTTGTTAACTTGTTATTGGAAATAAAGGTTATAGCTGTTAACTGAAAGGTCTTTGGCTATTCATTGTTCATACTAAAAACTTGTATATTTTGGAAAATACATATTTGAATCCTGCTGAAAACGGGTAGAGTGAGATATAAAATGGCCAAAATGGATTATTATTTAGTCGAGGGCCTTTGTATTTTTGAGTTTTAAAGTAATGTTATTTATACAACCTTTTAAATATTGTTATCCACTAAATTAAGGGGATGTAGTATGTTATTAATTTTAGAACCTATTCTTTCCTTACATTACCTTTTCATGTTAAGACTGCATTGCATTGTGAAGATAACATTAATTGTAGGAGGTGTACTAAAATTATACACTTTATGTTAAATAAGTGACCAAAAAGTATGTTTTTTTTTTGTTGTTTGGAATTCAATGTGTGAGTATTTTGTCTTTCTAGAATTAAGTTTTTCAATTATTAATTGGTATTATTATTTTTCGCTGTATTCCAATGACACATTCCAAGGTTACTTATGAAGCAAACATTTACTTTGCATCAAGACCAAGGAGAACTTACTCAGGAGAAACATATGGTTTTTCTTCCTTTCAAATATATTTCTACTAACTTACTGGTGAAGAATATATGTTTATTATTTAAATTTAATTAATTTTCTTTATTTGACATTATTTTTAAGGTGAAAATGTTCTCGTTCCTCTTGTGGACATCTTACTATATAAATTTCACTGGAATTTAAGTGTAAAATAAAAGTTCACATATCAAGATCTCTTTTAATGAAATACTAATAATGTAAATTTTCTTTTATTGTTTAGTCAAGCTAGACCAAGTTTTGGTAGAGCATTGAAATGATTGTTAAATACCTATTTGTAATATTTAGTTGCAAAAGTCATTCCTGGGATAAACATTTCCCATGTTTACATACAATGAAAACTACACCCTTTTGATTAAATGTATTTGCACATATGTACTTCAATTATTTGCTCAATAAAGTGCAAATCTTACTAGCTAGTTTGTATTATTTAATTATGTGTGAAGAGAGTATTCTTTTGGCCAGGTTGGGTGCATTGCTCAAAACAGAATACATGCACCATTAGTTATGTTTAATAAATCAAATGTATGAAATTATTAAAATTGTATATAGACCTAAATAAATTGTTATGAAAAAATGAAACACATTCATAAAGTTTTTAATTCACCTAAACTTACCCTAATAAAAACAAATATATGCTACTTGTAAGTGAAAGGAGAATCTTTCTAAAGGTAGAAAAATATAGATGATTCATACACATTACATTATTTTGTATCTTTGTAATTCTTGGAGCAAAATAATTTCAAATTATTATAAGGTCCATTAGGCATTCTCATGGCTGTTATAGTTACAATAATACATTAATATTTGCATTAATAAATATGTCATGTGTAAATATGTTAAAATGAAATGCATACATGTATTCACAAAAATCAATATTTATATGCATTTGATAATTCTTATAAAGTTTTTATCAATTTAAATTAAATGTATAGTCATGAAATACATTAGGTATGTATACTATTTCACTATAAATCTTATATAATTACCTAATCATCTTAAATAGAATATGGTTAGCAAGATATTTCCATTTTAAAGGGGTAAAAATCCAGGAATAATGTTCTCGTGGTGAACTGGGGCATTGGGACATCGGGTGAGATGAGCTAGTTTATTTTGTCCCTCCAAAATCCTCAAGCTATTTAAACTAACTATTGTTTTTTTAATTATAAATCCATTAAAAGGTATAGTGATCAAGTCTGGGGGTATCCATAATCTTAGCTATATAATATATATAATTATTTTATAAATATGAAATGTTAAACTTTATTATTTAGGCATATGAAGCTATACGACAGGTCTAGCCAGCTAGTAGTGGAAAAACATATTGCTTGAATAAAGAAATGACCCAGGCCATAGACTGGAAAGGGTAATGGATGTAAAATAAAAAGTATTTGTGCTCTTATAGTAAGAAACTTCTTTCTTAAGTGGATTTAATGCCGTAATCACTGATAAGTTATTGGAAATGGCATATAAAATTCAAAGATTGTTGATCCATCTAATCATACTTGGTTTTGGTGAATCCAGTTCTCATTTAAATTTATTTCAATAATATATGAACCACTACATGAAATATTATATATAGCTTACAATGACTCATAGAAGCAGTAGTATCTATAAATGTATGGTAAGGGACCTTCCAACCTTCCAGGCCTCCATTGAGTGTTCTTCACAAAAGCTTAAGATGCAAAAGGAAAACATTGTGTGTTTTAGTTTGAATGATGTATAATTATACATATTACTATGAGTGTTGCGAGATTATTGGGCTGATAGCTTCTCTTAGGCACTGTCAACTTGAATTTTATCGGTGGTGTGTCACTTAAAGTAAAAGCCAAATTTTGCTGCTTTTTTGCTTGAAATTTGGGACTAGCTCTCTGTCTCACCGCCTCTCAAACGCTAAACAAATACATTTTGTTATTATTTTTTCATCTCTGCGTCTCACTACTTGACTAGCTTTCAGGTTATACGCAAATGTACTAACTACGATAATAAGTTAGATATGAGGAAGGTTGGATTTAGATGAAGTGTACCCGCATTTGCGTGGAGGGAGAATGTAAACCCATTTAGGTAAAAAACCTCAGTACACCCAATCAAGGCCGTAGCCAGCCAATAATTTCAGGGGGGGTTTGGTGGGCACATCCCCCAATTGCTGGAAGCTAAGAAAAAAAATTCTAAATGATAAACAGTTCTAGAAGCTCTCTGAAGTGGTTTTTTTCATGGTAAAATAACCCCCAAAATGCCGAAGGCTAGAAGCTCTCTGAAGTGCTTTTATGGTAACACAGCCCCCTAATTTGTATTTGTATCTTAATTTTGATATTGTTTGAACCATAAATAAAGCCATATATTTTTTGTTCATAAAATTTCGCGGGGGGTTTGAACCCCCAAAACCCTCCCTGGCTACGGCCTTGCACCCAATCGGGATTCGAACTTTGATCTTCCTGTCATTGGCAGTCTAGTATATTGCAAGAATGACGCATTTAGACTATGCGGCCACCGAAACGGGTAACAAAGACATTTATATTTAAAATACGGATAACGGAAGTGATCATATCTGGCTTTAGAGTGACAAGACTGTACACATTTTCATATTACAACTTGTATTAGGCTCATAATATATGGTCAAGAATAAACCAATGAATACACCTTAATGCAGAGGTTCCCAAACTGTGATGTGCGGCGCCCTTGGGAGGCTTCAGTACCGGCCAGGGGAGCCACATACCTCACCGAGAATGAAGGATGTTTTAGTTTTTTTTTAAATTATAAACAAAACCCACTATTCACGTAGTAGACCCGACAGACACACTTAACTGCACGTGCAGCGTTTATGAATCATTCACTACCTCCAGTGTTGCCAAGCCTATAGTCTCTAGCGATAGTACATAGACCTGAAATGGATTGTAGCTTGACCGGTAGGATACTACTTTTTGATGTTATATTGATAAGCCCTGCGATTTAAAAAAAATAAAAAATTAATGCCTGCCTCTACGGACGAACGGAAAAGTAAAAGTAGGAAATATTATGAGTTACCTGGATTACGGTTTCACAAACATGAGTGTGGATAATCCAGAGCATCCTCAGTGTGTCTTTTGCCTGAAAGTGTTGGCTGCTGACGGTATGCTGTCCAGAAAATTGAAACTTCATTTGTAAAAAGTTCACAGTGGCTTGGTAAGTAAACCCCGTGATTATTTTCCCCTTAAGTTAAAAGAAGTGAATGAACAGAAAGCGACTTTTTCTAAACAAGCTACGATCCCCACCAAAGCTCTTCTTTCATTGTACAACGTTGCATACCACATTCAGCAATGCAAAAAATATATACTGTTGCAGAAGAACTGATTTTACCAGCTGCTGTGAATATGGTATCGGCTATGATTGGAGAGTCTGCTGATAAGCAACTCTTAGACATAATTTTGTAAAATAATACGATCAGTCGTAGAATACATGACATTGATGACGATATAAACGAGCAGTTGTTAGAAAAACTAAAAGGCAAGAATTTCATTATTCAACTGGATGAAGAAACTGAGAGCAATAATGATGCCCATTTGATTTGTTATGTGCGGCTCATAAGTGCAGACAATAAATTTGTCAAGGATCTGTTATTCTGTCAATCTATTTCATCAAGTACGAAAGCCGTGGATTTTTTTTTTCGTATCCTCGATACTTTCATAACAGAAAACAATTTATATTAACTGGACAAGATGTGTTGGTGTGTGTACCGATTGTGGTCGATCAATGCCAAGTCATTATGGCGGACTACAAGCTCTCATACGGAACAAAGCGCCTGATGCTTTGTGGAGGCACTGCATTATTCATAGGGAAGCACTCGCATCCAAGCACGTAAATACTGCTCTAAATGAGGTTTTAGAAACGATTATCACAGCGGTGAACTTTATCAAAACACGACCAATAAAGGCCAGAATTTTTTCAAATATGTGTATTGATATGGGGGCTCAGCACACTTATCTGTTCTACTATTGCAACTCTCTCTGGCTTTCCCGTGGGAATGTTCTGGCACGGGTATATGAACTGAGGAGGGAACTGTATTCATACCTGATTGAAGAAAATCGTGCCAGTGCTGCAAATTTTCTAGATGAAAATGACTTTCTTTTGAAGTTGGCAGATCTTTCTGACATTTTTGAAAACTGAACTCGTTGAATATGTCCCTGCAGGATTATTAAACCCACATACTGCAACTTTCAGACAAAGTGTTAGCCTTAAAAAAAATTACTACTCTTGAAGAGTAAAATAGATGAGGGTAAAACTGACTGCTTCCCTCTTCTATAGAACTTTCTGGAAGAAAATAAAGTTAAATTGAATGAGGAAGTGGACATGCGTTTATTGAGCATGTGTCACAACTACAGGGGCCTGTAACACAACTCGTAGAAGTCCTACAAGTTGTAGGAATATACTACACTTGCATATTTTCTGTAACATAAGCATACTTGTAGCTAAAAGTGTGGGACTTGTAACTATAAGTGAAATCCCACCATTGTAGACGGATTCTGTAACACAAACTCATTAACTTGTGAATTGTGTTACAGAAAAGAAAACAAATGTCAACAATTGCTATCATTTTTCTACAAATCTAATACCTTGGTTAGAAATTATTTACAAGTGCTCCTGATATAAAAATGTACTCTTTTTCGAGTGTTAAGTTATTAAAATTCCTGCTCATAGGACTTTCTTGTATATATTATTTTGTGAAATGTGGATGTTGGTGATGATTAAGCCAATGCTGTAGGCGTAAGATAGCCTTACAGGTATTTTACCTGCCAAGAAACAATTTTGTAGGAATAGATGACTTTGAATTTAAGGAGAAATTTAGGTTAACTACGTTACAATTTGAAAATGATTTGACTGAAATCGGCAGAACTCGTCGAAATAGAATCAATCGATTTTACGGTTTGTCGTCTAGACAAAAACTGCAGATTTGGCTACACTGGCTTGGAAATGGGGGGCAATATCATGGATTAACAGATATGCATCGGGTAAATAAAATGACAGTGAATAGATGTGTGCATGAAGTTGTTAATGCTGTCAACGTTGTGTTATTTGATAGGATTATCAGTTGGATAGAAACCACTTTCAACAGTTCCATGCCTTAGCGGGTTTTCCATACGTTTGTGGTTTTGTTGATGGTATCCTAATAAATATAAATGCTCCAATCGTTGATAAACCTGCTTTCGTGGATCAACATCAAAATAACTCTGTAAATTGCATGGCTGTATATGGACCGAACTTAAGATTCCACTACGCAAGTAGTAACTGGCCATAGAGTGTGCATGACGCACGTGATTTAAGAAATAGCACATTACATTATGTCAAAGAATGGAAGGAGGCTGGAGGCCACATCCTGACGGGATATTCTTGGGGATCCTGCTTACCCCTTGAAAGATTGGCTCATCCATCCAAACTACAACAACCCAGGTGACGTTGCACACACAAGGTTTAACTGTGCACATAAACGCACAAGGCGTTTGATCGAAAATGCATTCGGAGTGTTAAAGGAAAAGTTCCCCTGTTTGAACCATTTGAGGGTGGACCCGATGTTTGCGGCCAATGTCTTCAAATGCTGTTTAACCTTGTGTAATATGTCCAAAGATAATTAAGAGGCTCATTTTGACGGTGAAGAGAAAAAGGAAGATGAAAAAAAAATTCAGAATGAATACAATCGTATTGGTAGTTTACCTAGTATTAGTAAGTTGTTGATTATATACATTAGCGCAAGTAATTTCACTATGTGTCAACCATACATTTAAAGTTTATGTACTGTATTTACTTTCACTCCCTCTACTCCCCTCCATTCCTCTCAAATATTTACTTAGAACTGTAGAGTGTATCTGTATATGTTTGGGATAGTACAATATATTTTAGAAAAATCCAACGTGATATTATTATATTGAAACGTTTGTTAAAGGAGATAAGGTTGTCGCCACAAAGTAATTAAGTGGTGGCTCTTTATTAAATAATGTTTATTGAAATACGAGAGCAAAGGACATGAGACCGCAACTGGCCACACCGGTGGGTCACAATCACAAACGGCTATTTGGTCAGTCATTGTCACAGATTTCGTAATCTAGAGTGATCACTGCTCTCGCTGTCTGGTAAGCGTATCGCTCAACAACAATCACCGATATCTCAATACAAACATTTCGTGTGTTTCGTCTCTTACATTTAAGAAAAAAAATTTTTGCAGTTTCAGCTCATTGGGTGCACCCTTGATAAACTTAAATGTCTTCAAAACACTACCTGACCTAACCTAGAAAACAAAGCATGGCATATAGCGACAAATGCCGCATACGTAATATTGTTTGACTCGGGGGGGTGGGGGGGGATAGTAAAAATGTCGAGAGTTCAAGAGAGTTCAATTTGAATAGTTCCAAAGAGAAAATATATCTTACATCTATTGGGCTACTTGAAAATGTAAAATGTTCCAGGAAAAGAGTGAAGAAGCAAGAGAGGGGGACTTTAAGTTTTCGGTGTGGTTTAATTGTTCTCTGCTGTGAAATGGACTGCCTTTTAAGATGCTGGTTGCACAAAAGGAGCTCACAATAACTATTAATGTCTTAAGTAAATACATATCTCTGTTAATGAACTTGTTTTCATGAAAGGTCAGAAATACAATACTGGTTCTATTGTACCACATCAGATTGGCTTGATAGATATCCCTGAACACATCAGAGAAGTAAAAAGGCAGAATCAGCAAGACGACGAGAAAAGAAGAATGTCTGAATACAGGCAGAGAGGTAAGCAGAATGTGTCAATACCATCAAATGAATTAATTCTCACAGATTATTAAAATGAAGAACAAATAGCTGATGCTCAAGATGGAAAGGAAATAAGTTATGAAGCGACATTAGATATATACCAAGAACGCCTTAGGGTTCGGCCAGACTGACAAGCGTGTGAGTGAGAGAGCGCGCAAGCGACTGGGTGGCCAGACTGGATTAGAAATATGTAATGTTGTTATGCAGAGCATCAGATATGGTGTTGACATGCGTGGCACAGCTGCCATCACCATTGCCGCATTTATAGATGCTGGCTTGATCACTGAAGCCAAGTAACTTGTAGATGATCATACAACATTCATATACTTATAAATGTTGATTGGAAAGAACAAAGTAAAAGAATGATTTAAAAGTTTAACAAATTTGTTTGTTAATATTCAAACAAGTCAATAGCAAGTACAATTGAATTATAGGTAGAAATTATTCGAACCATCCATTGTTTAAACAAGAGAATATAAATTGTAACAATAATTTAATAGCTCGACAAAGGACCATCAGGTGTGAAGCACCCAGGTACACCCTACAATCCACACATATATCACATATAGGTCATAGGTGTAAATAAGAAACTCGTGACTCGTTAAAGCAGGACAAGTACTAAGTCATCCAATAAGACGCAAGGCTGCAACACTAAGGCAATATAAATAAGAGGAGGTAATTAAATCTAATTACAAAATTATCACTGATAATTCTACTCCAGCCAGCAGACTGTGATTCTTCCAACTACAACACATACTTTCAAATATAAAGAACTAAGCCACTCAAATTTGGTCCCAGTTTAAGGAGCTACAAGGACGGTAGTTAACATGAGCTAGCTAGCTTAAGTTAGCGCCATAGAGAGTTAGACATAACAGCGTTATAAGCTCATAGAAGATAAACGATTATTTTACAACTAGTAAATGGTGAACTACCAGAAATCTAGAAGCTACAGATACTATGGCCGGACACTTCCTGATTAGTACTGCTTGAGCTACCAATATTATATTTATTCTGTTACCCTGAAAAGGGTACAATATTACTAGACAAAATATTGATCATTTTCGACTAACACTAAAGGCGCCACAAGGAGCCGTACACTACAGTCCAAACCCCGCGGGCCACTACTATGGACAAGTAGCACTTCCACAGGTTGCGAACTGCATAGCAGTACACAGTTAGATACAACAAAGACAAGTGTCAGTTACAGACCCAATTAGGTCGTGAAACATAGCATTAGATAACGTGGTGTCCTGCATTATTTTATTCTATTTTTTAAACTAGCCGCAGCATGGTCATATAGACTAAGGAGTCAAATCTTGACCCTAATATTTCCAACTAAGCCCAATATACATAGAACTATAGTGCATAAAGCTATAAACTATAGCTAATGGGCATAGGGAAATATGTCAGTAGTACTTACATGCCAAACTAAGTCATTTGGACATAGAACAATAGAGCTCAAAGCTCAACAAAATAAACAATGCCTTAAGGGCATAGAGAAACAAGTCTGTAGAACTGACATACAAAAAAATTACGTCATATGGACTTAGAACGATAGAGCTCAAAGATCAACAAAATAAACAATGCCTTAAGGGCATGGAGAAATAAAATAAGTCAATAGAAATGACAAACAAAAAACTACGTCATATGGACATAGAACAATAGAGCTCAAATCTCATTGAAGATTACAACATCCCATAAAACTTATAGTATTCGCCGTAGATTGCTCTGCGGCGAGAAGGTGACACAGACGCCTCAACCATCGCGGTCTTCAGTACGTAGTCTTAGCAGATGCTCGTGACTTTCTTCCAGCAGTTCCTCCGACGAGTGGTTACAATAGAATAGATATACGTGAACCCAGGACTGGCCTATTTATACCAGTGGGACTAACAAAATTTGGCAAGGTTATCTCCAAGTATGAAGAGGGGGTGGTAATCTTCAAGAATCACGCCACCCGACCCCTAGCACTTGACAACGTCTGTTGGTAAGATCCCGAATGACGCCTCTCTCCTTTACTCGTCGTCTGGCCCAGGTGTTGGATGTTTTTGTGTGTTGGTCTTCGAAGCCGAGCTGCCTCGTTTGCTAGGGCATTTTTGATGAGAATTGGGCGTCTCCCGCTTGTGATGTCGCAGTGAGTCTATATCTGCCACACATTATTAGAACTTATTAGATATGGTAGTAATAGTTGTAAACCTATTATAAGGTTTCATTGAGTGTAATTGTTAGAAATTGACTAACACGTCACAATCACAATAAAGTCAATAGAGCCCAAGAAAAAGGTTATGCAATCCCTGCATTAGGAATTCGACTATCTTTGTAAGAAGAACGAAATTGACTGAATCTTCTTTGATGGCCGTAAAGATATAATTAAAGTTAGTCTGCAAGCAGACAATTCTGATCAGCATTTCCCCAACATCATCAGAGAAGAGCGTTACTCCGTGTTTAGTGAACCAGGTGGCAGAGATCTCTACCAATTCAATCCAGAGAAAGGCGCAAAGAAAAAACCTGCTGCATTTATTGGTGATAATCTTGTTGATTTCATGAAGAAGAAGGACGCTGATAAATCCCTACAGGCCATTGTAGGCGATTCTACAAATGTTAACACTGGCTAGGAGGGTAGTATCATGCATTGGGTAGAGGTCATTCTTTGCCTTAGGCTGATCTGGTTGGATTGTGCCCTCCAAGCCAACGAGTAACCCCTGCAACACTTGATTACATCACTAGATGGGAAAACATTGTCTAACCACAAGTGGCCAGGCCAAATTGTTAAGATGCTAGACACTACTACATAACTTGAAATGGATATTTCATTCACAAGCGTATAGCCTGAACGGGTAGTAAGACGTGGTGCTAAGTATTATTATTATTATTAATATCTTTTATCCACCAAAATCTCAATTGAAGATCCTCTTATTTCATTGGGTTACAGTGATCAAGCGTACGGGTAAGGGATCACACAGGCCAAAAGGACAGGAACTATTTCCCCATTTCTGGCCTTTCTTGAAATTGGTCCAGTCAGCAAGTTAAGGTGGTTCACAGCAAAAAGGATATGCCGCATGTGAATTTCAAAACATGTCCTTACAGGTATAACCCTCAACCACTTAAGACTAATAGTTTAATACATTATTGGCGTGTATTACCCCTGTTGGTTCGAAATCAAAGTAAAACACTCTTGGGCGGAAGGCACAGGCCATATCTTGTTTCAGCTGCTGCTAATTAAGCTGCAAAAGAAGGCTGTGGTGGATGTTGTTTTGCCTACTATCCAGCGCTCAGCATGGAATGCATTCAGCGAAATGAGAATATAGACACTCCTGTGATCCAATGACAGTAGGAAGAGGAGAGCTGGTGTTCCAAAGATTGTTGACTTGAGGGGTGGAGATGATTACACACAGTATATCCCAGGAAAACACCATCCATCAATCCCAGTGCTTAATCCCTGTTACAGCTGATAGACTGATCTTACAAATATATGAACCTTATTTGACATGCAAACTGATGACAGCGGAAGTAAAGAAGTTAATCAATGAGCCCATGCAAATTCCACAGTGTGATATGATTAACTTCAGAGTCGAAAAGCACAGCACTCTTTCCGAAGTAGTAGTAGGAACAGTTACCAGAATTTATATTGCTTTTGGGATTTCTTTAAATGTATTGTCCAATCCAAAAGAAGCTATAAATTGTCATGTTTTCAAGCAGCCAGCCATATTTTCTTCTGTTATTTCTGATATCGAATAAAAAAACTTCAAGCTATGTCATACAATATTTTAATAACTCATTGGAAATCAATTGCAAAACTGGTTAAAATATCACATATTGGAAAACTATTTTTTTATGTTCTTTGAGGTGTTCGGGCTGAAATATATTTATTCCATACATATGGGTTTTTTAATACAAAGCGATCTTTTATTTGGAATACAACTGTATCACAAAACTTACTTTGCCAAAAATTTTTAACTCTCATCATTCGGTCGTCACCTTTTTCTAGAAGTTAGTCCTTCTGCGAGCATCTCAATTCTTTCCTATTGTCATTGTCTATCAAGCACAGAGGGTAGCTCTTTTCTAATTTCGATTATCACCTTTTCAAAGTCGATAATAACAGCATGAATTCACCCTGGATCGATATGCAGAGCTTGTAGCTGATTAAATAATACATCAACATGAGGCACCGATTAAAAATTTAGTCAAAACATTAAAGTTCTATTTTCAAGCCAGTTAACAAATCCAACAGCTGGTGTTACCGTTCCTGGGGTTTATATTTTCGAAACACCTGTCTCTACATTTTAAAACATTCCAGATTATCGTCTTTGAAAGTGAATACTATTTGTATTATCCTGTATTGAAAATTCCATCTAGTTTGTTGAACCGTCGCTTCTCCTATCACGTAGAAAAAGAGACTATTACTCTTACATAATTACAAAAGTTATAATTGATGAAGGATAGGGAAGGAAAATGCATCACAGATATATTTAAGTTTAACAAATAAGTCTATTAAAAAAGCAAACAAAAATATATAGAATTGCATATGAGTGACAAGATATTAATTCAATTAATTAACGATAATTGTATTCCATTATCGATGTAGAAAACATTCGGTTAGTTGAATAGATATTAATATTTTGTAGACAAGGAACCGACAGAAGTTAGAGAGAACATTTCGTTTAGTTTAATAGCTCTAGAAATAGGGATATTCGCTCTTACTCAAACGAAGGAGCGTCTGCCACAACTTGATAACAATAAAAACGGGGAATTAAGCTTTAGGCAATATACATAAAGACAATATAGCCAGGCTAATACCATACTAATATACCTGAGAGGCCTAATCATGAATGATGGCGAAACCATTGAAAATAGAAACATAGCATCAAATTCTATATTTTTAGAATTATTAAGAAGAAGATTATTTAATCTAGCTACCTTGTATTAACCCTCATGGAGAGGTACGAAAAACCAAAGAATAATATCCTAAAAGAGGAGTTTCCATTTTACAAATAATAGATGGCTAATAATCAGGCATCTACACAGTATTTTACTATAGCCGGTCATTTCCTAATAAGTACTGCCAGAACAATCAACAATGAATTTATACATTTATCCGTTACGAGGGCATACAAAAGCTACTACAAACTATCTTTGAACACTTAGATACATATGGCACCTGACATATCATTATTCTCGCGGACCACTACTTCAATCTAGTAGTGCTCCCACAGGTTGCGCACCGTAAATAGCTACACAAATAGGGGGCAATCGTGACTAAAATCAGTCACTGACCTAACTAGGTCCAAGAAGAAAGTGTTAGATGATTTGATTGTAACCATAAAGAGATTCTAAACGTGCTCATACCGTTTAGGGTGTCATAAAAAGATAACAATGTCTTAAGGACTTAGAAAAGGAAATCAAATTCATGGACTCGGTGTACACACAATCACCTGGTCCTATACATACGTAGAGCATAGAGCCCTCGTATTTGAACTATGTCTTATGGGCATAGGGAAATAACCATCAGACTATCTTATCCAAGAAACTATGTCTGATCGACATAAAAAATAACGCCAGACATTCCGACTAAAGAAACCATGTTTGATGGACATAGAAAATAATGTTAGACATTCTGACTAAATAAACCATGTCTGATGGATATAGAAAATAACGTTAGACATTCTGACTAAAGAAACCATGTCTGATGGACATAGAAAATAACGTCAGATGTTCTGACTAAAGAATCCATGTCTGATGGACATAGAAAATAACTCAGACACTCTTAACACAATACACTATGTCTGATCGACATAGATAATAAAGCAAGACATTCTAATACATGAAACTATGTATAATGGACATAGAAAATAACGTCAGATATTCTGACACGATACTCAATGTCTAATCGAAATTGAAAGTAAAGCAAACATTCTGATACATGAAACTATGTTTGATGGACATACAAACGGATTTTAGAATCTAATGTAGATTCTAAATAGAAGAGACAGATACTTAAAAAGTCTCAGAAGAAGCTTCCTCTGCCACGTGTCGGTGAGACTGACGTCTGACACATCTTGGCCATCAGTAGTCTTCGGTGATGAAGTTTTACGTTGTAGTTCTTCCTCTGGTGAATACATATAATGGAATACAAAAATGCGAGTCACAGGGAATCCATTATATAGAAACAGAACTGCCTTGGAAATAGACTACATCAAGAGATCTAAGGGTGGAAAGAGGGGGGGAGGGTAGAGTTGCAAAACTACTCCACTTTCTCACTAGCGCTGTCAGAAGGTGTGGTGAACAGAGACAATTATCTTTCTTTTCTTCGACTTGTACCCTTAGACCAAGACGTGGAAATGCTCGCGGTGCCGAAATGGTCTGCTGGGGCAATGTTCCTCGACGCTTGGGCGTTTCCCGGCAGCATCAATTCACAGTGAGTCACCATCTGCTTGATACATCTTATTGGAATAGATTAGTACTTGTTATCTTGGTTTAATTATTTTTATGGAATTTTAATGGTAGATTGCTACCCCCCCTTTTATATCTATCAATATCTATAGGGTGAGGAAGGCTGAAAATCAGGCAAATTAATCACCTGATTGGACAAAATGAATTTTATTATAGAAAACAACAATATTACAATATTTGAGAATACACACATCATGCGTGAAGCGCACCTCTCTATTATTCATCAAGACAATCGATCTCAAATCAACATCAGAATGGTTACAAAAAACAACACCAAACGTGTTGGGCTCAATATTCAAATAACATTATACAAAATCTAGGATCTCTGGCATCGAACTAACTCTATGGACCTTAGCTCCTTGGTTCCTAAACTTAATACTTAGTTTACTGATTTCCAAAACAAGGCATAAGGCCTAACTGCATAATCCTACGTGACGACAACCAAGTATAGTGTACAGTTTAATATTTGAAACGTTCATAATTAGCTTGGCGTCACATCAATACAACAACCCTCTAATGCAAGAGTAAGCTAAGTCTTGCTTCATCATACTACTTTCAGCAATTAATTTGATTGAAACAGCTGTCATAAAATAGAAGAAAGAGAAGTTTATAAGACGGGTTTCGAACCCAGGGCGCGCTGACACACTCAGTGCGCTTTAATAATAAACACTAATTTACAATTGTAACTAACAATAAAGTTTGGGTTTGAATCCCAGCTTAGATGGGTGACGAAGGGCGACGACCTTTCTACATGCCGCGGGAAGCGCATGGCATAGCAATATCAAATTAACAATGAGTTTAAAGTATTTAAAGTCCAAAAGGGTAATTTTGAATACAGTCCCCCCATGACGCTGAAACAGAATTTACGACTTGAATAACAACAATCCCCGAGACCTAGTCGCCGTTCTCACCTCTTATCCATAAGATCGTGGTGTAGTAAGTAAAGTTACATTACCGGCGTAGCCGTATATATACAACAGATAGATCTCAGAGGGGGGGGGGGGGGGGGAAGGACCGAAGGAAATGGAAGGTTGGAGAACATAGCAATCGAAGGAGCCAGTAGGTTCGAGTACATCGTTGAAGCGCCCAGACGCTACGCGCGGCCGAACACGGAACTCTTCTTTCTGGCTGGCTGGACACGTGTTCGACTCTTGCGGTCAGTTGACTTGGGCGCGCCGCTCAATCGGATGGGAATTACTCTGGAGAGTGGAGGTCGGTGTTAGTGGTGTGAGTCGTGCGTAAGATCTTCCGAGAGCGGGCCGCTTGGTTGGTGAGTGTTTGTCCCATTTGATAATACTTGTAAGTTGTTACAAGATGTCACATTATATAAATGACATGCTACATTGTAAGGGTCAAGATTTTTTTTTCACATACATGGTCTAAAGCAGCTCTACTGTCTGGAGAATGGAAGAAAAAATGAGGCCACCCCATTTAAATTGTCAAAAATTAAAATTTCACACTTGTTATATAAGAAGAAGATTGTTCAAGCATTTTATAAACACGGGGGTTGTTGAATATTCCATTATTCGCTATTTTTACTTAAGAATACTGCTCGTTGTTAGGTACCGTTCACTGGTTATTTACTCCCCTATTTCCCCTCAATACGTGCCTGCATATTTTTTGGAATTCGCTACCCCCTTTACCCTCTTCCTTCCCCCTAGTCAACCCTGTTACACGTGGCTTGTGATACTCAACAGACAGTGTGTGTGCGTTAAAAACCTCTCTCGGTCACATCTCGGTGATATTCTGTAGCCCTCGTTCCTAAGAAGAACAAATCAAATCCTCTGTGTTAATGATTTAGTGTGCGACCTTTTGTATATAATATGTCACTCTTTGGGTTCTATTTTATATTTCATATGTACTCATAAAATGCGAGTGTTGAGGGGAGCTCCTCTATCAAATTAATTACTAAGAAGACCATACTCGGAGATAAGACCATCGTTCTCAGACTCACCTGTGTATCTCCAGCCGAAGACATCCCTCAAAGGTAGGCTCCACAAACTCCAGTTTAAATATCAACGTTCAAATCCCGCCTCTGTTTTAGTGTTACTAAAACTGGTCCTCCGGAACTAAATTTAATTTTATATAATTTTAATCTTAATAAGCAGATAGCTCAAACAGGGGTGTAGCAATAAATGTAATTAGTATATTTATATTTCTCTTTGATTTAAACACTAACACATCCCTCACGACCGTGCATAACAGCCGCTGGATCAGTGAGCATATGTCTGCGCGATAAGTTTGTTGATTGCATGTAACATGGACTCTCCCTAGCAGGATCCACAGGACATAGTAAGCGATCACTTAGATAACGGCAGTGACGTCAAGTTATCATAGTAACACCCTATGTTACATTCAATGCTTAGGCGGTGCAACCAGCCGCCCCACAGCCACAGAGTGACGGCGAGCACATGTTACCGTAATTTTAATTTTAAGGCCATGTTTTGAAACCCATATGCTGCAAATCCTTTTTTCTGTTGTTTACACTTTAAATGGCCGACAAGACCAATTTCAACAAAGGCCAGATACGGGTAAATAGGGTGGGGGCGGCACCCCTGGGCCCTCCTCACAAGCCACCACTGGTAATAAGACTATTGGAAAATATATATGAATAGATTGTTTTAACTTATCCGGTTATTCCCCTGCAAGACAAGATGAGAATAAAAACACAGGGATATCATAAAGTAGAATAGACCTTCATATGGCAAAATCCTCCCTATATGTCTCTAAAACGTCACAACACCACCCCACAAATAACACAAGTCCAGGTACTTAAGAAAAGTTGTAGAATGTGTTGACTGAAGTATTATTTTAGCTTGATATACACACAAACAAACAAAATCAAAGCGCATAGATTTATATTTTAATTACTTTAATGTTATGGGGAAATGTCATAAAATAAAATACTGGAAAGAAAGAAGCCTAGTTAAAAATTTCAAGAATAAATGCAAAGCCAAAAAGACAACGAAAGCTGTTGGACAAAGTGAGGATAGTAAGAGCATTGATGACAATGTTATCTCTGACATGGAAGTAGAAATTTGGGGCCTAGACTCCTCCTGGAAATGATTAGACCCCCTTAAGGGTAGAGGGGGGTCCACATATGTACGTAAAACTTAAATACTAATACTATTGTAAATCTTAATCAATTATTTTCATATTCACTTTCAAGATGCACTTTTTAAAAACTTCCTCTTGTAAAACTAACTCATCCTACATTTCAAATAACAAACAATTTTGGGTGCACTTAATTAACCCTGATAAGTATCAAGATTAATTGCATGGTTCCACTATGGTGCATCCTATAAAATAGGGTCATCGAGGGCGTGGCGTCAGGGTAGACAATGAGACCAAGTCTCCCCAAACCCTCTATTGGACAGTTAAGAAAAATAAATAGCATAGGTTCATATTATACTATTGTAAGTGTAAAAACAACTCCCAAAGTGATAAAACTTACATAAATGCTTCTTGAATGGAGGCAATATTTATTTATTTATTTCACTTCCCCTATTGAAACTCGACTCCATTTGTAGCAATATTTTTTCTAGTTCTCGTCACTCCTTTTAGCTTCCCATCCCTCTATCCCTACTCTAGTGTTACCACTATTAATCTCGAGAAGAAGCTAGTCTCGACAGAGTTGTCAGAGTGTATTTAGATGCAGGGCTAGCATAAAAATAAATTGGTAATACTAGTGATATTATGCATATATTTTTAGTAATGTTCATATTTATTTGGTAAAGAGTAATAAATTATAGAATTAAATCTTTTTTGTTATTCTTCTATTCCCTTCTCCTTATTTGAGCTTTAGTCTTCTATGACGACATGTTTCGGTGTTATAGTTAACTCCCGACTATCCCCGGACGGATTAACCGTGGCATCGCCAACAGTAGGGGATACTTTTTTGAAAGCCACCACGTTGATGGAGAATACAGGGCTACCAATTGATGTACTCAGTAAATCCCTAGGGAAGAGATAATAGCCAAAGAGATAAAAAGTTTATGCAAGGGAGACTGCACTGGAATGGACTCAGAACCTGTTTGATTATCTGGAACAGGAAGATGACATGCCCCTAGCTGACAAGCTGATATTTCACGGAAAATACATATTGGGATAATGGAAGCAGCTGCAATGAAGCAGAAGACTAATACAAACTTTTTAAGGGATATGCCCATTTTGAGTATAATGTACATTGATTTAAATTGTTTTTTTCTTATTATCTTAGTGCGTGAAACATAATGACGTGTTCACAAACGCAATCACGATAGGTGAGTACTAGTTAGAATTGAATGTGCTACAATATCTTGTTTTACTAAATATGCGAACTATCCACAGTTTTGGGCTATCCGTGGAACTCATCCCCTCCGTTACCGCGGATAATCTGGAGTTAACTGTAACACCGAAACATGTCGTCATAGAAGACTGAAGCTCAAATAAGGAGAAGGGAATAAAAGAATAACAAAGAAGATTGAATTTTATCATCATGCATATGAACAAACAGTTACATAATAAGCAATACTAAACTAAATATCTTCATCTTCTAAATGCCAGTTTATTAAAATGTATATGCAATATTTTGTGAAAGTTTTATTTTATTTATTCTTGACAATGTTGATATTTTAACTCTTGTCAAAGAGTGCCGCACGAATAGGGCTTTGGGAAGTTTAGGCGGGAAAAGGGTGGGGGATGTTAGTACTCGACAAAAGATTTCTTCGAAAGACAATCATGCATGTAACTGCCCTACTACCTGACTTAAAAACGTTCACCCACATAGGCCTTCGCTTTTCAGTAAGAACTATTTCACGTACAAAGAACACAATCATTACTGGTGAATTAAACAATAGAGCTAATTTTTTTTAATGATAGTATTTCTATGGAAAATCCTGTAGTTTTTCCCGTTTGGGAACGTTGGACCGTTGATAAAAATTATTGTTACGTATTTACATTTAACTTTGACTTTGAATACAATGTTTTGGGTAGTGTGTGTGATCAAATTATTTAACAGACTAGGTTCTTGGCCTATGCAAGCGATGCGCCCATAGGAGTCTCCCAAGGATAAGGGGATCCAAAACGCTGGCATGTTTATTTTAAAGTCGTAAAAATAAATAAATAAAAATAGTATATAACTTAGATATATATGAGAGTTACAAACCCTGTACTCATTACAAGACATTTGTCAAGACAGTAAATCTCGTAGACTGTGGTGGGCAGGACATACAGCGCTAATGGGAAAATCTAGACTTCAATGCCCCAGAAAGTTGGCCCAAATAACCGGAAAAATTTCAGGCTAAATACTTGTTTTGTTTCTGTTATTAAAATTTTGTTCCAAAAAAACGACTTACCTGACTAAACGATGCCCCAACTAACCGGACTTCACTGTGCTTCAATAAAGGGTTCATTTGAAAAACAACTTTAACTAAACTGTATATTTTGAAACTTGAATTTAACTAAATTTAAGTTTTGTATGTATTAATAAATCAAATTCGATTTTCATTTGATTTCAATTATATTATGGTTATTAATATTATATAAGACCTACTTCTAAATAACAAGTGAAAATGTAATATTTCTCCTTCATCTTCACTCATAACAAACAATAAAAAATTTGTGAATAACAAACAATTATGGCTATCACAAGACCTTTCAATCACGAATATAGAAGATAATTATTTTCGTTTGTTTGTATACTGGCGTTTAATTGGCTACATACCCTTCTCGCATTCACATTGGCTGATACGTCTCAAGTTAAATTAATGATTATCAATACTACACTCCATGGATAAAGTATAAGAAGTTAAAGTTAAATAAACATTATGCATGGTATACTATTCACTACGTATCGATTATAAATGCTATCATTGAAAATAATGTAGTAGTTAAACTTCTTGCGCAATGTGTGCCTTACATTGTTCGCTATTAGCTATGCGTTATGCATGAATATAAACCCAGCCTAGTGTTGCTTAAACCTTTGAATCCCATGTGTTATTCATGCTAAGACTCCACCAGAAATCCGTGAGTGGAATTAAAAGCTGGCTTCTATTAGTATTTTCAAGCGTGGTCAGTACTTAAATTTAGTATAATTTAGCTCTTTGCAGGGGCGGATATTTATGATTTACTCAACCCCTGCACCTAAAACTTGGTGGAAGGGGGGGCATCCCCCCAACTTCCATAGGCAAGAAAATTTTCGAACCATATATACCCCTATAAGCTATTTCTAGGCTTTTTTTAATAGTAATTATGGACTTGGGCTTAACATTTTTTAACTAGTCACTAACATTAAAAATATTTAAAAAAACAAGTCTTGCCTTGACTCAAAGAAAGTTGTTTAAACATCCTCTAAAAACCATGTTTAATAGACTACAACTTTTTCAAAAAACTTTTAACTAATTAGGTACTTTTAATTTAATACTTTAACTTCATTCCAAACCACTCGATAGTTTTCATCAGCGTACTGTTTTTGACAAACACCTTTTTAGTCAACCTGTAGATTGCTTCTTGGAAACAACTGAAGATAGGGAGGGCAAAGAAAAAGACGACAAAAAGGCTAAAATTATTAGTGTTGGATTACGCTGTGGTTTGTGAGAAGTCTTGCCGCCTACGATGTATTTGTATGAACACCGACTATCCAACCTACACATGCATATTATCAAAGGAACAATTTATATGCTGCCATAGATGTTACAAAATAAATTACTTTTAGATTTTGTATGTAATTCATTAAAAAGCATTGCTGTTCAGCAATTTTATGTCCCCATTTAAGCTAAACGTAATTATGGATAAATTTGATATTTTCGATAAATTAAGCAAATATTTACAAGTAATGAATATTTTCCTCAACCCTTGCAATCCAGGGGAAATTTTACGCTCGACTCCTGCTTGATCAGGCCTGCAGAGGTCTGTTCTCCGCCACTGGCTCTTTGGTGATTAGAGTTTCCTTAAGAAACAGGTCAGCTTACGATCCGAACGGGTAGTAAGACGCGGTGCTAAATAATAATAATAATAATAATAATAAAATAAGCCAGTCCTTGATTGTCCTCCCTGTTTCCAAGTTCTAAAGTGAGAAGGTGATTTTATTCAATTTGGTGTAGGTAGGAACTAGACTGAAATTGAGATCTAGATTTGTGTCTGCTGAAACTTACTTACCAAAATTAGTTAACATTCCAACAAATGGTTTGCCACAGCACATTATTGTGCTACAGCGGTGAATTAGGTTTGCCTTGGGCCACCAATCGCTATTCAGTAAGAACACGAATAAAGTTGGTATAAGTGACAGCCGTGCGTCATCAACATTTCTTACTAAGGCTACTCATACTTACAAATATCTTATATATCTGACAAAATCAAACGCTTATGCGCGAAATTAGATTAATGGTTTATTTACCCAAATTACTAATGGTTTGAACGAAATGTTTCAAAATTTTAAATAATTTGACATAGAAAATACTTCAAACTTAAATCTTGGCATATTTGAAGTTACTCCAAGAAAATAAATTGCCTATACTTTTCTAATTCTGATTTTTCGTACAACAGTTGCACTAGAGAACGTCCCATTTTCTGTTGCTGCGGTTCGTATACCAAAAACAATGCGCCACAAAAGAGGTAGGCTTGTTAAGTGTATCGTGAACTTTAAAGTTTGTTGAACACAGCTCTAGGGACTATTCAGACTTAGAACAAGGCATAGTTTAAAATGATGATTACTTTTCAATAAATGACACATACACCATTCTTAATCAATAGAGTTATCTCCATATCATGTATACATGGGTAAATTTTATTACGGTAGTTCTCTAGTTCATAATGCTTGGAAACCTAGCATTTCACAGACCCTGGCTACCTCAATGATTATAAAATTATCACAAACAATTCCATATAACTTTATCAAAGATACGGATTCGACTTTATATTTGTCTATCACTAGCCTCTGCGCATTGATAGGAATAGTTATAAATTCTTCTCGACTTAAAGGCAACAACCTAAAGGTTACTTTTATGTGAATTCTATCCATACTGCGCTGGGAATGCACTCAGTCCTTGGTCTGGTTAGTGTTGCCTGCATCATCTGGTAAAAATCCCATGCACTACGGGAATTAAGAAAGTGTGGTGATTTCCCGTTGCTTTCCACACTGAATTTTTATGATCAAGGGCAAAAGCAGCTAATATTTTAACGGAAAGGTATTTTCACATACCTTACAGGTTTCTTTTACATGCCACAATCGACATGGGACCAACGGCTTTACTTTACATCCACAGAAAGCTGTGATACGGATTTTTATCGCTTTATGAGTTTGGTTTGGTTTGAGTCTAAAAACATAGGGTCCCAGAGGTGAGAACTTTACCATAAGACCACCGAGGTTGATAATTATAATTTGTGCTAAGTTTTTATTATCAATCATTTTGTTGGTAGCTTAGACAGCTGAAGTATAAATAGCAGTGCTCACTAAGCTAAAAATTTGATTGCATTTGTTTGAATGACAAACTTTGTGACGTGATCTTACGTTCAAACAATAATTTAAGTTTTAGGCTTGTAGGAAGTATTACTGTACCCTGATTTTGGTGGGAAGCTCGTTCTGGGTGGTCTTATTTCGCACCAAAATCTTACTGTATAATATAATTTTGGTAGGATAAACGACCTTTTAGAACGGTTTTTAGAATTTTTCCCGGTTTGTATTCCTGAATATATTTTTTAGCATCTCGTGTGGGTTTTTTTAAGCAAAGTTAAGTGGGAAAACCATACGAGTTAGTTTTGAAAGTACTCAAGAATACACAAGCTGAAAACAGTAGGATTTTCGTACGAGTTAAGGCCTTCCAAAATGGGCTTCCTTCCAAAATCATGGTGTATATTAGAATACATAAACTTATTAAAAGAAAAAAGTCACGAATTTGGAACTTAGCTATGCAACTAAAACCTTTTATTAATACATCTATTTCATTTATCTAATACATACATTGATTTATTTCATATATTCAGATAAATTAGCTAGCAATGTCAAAATGCCACATTGCCTTTAATGTGTATGAGAGAAAAAGAGATACTTGAAAGTGTTTCTTTTTCTTACTAAAGAGTGTGCAGATGACAACGCGAAAAGCTTTAGCATAAGATGTCCATCTAGTTATATTTAGGAAATATATGGTAAATAGCTCTAATTTGTGACCATTGATATCTATAATTTAACTGGATGTACATTTGAGGCTGAAATTTTAAAGCTGTCGTCTACACACTATTATGTAAAAGAGAAAGAAACTTTCGGGTATCTCTTTCTATCTGGCCATCTGGTTATATTATAGAGATAAATGGTAAATAGCTGCAACTTGTGATCATTGATCTTTATAATGTTGCTGAATGGACATTTTAGGCTGAAATATTCTATCTGCCGAATGCACACAATTGTTTGAGATTAAAAGAAGCCTTCAGATACCTCTTTCTCCCTTACACTAATTAAAAGCACTATAGCATTTTGACATCGTTCTCTAATTTGTATGAAAAGATGAGATACATCAATGGATGTGATAGTTAAGTGAAATAAATGTGTTAATAAAAGGTTTGACCAAAATAATTAAGTTCAAAACTCGGGACTCGTTTCTTTAAATAAGTTTATGTAGGCTAGTTAGTCATTGATCGCTCCCACTGAAAATAAGTTTCGTTTCAAATCCGAGACTAAAAGCACATTGGTCAATTTCCGGTTGACCTGCTTTCCATGGACTTCTGCAAGGATATATATTGTGCCGATACCTGCTACAGATAATACCATGTCACTTGCAATGTGAACTAACTTTATCATACCAACCGGTCTGTGTTCACTGAAAAAATCACGGTGGAAAGTCATGTGCAGGTTTGCACCCGAGTCTGCCAACCACACAGATTTGCCCTCATCTGTCGTTTCTGAGAAGAAAGCTGAAATTTCACACACATATGCAGATGCAGAATCATCACTCATTTTTCTTCCTTTTTCTTCATCTTCTATTCGCTTTTCAAATTCACGATACCAATGACCAATCTCGTTGTAGTACTTACAAGGATGTTTTATTTTTAACTCATCAATACTCTTGGAATTTTTCTTCTGCTTGTCCTTGGCATCATTAACCTTCTGGTAATTGGATGACATTTTTTCTTGTTTATCTAGTTTTAGCTGCAGGGCTTTTACCTGCAGCGCAAGTGATGAAGACTCCTCTTCCATCGAGGTCAATCTTTTGTCCTCACGAATTATTCTCGCGATTAAATTCTCCTTTTTACGCTCATATTTTGCGGTGCACTCCCATGCCATGGTAAATGTCGAGAATCTTGATGGCAAACTGATCAGCAGATTAGACATCACAGCTGAATCAGGTGGCTTTACACCTGCATCATCAAGCTTCTTACATATGGTTTCAAATTTTTCTAGCTGTGTCGCGACAGGCACGCCATTCTTTATCCAAAAATCGTAAAATTGTTGCCAACAATCTTGTTTCACATCTTCACTTGTATCTCCATACAAATAATGTAGTTTATCCCAGATCCCTTTCTGTGTCCTACAGTTTATTAAATTCACATGAAATGTCCGATCCACTGAGCTCAATAAGATCACTGCTGTTTTTGACTCACACTTTTTCCATACTCTCCACACGTTGAGTTTTGTTGCTTTGTCGGGCTCTGTATCTGTCCCTTCCACAAATTCTACTAAATCTTGAGCATCAAGTAAGAACGACACACTAAATTTCCACAATGCGAAATTTGTGCCGTTGAATTTTGTGAGATCGTATGGGTCCTCCATCATTACTGCAAGCAGAGAAAAGAAAATATAATGGACGCAATGTACACCTACCAACAAAACGTACAAACGACACGAAAAAAAAAAAGTGTAGCGACCACACGAACAAAATTTCTCTCAACTCGCACTTCACGATATAATGTCTTCGCAGTAGAAATGTGCTGGGCCCATAGCCTGTTAAGTTCTTACTGTTCAAATATAAGCATACCAGCTTTTATTTCTTCACTGTGCTGTTATTTATTTTATAAGCCATTAAACGAGTATATATTACTGATTGAATATTGTCAAATAACTACCGAAAATTAATTATTCACTTAGGAGGTGACAAACACACGGTCAAACATTACAAATCTGTTAAACGCAACTAAAAAATACAACCCACGCGTGTGCAACAACAAAATAGACCAGAGACCGGACAGCAACTATATATGTCTCATCATAGCCAAGAAAAAAATAATGCAACAGTTAGCATTTCACTGAAGACTTAAAAATTACGACTGGTAGAGCCAATAAAAGTATTTGAAAGAAGATGCAGTTCCAACTTTATTTAACTTTCCGGGGCATCTCCAAAAACACATTAAGAAGCGGAGAGACTTAGTGCAACACATACCAAAGCTTGTTGAGGTAAAGGCTCCAACCAACCTTTTTAACCATTTATTTTCAAAAGTATTTTTTTTAATGTCCCGCTCACCTTCCCATAAAGTAGTAAAAGGCTGTTTACATCACCATAATCCCCAAAAAAAACACTTATCATGATATTTAAAAATACTTTAGTACATGATAGGGTCATAGTTTAGGTTATTTTTCTTTGATATGGAACAATATATCGATATTATATTTATTTTATTACACACGCAAGAGTACGTGAAATCGAATGACACCAAAAATTAAAAATGTTGGATTTTTTTTATAAATATCACTTATATTCAAATAAAACTCGACAAAAAATTGCCCAAATCACTTTCGTGATGTAAATATTGAGGATGACGTTTAGCTTTCCCATTATCCTGCATGCTAAAACTGCTATGACATCTGCAGGTTATGTGTACCTACCATTGGCTATTAATTTTTTTTAAAATAATCCATTTAATACCAGTAGTTTATTTTATCTATAATAATTAAAAACATAACTTATTAATACATGAAAAGTTATGTTGGGAAGGTATCATAATATTGAATATATAGCCTATGTTGTCTTATTATTTCTATAATGTTAGTAATATATATTAACCCACTTCGGTGGCCACATGATCTAAGGCACTACTCTCGCAATAGTCTCGACTACCAATGACTGGGTGATCGTGGTTCAATCCCGGTTGATTGTACTGAGGGTGGTTTCCCCTAAATGGTTTCTCACTCTCTCACGACACATATGTGGATACACTTCTCTAAATCCAACCTTCCTTATCCCAAACCCATTAGCATATTTAGCAAATAAACAAATAGCCCAAATGAGTAGTAAGATACGGTTCTAAAAACTATTGTACTATTTTTACTTTTTTGCTGGTTCTTTTGTTTAGTTTATTTGAAATGTGCGGCTATTACTGATGGTTTATGTGTTTTTGCTAAAACGATAAACCTACTTTAGTTTAAACCTACTTTTTAGAAAGTATATGTAGTCCTAGCGATACGTCTAGTTATATTATTAACCAGTAAACCCTTGCGAAACTTTAGCACGTTCATCCTTCCCCTTCCCCTTACCCCCCCCCCCCCCAGGAAAATGATTTAGTCTTTTGTTGGGTTGTTGAAATTAAATACTCAGCGAAGTGTATACACAAAATAGCAAAGAGAGTTTATTAATGTGAACGTATTTACAATTTACAATACCTCTTTGTATACAATATTACAATATTTGATGTCAGGATGCAATCATTTGAATTTAGATTTTCTTTTAACTTGAATTTTAAACAAATTGTTTTAACATAAACTGAGTATGCTATGTCAGAAGTCGGTAAAAAAAATCCTAGCCACTGATACCTTATTTATCACTGCAGGCTTTGTATTAGTTGATAAAAAGCAATGTTGACAACAGAAATAATGTCAGAATGCAATCATCTTGAATTTAGATTTTTCTTTTAACTTTTTATTTTAAACAAAGTGTTTTAACGTAAACTAAGTATGCTGTGTCAGAAGTCGGTAAAAAATCATATCCACTGATACCTTATTAATCGCTGTAGGCTTTGTATTAGTCGAGAAAAAGAGATGTTGACAACAGAAATAATATATAGGATTTTACGTTTACCTAAATCTCAAGTTTCAGCTTTCAAGGCCATGTTAAAATATATAGTCAAAAGGTTACTTAAGTAGATGAGTCATTTTCTTAATTTTAAAGTTTTTTAAAAATTCTATTTAACTCTCCACGTTATTATTGCAAAAATGCTTGGCAAATATGAATATTTTGTTAATTCAAGAAAATTAAAATTTGATGGATGTTGGGTACAATCCACCAAGACAGTTCATTATTGAGAATCCTTGGTTTTTTTTTACTAGACTGTGATTATTCTACTCACATGCACAGTAAAATATTGAGTCTAGTATTCAGACAATTTCTTTATGGAGAAAATATTAAGAAAATAACAATACCAGATAACTTTACTAAACAAATTTACACATTAAAGGGAAATACATTAAAATATGAATGGAATTTAATTTCAAATTTAGAATAAACTGTAGTAACTTGACTCACCTAGCTATTTCACGGGGTAACGTTTGGCCATATTCCTCAACATTTTCTAAAATGCTTTATCCTCCAAACCATCATATATGTATATTGTATAGGCCTATATCCATCTCAACTTTTATTAACATTAAATTATTTCGGACATGTAAGGTTAGTAAGGTGGTTGAGTAAAGAAATCACTGTACGTATAGTCAAAAAATAAAGTTTCTTAATATTGATATTGTTTGTAGGTGCTAAAGTTTTTTTATGCAATTGCATTTTTGGGGGGTTTTGATGGCGTAAAAACATTTTTCTGCATTATGAGAAAGTGTGTAGGATCCAAAAACTATCCCTGTAAACAGGACTTTAACCCAGGATGACCCATGTTCTACCACTGAGCTGTCCAGGTTTTTCCCATGCCCAGGTCACAGACAAGTAAGTAACAGACTCTCAACTTTACGGGGGGTTTGCTACACTCCTTTTGCCAGCTTGAATCCTTCAACACTAGATTCACTAGTGTCACCGCTGGGTGATGATAGGATAACCACAGCGATCCTAGTGGTGAAGGACTCAAGTTGCCAAAAGGAGCGCAACCTATTTTAACCTGGAGGTTTGGTGTTTGGGTATATTATTTTTATGTGGCCCAGGTTCATATGTCACTCACTGTCTTAATGCAGAACATGTGAGACTAGTTATTTAAATATAACTTATTCATCATTAATGCAACCTCTGCACGTTTAAAATTTGTAAACATATGCATAACAAAAAGGGGGACCCTGTGTTACTGTCGCTATGTTTAATTTGACGGAGTAGCTGAAAATCTCAGGCCCATTGTATGTTTATTTGGCCACCGCATCTTATTGCCCGTTCAGGTTACATGCATCTGTACTGCAGTAATTCGATTAATGTTCTGATAATGAGGAAGATTAAATTTAGAGGAAGTATAACCACATTTACATGGAGGAAGGGTGGAAAAACATTTGGGAAAAAACAGCCTCAGTACACTCAACCGAGATTTGAACCTTGATCCCCCCATCATCGGCAGTCTAGTCTATTACGATAGTAGCTCCTTAGACCATGCAGCCACCGGAGCTTTTTATAATAGTATTAATTAAGTTATTGATTATTATTTAAACTCATTTATAGTATTCATCAACTGTTCAGTATTCGCTCTGCCATTGAAACATCTTATAGTCATGCAATGTAAAAACAATAAGGGGGAACATTCTCCTAGACCTCCATTCAAACACCCCTTCCCCCATCAGGCTTGCTCAATATCTTTATCGTTTTGGCACTTTTGGACACTTCATATATAACTAGACAATGTGTGCTGCAATTTTGTTACAGTGGATAGATCTTAAGTATGACCAGAGCTTTAATGCTTTCTCAGAGAATAAATCTTCACTTAAACAATACAAGCATTCTTTCTTTTGAACCGTCCTAGCAAAATTAAACCACAATAGGAGGTCCAAATGAATAATAACAAGGGGGTAGGAAAGGAGGAAATAGGAGTGATCGGCTGGGGTTCTTGTTTTGAATGCCTGTGAATCAACATACGAAACTCAGAACACGCAACTCACACCGGTTGCGGGAATGATATATTGAAGGTCGTCCTCAAAGAAAATTAAATATATGTACCCACAAAAAGAGATAATGAAAACACACATATGACCTAAGGGTATTATTTCTATTCCAAACATTAAAGAAAACTTGACGTTGCTTTGTTGATATTTATTTATAAATAGCATAAGTAAATATATAAGTATAGATATATTGATATGTTTGAACAATATATAGGGATATTAGACATTAAGAAATATAGCCGAGTTGGCAAACGAATAGAGTTATATAAGATTTAGATAATTAATGCTAAACAAATATCTAGATTGAATGCATATTTAAACTCGAAATAATCACATCAGAAAAGAACAATAATAATTAAATCTTTCCTTTCCACACGGAACCAACTGGTAACACAATTCACAAAGATAATTTCTTAAATTTTCCTCAACTTTTCTACATTTTCTATACATGGTCCCATTATACACTAAATCCTAACTAAATTGCACAATCATAAGGTCAACAGACATTATCAAGAATAAATATTTTACTATAAGTGAAATCTGTTTTGTTATATTTATAAATGACAAAACCAAAATTCGTTAAAGAGAACTTAGACAGCAAAATAACAATATTAGACCTCATAATATATTTTCATCCATTTCATAATCAGATCAGAAGTTATCTGCTCAAAATTAATCGATACCCCTAGGAATAAATCAAGTATCGACATCCATATATTAATCGACCAAAAGTTCAGTATCGATCTAAGATCTTTATCTCCTCAAAACTAATCGATACACATAAAAATAAATCAAGTATCGATATACATATATTAATCGACCCAAAATTCAATATTGATCTAAGATCTACAGGCATCATAAATTTCCCATTGCTGAATTAATAATATATTGCCGAAACCTAATTTTGAAAAGCTTAAAGAATAAAACAAAGTTTAGTAATCATTTAGAAATACTAAGTCGAAAAAGAAATTTGCTCTTACATTTTAATTATCTGAAGCCTTAGCTTCTTATTCCTCCATCCAAGCTAAGTCGAAGAGTGCCGACAAGCAGAACCGCCGGCACTATATTTAAAAACCCAGAGAATATTGGAGAACAGGATACATGGCGGGGAAAACATTTGTATCACAAAGGGGAGGAGTGCGCGTCACAACCGTAACTTCTACTATATACTCCAAACATCCTGAACCTTCTAGATTATAGTAGAACTACCTCTCTTCAAGCTTAAGCTCTTTGGACCGTCTTTGGTTATGCTGCGCACTCTAGTTGGTGCGGTTCGAACCTTGAAGGCAGCGGCTAGTCTATCTCGTGACGCGATTACGCTCGGTTGTGTTGTTGTTCTTCTATCCGACTTGTAGTCCGAGACGCAGGGACGGTGAAATGGGGTAAGTTGTATATTTTACTGACTCGATTCTCCTATGCTTGTAGCAAAATGCTACACTTTCATTAATGAACAAATTCGCTTCTTAAAATTATTATAGTGGTGCTAGGTCTCAATAAAGAGCATACTAGCTTTACTAGGCTCTTTTCATCCTGGTACCACATATTGAATATACATGTGTGTGTGTGTGTGTGTGTGTGTTGGGGGTAGGTTGCTGAGGTGTAGTCCTGGCTATAGAGAAAGAAATTGAGTTTTGTTCTTTATTATCAGTTATTGTATAACATACTAATCATAAACTTTAACTTGGAAGATAACAATGCTTGCTAAGACTAAGCTTAGATTAATTTATAGCGCACAGCTGTTAACGGATAGTGCATAACTCAAACTCCACAAAACGTTGAAACACTACTTTCAATTATAGCACTCACAACTACATGTAATATTTATGATTATTTGGCTGTGAGCTCTATAATTTACATTTAATGTATTATGAGGTACACACTTTTAATACTAGCTAGGCATTTTGCATGAATAGTAACCTAACCCTACAAAACTAGTTGATTAGGGTGAAATTTAATGGAATTATCAAGCATTTTTAGTTAGCTGTGGGTTTTGCGTTTGATTATTAGGAGAGACAAACATGTATGATTAGGATGGGGTTAATTTAATTTTCCTTAAATGGTAAATTAACAATAGAATGTTGGTTTAACCTATAATAACTAACCCTTTCAGACGCTCTGGCTACAATTGTGTGCATTAAGTTTCTACCCTGGTTTATGGTACTTCAGATAATATTTTGTCAATGGAGACCTAATGTACACTTTTGTGCATTCTATTACAAAATTTCTAGAACTGATGCTGCCATCTTACTATATTTAGGAGAGTGAATAATTGATCTTAACTATTTAGAGTGGTACAATTATTTTGCTTGTAACAATACCACTTATGTTACATGATTTATTTTTATTTCTAACTGGATATTTTTGTTCAAAGTTTACTTTTGGTTAATTGAATAGTTTCTTTGTATCCTACAAGTGTAAATGTATTGGTAAAAGTGATATTTGGCGTGGCTGGAAGACTGTAATATGATGTACACAATTGTAGCCATTGATTCAGAAGTGAGTATAATCACCACGTGTTGACATTGTAAAGTGGTCAGGTCTTTAGACCATTTCTTTTAAATAACTAAATTAGTTTGACATTATTTACATGTTAATAGGATCATACTGAAGTACTAAATTTATAACACCTTATTGTTTTCCATTCATCTAGGCCTAATTTAAGCTATATGTTAGAATCAAATGTTTTAATCATATCTAAGTGTGGGGTTTAATATTAAATATAAGTTGTCTAAATCTTAACTAAAGTTGTAAGCAATATTTGTTTTAAATTTCAAATCATTAACTTCATTTTTCGGCCTTTAACTTTTAAATCTAGTATTATTCATTTTCGTAAAGTCTTTGTGGGAATCTTAGCTTCATCTAAATTTATTACTTTTACTTTTCACTTGCTTTTTAATCTTATCAGTACCCGGAAGCTGTGAGGTGCACCTGTGTCTTGCACGTGTGGCCTCACAGTGGAAAGGGAGGTTTGGCGCGAACAGCTAGCCAATCAGCATCCCCGATTAAGCGTCTGTTTTTGACCCTAAGTAGAAAGGAAGCGTCAGATGCAAGGCACTTCCTAATTAGCACGCGAGTCGATAGGACGTGCTGGGAGATTTTCCCGATCAGCACGCGAGTAGAAAGGATGGGTATTGTAAAGTTCTAATACGTGCTTAGAGATGGGTTGGAGGAAGACTAGCCCATGTGGCTAAAGGCCCACGGCATTAATTATTTTATCATCTTTTCATGTAATAAGTATTCTGTTTCATCTTTATCTTAATTAACCTAGTGCAAATGTCTTAAATGTTTCTCCATAATAAAACTTCTACTTCACAAGTTCCATTTCTTTAATCAGCGACGTCCTCTACCCCCACCATAATATTAAGTTACCCCGAGCCTCTACCAATCAAACTGACTGCCGTGGACCGATAACAAGCTGAAAAGGTGAGGAGGAGAAGTGACTAGGTACAAAAATGGCGCAACAACGTGGGACTCGAGATGTGGATAGAGGACGATCCACCTCCACTGCGCATCACGAGCGGCGCTGAAATGTGTACAAGAGGAACGGTGGTCCAACGCGCACGCGCCAGCAGAAGAAACAGCTGACGGAATGGAGAGGAACAACCGACATCATCTCATCAATCATCAACGTATCGTATTTTTTTAAATTTCTGTTAAATAACATTTATATATTCTGTTTTTTGTGTGTTTGTTTTAATTTCGGTTTGAAAACACCAAGTAAATTTTTAAATTTAATTTTCATTCAATTTGTATTAACATTTTATATTGGGAAGTTGGTAAGATGTGCTGGTTTATTTTGTTGGGTTTGTTATTGTTTAATATAAATGTAAGTTTTATTTTCTATTGTGGAAGGGAATATGCGCTGGTTGGCTAGGCTTATTTATTTATGTTTGCTTACGACTTTGGTAGGTCATAATTTTAAATATGGAATCTAAAGATAGAAAAAGCTCTTTAGACCTAGAGTCAAACTGTCTAGTGTTTTGTCATGTAGATCAACCTTCTAGTAGGGGTCTGGATGATGAGACCTTATTGGAACTTGAGTTCATTAACGGGGCAGAAATAGCAACCCGTTCACTCGAAGTATTACCAGAGAATTTAGAGGTAGAATATATTGTGTTGCCCAATACAATGGAGGCGTGTGAGGTTAGCAACGCCAGGGTTGAACCTAATTTTGCAGACATGTTCCAACAACTTATGGGGCAGCTAGTGAACAGAAGGGGCAGCTAGGGAACAGAAAGCGCATAACGCTAACATGGACACGAAGTTTGATAACCTGGATGCTAGGATATCGAGCTTAGAGGTTAAATTATCCACCACTATGGGTGAGCTCAAGCAAGATGTAGAGGATAGGTTTACTAGGTGTACGGCTGATATTGCTATGAACACCAGTTTGGTCACAGATTTGGACCTTAAAGTAGAATCACAAGTCCAACATTTAAATGTAAGGGTCAATGACCATGGAATGGGGTTACTGAAGGTGATTGGGGAAGTTGAGGCCCACAAGCTGGAAGTGATAAAGGTGAAGGATGCTCTTCAAGTGGTTGAGGCTAGGGTTGACTGTCAGGTGGCTCAACACACCAAAAGCATTTTGAGCCTAGAGAGTAAAGTGTCTCAAATAGTAGAGCCAGAGGTAGGCCAAATTCGAAATAGGCAGGATAAATTAGAGAAGGACTTGTCATTAGTGGAGGAGAGGGTTCAGAAGGTAGAAAGTATGAACGGTGGAAATGGACAGATCAAGTGGGATGAAGCAAAATCAATTTTTGAGCGGGGCTGGGACACTTTAAGGGCAGATCAGCTAGGAGTGGAAAAACGGGTTGAGGACAACCGTAAAGCCATAGAAGAGCTGAAGGGTGCTCCGTTAGGCTTACCTGTATTTGTATCCAGGATGGGGGGAAGGATTACCGAGAGTGAGATCCCTTGTTATGAGGGTAAGGGGAACCAACACCCTAGGCGTCACCTAAAGAAACTCAGGGCACTGTTTGAGTCATCCAGGGTCACAGAGGCTGAGACATTGAGGGTAGCCAAGGCATCAGTGTGGGGTAATAGTCGAAACTGGCTCCTCATGAAGGAGGAGAACTTGGAAAACTTTTCACAATTTGAGGAGGCCTTTCTAACAGAGTTTTGGGGACCCCAAATACAGGCTAGCGCCAGGGTTAAGTTATATCAGGAGAAGTGTAGAGGAGGTCCTGGAGCGCCGTTAGAGAGACATTTAGCCCAGTTAGTTGAGAAGGCCAGATTTTTTGATCCCCCTTTGACAGAGGAGGAAGTAACTGCCATGGCCATCAGCCAATATCCTGTTGAGGTCCAACGTAACCTTATTACTAAAGGGACGTTATCTGTGGAAGAGTTGAGGAAGATCCTCAAGAGGCTTGATGAGGTAGACGTAACAGCTAAGAGTATGGGGATTCCAAGCCCAGCTGAGTCTTTTAGGTACCGAGAAGGTGGGGGTCGACCTGGGACAGGAGGTTACCAGCCTCGAAATGATGGGGGCCATCGAGGAAATGGAGGCGGTTTCCATCATCAGGGTGGAAACAGATTCCATGGAGGAGGTGGCCACCTGCGAGGAGGAGGCAACCTGCCCTCGGGTAGACCACATCGTGTTGGTAACAATCTAGGGGGCCAGGGAGGTAGGCAGGACCCTAGAGATAGAGACAGGGAAGCCTTTGTACAGTTTCTAAGAACTAGTGGGGTTGAAACAGTAACTTTGTCTCCTGGGAATCAGCCACTTGAAACCACTGGTGGACACCCCTCAGGTCCTAATGGGTCTTTAAACTCTTAGAGTCGTTTGTGAATATGTATCCGCCCAAGGCGACTCTCTCAGCACACAAGTCGGTTGCAAATTACCCAGTTTTAACTATGTTTGGCATTTTTGATAATCTTCGTGAAAGTTTGTTGGAGGAGGAGGACATTGCCAGTCCCCCCAGAACTTATTATCCTGAGTTTGTTGTGGAAGTGGAAGGTCAATCTGTCTCTTGTTTGTTTGACACAGGTGCCGAGGTGAGTGGCATATCAGCGGAGTTTGTGGAGTTGCTACACAGAACCGGTAGAAAGTTTCCTTGTTTACCTGTTCCACAGCTGACCATTGTGGGTGCTACCAAGGGGCGATCCAAGAAGGTGAACACTCAGGTTCAAGTGACTGTGAAGTTTCTGGGTGAGGTTATGTTGGCTAATTGTCTTGTCATTCCTCAGTTATTAAAGCCTATATTGTTTGGTGTGGATTTTTTAAGTGCCAACCACATTATTTTGGATTTTGCCAGTAAGCGCCTAGTTTTGGGTGATAAATGTCTGGAACTCCCCACTGCTCCTGCACAAGTAGTTACAAAGCTAAATACCCTAAGGTCAAAGTCAACGTTTTAGAGGTATTACCCATTCTGTCGCTTCAACAATGGAACAATGAGGAAAATTTTAATGAAGTAGACAATGATTCTTTTCGACCAACCCCTATTTTGAACTTCACACCTAATTATAATAATACTCCCGTCAGAAATTTTGATCATCCCTCTGACGATGATAATTGGGTTTTTGTCCAGCAGTCGAGTTCCCTATCCCTTAAGGATCAGGAGAGACTTTTTCTTTTACTTATTCAATACAGGGAAGTTTTTTCAGACAAGCCTGGGCTCACTTCTGTTTACACTGCGCGCATACATGTTAATGACACAACACCTTTTGTTCAAAAAACTTATCCAATTCCATGGTCTGTTAAAGAGCAAGTTGACGCTCAAATTAAGTTCATGGAAGAGTGGGGGGTGATCGAGCGTGGCAACAGTCCTTTTGTAAATCCCCTAGTTTGTGTTGTCAAAAAGGACAAGACAGTTAGACTTTGTTTAGATGCAAGGCGTTTGAACTCTAGAATCATCGCTGACCGAGAGTCACCTACCAACCCGGAGGAGTTACTACAAACCTTCCAGTACATTAAGTGCCTAAGCACCACCGATTTAGCCCAGGGATATTGGCAGATTCCTCTTCACCCAGATGACCGGAAATACACCGCTTTCTTATATAATTCTCGTTCTTATCAATTTTGTGTTCTACCTTTTGGTCTGTCCAATAGCGTGGCCGAGTTTACCAGAGCTGTGGACAGAATACTGGGACCAGCAGTTTCTACCTTTGCCCGAGCTTATGTTGATGATGTGCTTATCACTAGTGAATGTTTTGATTCACATCTAGACCACCTGGCAATCGTTTTGGAAAGATTTAGATTAGGCGGAGTCACACTTAAACTCTCAAAATCATTGTTCTGCAGGGAGCAGGTACCATTTCTCGGACATATTTTGACTCCGACAGGCATTCAGACAGACCCTGAAAAAATTAAATATATTCAGAATTTTCCGGTACCAAAGAATGTAACCCACCTTAAAGGTTTTCTAGGCTTTTGTGGTTTTTACCGTAGATTTGCTCAAAATTTCTCAGAGGTTGTGGGTCCTCTATTATTTCTCCTAAAGAAACAATCTCCCTGGATTTGGACGGCAGAGTGCCAGGCTGCTTTTATTAAGGCTAAGGAATTATTTTTAAATTGTCAATTTCTTTTTCATCCTCTTCCAGGAAGACCTTTTTGGGTGACAGCGGATGCGTCAGGTTATGGCATCGGGGCCAAGTTGCATCAGTTGGATGACAACAAGGACGAGAGAGTAATCGCTTTGGTCAGCCGAACTCTCAAGGAGGCTGAAAGGGCATATACTGTCACTGAAAAGGAGTGTCTTGCCATAGTTTGGTGTTTGCAGAAATTTAGACTTTTGATTTTAGGGCAAGACATCAAAATTTTAACAGATCATAGATCTTTATCTTTTTTGCAAACTTGTAGGTTGCTTAGCAACAGGCTGACCCGGTGGACTCTGGCTTTACAAGAGTTTACTTTTGAAATTGTCCACATTTCGGGAAAAAATAATTACCAGGCCGATTTTCTAAGTCGTTTCCCTCTGGACGACAATGGACAGTTAGTGACTGAAGAGAATGGACCTCTTGGCCTAACAATAGCTAAAATCAATTTGGATCCTGATTCTAAATTAAAGAAGGATTTTAGGGATATGAGAGTCTGGCAGTCCGCAGATCTTGAGCTAAGTAGATACATCCAAATTTTAGAAGGAAATGATTTTGACCAGGAGCCTAAATTGTTAGAGAGAGTAAGGAAGTGCTATTTGTTGTTTGAAGGTATTCTGTTCCGGAAAGCTGAAGGAGACCAGGTGAAATTCAGAGTTTGTGTTCCCAAGGAGTTGGTGCCAAGACTTGTGAGACACGTTCACAGGGTGACAGGACATTTCGGGTCTCAGAAGTGCTTTTGGCTGCTCCGTGAGAACTACCATTGGCGCAACATGGAACGATTAATCAGGCAAATTCTTATATCTTGTGATGTGTGTCAAAAGGCAAAGTATCCCAATCGCAGGTGCGAGGGAGAGTGGCAAGTCATTGTTCCCGATGGTCCGGAAGATTTAATTGCAGTTGATTTATTTGGCCCTTTGCCAGTAGCTAGAGCTGGGATGACATATCTATTTGTGGTGCTTAACGTTTTTTCAAAATTTGTAATTTGTTATCCTTTGCGGAAGGCCACAGCCGCTGTTTGTGTTAGAAAGATCCGTGATGATTATATATCTAAATTTGGCTCCCCCCGTAGAATCCTGAGTGATCACGGATCTCAATTTACCTCCAAAGTTTGGGTAGACGCCATGGCTGCTTTGAATATTCAAGTTAATTACTCATCAATTAGACATCCTCAAAGTAACCCCAGCGAACGTTGTATGAAGGAGATCGGTCGCATTTTGCGCACGTTCTGCCATCATCGGCACACTAAGTGGATTGAGTGTGTCCCTCTCATAAACGTCTTTTTAAATGATCATGTTCATGAGGCAACCATGTGCACCCCTCGTGAATTGATGACAGGTCACTCGACCCAAGATCCTTTGTTGAAGGAACTAAACTTTCCTCTTACAGAAAACGAACCTGACCGAGAAGACATTATCCGCAGAGTGCGGGAAAGGATGTTGAAACTGGGAAGGAGACCCAGGAGAAGCAGAAACATAAACATTCTGGTTTTCAGGTTGGAGACCTAGTTCTTTTGAGGGAAGCACCCCGGAGTGATTACTTTGCCAAGGAGACCAAGAAACTTGAATTGTTGTTTTCCGGCCCTTATATTGTATCAAATAAACTGGGTAAAAATGCTTATGAGATTCAGAATCCTGACTCTCTCCACATTAAGGGTGTTTACAATGCATACAACCTCAAATCATATCACTCCTCATAAGTACTTAAATCATCAATAATAATAATTTGCATAATGTAGGACTAAAGTTGATATAAAAGTATGTCAAACTAATAATAATAATGAAAAGTTATCATTAAAAATAATGAAATAATAATAAAAGATATCCGATTATACATTAAAGTTTCCAGGTGTAAGATAATGTTAAACCTGTATATTTTTATTAGAGTGTTTAGGGCTAAAAATAAATACCGTTAGGAGCAAATATAAAATTAGGGGTAATTAATCAAATGTTTTTGTGTAAAGTTACTCTAATATTAAGTAACCCGAATTTCTTGGTCGAGTAACGACAATTTTCCAAGTGACTTGTGGCATCTAAAGGAGATTTTGCCAGTTTTGAGAGATTTTTTTGGAATATTTTTGGGAATAGATTTTTATGAGGGACTTAGTTTTAGTGTCCTGGAGAGCAAGTTAGGGACAGGCAGGTAATTTAAGGGAAACTTCTGATAGGAGTTGAGTTGAGGCAGGGAATTTCGGCCATACAGTGGCGTGTTGTAATGTCAGGACTTGGAGCCTTCGACGTTTGACAAGAGAGTGGTTTTGTCGCAGAGGTCTAATTACCTTGTGAGTTTTAGGGGGCAGGCATTGAGACCTGGGCCACCCGAGTTAGGAGAGTTTTAGGGGGCAGGCATTGGGACCTGGGCCACCCGAGTTAGGAGAGTTTTGGGGAGTGTTTCTGGACCAGGGGGCCAGCAGTAGTTCTGGACCGCCCGTGGTTGCCAGATATTTTGACAAGGTTTGGACCGTTAAGAGAATACCTCTTGTGTGTTTTGAAGGCCTAAGCAAAGGGATTGTCGGTCACTGTATGACAGGAAGTATTTTGAGGATACGTTCCAGTTTTTGGGAGCTAGCCCTTATCGAGTTTGTTTTTATTGTGCTCTCTGGTAGTTTTTAAATAAAAGTCCATATTGTGCCACAAGTTTAAAATGATTTTTTAAATTAATTTTGCTGGAGGAGTGATTACAATAATAATAATAATTCTTAATAATAATATTACAAAATGAGAGTTTGAATTCAACTACTAAAGTTTTGTTGGAGGTTGTGTACAAAATAGTTCTGTGTGGAGGAAATTTGGAGTCTGTGTGCTGTGGAGATGTTCGGCCTTGAGTTTTTTCCTTTTGTTTTATTTTGGAGTTATGTGTCCTCCCAAATAAATCTACGGTTAGGTGATTTTAGATCCCTAGTTATTACCTTTTCTCTGTTGTTAAACAGTGTACGTGTATGATATTACCCTTTCTCTGTTTGAAACCGTGTACTTGTATATTTTTTTTCAGCTGGTTAGCTGTGTTTATTCTTTTTCTTGGATTATTTTTTTTGTTAACTTAAGCTATTTTTCAGTAAATGTGTTTTTTTAGTTAGGACACCTGGGTTAGGTAGTGTTAGTGCTCATATAGCAATTTTTAGTTGACCGTTAGGTTCATAAAGGTGGATGTGAAGAGGCTCAGATAGCGAGTTTGGCCATGAGGCTTTTAAGAGTGTGTTGAGGCATCTAGTAGGAGTGCTCATATAGCGTGTTTGGGCTTAAGCTTTTTAAAGAGTTTTGTTTGTGATATAGGAGAAGTTGTGAGGATGCTCATATAGCGTGTTTGGCCTTAAGCTTTTTAAAGAGTTTTGTTTGTGATATAGGAGAAGTTGTGAGGATGCTCATATAGCATGTTTGGCCTTAAGCTTTTTAAAGAGTTTTTTTTTTGTGAAATAGGAGAAGTTGTGAAGATGCTCATATAGCGTGTTTGGCCTTAAGCTTTTTAAAGAGTTTTGTTTGTGATATAGGAGAAGTTGTGAGGATGCTCATATAGCGTGTTTGGCCTTAAGCTTTTTAAAGAGTTTTTTTTTTTTTTTTTTTGTGAAATAGGAGAAGTTGTGAAGATGCTCATATAGCGTGTTTGGCCTTAAGCTCTTAATTTATGACCGCCTTGGTGGCGTAGTTGGCTAACGCGCTAGTCGTGTTGAGCTCGACCGCTGAGGACGGGGAGATCGAGGTTCGAATCTCGGTCGGGTGAACTGGGGGTGGTTTTTCCTAAATGGTTTTCCACTCTCCCTCCACGCAAATGCGGGTTCACTTCCTCTAAATTCAACCCTCCAATTCCTAATCAATTAGCGTAATTAGTACTTAAAGCGTATAACCCGAACGGGTAGTAAGACGCGGTGCTAAATATTATTATTATTATCTTAATTTGGAGTCTGTGGATTCATAAGTTTTCTGTTAGTTAGGAGTGTAAACATTTTGTAACATGCTTGTAAGACTGTACAGTCTGCTCATTTTTTTTTGTGTCACACTTTGTCATTTTGGAGGAAAATTTAGATAGATTGCTTTCAATACTGGTGAAATTTTGGGAAACTTTCCCCATTTTTTAAAGCAAAGGGGGCTGTAAAGTGGTCAGGTCTTTAGACCATTTCTTTTAAATAACTAAATTAGTTTGACATTATTTACATGTTAATAGGATCATACTGAAGTACTAAATTTATAACACCTTATTGTTTTCCATTCATCTAGGCCTAATTTAAGCTATATGTTAGAATCAAATGTTTTAATCATATCTAAGTGTGGGGTTTAATATTAAATATAAGTTGTCTAAATCTTAACCAAAGTTGTAAGCAATATTTGTTTTAAATTTCAAATCATTAACTTCATTTTTCGGCCTTTAACTTTTAAATCTAGTATTATTCATTTTCGTAAAGTCTTTGTGGGAATCTTAGCTTCATCTAAATTTATTACTTTTACTTTTCACTTGCTTTTTAATCTTATCAGTACCCGGAAGCTGTGAGGTGCACCTGTGTCTTGCACGTGTGGCCTCACAGTGGAAAGGGAGGTTTGGCGCGAACAGCTAGCCAATCAGCATCCCCGATTAAGCGTCTGTTTTTGACCCTAAGTAGAAGGGAAGCGTCAGATGCAAGGCACTTCCTAATTAGCACGCGAGTCGATAGGACGTGCTGGGAGATTTTCCCGATCAGCACGCGAGTAGAAAGGACGGGTATTGTAAAGTTCTAATACGTGCTTAGAGATGGGTTGGAGGAAGACTAGGCCATGTGGCTAAAGGCCCACGGCAATAATTATTTTATCATCTTTTCATGTAATAAGTATTCTGTTTCATCTTTACCTTAATTAACCTAGTGCAAATGTCTTAAATGTTTCTCCATAATAAAACTTCTACTTCACAAGTTCCATTTCTTTAATCAGCGACGTCCTCTACCCCCACCATAATATTAAGCTACCCCGAGATGCTCTACCAATCAAACTGACTGCCGTGGACCGATAACAAGCTGAGAAGGTGAGGAGGAGAAGTGACTAGGTACAACATAACCTCAATATGAATGTAGAAATGCTTAATAAAGACGTTTATTTGAACAAATTTATAATTTTGATAGTGTTCTAAAAGTTTGAGACTTTATTTCCACAATATAATAAAAATTTTGACTTTGTTGGAATAATATGCTTTTATAAAAATAGCTTGAATAATTATAACCTCCAATTTGATTCTGACTTTGAACAGAAATATTTTTTGACACATTGCACTGATGAGGCTATGTTTACTTTGTTGTAGGTGTAATTCCTGATTGAGAAATTATGATTTTGGACTTTTTTTTCCTATCTGCAACACATTTCACTGATATGGCATAGCTTAAAAAAAGGATCCATCTCAGATTTTAGATTATTTGATGGCAGGTAATGTGTCAGATTTAGATCTGTCATCAGATGAAGAATGTGATTTTGATGATGGATTGTCCACTTCTTCGCATAGCTAAAGAGTGAGAGATTGGCTGCTGACAAGATAAATAGAGGGAAAGTGTAAGAGGATAAAGTTCAACAAACATCTAGTATATTAGACGGTTGGGAGTGCAATTATGACAGTGATGACAGCTAATATGATAAGCCCGAAATCGTAACAAATGATGTAAATAATGAAATAAATTATTTCCTTATAGAGAAAAAAGATATCAAATGGCGTCATCGTCCGATATCTGTAATAAATTCAGATCAGTCGGAACCAGATACAATAGAGGAAACAAAACTGACTCCACTAATGTATTTTAGGAAGTACATTCCAGAACATCTCTTCGAAGCACTAGCCGAGATGACAAATATGTATGCAATACAGGCAGGGACAAATGGTTTCAAATAGACTACAATAGCGAACTTGAAACTTTGCTTGTTCTTCGTATAGTGATGGGAACTCCTAAATTTCCAAGAGTTAGAATGTACTGGGACACAACTTTAAAAATGGAGCTATTTATCAACAATATGAGTAGGGATAGATTCTTCCAACTCAGAACCAATCTGCATCTTGTGGACAATATAAGGATCCCACCTGATAATAAAGATACATTTTTAAAGTCCACCCTATATATGATGCTGTGTGCAATAGCTGTTTAGAGTTACATGTAGAAGAATACCTAGCAGTTGACGAGGCAATGATCCCCTTTATAGGGCATCTATCTGTAAAGCAGTTTGTTCAGGGAATACCAACCCCCTGGGTCATCAAAATGTGCGTGCTGTGTGGCAAAAGTGGTCTAGCGTATGACTTTCTGCTGTACAAGAAAGCAACAACCGAGTTCAAAGAGCCTTTATCGAAGTCATTTGGACAAGGTCCAACAGTAGCTCTGCAGATGGCTCAAAGAATTAGTGAAGGAAAGGGATACAAGCTGTTCTTTGACAACTTCTTTTCCTCCTACAAGTTGTTTCAAGCACTAAAACAAGACAATATTTGTGCTGCCGCAACTGTTCGGGTTAATCGGTTTGCCACTCCTCCTCTTATTCCAAACAAAAAGGCTTTAAAAAAAGAAAGAAGTTATTCAGAAGAAATCTGCAGCTTTCATGATGTAACTCTAGTAAAATGTGTTTACAACAAAACAGTTGTTCTGGCTTCAAATTTTGTCGGAAAAGGAAGCATTGACAGAGTTGAGCGATGGGATAAGAAGAAGGAAAAGTATGTAAAAATTAGCTAATTGTGATGCGGTCTGTCACCCATTAGTGTACTTATATATGATAATTATACTAATGGGTGACAGGTCGCATCATAATTAACTATTTTTTTCTATCCATGCAAAAATGAGAAGAATTTAATTGTGAATGAAATAAGAAATGCTAATTTAAACATGTGTAATTACATTTTAATCAATTTTCTGACTAAAATATTATATTTTTGATACTCAATACAATACAACAAATGTAAGAAGAAATTACACATGAACATCACTCGGCACTTTCATGGATTTTTTTCCACACATTCTAAGACTATCTATTTATTGGCCAAAAACATCTATTTTTACTGTAATAGATTGCTTTTCTGAGAAACTTCATGGGCCACGAAAAAACCTGTGGCCTTAGACAATTCAGCCACTAAAGCGGGGTGACTCCTAAGTTGGTGGGCAGGCATGCTACATCTAAGTTGTATAAAAACTAAACCTTTTATCAAATAATAAGTAACAATATTATTACTATCCCATTAAATGAGCAGGAAATGATTATTTGGGGTTTAGATAACACATTTATTACTTTAAATAGACTAAACAATTATTTATTAGATAAATTCACAAAAAGAAGTGAGGTGTGTTAAAATATCGGATTGACTTACATGTGTAAAAGAGAGAAAGAGATTCCCTGAAAGATTCTCACTCTCTCACGAATTGGCATGCAGATGACTTCTCTAAAATTTCAGCCACAAGCGTCCATCTATTTATATTATAGAGATCCCTGCGCTTTGGTATACCTTGTATGGATGTGACTACGTCCATCCATTGTCGCCAACTGTACGACCTTGATACTACTTTTGATATAATTTCACCACCTGTACAATCCAATTTTAGGATATATTCTAAAAGTAATATCCTGTGACCCAGCTATAAAGTAACAAATTTTACCTCAATTATTATTTTTTATGAAAATCGATGGGTTTATCAATATAATGTCAGCAAGTAGTATCCTACCGGTAAAAATACAATCTATTTCAGGTCCATGTACTATCGCTAGAGACGATAGGCTTGGCAACACTGCTTCCATCCAGTATAGTCAGTCACTGATCTCTATAGTCTATACTATACTCGATTGATACAAGCACAACCCTTGTAAAGTACCAAAATGTGACGCTGAAATTTGTCGTCTCCTTTATTGTGAAAGAACAGATTTAACGGTTTCTTTAAATTTCCTTGTATGAAACATGTCTCTAATAAATAAAAGTGTTATTTTTTAAAATAATGAAGTATTATACCACACTTGGCTGAAGAAACATCTACATTAAAGGATATAAAATTCAGTTTTACTGGTAATACTGTAAACATACGTTTAAACTCTTTAATATATTTAAATATGTAGCTATAATCCATGTTATTTACATTCTGGAAAGACTACAATATATTTAAAGTTGTCTATTAGGGGTGGCTTTAACGCTGGGTGAACTGGGAGGCCGACCAGGGCGCCGACTCTTGGGGGCTGCCAAGCAGAGCACCAACGTAGCCTAACGTAACCAGGGTGATGAAAATAATCACCATACCTCTAACTCCCCTCCTAACATAACCACTCTTAAAAAGTTATTTTACACCCATCATCTTGGAAAAATAACACCCTAATGCTGGTTGTTTTATTTGCAATTATCTCATAAACCATTCAATATATCAAAGTGTTTGTCATGATATAAAATAAAGAATAGAACACTGTCTACAAAACATATTCTTACAGGTTTCTTTGTAATCCTAACCATTTTCATACAATAGCGCATTGAAAATTTTGGAATATTATTAGGAATGACTACCATTTGTGGAATTCCCCTTCAGATTATTTTCATATAATGCCCAAGTTATGTTAGGTTTGGAATTTTTATATTTAGAGACTATTTCCCTATTTTCATACTATCCCCCAGCTAGATTAGGGGGAGGGGGGTGCCTAAAAGCAATCCCGCTCGGGCGCAAAATTTACCTTGGGCCGCCCCTGTGTATGTTGGTTCCAGAAACCATGTTATATTGAAAGTTTGTTAAATATTGTAAAATAAGGCAACTTAGAACTTGATTATATTTGTTTGAATGACAAAATTTGTGTAGTTGTCTTACGGTCAAACTATCATTTAAGTTATAGGCTTGTAGAAAGTATTATTATATATTAAAAAAAAAGTTTGTTCAAATTTTGTATATTGCTTTCAGGAAACATATTATGGTGAAAGTTTGATAACTATAATGAAACAATTTATTTAAAAACTTTATTATATTTGTTTGAATGACATAACTTGTGTAGAAGTTTGACGTTCAAGCAATCATTTAGGTTATAGGCTTGTAGGAAGTACGCTATTTACTATACCCTGATTTTGGTAAGGGTCCCGATCTGGAAGACTTAATTTCGTATCAGAATCCTATCATATAGGTATTAGTATTTTAATAGGATAAATGACCATTTAGAACGGAAGTATAACTTCCCTTCTGGACGGTCATTTATCCTACCTAAATACTACTACATGGTTGCATCCTGGTACGAGATAGAGCCTTACAAACGAGCTTTATTCAAAAATCATATACAGTAGTATAATATATTAGCCTAAATCAACTCATTTAAAGAAAAATCTCATGAATTTCGAACTTTGTTATGATCTTCAAACCTTTTATTAACATATTTATTTCATTTAACTAATCACACATTGATATATCTAATATATTCAATCAAATTATTGAACAATGTCAAAATGCCACCTGCTTGTAAGTTTGTAAGAAAGAAGGAGATACCCGAAGGCTTCCTTCTCTCATACACAATAGTATGCAGACGGCAGCATGAACATTTCAGCCACATATATCCATCCTGTTATATTCTAGAGATCAATGAATTTTGTATAGCGATCACTGCTTTTAAAACAAGCACGGTCGAATACCTAATAGAATCCATTGATTTCTATATATATATTGGATGAACATACACATACATATTGCCAAGGACCAAAGCGTGACGCTCAATTTTAATGTCTGCTAAACTGTGGGGGGACAGATTTAACGGTTTCTTTTAATATTATCATGCGAAAACATGTCTATGATGAATAAAAGTGTTATTTTTTTTAAATAGTGAAGTATTATACCACACTTTCCTGAAGAAACATTTACACTAAAGGATATACAATTCAGTTTTACAGCTAATACTGTACAAATACGAATAAAATCTTTAACATATTTTAATAAGTAGTCATCATAAATGTTGTTTACAATCTGCCAAGACTACACTTATATTTAAAGTTGGTTATTAACTTATATATTGGTTTCATAAACCATATTATATTGAAAGTTTGATAAAAATAATGAATAAGTTATCTTAAAATTTGATTACATTTGTTTGAATGACAAACTTTGTGTAGTTACCATACATTCAAACTATCACTTAGGTTATAGGCTTATAGAAAATATGATTATATTACCATTTTAAAAAAAATTTGACTCATATCTTGTATATTCCTTTCTGAAACCATATTATGTTTAAAGTTCGATAACTATAGTGAAGCAAGTTAGCTACAAACTATATTACATTGTTTGAATGACATACTTGGTGTAGAAGTCTTACGTTCAAATGATAATTTAGGTTACAGGTTTGTAGGAAGTACTGTTGATTTTGAAATGTCACGTCTATGTTGGAACTCGCCTCAGCTCTCCCTTGGTATGTTGGTGGATTCCCTGGTAAGTTCGCTACTATAAGTTTTCTCTCCGCAATTATCTCCTCTAATTTCTCTCCCCTCTCTTAGGCACGATATCCTCCTTTTCTTCCATCAGCTCTATTCCACACATCGCTGAATCACAGGGGTGACCTAGAATTGGTATCTGCTAAGTAAATAACAGGAGTCCCTCCATATATGTCATCTACTGCCTCAATCATTCCTAAATATGTTTCTATTTCTTCTCTATACTGGAAATACATATTGACAAGAATGACTGAACCTATTATCGATCTTACCTCAACACAAGTGATTCTCTCATTGCATAATTGATCAACCCTTGTGATCGTTAGATATTTATTAAAGATCACTACTGCACTCATGGGTGACTTCCCAGATGCCACTATTCTCGCATTCACCGGCATCTGTGGTATCTTCCCACCTAAGGTACTATATGGTTCCTGCAGACAGACAATGTCTAGTTGCAGGTCCTCCGCCACCTTCCTGACCTCATCCATTACCGCCGCACTCCGCATAGCATTCAACTGCCCATTATGTAGCCATTATGGGTTATATGTAAAAACATTACATTTGGGCCAAGGTTCCTTCGAGTCAAATGCTATGCGACCGTTTGCTTTTACAAAATGCCGGTAAAGCTCCTCTACATCGAGCTTTTAGTCCCTTCTTTTAAATTTCCTGTGAATCCTTTTCAGTAGTTGTCCCGCCTCTGTAGGTAGGTTCATGGCCTTAAGTTGTATTCTGTCCAAGGCCTCGGGGCTGGCGAAAGCAACAGAATTACCTTTCTCATGGCCAGTTCTTATTACGTGTCACAAGGGCAGGTGGAGGGTTTGCTGCTCTTCCAGCCTTGACAGCTGTAGAATCCCCTAAAGTTATTGTATATCTGACCAGGATCGACCATATCCTCCACCTTATTCTCTTTTTCTTCCTCCGCTGCCTTCCCCTCAACCCTATCTACAGTCATCTGTTTATAATATGTAACATTTTTCTTCTTCCTTCAAAATTTATCGAAGATGTGAAGGTAATTCCGGGTTTCATAGTTGAAGCGAAGGAGATTTGAGCCTCAACTTGCAACATTTTGAAATTTTTCACATCCCTTCTATTTGTCCTTATTAATATTTGTAACACGCTTTAAATTAAACCACACTTAAAAACATATATTTTTATGATCCTGAATGTTAGGCACATATGTCAACATGTATTTGGCACACACATTTGCCATCCTTTTAGAGTACACATTATCAGAGGGACGGAGGTGATGGAAGACATCTTAACTGTAGTAGATAGACATCACACAAAAATGCTTAGTGGCTAAATCTCTGGTATGGAGGATTTATTGAGTTTCACCCTGTTACTTTAGTTTTGATTCTAATTTGGGTTATTTTTCCTTACATTGGCAACTGCTAAGTCATTGTGATTTTATATCACTAACCATAAATAAAATCACTCAACAGAGGAAGTTCTTATACCATTTCGAGCTGATTTATCAAAAACAAATTTTTAGAAAATTTACTTCCAGCAAAAAATTAGTGTCATGTTTTACCAATAGATCAATGGCATAGCAATGGTCTTTGAGAAAGCGAATCTCTCCCCTCTCTCAGACTATAATTAGTTAAAATTTGTCCAAATGAATAGCTTCTAGATCTAAAATCATCAAGTTGCTAGGGGTTGCGAGACAATTTATGAACAACTAACTATCACGTTATTACAGCAGGATTTAAAATAAATGGTACGGAGCACCGCACAGACTTTCTCTCTCTTTCTATAAACTCGTAAGATTTCTGAACAGAATAATGTACATTGTATCATCACCACTCCACATAAGAACACGCATACAATAATATACAATGATATAGAATCAATGAGAAAAGAGGTGCATCTTTGTCCACCTTAGAACATTTCAAACAGTTTAATGTCTTCCACAAGGGTCAACACTTCGTATTAAAATTTCGATTCTGGTTAAAGTTTTAACATTTTATAAGGTGTTGCAGATCTTCAAGTCATCGCATTGATATTTAATTATTAATTTATACATTTTGACCAATAAAAAATGTAAATATTGACTATTGAGTCTAAAATGGAGATAGATCATTGCTATGCAAACATTTCTCCTAAGAGATTTAAGGAAAAATAACATACTATTTTAGATACTTATATTTAATTACTCTATGGCATTGGAGAATTATTGCGTTAAGACTTAAGTAGTATATGTTTACAACTAAAGCTCACAAAATTGTATTAATATATTTGCAAATATCTCAGAAACTGCTGCTTTTATAAAAATATATGTCAAATAAAAGTTTTTTATTTCTAATAGTCCTACAATTTTGCAATGATAAGTTGTTTAGTTTCTCCAATAGTTGTGGAGATATGGAAATTAACGCTTCTGTAAAGTACCATAAAAATCATTTTCATAGAAAAATGAAAATAGCCAGTTTATTTATAATCTTAATCAACGCCTAGATACGAATTTTAATCAAAATCGTTTGAGCAGATTTTGAGAAAACCAAATTTTTCTCTTTTCGCCCTTCAGTAAACTACCCTTAATTTTAAGTTTTTATAGACACACAAACAGACGGCATTGCAAAGACTATTTTTTAGGGTTCGGGGGTCATGAGACGTCGACATCCATCAACATTTCAGGTTAGTTTTTTTTACGGTCGCTATACTTAAACTTTAATGTCCAAAAAGTTAATAAATTCATATAATTGCGTATAGATTGAAAGTTATTGATTTTATAAAAATATGTTTCGGTTAAAATATCTGTATTATAAATATATATACATATTTGTAATGCTAAGTAATTTCATATCTCAAATAGTTTCGGAGCTATTTAAAAAAATATTATTTGACGCATCAGACCGGAGCCCTTAAAGCCATTTTGCCGAAATATTGAGGGTAGCCATTTTGTTTGGAATATTTATTAATGTATATAAATGAAATTTAATCAAAATCGTTAAAGCCGATTTTGAGAAAATCGATTTTTTCTTTTTTTTCCCTTCAGTAAACTACCCTTAATTTTAAGTTTTAATAGACACACAGACATACGGCATTGCAAAGACTATTTTTTAGGGTTCGGAGGGTCATGAGACGTCGAAATCCATCAAAATTTCAGGTTAGTTTTTTTTACGATCGCAATACTTAAGCTTTAATGTCCAAAAAGCTAAAAATATATAAATATTTGCGTATAGCTTGAAAGTTATTGGTTTTATAAAAATATGTTTTGGGTAAAATATTTGTATTAGAAATAGATCTACATATTTGTAATGCTAAGTAATTTCATATCTCAAATAGTTTCGGAGCTATTATAAAAAATGTTAATTTACGCATCAGACCGGAGCCCTTAAAGCGATTTTGCCGAAATACTGAGAGTAGCCATTTTGTTTGGAATATTTATTAATGTTCATAAATGAAATTTAATCAAAATCGTTAGAGCCGATTTTGAGAAAATCGACTTTTTCTCTTTTTTCCCTTCAGTAAACTACCCTTAATTTTAGGGGTAGATATCCAATTCCAAAAACCCCTCGGGGCAACCCTATGAAAACCCTAGATATCAAGTTTCAGCTCAATCGGTAAAATAGTTTAGGCTCTAGTTGGAGGTACAGACAGACAGACAGACGGAAATTCAAAAACCACTTTTTCGGATTCAGGAAGTCATGAAACGTCAAAATTCATCAAAATCTCGAGTTCGATTTTTTTGACGATCACAATACTTTCTCTACCTGTAAGATAGAGAGAAAGTAAAAATTAAAGATAACTCCAATTTTTAACTAAGAGTCTATACTTTATTTTATAAAAATTTGTTTCCAAGCATTATTGTCTAAAGAGAGTTTGGGTTTATAAACAAATTTTATTTTCCATGTGAGTTACATGCAATACATCTCAATCATTCTCGCCAGGATCTATCTACTCTTAACTATTGACCCATGTTCCCCCACACTTCATTTCATTTTTTTTTAACTTTGACTTTCTTCCAGGCAATGCACATTTAATCTACACTATCTAATTAGGATTGAGGAAGGCAGTATAATGAGGAAATGTTCCTGAATTTGCAAGGAGGGAGAGTGGAAAATTATCTAGGATAAACCCCCTACAAACATTACACGCTACCGCAATTTGATCCCCAACCTCCTCATCACCTGTAAACTAAACTAGATGAACTTGACATTTAGCCTGCATGTCCACCGAAGTATGTCTCTCTTATGTACAGTCAACTCTAGTTTTAGTGAACTCGGTTGTAGTGTACATTCGGCTACAGTGAACCCATTTCAATGTGTGTTAAAAAATTTGTTTATAATGAACACTCAACTTCGGTTTTAATGAGTGGAAAAATTGAAACTTTCAATACAAAATGCATTCTAACATCACAATTCTTTAAAAAAATAACTTTTTTCTTGTTTAAACTTGAAGACCCCGATTATCTACCCGAGTTCTTGTTCAGGCAGCACAAAGCTTGACTGAAAGTACGGAATGTGGAAAAGGAATGGAGGGTGGTGGGGGCTGAGCTTAAACAGTCACTGCACTCATTGACCTGGCTTTTTTAATACTTTTGTCTGTGGCAGGTAAAGAAAGACAGTCTTCTGAGTTTTATTATTACGACAGGAGTTACAGGATATTGAATTACAGTCTATGGCCGTTTAGTAATTGTTTTCACTAATCCCTTTCTTCGAGAGGGTATATGAAACTAAAAAAACTGGACTTTTCTACTCAGTTTAGTTTTTTGAATGCATGAATAGTGTGGAATCAAGTGTGGAAAAAGAACTGAATCTAAAGAAGGATCTGGAAAAAATATTAACTAAAACAATATAACACAACAACACTAAAACAACAGCAGTGGATAACCAATTTTTTTAAGATTAAATATATTTCAATAAAGAGCAATTGTATTTGAACTCTTATTTCATTTGTCACTAACCCACTACTTTCAGATTTTAAAAAAATCTGTTTTAGTGAACTTTGGACGTAGTGAAAAAAATATCTGAGTCTGTAGAGTTTCATTATAACCAGAGTTGACTAGTTAGTAATGAGCTCATATAGTCTCTATCCTCACTGTTTTTAATATATTTATGAATAAATGTTATTGTCTCAAGTAGGTTGTGATTTGATATTCTATTTACATTTGGTTTGACACCTTAGCTCAGTTGGTAGCATGTTTCTTTACTAAGCTAAGGGTCTTGGTTTCTATTCCTGGCATGACTAAAAATTTATCATTGGTGAAATGTGAGTTCCCTTCCAAAGTGATGAATTAGCGGCCAGGGGCTGAATGTTGTGTTTGTTTAGCTTTAAGTTAGTTTGTAAGTCTTCTGCTGATATAATACCTCATTTCAGAAAGTGCACATCAAATACCTCAAATAAATGAAATGAAAAAATATTTACATTGATTGAGTTATCAGTACTTTCATATTTTTGTCTGTTTTGTGTATAGTCTTTGTGGACATTTATGAATTCAGAATATGTTGAAGACTGTAAAGTTGCATATCCAAATCTTAATTTGGATATTTAAAAAAAAAGAGGGTATGGGAAAAGGGTGTGTGTAATTTCTCAAGCAATCATGGGGGTAAGAGGGGTTCGTAATTATTTGAGAATCACTGTTCTAGAGGCACACATGTCCATATATTTTTAGGGGTAGAATCCCCTGAAACCCAAACCACAAGCAATTTAGAGTGTTTGGCCACCAAATATCCTTTGCAATTATTTGAATACAGCATACACCAATGCATAGCATAATTATAAATTCTAATATGTTTTATTTACATAAATGATGCACCACTTACATTTAATTCTTTGAATTGTATTGCTGGTTTTAAAAAGGCGGTAAAATTTTGAATAATATTTTGTTTTAATTTATTTGTAACAAACTTAAAATAGATAACTAAACAACCTAAATAGGGTAAATCATGAATCGGCTATGATTTTATTTTTGGTACTTCTATTAACTGTGTTGGGCCAAGTCTCCCAAGTTATTAAATAATAATAAGCCTAAATTTAACAGATTTAATAATTACACTAAAAACTACTTTAGCTACACCCATAAAAACCATAATTTAGTTTGTTTTTAAAAAGTCATGAAACAATTAAAATTGAGATTTAAGTCTATAATTTAAGGATTGAAATGAGGTCTAAGTTTTGCTGAAATTTGGGGGGGCGTTTTACATAGCAATTATCATTTTATTCCCTTACCTCTATAAAACAGTAATTCAAAACCATTTTCATTTTTGAAACTAAATTAATATTTAATTTGTTGTTTTTGTTGATGTTTATCTTCATACATTAAAAGTAATGATTTTATAGCTGTCTTCAGTAGAATTCTTTAAATACCAGATATCCACACAATATCCCAATACCATTTATGCAATAGAGCAGTGCAAATTTTAATGAATAAAAATAAAAATATAAACTCTCGCTTGGTATTTTTGGGTGTATTGAGAACCAATAATCGCACATTACTGAGTATTGTAACTAAAAAACTTAATTCTTTTATAACAAATTGAACTTTTGTATGTGTTACTTTGGTTGAAGTTCCTACACTTTTATCACATTCATATTCATTATACATACAGGTCAAGAAAATGGTAAAACAGTCATGAAATCAAATGTTTGTCATGAATGTCATGAAAATGTCATGAAAACAATTTATTGGTCATGATTATATACTAGTAAGATTACTATTTATATTTTTTCCTGATATATAAATAGATTCATATAGTTTTAAGTTACTACATTACTAACTCTTATATACTAACTTCACTGATAAGTTAGGGATTAGAAAGGTTGACATTTGGTTGAAGGGAGAGTGGAAAATCATTGAGGAAAAACCACCTTCACAACACCAGGCCGGGATTGAACACCGATCTCACAGTCTTTGGCAATCCATTCTATTGTTAAAGTAGCACGTCAGACCATGTGACCACCATAGCAGGTTTTTAAATTATAATGATCTATTGTTAAAGTAGCACGTCAGACCATGTGACCACCATAGCAGGTTTTTAAATTATAATGATGTATTGCTAAAGTAGCACATCAGACCATGCAACCACCAAAGCAGGTTTTTCAATTATTACATTACAAAAAATGAAAAAATCAGAATTGTTGAACTATTTGATGAAACCCTTAGCTTGGGTATATACTAATTTTTTATTGGGGGGGGTAGGTGGGGCAGTCCTTTAATCAAGTCAAGAAAAGCTGTGTTAAAGTTATATACAAGTCATAAACTGGTTTGATTGAATTTATAGAAACCCAGACCAAGATATAACAATTTTTGAAAACAAAACATTTCAGTGAAAATCTTTCCTACCTCATCTTAAATTCACATCAAATTGTATTTTATTCTCAACTTTTCTATTTATTTCTATAATATGACTCAACAATTTTCATAAAAGTAAATATTTCCATAATGGTACCTTACTTTAAAGCCCCAAACATTACTAGTAAAATAATTTAATAGTTTTTACTTCCTAGATCCAGTTAATATTGGCGGCAGTAAAATAGTTGTGCACAAATTAATGATGTACTTAAATTGTATGGCCCACTACATATATTCTGAGTTTGAATAAAATAAATGGACACTGCTCTTTTAATATATTTGTTGTTGCTTACAAATTAATATTATCTACATAAACTTAATAAACATATTATGTTAATATTGTCCAAAAGATTGTTTAAAATTGTTGTTTTTAAAAACTGTTGGCCCAAACTCTGATCCATTTTTCAAAACTTGTGTTAAAATTTTAATATTTTGTTTTTATATTTTCTTGGCACTTTTATTACTATTTTAGCAATTTTTAAAAGTGTAGAGCTATGCTTGGGCTATCTTTTAATAAACCAATATTAACATTTAAAACTGTGCACAGTCTTGAATCATATAATGTTGCCCTTGCGAACAAAATTATAATATACTGAGTTCAGCTAAAACTTGATAAAGTATATAGTTATAAACTATGAATAAACTTGGTACACTGAAGTGTTTCTTCATTTAATAATATTCCATAACCACCAGTGATTTACACCAATTTTTGTCAAAGTCAGATAAAATCAATTTTTCCCCAAAATATTTTGGCTAAATTTGAATATCATTGAGTCATTATAGAAATAAGATACAAGAAAGTAAATTTTTCACCAAATTTTATTGAAATCAGATTATTACTTTTTGTTAATACGGGGCATATCCGGAAAGTAAATATACACAGACCATAGCATTTACAAATAAATGTTTTTTACTAAAATTTTACTGAAAACTATTTACATATGGATAAGTTTATATTTTCACATATTCACCGCCATTGTCCAAACGCTTATTAAGCCTGGGAACCAACTTTTATATCCCCAAGTCATAAAAGTCTGCCATCTGTCCTTTGAACCATGTTATTGACTTCTTCTTTCCCTTCATCATAGTCATCAATTTTTTTTTCCACCCAGATATTTCTTCAGGTGAAGAAACAAGTGATAATTGCTAGTCGTGAGGTCTGGACTATAAGGCGGATGATCCAAAACATCTCAATTGAAACTGTCAAGCAGCTCAGTAGTGGCACGTGCACAATGTGGATCAGGCAGATGCCATCAGTCAACATTCCCCTCCTTTTTTGTTCTGAATGGCATGTCGAAGCCATTTCAAGGTCTCACATTATGCATTGGCATTAATTGTTATGCCAGGAGACATATAAAGTCAACAAGGAGAATACCTCTTCTGTCCCAGAAAACTGTAGCCATGGCTTTTTATGCTGAATTGAATTTTTTGGGGGAGTGCGCTTGGCACCATTGCAATGGCAGCACTTAGATTCAGGAGTGTGGTGATAAACCCAAGTTTTATCCCCAGTCATAATAAAGTCCAAAAATGCATCTCCTTCCTCTGCTTAACTTGTGAGAAACGTGAGCACAGAACCCATCCTTTTTTTTATTGTGGTCGTCTGTTAACATTTTGTGCACCCAATGCATGCACAATTTTTTGCAACATAATTATTCTTCATGGCTTCATGAATCATAGTCTTAGACAATTTAGGAATAATGTCATGCAACTCTTTTATCTTAAAACGCCAATTTGCTCCAATTTCTCTTTCAATTTTTTTGAAGGTCTTCAGAGATTAAAGATGGCCTCCTGCTCCTTTGTTCATCATGAACATTAGTCCTTCCTCCTGAGAACTCACAGCACCACTTCATCACATTTTGTCGATTCATAATGTCACCATAAACAGTAGAAATTTGTTTGTTAATTTCCGCTGTGCGCTTACCTCTGCATTCAGAAAATGTATCATGGAATAAATTCACATTTAGTGGGATTTTGGATTGGTGCTGCCATTTTAATAACGTGTCACTCAGACAAAAACTATTCTCATACTGCCAAACCAAAGTGAAAGGAAATCCAAAAGGATCGAGGTCAACTCCAGTCTACTCACAACAAACATTTAATTTAAACTCTCCCTAGCGGCATCGACACGATGTATCTTTACTTTCCGGACATGCCTCATACAAGATATACTCTTGAATTAATGTTATTCTGATGGAGTAGGCCTACTCTTTTTTACTGAGTTTATTATAATTAAATGAAGTAAATTTTTATTCATTTTTACTTTCTCACTATCTTACAGGTAGAGAAAGTATTGTGATTAAAAAAATCAAATTCGAGTTTTTGATGAATGTTGACGTGTGTTTGTGTCGTCATCGTTCCCCCTCGCCCCCCACTCCCCAAAGAAAAAGTTGTTTTTGCACATCTCTCTGCCTGTCCTTAGGAGTAGAGCCTAAACTATTTTACTGGTTCAGGCTAAAACTTGGTGTATATAGGGTTTTCCCAGGGTTGCCCTGAGGGGTTTTTGGAATTGGATGTATAACCCTAAAATTAAGGGTAGTTTTTGTAAGGGTAAAAAGTGAAAAAAATCGATTTTATCAAAATAAAAATTTTGACAATTTCATTTCCAAGCATTGATCAAAATTACAAACAAAATGGATACCCTCAATTTTTCGTCAAAATGACTTTAAGGGTTCCAGTCTGATGCTTACATTCTTTTTTTTTTTACTCTTTGAGCTATGAAATTACTTTATTATTGTAAATCTGTAGGTCTATTTATAATAAAAATCTTTATTTGAAACATATTTTTATAAAACCAATAATTTTCAAGCTATAAGCAAATATATATTTTTTAACTTTTCGAACACAGGGACCTTAGGAAAAAAAAAATCTAACCCGACATGTTGATGGATGTCAGCATTTCAGGACCCCCGAGCCCTAAAAAGTGGTTTTTGCTCTTTTGTCTGTGTGTGCATCGTTTAACCCTAAAATTAAGAGAGTTTAATAAAGGGCAAAAAGAGAAAAAAACAATATTTTCAAAATCGGCTCTAATGATTTTGATTAAAATTCTTATCCAGGCATTGATAGAGATTATAAATAAAATGGCTATTTTCACTCTCCCATGAAAAAGAATTTTAGAGTACTTTACAAAAGAGGAAATTTCCATTTCTCCGCAACTATTTGGCATACTAAATAACTTATCATTGAAAAATTGTAGTACTATTAAAAATAAAAAAACCAAACTTTTATTTGAAATATATCTTTATAAAACCAATAGTTTCTGAAATATTGGCAAATATGTTACTACAATTTTGTGAGCTTTAGTTGTACAGAGATACTAAAGTTTTAACGCAATAATTCTCTAATGCCATAGAGTAAATAAGTCTCTCATAAAGTTTGTTCTTTTTCCTGTAACCTCTTAGGAGAAATGTGTGTACAGCAATGATCTCTCTCTATCATTTTAGACTCAATAGTCAATATTTACCTTTTTTATTGGTATAAATTTATAAAGGAGGAATTTAATAGCAATCTGATGACCTGAAGATGTGTAACATCTGATAAAATGTTGAAAATTTTAATTGGAAGTCGAAATTTTAATAAGAAGTGTTAACCCTTGTGAACCCAATATCAATCTTTTATATTGGTCCAAATAAACAAACAAGGACTTTAATTCTTTATTTAAAACCTAGAGTCAAAAAA